>CM024634.1:27987055-28589027 GCA_014182715.1 Eucalyptus cloeziana | reverse complement strand
AGAATAAGTACAACATGACTGCTTCGAAATTTGCTTATCTCGAAATGCTTTCCTTATTGCAGGTGAATCCAGTTAGGACTAAGGAACTAAGCAATATGCGGTCTGCTTGCAAGGATGAAAATGTCAAGTTGTCTCCTCCTCGCCTGGTATTTCTTCAGTAAAAAGAATTGACTATCATCTAATGCGATGAATGAAGTTTTCAGTTTGATTTAGCAGTAGAATGTGTTTTTCCTATACTGGTGAAAGGCCTGAAAGGCATTGTCAACTTGTCTCTGCCTGTTATTTCCTTCAGTGCTGCTAGTTGTGCACTGAAGTTTGCTAATATTATGTGGTCGACCATGTTAGGTTTAGCTATCCTGAAGGCATTGGCAGCTTGTCTTTGGCAGTAATTTCCTTCATTGCTGCTAGTTGTGTGCTGAAATTGCCAGATCCAATTGGCCAACCATGTCAAATTTGCCAATTGTGGATTATATTTGGATAGTAGAACCAAAATGGTTTTGATCTGGCAATTTCTCTACTGTGATTAATGATAATTGAGTTTCCTTTTGAACAGATGACTCTTGAAGAAGCCATAGGTTATGTTGCTTCAGACGAGCTTATTGAAGTAAGTTCATACAACGTTCCATTTATTATGTTTGGTCATCGATATGCCAAATATCAGTTTCCTTTCTCTTGTGCCATCTGCCTCATAGTGTGATAGCAGTTGTGTTGTTGGTCACCATCATTTTAGTTGGTGAATCGCTTGAGATGACTGTTTATTTTCTGTGCAGGTTACACCAAAGGTAATAAGATTAAGGAAGAAATACCTGGATGTTAACAAGCGAAAGAGCATGAGTAAGAGGCCGAAAGAGTGAATCATCACTGCTATATACAATTTTGCAACTTTTGAACCATTTGTTTGACAATGTACAATTATTTATTTGTCCACCCCAATAAGGGTCATGTATTACAGATCTCTTATCTTTCCCACAGAAATATCCATAGTAATACTATTTTCTCTGAAAGATTGTTTTTGTAATCGAATTATGTAACCTGTGTAAGTAGTGTCTGTAAACGCATAAATTTCTTACTGGCATTTGGAGGAGTTATGTGAAGCAGCCTTCCCACAGTTTCTTTTACAGAAATTGGTCTTTTTGCCGTGGACATCTTAATCTTCACCGTGTTCGTTGTTTGCGGTTGCATCAAAAAAGCTTTTGGAAGCAGCAGCAAGTGTATAATGTAAAATTCGATGAACTTGTTTAATTGAACCGTACTTTTGCTATTTCACTCATTGAGGAGAGATCATATTCATGGATGGGACATGAATGGAAAGGAAAGGCGGGGGAGTATGATCATGTTCATGGATGCAACTTCGAGGATATCGTCTTTTTGATAAGTGAAAAAAGTGAGGGTGAGCCATTAGCATTGGCGCCCTCCCCTTTTTTTTTAAAATATAAATAGTAATAATGACTCCAATTGAACATTCTGACCGCGGATGTGGAACTCTTATAAGATGATATATGCACGGACACCAGTAAACTCAGTAATCACCAGAACGTATAAACGTCCATGGTAATACTCATAAATATTACAAGTTTTTGTATGGACCAGAGGTGGCGCTGTCAGCCTCATTCCATTTTTTTAAAAGGCAAAACCACTGAATGACCTTTGTTAGTCATATACTTTAGCAACAGAAGGAACTGGGTATCAATATCCATGTAAGATATATACATGTACAGTGAATGATGGCATCAAGGATGTTTTGAGTCTCATCATATTATATTCAGCATTCAGAATCAGCCTTCTGATCAGTCTTCGTCCCGCCCTTGACTGGATGTTTAGTATCGGGGGAAACAGCAGCAGTGATCCTCATTATCTGCTTCCCGAGATCATTGAGCCTTCTAATCTGCTGGAGAGCAACCGCTGAGTCATTCATGCCCTTCCCCTTAGGACTCTTCTTTACGCTGACGAGCTTGAACTCTAACTTGTATAATGCACAAGAGTCAGACGAGGTGACCTCATACTCAAACAAGTGCCATTCAAAAGACCCTGGAGGTTGGGGGTCCATGTAATAGGACCTCTTGTGTCCCCCAAGTTCTTTCATCAACTGCTTCCTTGATTCGTGCCAACCACGCCCACCATAATCTGACAATGACCTCTGCTTTCTGTTTCCTCTTTCAAATGCCCTCCTCGGCTTATCAAAGAAGAGCCATTCCCGGATGTTTTCTCCCTCCAGAAGAGGGAGGTCAAATAGCTCTGCGAGGTTGGAAGTGGTTCAGATTGGGAGTGAATTACAATCAGCTCACCAGTTATTTGCATTATCAAACAACCCAGAATAGAGAGAGAGAGAGAGAGAGAGAGAGAGAGAGAGAGTATGACTTACTAGAGGCATTCCACGGTGATTAGAGAGAGAGAGAGAGAGAGAGAGAGAGAGAGAGAGAGAGAGAGAGAGAGAGAGAGAGAGAGTATGACTTACTAGAGGCATTCCACGGTGATTTTTCAATGGCAGCACCATGACATTCAGGAATTCCCACATTTTTTTCCTTCATCTTTGCAATAAGAGAGGACAGTAGTCTATCATCCTTCAAACCAATTCCTCCAGGTCGCAGTACAGGATTCATACCAGGGCTGCCTTCATCAAGGGCCAGATTAGCATGCATTGTACTGCAGTAATCTAGACAACACTCAGAACCTTGAGCAGGCCTCTGACAATCCCAAAGAGCACATTTCGGGCCCAAAAACGCAGATGGTGGAGGATTGACGAGAGGCAAAATGTTAGCACCAAAACCATGCTCTATTTGTTTGTCATTGTTTGCCTCTCCAATTCCTCCAGGGCGCAGTACAGGATTCATACCAGGGCTGCCTTCATCAAGGGCCAGATTAGCATGCATTGTACTGCAGTAATCTAGACAACACTCAGAACCTTGAGCAGGCCTCTGACAATCCCAAAGAGCACATTTCGGGCCCAAAATGCAGATGGTGGAGGATTGACGAGAGGCAAAATGTTAGCACCAAAACCATGCTCTATTTGTTTGTCATTGTTTGCCTCTCCAATTCCTCCAGGGCGCAGTACAGGATTCATACCAGGGCTGCCTTCATCAAGGGCCAGATTAGCATGCATTGTACTGCAGTAATCTAGACAACACTCAGAACCTTGAGCAGGCCTCTGACAATCCCAAAGAGCACATTTCGGGCCCAAAAACGCAGATGGTGGAGGATTGACGAGAGGCAAAATGTTAGCACCAAAACCATGCTCTATTTGTTTGTCATTGTTTGCCTCTCCAATTCCTCCAGGGCGCAGTACAGGATTCATACCAGGGCTGCCTTCATCAAGGGCCAGATTAGCATGCATTGTACTGCAGTAATCTAGACAACACTCAGAACCTTGAGCAGGCCTCTGACAATCCCAAAGAGCACATTTCGGGCCCAAAAATGCAGATGGTGGAGGATTGACGAGAGGCAAAATGTTAGCACCAAAACCATGCTCTATTTGTTTGTCATTGTTTGCCTCTCCAATTCCTCCAGGGCGCAGTACAGGATTCATACCAGGGCTGCCTTCATCAAGGGCCAGATTAGCATGCATTGTACGGCAGTAATCTAGACAACACTCAGAACCTTGAGCAGGCCTCTGACAATCCCAAAGAGCACATTTCGGGCCCAAAAACGCAGATGGTGGAGGATTGACGAGAGGCAAAATGTTAGCACCAAAACCATGCTCTATTTGTTTGTCATTGTTTGCCTCTCCATAATGCCCATGGTCATCATCTTGTTGCAAATCAAAATGGAGCCAACCCAACTGAGCAGACAGATCTGAGTCATTAACAACTGTATTGTGCATGCCTGAATTGATTCCACATTGATAGAATTCTTGGGAACCAAGTCCTTGCTGCTGAAAGTTCAGAAAATCAGTCTAAAAAAAGACAAAGAAAAGCACAGTTGTAACGACAAAACTCAAGATAAACCATGTGCATACTGCACAGTAGCAGCTTCAAAATCGCATAAGCCACAATGAGAGAATCACTTAGAAGCAAAGGTATGAAAGCATTCAAGATTTAAAATTGCATAAATCTCATCAATGCCAGAACTCAACTTAAGCATAACTCAGATATTTCAAGCTTCCAATGACTAAGACTTTTCAAGACTTAATTTGTGCATTTGCGTATGCTTGCGTGTGCCCATGTGGGCAAACTGTGCAACTCCAAATTTGGACCAGTTCTCAGGAATAGGTGTTGGGAAACCCATAAGTTGCTAATCATAACGAGCAGCTATTAGACTTTTACCGAAACTGGCAACCGGGACGAACATTGTCGGCACAACAATAATCTTTACAATGTTGGCAGCAGATCAACAAATATACTTTGAAGAATTCCCCTTTTCACAACCTAAAGAACATGAAGCAGCATTCTCAAGTTATATACACCTGCAATTCAGATTAATCGGCATTTGGATTTTATCTTTTGAATACCAAGGCCACAATTTTCAGTTATTTCTTTCCCATATCCGTTGCCATAGGAAAAGGCCATGTCTTGTATAATTATTAAGAGACAAGGAAATGAAGCGTTTCCAACCTAACTACCTGACATAACAAATTGAGAGAAAGAGAGAGAGACCTCCTGAGCTGTTGTGAAATTGGTTATTTTAAAGTCTTCACCAGGCTTCAAACCTGCCAATTCAACCGATGTGCTGGTCGCATCATCCTGCTTGTCAGGACCCTGCAGTATACGCTGTATCTCCTCTGCGAATGATCCCGAGCTATCGACCTACACAAGAAAATTCAGAGGAAAAGAAGTTTATAAGCAGCCATTTTAACGTAGGCGTATTACAACCACAGGAAAACTAGACCTCAAAATAATTTATTTTAACAAGAGTATAAATGATTTTACCATTGCCCCACTCCACTATATGGGAAATTGCTTGAGTAGAGAGGGGCACGTCGATAAAGATGACGAGAATAATAAAAATAAAACAAAGCACGAGCGTTCCAAATCAACTGATTCAATAAGTCGCAAAAGATATAAATGACAATAAATACGAACCGGTTTAGGAGATGCTGGGGAAGATGCATTAATCTCAGCCTTCAAATCACTTAACAACCGGAGCAGTTGCTCCACCAAGACAGTAGAATCGCCGGTCCAATCCCCTTTCCAAGCCAATTGACAATTTGTCATAATTTCTTGAATGTCATCAATCAGCTTCCTTGCCTTTTCTGACAACTGAGGCTGAGTTGTGGCCTCATGTTTAATCTTAGTCTCACTGTCCATCTCCTGAAATCACAAAAGTTAACCATAACAATCACAAAGACTGATATGACCAATGAGAAACATGAAAGAATTTCGACATGAAAAGAAACGGAATGACAAGCTTCTGTTCGCCTGTATCTGAAGTGCCTATAAAAAGGATGGACTGCGATGTGATAGAATTGATGAAAATTCCTTGTCTTGTTCTCTCTCACACCATAATGAAACTTCTTTTCGAGAAATACAAGTACATAAACACCAGAACAACAGAAAACTTAAACACCCCAAAAGTTCCAACACAAGCACATATACAATCAGAGCTGGGTAAGCTTATGTAAAACAAGTCCATTCAAAATATCGATGTGCTTCTGAGTGACAACCCATACTGCCAACAAGCGAAGCCAGTTCAGCTTGTTGACTTTGGCTAGAAACCCAGAACACTGTCTCGTTAAGTTTGATTGGGTTAATCATAACACAAAACGGGTATCCCAAGAAAGGCCAAAAGTTGCACGGCAGTCAACAGACGGAACTTCCAATCTCGACCATCGAAATCATAGTGGAAGTTAATCTGATGAGGACGGGGTAAAAGGGAAAATCCAAATTCAGCCTATGCATTCTTGTTTACTTCGGCAAGAGGAGAAAAAAACAATCGAATGCTCAGATTAAAGGAACGAAAAGAGCCTAAAACACTCCGAATCGAATCAATCCACCCGATTCGCCGAGCTCCGCTCCGGTCATCGAAGAAGAGCGAAGCTCAATCGCGACAAAAGAGCGATGGACAGAACATCAAACACCAACCATCAACATCAACATCAACATCCAACTACACAGTCCACATAGAGAGAGAGAGAGAGAGGGAGGGAGGACCTGAGAGGTCGCGCGCTAACGGAGGCGATTGGTGGAGCAGGAGCGAGAAAGAGAGAGAAAGAGAGAGAGAAAATCAGGACACTTTCCCGAGAAAATCGAAGAGGGGGGGATGGAGGAGATGCACACTAACTAGGAATCGATTGGAACGAGAGAATTGCGGGGTGGGAGTGAAAAAGGGGCGATTTTTCTGGGGCGCGTGCTGGGGACTGTTTGCGGGAGGCGAGTCTCTGCTTGGTCTCTTCTTCTTCTTCTCTCTCTCTCTCCCTCTGTATATATCTGCGAACAGTGGCTGTGGAGGAAATCGGAGGAGAAGAAGAGTGTCCAGACCAACTACAAAGGAACAAGAGAGAGAAAATGGAGTTTTCTAAGGTGGTGGTGGTGGTGGTGGTGGTGGTGGGGATGCTGCGGGATACGTATCGGCTGACGTCAGGACGAATCCGGGGGGCTCGAATTTTGAGGCGGACGGGGGGCCCAAAAGGGAAGAAAAAGGGAGGAGAAAAAAGAGGTTATTATATTATCATGTGGGAAGGTACAAATCGTGTGGCCCGGTGATTTTGGAGCCCTGTTCATGATGACGATGATAATGAGGATGGAAATTCATGGCAACCTTAACGGACGATAAATATGTTATATAGATATAAATTTGAAATTTTTATGTTATAAAAAAAGTTTCAAGTAATTGTATCTCAATGAGCATAGTTTGGCAGTTTTTGCACTTTATTATATATTTTTTATTTCGTAAATACTTAGCATTTTTTCCGATAAAAAGTAAAAAGATTACCGGGGGAGAAAGAAAAAAACGGAATTTTTGCCGATCAACAACACTTATCGTATTAACGCGTACACTCCACAGCGCAACTCGCCGCACGCACCGCACTCTCCTCGTGTCTTCACTTAAACGCGTCTTCTCCCCCACGACTTTCCTCCGCCCCCTCCTACACGTTCCCCCCAAAGAACAACAAAGAATCCGTTCCTTGTAGCTGGGCCAGTGACGGTCATCCGGTGGTGCACGGGTCTACCATATATCATCAGTCCACCCCCCCAATCCCAGCCGCCACCCCCAAAGGGCGTCTAATCACCGTTCGTTGCTCTCGCGATTCGTGATCAGCTGATGCCGTCAGGCCGTTCCTTTCGGTTTGACATGTCTACTTTTGACGGATGTCTCTCCCCCCCCGCCCCCACAATTTAATATGGTCGCTCGGTAATATTCCGAAAGGGGTAATATTCTTGTTAATTTACCATTTGTCAATTTTTATTATGTTTTGCAATCTAATTGCTGAATTAAATGACACGAGAATTGGTTATATATCACAGATTTTACTTTCTATTTGTCATATTTTTTTCTATTTGTAATTTTTTATAATATTAATTCTAATAGAAAAATAGAATTTAGAAATTACTTGCACTGAATTCTCCCCAATAGCACTCGCCACGTCAACTGGCGTACCATTGGTCCTTTTTTTTGTCGAAAATGTACTCCGCCTTTCGAGAACCTGGCTTCGAGAATCAAAATTGACGTCAAGTGCGCCCCGGAGGCTGACGTCACTTTCGTCTCTTAGCTGGCTGCTGGTTGTCCTCGAGTAAAATATACATAGGCCCGTGCTCATCAATAAGCCTGATTCCAACCACAGTACAACATCGTACGTTTATACCACTACCGCATGAGATGAAAGGACAGCAACGTTATAGTTATGATAATTAATGATCTACGTGGTAACATTTTTATTCTTTTGGATTTTTAATTTTTTTTCTCCGAAACAAAAAAAAAAAAAAACAGAAATCTATTTAATAAAACTTTTATTCCCGAAAACAATTTCTTTATTTTTTTGTTCTTAGAAATAAATTTGGAAGAAACAAGAAATAAAAAAAGTTACTTCTTGTTTCCAAAAACAATTTTTAAAAATAAACCAATTTTCTTTTTATTTTTCTTTTGTTCCTTCTCTTGCTTGTCGACCGCCGCCACCCGCTGCCAACGTTGCTAGCCGTTGCCCACTACCGCCGCCCATTGCCTCGTCAGCTAATGGGCTATACAATGACAATCGGTGGTGACGATCGACAGCCGCACCGATCACCAGCATCATGCAAAGAACACGTCGGCAGCGAGCGATGACTGTCAACGATGGCGGCGATCGACAATCCATGAAAGAATAAAAAACGAATAAATACAAAAAAAGAAATTGTTTCGTACCAAAAGCATTTCTATTTTTTTCTATTTTAAGAATAAAAATTTTATATAATTACCAAACACCTTATTTTACTAAGAAATTATTCCCCAAAGTAGAAATAGAAAAAAACTATTTCTAAAAAAAAAATTATTCCAAGCCAAGAAGTATTATCATGCGCACCCTAAGCTAGCCGCAAATTATTCCATACGCGACAAGAAATTCACATAATCGTGTGACCGAGTGATTTCCAAATGGCGAAACTCGGGATGTTACAAATTTATCTCAAGCGAGTCGATGGCTGAAATGGGAAAGTGTTCGGCTGCTTCGTCGAACTAGGCTACTCCACTAGGCACCCAAT
Organism: Eucalyptus cloeziana; assembly: GCA_014182715.1. NCBI lineage: Eukaryota > Viridiplantae > Streptophyta > Magnoliopsida > Myrtales > Myrtaceae > Eucalyptus > Eucalyptus cloeziana. The sequence continues at coordinate 28,580,421 of CM024634.1, read as the reverse complement.
GAGAAATTGGGATGTTGAAAGTTCGTGCGGCGGAGCGAATGCGGATCGGGCGAAGAGGACTACTTTGCGCCCATGATAGCGCTCGTTTCTACTTTTGCATGTACCCGGTAGAATTCTTCCAGGTTTCTCTGAAGTTTGACCAGTAGCTGAGAACATATCTCAGGAGGAGTGCGGGGACCGCACATGAGATAGATGACGTTGCCCAGGGGCCTCATGTACACGCCGTCCTCGCGCAGCATCTGAAGAAGAGCCCTCGCATATATTGAAGCATACCTGCGAGTCTCCATCGGTTTAGAAAGATGTATTAATGACGAGAAAGGAATGGGCAAGCACCGGCCCCGACAACGCCGAATTGACGACACGTGGGCGGATATGGCAGATGCAAATCTATAGTGGATTCTTGAGAAACAGGAGTGGTCCCTAGGATAATCTCTAAGGAGACGGGATCATCAAGATGATGTCATAAAGAAAAAACCTCGATGTCACGTGCCTTTGTCGGCCAGTCTAAGTTGAGATGAACAGAGACCTGACTCCCAGCAAACTAATAATTTCCTATAATTATAAGCGGGAAAAGTGATTTCCCTCGTGATTTCACAGATTTCTCTAAATTTGACAAGGGCGGCGCCATTTGTAGAAGGTGCGTACTAGAACATCCCAAATGAAAATATCATCACGTGCCTTGATCATCTAAAAATGGGTAAAGACTTCAACAGAGTATATTGAGTTGGGAGTGACACGGTGATATCGCTTCTCTATAGTAGATAAAGAAGATTACCCAGCATTAGAGCCTTCAGTTTGGAGTTCCAGGGCAAAGAGAGTTCCCAAGGAAATAACTCTTTCGACTGCTAGGTGAGACGAGATTTGTGTGACTAACTCAAAATCCCACAACTGCAAAAGCATAAAAAATGGAATCATTCACTTATCTGCACAGATAAGCATATAAATAGGAATGGATAGGAGACTGACCGCATCATTTAGTATCCAGGCAAACAAAACTGAAAGTTGTCGGTTTTTTTTTTTTTTTTTTTTTTGGGGGGGGTTGGTGAAAGTTGTCAGTTGACAAGCACACATACGCTTCTCAAGTGTTTGTTTTCCCCACACTTCTATTTTATCTAGGAAAAGCGAATCTCCTACTAGTTGAAGAGGAATCTCTTTTACCTCTTTAAGCATCTTTCCTTGAGGAATGACATTGGGGTTCATCTGAGGATCTTTGAACCACTTGATCGATTTAGCGGCTGCTGTGCACCCCGTAGCATGTGCAGTGTATGAGTGTCCATGCAAAAGCGCCTTGAGCTGCAACAAGAATATTCAAGCATTTGACTCCCACCATGGATATATGTATGGTAGTTTTCTTTTGGCAGGCAAAATGGGCAAGGTGACTTGCCAGTATCCAACCGCACATTCCCATGGAAGACATTAACATTGCCTTTGAACTCAAACTAACTAGCATGCATTTTCCTCTATTAGATTCGGAAAACAATAGAGCATTAAAAAAAAAAAAAGAGGTGGGTAACTATCTTCTATCAACAAAATGATGCTTTAAAAGTGCAATGCTTGCTATAGAGAAGTCAAGACATCTGTGGCATGTGAAATTTCATTTTAAAAGATAGAGTGAATCCAGGAATTCAGCAAAAGATAACTCAAATACATAACGAAAACTGGAAATCAGTTAAAAGCTTAAAGCGAGAGCTGATAAATGAGTCATATTAAGATTGCACTGAGTAAAAGAAACTATCAAAGCTATTCTGCAATTTGAAGTGCTGCACAGCATTTGTAAGAGACAAACATCTGTACCAGGTGCTACAGAGGTTCACTAAGCGAACCAATTGCAGCCATTGAACCCAATGAACAGATTTAAAGCATAAATAAAACCATAGAGCATCAGTTATTGTGCATTTTACAGAGTATGGTGTATCGATCATAACTAAGGACAAAACTTGATTCCTCACAGAAAATACAATTAAATAACATCACCCCCTTCATTGGGCTGTTACCTGATGGAGCATTTCAAGTAGTACCGTTAATCATCAAAAGATGTGAGCAGTCAAAAGGCATCAATCAGGAAGCAGTCAACGCCTTATCATAAATTCATGTTATTTCTATACCTTCGAGTCACCAAGAAAAGCAGTAAACACGGCATTTGTTGCCAATGTGACAGCCAAGGGTATCATCCCACCAGTCATCAGTTTCGCAAAGCATGCTATATCTGGCACACATCCAAGCAGCTCTGCAGCAGACTGGGGAAACAAGTAAATCACATCCCATTCCAGGTAAAGAAATCATTGAACAAGCAAATGGAAAGGTAAAGCATTTGTAGTCAACCAACCTCTGTTCCCAAACGCCAGAAACCAGTGAAGACTTCATCAAATATTACTGGAATCTTTCGCCTTCGGCACTCATTAACAAGTACACGCTGAAAAAGTGGATCAACCATCAGCATTCCTCCAGCTCCTTGTATGACTGCGAAATTGATTTTCAACAATTAATGAAATCCAAATATTCCAGACAGCACATAACATGCAATTTTGTGCTGTGGCCTTTTCAACTAAAACAACTGAGCTCTAGCAAAATCGCAGCGTGAAATGTTGAGATATGTATAATGAGTATATACCAGAAAGATCCGATTCATCCCTGCTCTTGCAGAAAATTTCATCACGAGAACTGAACACTGCACAAATGGAAGACAAAACTTATTTATGGCCTAATGACAGAAAGCAGAGCCAAAAAAAAAAATTCTAGGTGAGTGTATAGAAGATAACTAACTCATTTTGTCATATTCAAAACTTTTATTATGTATCATCGCTGGCAAGGAAAGCTTCCAAACACTTCTGTGCAAAAAAACTGTAGGAGGATCCAGAAAAAGACCTCTCCCAGTGTACCTGTAAAAAAAAAGTGAACTTCCTTTTTAAATAAACAAGAACTCAGAAGTTGCTGTAATCTGTTCTTGCTTGTGACTATGCATAAGGCACAAACCAGGAAACAGCCACTTGGCCAGTGGAGAAAAAGCAAAATGCATGAAGCCAAGAACAGAAAGTCTAAAAGATAAAGGAAACTCTTAAGCAGATGGAATCCGCATTACATTAAGACTAAGCCACTCTAAATGCATGCAATATTGCTTCCATTAGGATGATTATAATTTATCAAGTTCCAACAACACCTCACTCCTCTTCTTTTGCCTATGGATTCCATCTAACTCATACCAAAGTATTGATGTAAGCTTCAAAGTCTTAAGACTGACTTACAAACAAGTAGCATAAACAAGCAAACAACACAGTATTATCTATCTGCATACACAGCATATTACAAACTATGTTAGAATAAAAATAGAGAATTGACCTGGCTATCTATCCGTCATTAGGCTTTTTAAGCTATGCCCAACAAGACTTATGACAGGGAGGAAATTTTATGCCTAAGGCCTAGCCTGGTCCCACTAAGACCAATGAATTTCTACAAACTACGCTAGAGCTCCCATTCCCCACAAAGCAAGACAGGACGGAAAGGGGAGAAAAAGAAAGTCGAGTTACATTTATCCATTGGTTCATCCCTAGTCCAATGACCAGTTCAAAATACGGGGAAAAGTATTTTCCCAAAAAAATAAATGAAAAAACCAACAGCTATAGAATGAATACATATTTTTCAAGGGAGAAGAAAGAACAGATTCTTTCAATATGTGCTCAAACAAATGCCATACCATGGTTGCTGAACAAAGCCAGTATAGCATGATAGCGATTGTGCTTCCATAGCACCTAGAGTATCTCCATGATAAGAACCCTTGAGAGCCAGAACCTGCAGAAGACGTTTAATATAAAAACATGCATCAAACATTGACCTGACGATATTACAACTACAAAATCGCATGAGTTGTTTGGTTCATAGAGTGGAATGAGATTGCATTACAATGATACAGACTATCAGCCCATTTAGAGTTGAAAACCTCATGTTATCATACCAAAAAGAAGGTGTTCTGTTAGGAATACATCAGGAATATAAAATCATAATTCCCATCAAACAAAAATGCAAAGTCATAGAGATTTGTGCCTAGCAAAACAGCTAATATTGATCAATCGAATTAAGGAATAGAAAATGAACCGAGGCGAAGAGTGAACACAGACCAAAAACCTTTGGTTTTTACGTCAACAGTGACTATTAGAGCATATATAATCTCCAAAAGATATCCTCAAAAAGAAAATGGAGCAATGCACACAGAGGGCATTAGACCAGAAAACAAGTAAACAGCCCAACTAGAACCCTTTTATTAGAAATGTGACAGAAAAGAACGAAACCTACCAAAAGCTCTGGCTGTTTTTCAGAAGCATTGCCAATTGAAGTTTCTGAAAGAATTCCTATATCAACACAAAACTTATGGAAAGCCATCTTGAGAGCAATCTCAATAGCAGTAGATCTATTATCCGAGAAATATACTCGAGAAGCCCAACCTGAAAAGGTAAATGCATCCCCCAGTTACAGATAATGAGCACTATAAGTCCACTAGGTGCTCGTGCATAAAAGATGTAGGCTTTTGCCACAAATATCAACGAGTGCACTAGGAGTCTAGGTTGTACAGGGATATAATTAAGTAGCATAAGCAAAAGGGCTCAACCTTAAAAGCACACTAGTCAATCAAATTTTAAAAAAGAGCATAATAAACATTTAAAATACAACCTGATTCAATTGAACTACTATATACTCAGTAACATAAGACAACCAAAAGGTAAACAAAAGAGCACCAGAAGAGGGGCCAAAGTCAAATTTTAATACTATTGTGAACAAAAGTTACGATCTATCACCAAGATGGTGCAAGAATATCTTCTGACCTTCTCCAACACCACCCAACAAAAGCTCCGCACATTCTAAGGCTGGCTCATAAACATTTTCTGGGAACATCACATGCCCAAATCTTGCAGCAGCATAACCCATGTCCCTTGCAAGTTCAGTCTGTAAACACCTAAACATGTCCACATTAAAAAGAAAATTCAGGAGATCTATCACAATGCACAAGAAACACTACAAATGAGAAGCGCCTCAAAAAGAAAGCAAGAGAATCAAGCAAGCTGATAGAGTCTGTGCTCTGTGACATTGGTATATCTTACTACCATTACATATTATTGTCTAGTGAACAAGAGGCATGGCACAATTGTGGGACTATATTAACCTTCTCCGCTTAAATTGATAACATTTAATAGAAAAATTTTCCAGTCCATTGCTTGATATGCCAATTTTCCATGGAAAACATACAAAAATTTGGCTAGTAAAAATAAAATACACTCACACTAAAGTCTGAAAAAAGAAAAAAGGGACAGACAAACCAGAATGCGCATAAAAAGATAAGCTGATAACATGGGACTCATTAAGTACTAATTCTAGGGCTTCATTTCTTCTCTACCTCCTCTACTTCAAGGATTATTAATGAGATGGTCATTCTTTACATGGTACTTTCATGTAAATAAAGAAAGACCGCCCAGATATTTGTGGACAACAGGGGGTTCATATGCGTTGTCTAGCAACCAATAACAATTAAGCCTTGTTTAGAGAGAGGGGGGTGGGGGCCGCGGTCAAATTCAGGAGGTGACAAGGGGTTATTTACTTCCAACTGCTAGCACTCAAATTCAGTAACTATTGCTCGTTTAGGAGGTCAAGCAAATAACACGACATTGTTGATTTTGGAATTCCAATTGTAAATGCAAAAAGTTTGATTAATGAGAAGATCCCTGGACTAACAGAGGAAGCTCAAGTGTCCTAAAAAATACATGACTAAGATCAAGAGAAAATATGCTGATAATTAACAGTTCATATATCCAACTCGTATCTTGATTTCAACAAAGTTAAAGAAGTTTTCATCATGTTTAAACAACACAAAACAAGTCACAGAAGCCAATTACCATCACATGTAAAAATAATTCAGGAAGCAATTCACTAAGGAAAATGTTAGAGTGCCCCATCTAATGCGATTTTGACATTTAGAAGTTACCATTTGAAGTAAGTGATCTTATTATAATGTGTAATTTTCCATTTTCCAAGTGTATTGGAAAGTGTTATTTCCACTTTTAATTGAATTAACTATTGACCTAGGGACACTTGTTAACAAGACCCATTTACCAATAAGCATCTTACTTCGAAATTCCATCCTGTGCAGAAATAACTGCTGAATTTATCAACAATTCTTCTGGCATCTATTCAGAGTAACCACTATTAAGCACACGCATGAATAACCCAGGCAGTAAGAATGACCTGTAAAGAAGCATTAGGTCCTTGGGTCCACCAACTTGCGCAGGCATCAAACATTTGGTTCAAAGATTTATCATCTTGATCCTACAACAAGAAAATGAAGTCATTTTTTGCAATCCTTCATAAGATAACAGTGATTCAGTAGCAGTACATTTTATATTAAGAGACAATTTCAAGAAAATATTAGTACATGAGCATTTCAGTGGGGTCAAATGTGTGTGTTTTTTTTTTTTTTTTTGCCGGGGGCGCGGGGTGTTTGGGATTGTTCCAATTGTAGGAGTGTAATCGAGACAAACCTTGAAAACCGCAAAGTTTTCACCATACCGTGAATCAATCACGGTAATGCCATCTTCTGATACAATTTTATGCTGAGTGAAAGGCCACCAGAATATATCTCTTGCCTTCTTTGGCATATCAAGCAATGTCTGCATTCGTTCCAGATAAGATGACTTCATTATGTTCTTCAACATATCAAATATGCTTCGAGAATTGGAGAACCATTCCATCAGGTCATCTGAGAGATCTTCTGGAACATGTGGCAGCACAAGCACTGGTATCCTGTGGCATTTATGAAGAGAATTAAGCTAAAAAGTCATTTTATGCAGTGGGCCAATTGCACAATTTGAAGCATGACTCACACTCCCATTGTAAAAGATTTTCAGGATGCAGCATATATTTTAATGAATGAAACTAGAATCCTCTGGCATAAATAATAGTAACAACTGCAAGTACCTATTCCGAAAATAGGCCATCAGTGGCTCCTCATTTAGAAGCCCGTGATCTTCAAATACAACAGCAACCACATCATATCCTCGAATTCTTAAACTTTCATAAGCTGAAATTGTTGCCGATATTCCACCTAGTCGCCCATCTCCAACAAGAACAGCAGGTAACCTGAAAGGCCTATACAAAAATTGCGCAAAAGAAGTAAACAACTGGTTTAGGAAGATAAATGAGAGAGAGAAATGCCAATTCAGTATCAAGGGCACCGTGCCATAGAACAATGCAGTATATAGCTGTATCATAACAGGATTTTCCTAAAGAGATGGTTCATTACTGTAAGAGGATCAGCGACAGATAAATAATCAATTAGGAGAGAGAATAAAATATTTAGAAGAGTCTTGACTCGGGGAAAGAAGATAACAAATTTTTATTTGGAACATTCACAACAAATTAGCATATAATAAACCGTAAATTGGTTTGAGCATCTATGCCGCAGGGGGCAATCCCCAGCCCCCCTGGGTCCATCTTGAACGAGGATCAACCACGATTACAAAAAAAGTGGGGGACTTTCCGCTAAGATAAATGCCTTGCTCAAGACCCATTGGCATCAGAAACCGATGATCATGTAATTAGGAAGAGGGCATCATTAACCAAATATTAGGTATATCTTAAACCAGAGAACCCAATAATTACAACAAGAAGAATTAATTGCTGGGATCACAGCCTCAGCAGATGAGACGTGCAACGATTTCAAGTGTACCACAGCGAAAAAGGCAGCAATCGCACCCTTGAAACATGTAATATCTCAAGTAATACTCAGAAGCCAAAGAAGTAAAACGTGATAATAATTTCCCAAAAGAGTTGACTTTTTTCTTCTTTCCAGGCACGACAGCAATAAACAAAACAAACGAGACGTAATAAACAAAAGATCCGAGTCAATTTTAAATGCGAACGAAACCCGCCAATGGAAAGTTCAATATGCTCGCTCACCTGTCGAAACGAACACCGACGACGACATGCTTTCTCAGGTATAAAGAACAGAGAGAGGAAGCGAACGTACCTGTACAAGTCGCACTGAAGGGAACCGGAAGGTCCAGGGCTCGCGACTCCACCGGCAGTCTCGACCACACAAAGCGTCTCCTCCTTCCCATCCCTCATCTCGGCTCTCAACCCTCTCTCCACCATCTCCACCACCGCACTGTCCTCCACCGCGCCGCTCTCTCTCTCCGCCGCCAAATGCGGCGAGACCGCCTCCTTCCAAGCAAAGACCGTCTCGCTCACCAGCTCCGACACCGGCCCATCCCCATCCAAATCCCCGCTCCTGTCGCCCCTCCCACCTCCTCTCCTCGCAAACCCCCAAATCGACCATCCCGAGGCCCGAACCGCCCCCGCCCCGAGGCGCCTCGGCGAGGGAGACACCGGCGGCCGCGGCGGAGGCGGCGGAGGGGGAGGCCATGAGGACGCGGTGCGAGGCGAGGACGGGGAAGCGGGGTCGGTGGAGGAGGGAGAGGGAGGCGAGCTTGTTGAAGAGGAAGAGGGAGTCGGAGTCGGCGGGGAAGCCGGTCTGGACGGGCTTCAGGTAGAGGAACCTGGACGGCGCCGCCGCCGGGGCGGCGGGGGAGAAGAGGGAGACGAAGGCGAGACCGGTGGAGACGAGCGTCTTGCCGACGCCGGTGTTGGAGGACCAGATGAGGAAGGTGGGGTGGGAGAGGGGGATCCGGGGGGGCGGCGGCGGCGGCGGCGGTGCGGTGTGGCGGAGGAAGAGGAGGAGGGGGAGGTGGTGGCGGAGGAGGAGGCGGTGGCGGCGGTGGCGGGACAAGTGTGCAGGAGCCATGGTGGCCGCCAGCTCGTACGACAGAGTGAAAGAGACAGGAGTTAGGTGGTGAGGATAGAAATGGTGGTGGGAAATTTGAAAGGGGGAACCGGGGGGTCGAGATGGGCCGCGCCAAGTTCTGATTGGGCTTGGCCTGATGGCCCACCTTGACCAGCAATTCTGGCCCAATGAAATGTCGAACGCTGCCATTGGACCGTAGGGGAACCGAACCGAACCGAAAAATTCGATTTTTTCGATTCGGTTCGATTCTCATTAAAAATCAATATTTTGTTATTGGTTCGGTTTTTATCGGTTAACCGAATCGAACCAAACCAAACCACAAACCGATCAAAATTTGGTTTTATTCTCCGTTTGATGCTCTTTTTTGCCCTGTCTCGCTTCAACCGAGGGGGAACTGATGTAATTGAGGGTCTGTTCTATTGAGTGCATAAATGCTGTTTTCAAAAGAGAGAATGTAGTCTATTGTCTCGTCTATGATCGACAAACCCATGTTTTGTACCCTCAAACCATATCCAATCCACGATCCATCCTCAATTCAAAGGTTCACATGCCCATAGCTAAAGGAATTGACTTCGGCGAAGACTCGAAGGAGAGAGCCCGCCTGAAATCGAGATCACATACCTGTCACCCACGGGCATGGTGAAGATCTGGAGCAGCGTCCCCTGATCGTCCCTGTCCACCAGAATCCCCAGCTCCTCGCACTCCTTGATCTGCTCGTCCGTCAGCACGTCCCCGCCCCGGGCCTTCAGGTTCCGCTAGTACGTGGGCGGCGGCGACGGCATGAGCTCGAACCCGCCCACGCTGCTCCGCTTCCTCATCTCCCTCAGCGTCCGGAAGATGTCCTCGCTCGTCAGCGCCAGGTGCTGCAGCCCGGCGCCCTCGTTGTGCTCGAGGTAGGTCTGGATTTGGCTCTTCCTCTTGGTCCCGAACACCGGCTCGTTCATAGGCAGGAAAACCGTCTCGTCGTTGTTCGCCAGCGCGATCGAGTTGAGCCCGCTGTCCCCGGTCCCGACGTCGTCCTTGGTGAACTGGGCGAACTCGTGGAAGCCGGTGAACCGCTTCACGTACGAGATCGCCGGTTTTATTCTCCGTTTGATACGGCCATGGGAGAGAAGCACCGGGAGGGAGGTACATGAGCTTCATCCAGCCAAAAATGAAAAAAAAAAAAAAAAAAAAAAAAGAAACGAAAAGAAAAACAGAAAAAATCAAAAACTGAAAACCGAAAACCGAAAACTGAAAAATCGAATATCTGTTGGGTGTGGTTCTTGAACTTTAGTCCATAATATACAAAAATATTATGTGTCATCCTTGTACTTAAAGTAATTGAAGAATAAAATTAGATATCTTCATATAGGTTGGGGACTAATTTGAATATTTAGCAAAAAGTTGGGGGACCCAATTGAATTAATTAAAAGTTCAAATTTGATATAATTGGACTAAAATTAAAAATTGAATAAATTAAAAGTTCTGGAGTCACATTGCATATTGGGCTAAAATTTAAAAATCATTTTTCTCATTATCCCATATTAGATGATGAGATGGGGTTGGAGTTACCTCACTCATTGCTGGAAGGTTTAGTTTAAGTTGCTAATGAAGCATCAACCGTCCATTGGACGAACTTATTACCGCAATCCTACCAAGTGCAAGTGGAGAAACCCAAAACCGGTGATGCACCTAAACCTAGAGCTGTCTTTTGATGACTAATAAGGTTAATGTAGTAACCTTGCTTGAAAATGTGGAAATATTTAATGAAGCAATGGGTCTTGCTTCTACAACATGAGACTGTCAGCAGAGGAACCTCCAGAAGTTCCACGATGATATCCGATCAAAGAGAACTCCATTTTCTCTAGGCTGATTCATCAGCTTCATATTCTAAGCAGAAAATTTGCCATTGTCTCTCCTCCATTCCCATGCCAAAAAGTGCTCGTAACAGGAGCCTTTCACCCAGTTTTTTCCGCTCAATTATATCCTTCCAAAAGATATGCAAAGCATTAGATTTATTATACGAAGAAGGGAATTTAAAATGTATATGTACTTTATATACATTCCGACAACAGAGGGGGAAAAGAGAGAGAGAGAGAAGCAAGAAGAAGAGGGAAAAACTATCTATGCATCATGCTGAGTACGGAGTGAAGCCCTGATAAAGAAAAGCTCTTTAAGTTCAAAATCTGCACCACAACATCTATGCCAAAGCATCAGCCATGATTGAACGCTGAGCCAGCTGCTGCTCATAAAGCTAAGCTCACGAAATATACGGTACTTGGCATCATGATACTTCTTTATCCTCGGGTCATTAGATGGATGTATGACCTGAACCGGATTAAACAGACAGATTCAGATCCAGTAATTAGAAGATAATGACAGTTCCTCAGAAAGCCAAAACATGTCAGGTCCTAATTCAAGAGATTTCACTGTCAAATTCTTTATGCAATTAGTCTCATTTTTCAAGTTTCCCAAAAAGAATGTCTCATTCTTCGAATCAGTAAGTTTGACCTGGAATGTCCACGATTCAAATGCTTGCAGTTGAAGCAACCAAAATGCTACCCATTCATTCTCAAGGTTTCTCTCATTCTTTTTTTTCTTTTTTTCAATACTCGAACATGTTAAAAGTCATTTCTCCCTCATTAGGCACGTCAAGCATAGACAGACATGAAAGGGTAGAGTTTTCCCACCAATACCAAACCGGGAATCATTCTACCATGCTCTAAAACTTTTTTTACTTCCTTTATCAGTCTCAAGGAAGCATCATAATTCATGAAAAAATGGGTAAAGCGAAAATAGCATGTCATGCCCAGCAGCATTCATCGCTTTCATGGCCTCTCTAAGACTAGAATATTTCTTTGCTGCGACTGCCCCAAGGATTGCAGCACCTAATAGCACAGACTCACTTTCTCTTGGAAGAATAATTGGGCAACCTGCATGAGTCAAGTTCAGAGAATGACTTAGTCAAATAATATGGGCACAGCGGGAAACATTGAGCATGAAACTCCATTTTCACTTTCACAAGTATTGAACAGAAAGTTTCATGATGAAATGGGTGGGACATTAATCTCAGAAAACCATTCTCAATCTTTGTTTCAATCTACTCCCAATAACAGCTCAAACAGAGAGGCACTGATAAATAATGTACAATTAGGGCGCGCATGACAACCATTATGTTCCAGAAATAGTTTTTGGAACAGAAATAGATTTTTCTATTTCTATTTCTAGAAGAGTTTCTAAGCAAAAATAACCGTTTGATAACGACACAAAATTTCTTCCTTTCGGACGGCGGCGGATCTGCGAATAGCGGTGATGGACGGCGGCGGCGGGGGCCAGCGGGCAGCCAGCAACCAACGGACAGTGGTCGATGGCAACGAATGAAGGACCGGTTGACCAACGATGAGTACATTTTTTATTTCTGATTTATATTCCAAACCTATTTCTGGAATAGAAATCTATTCCAGAAATAGAAAAACGGAATAAGTTTATTAAACGGATTTTTATTCTAAAAATAGGTTTGGAATAGAAAAATTGTTTCTGGAATAGAAATAGGCAGTTGTCATGCACCCCTAATTGTCTCCGTCGGCCATATTTGAAAGATGAATCTCACTTTGCTAATCCTCTAGTTATTCTATATATATTGAGAGGCCAAGCAGGCACAAAAGAACAAGAAGTCAGAAATTGCACTGTTTACATAAGCCTGCCACAGCAGTCATTCTCATAAACTAGGGTAGAGTGAAATGACAGTTCGATTGTGTTCAAACATGACAAGTTAATGTCAAGCAGATCAGACAATTGAAAAATTTAATCAGGCAGATGCTAAAGGGAGGAACTCAACAGCACAAATGGAACAGTTGGAAGACCTCTCCTCCAACTGATGACACTTGCAATGTGTTCGGGAAAGGAGTGAGGACAAAAACAAAGTGAGATCAGTGAAAAGGGAACATATGAGAACCATAGTTATAATATTTTTTAATTCAGTTTGGATGGAAGTTAAATGGGTGGAATGAAAATGAGAAGAAAGTTGTAAGAAGAAAATCATCAAAAAGTACCAATACTGACATTTTGAATTGTAAAAAAGCAAGAGGTGTGATATTGAATTGTTTAGAGATAAAAAAATTTCAATTTTTTCCTCTCCACTTTTGAAGAGATTGGAATGGCCCAAGGTATTAATTTTGATTTCTATCCAAGCCACCACTTTATCTTTATCTAGGTTTCTCAAACAAGATGAAGTTATTTTCTTGCCCTTCACTCTTTTCCCTTCATATTCCCCTTCATATTCCCCTTTTTCTGGACATAGGTTATGAAAGGAGAGATATACCTGTGATGTCGGCATGTTCTTGAAGGAACAACGGATTCTTGGCCAGGCCCCCACATGCTAGCAATGTATCAATCTGCAAAAGGAGTAGCAATATGCTGAACATGTTGTTTTAACCATCTAGTTATCCTATACCAAAGAAGCATAAAAAAATCATAGATCCTCACTTTATGGCCATGGGCATTGCAATGCTCCACTATGTGGCGAGTACCGTATGCAAGACTTTGGACAGTAGCTAAGTATAGAAGAGCCAATTGCTTCTCACTTGAATCAAGGGTTAATCCACAAATCACTCCTTTTGCTTGAGGATCCGCAAGGGGTGACCTGAACCATCAAAATTTTAAGAGTAAGAATTTCCAAATTCCAATAGCACTGACTCACTCTATCCAGTGTGTCAAACTGCACCGAACAACCTTAGTACCTGTTTCCGTGAAAGTCGGGAAGGACATGAATACTCTCAGTCAAAGCAGCAAGAAAAGGAGTGTTGAGGTCATGCTTAAGAGATTCTAACATTCTGTTCAGCAGCTCAAATACTGATACACCTGAAAATATAACCAACAAAAGGTAAGAGATAGGACAACCCAAAACTGTGTAATTATAGCAGAAAATAGGAATACATTTCCAATACCAAAACTGTGGGCTTAGTTTGACAATTGATATCTTACTTTTGAAGCAGCACGATTTGCAAGCAGTGGAGAAGCCACATGATTTTCAATCACGTGATCTAACAATGCACCGGTAGCACTTTGCCCACCCTCTGTGAGCCAATATTCTGGCACCATTGCTGGAAAAATCAAGACATGAAAGGATCCTCCATGTAAGAATCCCCTGTTCCTAAAGCTCGGAGTAAAAGAAACAGGCCAAGAAATCGCCTTTTTACATCTGACAACTAGAGGATTAAATTAACACTGCTATGATAAGAGGTGAATGGGATCAAATCTCTCAGCCTAAAGAAAAGGCTAAATTACCCAGATGCAGCAAATAAAAGTCTAAAGCAAGGACAGCAGTTTCAGGCACATATGTTTTCAGGTTGTAAATTGAAACAACAATAAGGGTCCGTTTGTTTCGCGAAAAATATGCATTTTCGGAAAACATTTTCCCAGAAGTCATTTTCCAGGAAAATGACTCTATTTTCTGGTGTTCGGCCAAAACCTGAAAATGTTTCGGAAAATATTTTCCGATGTTCAGCTAAAACCTAAAAATGTTTCGGAAAATGTTACCCGGTGTTCGGTAAGGAAAATATTTTCTAACCCTTTTGCTTGGAAGTTGCTTCCTTTTTTCCTCTAGGTGTTTTCTTGATCGATCGAAGATATGGGTTCAACTCGGAATGAACTCACTTGGCAAAATTATTCTGGGAAACCAAACAACTGAACTTGGATTCATGTTTCGCATCTACTGCCATTAAAATAGAGTTTTTTTTGGCAAATAAACACTTGCGAATTGACTCTTGCTTTTGAGCATTCAGTCAACCAATATCTAGAGTTGCTCAATTCTTGCACAGTGCAAAGACCGGTTTTTCTAGGCTATAGAAGCTCGAAGTCCTTCCTGGATACAATCTCACAAGTGCCAACAAACATCTAAGCCTCACCGGAGGAGAAAAAGAGCATCAAGGAAGATTCTCGATCACCATCACAATCATGATCACCAACCATACACCCAGAGACAAGTCCAAGACAACATCTTGCTACTGAAAAGTTCTACATCCATATCCCAATACAACATGTCAACAACGCCGCATAGCCCGCCCTCCACCACAGTTTCCTTCAATCAAGAAACAGTTCTACCCATCATCTAAAATCCGAGTAACTACGACAACAAGCAGAAACAACCTTTTATCAAATTTCATCTCATGAAGCATTGACAATAACAACAAAGAAAGAAAGAACATGAGTCTTTTGCTAGTAAAGCTCAATATAATATATCACTAATGATGATCTCCTTTGCTTAGAAATTTATCAACCCATACTTTGCGAAGAGTCACACTCTTCACCATGAATGCTTTTCCAATTTTTTCATTTTCAATTAGATGGTCAAAAACTGATCCAAGGGTAATTTCATCATATCCATCCACTTTCATCACCTCATTGTAGAGTTGAGAGTAATAGACTTGAGAGTGATCGACATCCCTTTGAGCCAATGACTTAATTGCCGAGGCCATCTCTCCAAGTTGTGTTGAAAGTGCAACATACTTGTCATCATTGTTGGAACATTTTCGCCTTTTGTGAGACCTCTTTTCTAAATGCATAGTAGAGGAAGATGTTCTTGAGCCCTTCATCAACTCATCGAAATCATCGCCTAAGTCGACAGGTGAGGAGTCAACTTCTGTTGCATCGATGTCCCCAAATTGCTTAGCAAAGCTTCCGGTGGCTATATCTCTCCCAACCACCACAGCCATCTCATCATACATGTCAATCATTTTATTCAAATACTTTTCATGAGTAGGATGGACCTGTAAATGCACAATATTCATTCAATTATTAGTTCCACAGTTAGATATGAAAAGAAGCTATTAAGCAGACAACACTTAGGCTTCAAGCTATGACAAAAACATGTTTGAAACAATTAAGCCTCTAGAGTTAAGTTTTCATGTGTGTCATTGATGTAATTGCATCTGATGAACTCATTTACAAGCTTTTCATGCAATTCTCAAGAAACCTCGACTCTAGTCTCTTGAAGAGCCATCACAGACCCTCAACACAACTTAATCTCAATGTCATCTTTATCTTACATTATCCTGACACACAACATCTATAATTATATAAGCCGAGCAGAAAAGTATCACTTACACTAATGTCCCGCCCTCAGTTAGACTTGAACTCGGGACATATTGATAACAGAACTAATATGATAACTATTCAACTAGAATCTAAGAATAAGATAACCTGCGTGAAGAGTTAACATCATTGTTTTTGACTTTGCGCATGTTTAACTTACAATTAATTATACCAATAAGCCAAAAGTATTAGAGAAAAATTACATAAAGCAATGTAAATAATCTATATACAACGCACATCAATCTCCTAATTGAATTGCTCGCATATTCATAATCATCCGTGTAAGCTAAAGTACAACATCATGGCTTGGTGAAACATTCTGTATAGAACAGGGAAAAAAACAGACAGGAACCTACAAATCCGATAACCTATGGCCATCTTCAACTTGTCATCCCAACTGAATGTATTGAGCAAGTGATGAGAAACATTGGCTAAAAGAATGTATGGAGCAAGTGATGAGAAAAATTACCAATACATATTGATCAAATTCATTTTTCCCAGCTATGACCATCTTCAACTTGTCATCCCAACTGAATCCACTCTTGCCATGCACAGTTTGAATCGTCTTCCAGTTGCTTTTGACTGTCTTCAAATGGTTTTCAACATGGTCGGGCTCACAACAAACACCAAACTTCTCATTTATTGTATTGACAACTCGAGTAATTGAAGAGGATTTGAATGTACTTGAAGGCTTGTTTCATTTACTAGCTTCATCGGTGAGAATTTCAAGTAAAACACGTTCCATAGGCTTCGACCATCTAAATTGCTTGACCTTCTCATCGTTTGCCTTTTACCCATCATGATAACTACGTAACAACTTTAAATAGTAGAATAAGAAAAAATATGATGAAGACGGACACATAGTAAATATTTAGAGATGATTATCATTAAAGAAATGAAAAGCACATGTTCAAAATAAAGCACTCAAAAGAAATAAAAGTAAAACTATTGGCTTCTTCTAATATTCTGATAACTAATGCACATTGCATGTGCAATCCTATCCCTCTTTGATGCCCATATCCTATTTTCCTCCTTTTCCTCCCTTTGAGAAAGTTGGATTCTTGGATTTTCTCTTTGAGATTCCATTTGTCTATTCATCTCTTCCATGATAGAGTCATTGAGATCAGCTTTCATAATAAAATTGTGAATGATACAACAAGCTAAGACAACATCGACTTGTGTTCTAAATGACCAAAAAGGTTTTGAACCCAATACTCGAAAACGCTTCTTTAGAACTCCAAATGCTCTTTCAATAGTAGTTCTAAGAGATGAATGCCGCAAATTGAATAGTTCATTCTCGTTTTTAGGAGGGCGATCACTAAACTCCTTCAAATGGTATCTAACACCACGATAGGGAGAGATGATGCCATTTTGGATTCCATAACTAGCATAAGCAAGATAATATTTTCTTACAAGTTATAAATAAGTTTATTATCAAGTTACTAATCTCAATTCAAATAATGTGTGTAAATTCCATTTTCTTACCTCTAGGAATGTTCAATCCATTCGGCCTTGAAAGTGTATCAGACAAAATACGTGAATCATGAGATGTGCCTTCCCAACCAACTAATACATAAGAAAATCTCAAGTCAAATGTAACGGCAGCTAATATATTTTGTGTTGTTCCATCCTTCCGACCACGAAATCTTCCTTGAATTTCAAGAGGAACCGATGCACGTACATGAGTTCCATCTATTGCTCCAACACAATCCTAAAATAATCAATATAGTTACTAATCAAATACTAATGAAACTTC
Organism: Eucalyptus cloeziana; assembly: GCA_014182715.1. Lineage (NCBI taxonomy): Eukaryota > Viridiplantae > Streptophyta > Magnoliopsida > Myrtales > Myrtaceae > Eucalyptus > Eucalyptus cloeziana. The sequence continues at coordinate 28,562,809 of CM024634.1, read as the reverse complement.
TCAAGCAATTTATAGACTTGTTTTTTCAAATTTCATACCTTAAAATATGGATAAAAGCTTCGGCTATTACTTATCTCAGGAGGAGTGGAATTGCTTGGTTCTTTCACCACATGCTTGTATAATTTCAAAATCGCTTGCAGGACGATTTTGAAATATCTATGGACGGTGTCTATTGATCTATGAAATCTTCCCCCAGTAACTCTAAACCTCACATTATGTCCAATGATATGACAAAATACCATAACTTGCTCCATAATAGAAACATTTACAGTAGAATGCAACAAGTTACTTGCACCAAGTACCTTACAAAGGTCTAAAAAAGCATTTGGCGTCATCCGCATTTGATCTACACAATGAGTATCAGCACTATATAACACACGATTCATATATAACTCTCTCTCATAATCTCGATTCACATGAGGCTCTCTTGGTATGCGATTCTCCGAATGATCATAATCATCCATAACTAATGTGATAACTGTCATAACCGCTACAATTGCACCCGTTACTACCGCTTGAATTTTGTTATCCATCTATATTGGAACACATTAATCATTAAACACAAAATGCATGTGAAATACAACAAGGGCAATACTCTTTAGAACCTATACTCTCGTGTGCTAAATAGACCCTATCAGCCATTAAACATGCAGTCTGGCCCAAGGCCTTAAGATCCACAGCAGAAGCAATACGAAAAAACCCTTCTACGTTGGAAGCTTAGCCTGGATTCAATAGTAACACAATCGAGAGAAGAAATATTTGTACTGATATTTTCTGATTATTACATAAGGAGCTTGCAATATATAGAGTTTTGAGTTGCTGGCCAATCACTAAAACTAGGTGCGCAACCAACATTTACATTCTACCATTAACTAAACTCAGAAGTCCAAGAGATAAAAGTATCCTGAAAACAACAAAAAGATACTACCATCTGTGATATGGTGGAAGCCTCCCTAGATGGGCTGCTACCGACATACCAAGACATTGAATTGATAGAACTTATGTACTAATCATGCAAACGAGTATAGTTGCTGAAATATCCACCAATTCTTGTAATGTTAAAGTGAAAAGACATATCATTGGCCCAACATCTGACTGAAACTTTGGCGACTTGACCACAGAAAGGTCATAATATGTCGAGTAAACACTCTTGTAAAGGACTTCATTTGACATGCTAGTTTGGATTAGGAAATAGAAAGCTTACTTTTTCTACGGCTGAAACTTTGGCGACTTGACTGCAGCAAAAGTTTTCAATGGACAATATAAATGGCCTCTGATTGGTCTTGCTGCAATACAAATAACCAAAACACCTAGTTAGAATCCCCTTTAAAGGCTAAAAAAAGTCACTCAAGCTCTCTGTTTTGCATTCGCATTCACCACATATTCTCAAAGGCAATGGCATCACAGATTGAGGAACCCGAACATTACTACGCGGATCTCGCCATACTTGCACATATAAGAAATAAACATAACCATAGATAACCAAAACAGAAAAAAGATTGTCATTTTCCCTCTGTTTTCAAATGTTCCTGCCAAGAGCTGAGGGGATAAAACCGAGCCATGCAAAATTCTGAAAGCTGCGGTGCAAGAACAAACACAGCATGAAGTATCTCAAGAGCTCAAGAATCTCAATACCCAGTATCCAAAGATCTCTTTTCTTTCTATTGTTTCTAGGAATCTCCCAATACTATCAACAAAAATTTCGAATATTTTACGATATAGAAACCTTTCACTTACTTAGAAAGTTCTCTATCGCTTTTGCATTGGGCCACGGTCTCCAAACCCAGATGGAAACAAATGAGGCTGGTACATGAGCTGATTTAGAAGTCAACTAAAAACAAGGGCCTCCCCTGTAATGTAGACAAGATGAACACAAGTAAGCTGAACAAAACCATTTCCCCAGCTCTTCACCACACCCAACCACCGAAAAGAACTACAGAATAGTGCAAACATTACAAATTATGCTCAGACAAGGCACAGCAAATTGTTTTGCGCATTTAGGAAACACCTCGGCAGGCGTGGCTCAGACTACAATTGCCACCGAGATCAAAGAACAGCACAATAGCAAAATCACATCTGCAAACAATTTACGCAACATGAGTAAATCGAGAATCCAAAACATCTTGGCAAAGGAAAGAAGTGAAAACAGAGCGAGACACGAAGTCAAACGTCGGTGATTCACGTTGGCATGTTAAGCGCGATGGTTGACTCACGCAGCCGGCCGAGAGAAACCATCCGACGGCCGAAGCGAGAGGCGCGTACCTAGATCGCGGATATTCTTTGCTTCCGGCGAGGGGAAACCGTCCGAGGTGAGTGTGCGACTTAGCAGAGTCCGTTGATTGCGCGATGAGGGATGCTCCACCGCTGCGGCGTCGAAGGAGGAGGAACCCTAGGGGAAGAAGCGCTGCTCCACCGCTGCGGTGTCAAAGGAGGAGGAACCCTAGGGGAAGAAGTGCTGCTCCACCGCTGCGGCATCGAAGGAGGAGAGGAACCCTAGGGGAAGAAGCGCTGCTCCACCACTGCGGCGTCGAAGGAGGAGGAACCTAGGGAAAGAAGCACGTGAGAGCTCGTGCGCAAGGGAAAATGATTTCCTTCGCGCGAGAGCCCGTGCGTAAGGGAAAATGATTTCCTCTTTTCAAAAGAGGAAATCATTTTCCACAATATTACAAAGAGATTTTCCGTTGACCGGAAAACATTTTCTTTGACCGTCTATTTTCTGCCCACCCGAACACCGGAAATTCCAGAAAATATTTTCCCGAAAGTTGTTTTCCGTGAAACGAACGGACCCTAAGATAAAGAGGTCAAAAATAAGAAGTCAGTTGACAAAGTTCAAAAGACTAGGACAAAATGAATTGACTACTTAGAGCTGGATGCTTAATCATTTGCCCCCTAGACCTATCAAAGGTCCACAAACTGTGGGTCAACAAGCCTCAACAACTACAACTGCTATACAAATTTGTTACATTCCAACTGTGCCAGAGAAAGCTGACAATTGGGAAACGACCGAAAAAGCATAAAAAGTATACCTGACCAAAATGGTCCCGAGACTCCTAGAATGAGCAGCTTGCTCTGTGCTATAGCCATATGACAAGTGAAAGTACCACAGACAAGCACCATCCGATGGCATATGGCCTCCTTATCGTTTTCTAAATTTTTTGTATCAAAGACATGATCGTTGACTTTGTAAGTACTAGTATGAACACCTAGAGAGGGGTGAATAGGTGTGGAATAAAATTTTCACAAAGTTCAGTAGAAGTAATTTGCTTTTAGACAATGACATACTTCAAATGAATTTCAGACGATGAACAAAATAAAGGAATTTAGGGAAGAGAATAAGAACACAAAGTTTATAGTGGTTCGGCTTAGATCAAGCCTACGTCCACTCTCCACGCTGACAGCCTTCTGGCTGGATTCCACTATGCAATCAACAAGAGATTACAACTTTGAGTGCAAACACTTAATAGTAGATCACGCTATCTCACTAAGTCACTCTTTTGGTATTTCTCTTACGATCATAAACGTTTAAGCTCACAAGAGACAAGTGTATGATCGAAGGTTGCTTGGACTTTGGAATTATAAATTCTACACTCCGTCTCTTACTTGCTCATCGGTCTTGGTCTTCTTAAATACTCCTCCACTTCCAAATTAGCTGTTGGACAATATCTTAGAGGATCGTTTTCCAATCTACCCATTGGACAGATCTGTATTTAGAAAATTTGGTAGCCGTTGAGTGATAGAAGTAGAATCCCAAATTAATTCTGATCGCCTATACAAATAGAATCTTGGTTTCCATAAGTAGAGCTTCTTCGTTTAGAAAATTTTTGCCTTCAAGATCCAATTGTCAATAAATTAAATTGAGTCAATCAAATTAATCTTGATGTAGAATCCAAATTGATTCAAATAAAGATATCAAATCTCGTAGATATGATTTCCAACCAGAAGTCCATATATAATCCATACGAACTGAATCCTTGAAGAAATAAAGATAATCTCACAACTGGATAAGTCTTCATTCTTCAGTCTGGAAACTGTCAGTGTAAGCAGACTTTGAACCTAAAGTCTGGCGGTCTTCAGACTTTGACACTTCAGTCTGGAAGTCTTCAGACTTTGACATAAAAGTCTGGAAATCTTCAGAATAAACTTTGACAATATCATTTACATGTTCTATCATCTGCATAGTCTATTATTTAACCATTAAACACGTTAGTAGCCTTTGATTTATTTTGTCATCTTCAAAACATCATAAGAGATTTCCCTGACAATCTCCTCATTTTTTATGATAACAAAACAATATCTGAATATGCAGATGTGTAATCACACTTTCTAAAATATTAATAAATCAAAGCAATGTAATTTAAATCAAAAGATAGTAGAAGATAGCAAATAGATTGAGCATAATTATATATAGAAAAATAATCGCAGCTCAATATTATCAACACATATGTATATTTATATTCTCTCCCCCTTTTTGTCATAATCAAAAAGTTATAACAATAGAAATAGTATCATGTAGAGAATATAAAACGATAACAAATATGTCTTGCATGAAACATAATTTCCAAAAATCAACTTTTATAAAGTAAGTCGAATATCAAACATATGCAATATAGCTCACTTCGATTATATATATATATATGCAAATATTCAATAAAAATCACGGATTCATTATAAAATTCACTTACCCTTTTTGTCATAATAAAATGATAATATAAATAAGAGATTTGTTAATGACAAAAGGTAATAAAAGATGCACTAATTGGATTTTGTAGAACTTGGTAAGTTCTAACACATTTACCTTTTCCTTCCTTCCATAATAATCAAGATTACGATCAATTCAAAAAGATTTTTCCATAATTGATCAATGCTCCCCCTCAATTTGTTGCCTTTTTGAGATGATCACGATTCTTTCCTTTCTCTTGGATTCACTTTCTCCTCCTGTCATCATGACAATATTTGCGAATAGCACTAATTGTGGCTTGTGCACGTTGAGCATAATATTTTTCCATTATTTCCTTCATAGCAATAATATCCACAACGATCATTTGCATTTTGAAATTCGAGGCAAAAATTTATTTTCTTTAATCAAACTCTTCTCGAATTCAACCTGCATAAACTTACCGAACTTTTTGCACAAATAAGCTATAATAATATCCACAAAATATATAATGCCCTTTAGCATATATAAAATTATCAATTATTAAAAATCAGAATTACTCAACCTTTCGTACGGCACGTTAGGGATTTTCTTAACAATTTGCAAAAACTTTGCACAAGGAAGGGAATTTTTGAGCCTCCAAAAGATAGTGTAGAATCTCCACAAATTTTTAATCGAGTTTTCCAAAATCCATATGGAAGATTCTTTTTCCACCTGCAAATTCTTGTATAATAGATAAATCTTTGCAAAAATATCACATAACACCTTCATCTGATTTACGAATCAAACTTGCTAGATATAAGACATCTTCTAAGAATATAGCAAGAGTATCCATAAATATGTAATAATATATTTCAAGATCAAAGGGATTTCCTTGAGCATAAATCTCAAAAATATATTATTGATGCATTTCACAAAAAGAAAGTAGATATTGCTATCACGCGCCAAATCAAGTAAAAACTTGCAATGCCTTATATTTATGATAAAAGATATTTGCAATATATAATTCATAGGCAATCATCTAAAATCATGATAAATGTATGTAGAGATTTGCAAGGCAGGATAAAAAAAAAATATTCTCTTACCCAAGGTATATGTTTGCAATATACCATTGATTAAAAAAACAATACCAATCTTTGCAAGAGATACCTTTTTGATTGCACCTATGTAAACTCGCAATCATTCTTCCCTTATAGAATTTCCTGCAATGCACTCATTTCCTTTTTGGTATCCATCGATTTGGATCCTTCCATTTTGTTAGAGCAAAATAGAAAATCTTCAAGAATAATCAAATATTCTATCTAAACTCATCATAACAAAGTATTTAAGGAAAGAACATTATGCACAATAATATATTGAAAAATTCTCACTTAGTCAAAGCACGATAAAATCAGAGAAAATAAAATTCTTGAATATTTAAGAAAGAATATTTTGCATAATAAATTAATATCACGTAAAATAGATTTTCACTTTGCAAAATATGACAAAATCTGAGAGTATAAAAACAAACCAAATAAACTTAATTGTCTCTAAGTAGGATATCAAAAATAATCACACATATTAAATCAAATCTCAACTCAAGAATCACAAAAACAAATCATACGATTCTTTCTTCAATAAAACAAAATATGATCATTATAAAATCTCAATCAACAAAGGATATATCGAATATCAAGCATAATGAGAATTATGTGCCCAAATAAAAAATACATTTCTTATAAATTCTCTTTCTTCTTTTCCTTTATTTCCTACAAAAACAACTCATCTTTTCTTTGGTACCCATTTTTCCTTGGGTCCATGAGAGTTAGTAGAGTATGATGTTTTTACATAATCTTTCTTAATAGGTCTCCACACTTAAGGACATTATTTCTCAAAGTGTTCTGAATCTCCACAATTTGAACACTTGAGGGTATTTCGACCAACATGTTTTATAAACACTTTTTTAAAATAATTTTTGTAAAATGCCTTTGAAGGTTTTTGTCTAAGTCTCTCTTTTACTTTAGGAAAATCAATTAAATAATCACTTTCCTTATTGAAGCCAAGTCCCGACTTATTATAGTAAGGTACTTGTATGGAAAGGATATGCTCCAATGTTTTTGAACCCTTTGAAAATTTTGTTGAAATATTTGAAAATTCTTTCTTTAAAGAATCATTTTCTTTGACAAGTAAATCTCTACTTTCTTTTGTTTGTAGAAAGTCTTTTTGCAAAATTTCAAAATTTTCTCTTTGAGAAAGATCCTGTTGCTTAAGCTGTGAATTTTTCTTTTTAGTTCGGAGATCCATTTAAGAGAAAATTTAAGATTTAAGCAAAGCTCATTTATATACTTTGAAACTTTGATAGGAATTTTTGAATGGCTTACCTCGATTTCCTCATTGGATTATGATTCCGAATCTGAGTTTGAATATGCCATCAAGCATAAATTTCCTTGCTCATCATCTTCTTTCATTGTTCTTTTCTGGCCATTCTATTTGTATTGTCTTCTTCCACTGAGTTTCCTTCCTTTTCTACTTAGCCTTTTGAATTTCTTGATCATAAAAGCAAGTTCTCCGTCGTCCATGTCATTTTCTGAGTCTGTATCATCAGAAAAAGCGATGAACTTCTTACCTTCGGGATCTTCGTTGTTGGTTTGTTCCACTTCGTAAGATTGAAGAGTGCCAATCAATTCATCAACGGAGAGTGGCATAATCCTCTAAGTTTCCCGGATTGAGGTTTTAACATGGTTCCAATCTTTTGAGAGACCTCGTAACAGTTTGTCGATGTTCATTGGGGAAGAAATTGGATGACATTGATACACCAAACCGTTTACAATTTTTGTAAAACGACTGAATATATCTCTGATCGACTCTCCTGGCTTCATCTTGAAGGATTCATATTGTCCAAGTAGGAAGTTTACTTTTGTCTCTTTTATACGATCAGTCCATTCATAAGTAACATGAAGTCTATCCCAGACTTCTTTAGCTGTTTCACATGAAGAAATTCTGTTATATTCAATAGGAGACAAAGCGCATTATAAAGAATAAATGACTTTTGCATCAAGAGTTTCTCTTTTGAACATCCCCGTCCGAGACATAGGAGTAGGGGGTTTGGTTTCTTTGTCTTTGCTATTCTTGTTTGATGTAGACGCAGCAGTGGGATCGATTCCTTTTCCCACAACATCCCATTGCAAGGGATCTGTAGATCTTAGGAATGTCTTCATTTTGGTCTTCCATACATTGTATTCTTTTCCATCAAAATATAGTACCAAAATACTAGCCATAGAAGATCTTTAGCTCAAAAGTAAAAACACTTTTATAAAACGAGCACTTGGCTCTTATACCAATTAAAAGTGCTAGTATGAACACCTATAGGGGGTGAATAGGTGTGGAGTAAAATTTTCGCAAAGTTCAATAGAAGTAATTTGCTTTTAGACAATGATAGACTTCAAACGAATTTCAGACGATGAACAAAATAAAGGAATTTAGGGAAGAGAATAAGAACACAAAGTTTATAGTAGTTCGGCTTAGATCAAGTCTACGTCCACTCTCCACGCCGATAGCCTTTTAGTTGGATTCCACTATGCAATCAACAAGATATTACAACTTTAAGTGCAAACACTTGGTAGTAAATCACACTATCTCATTAAGTCACTCTTTTGGTATTTCTCTTATAATCATAAACGTTTAAGCTCACAAGAGACAAGTGTATGATCGAAGGTTGCTCGGACTTTGGAATTATAAATTTTACGCTCCATCTCTTACTTGCTCATCGGTCCTTGGTCTTCTTAAATACTCCTCCACTTCCAAACTAGCCGTTGAACAGATGACTCTTGAAGAAGCCATAGGTTATGTTGCTTCAGATGAGCTTATTGAAGTAAGTTCATGCAATGTTCCATTTATTATGTTTGGTCATCGATATGCCAAATATCAGTTTCCCTTCTCTCTTGTGCCATCTGCCTCATGGTGTGATAGCAATTGTGTTGTTGGTCACCATCATTTTAGTTGGTGAATCGCTTGAGATGACTTTTTATTTTCTGTGCAGGTTACACCAAAGGTAATAAGATTAAGGAAGAAATACCTGGATGTTAACAAGCGAAAGAGCATGAGTAAGAGGCCGAAAGAGTGAATCATCACTGCTATATACAATTTTGCAACTTTTGAACCATTTGTTTGACAATGTACAATTATTTATTTGTCCACCCCAATAAGGGTCATGTATTACAGATCTCTTATCTTTCCCACAGAAATATCCATAGTAGTTCTATTTTCTCTGAAAGATTGTTTTTGTAATCGAATTATGTAACCTGTGTAAGTAGTCTGTAAACGCATAAATTTCTTACTGGCATTTGGAGGAATTATGTGAAGCAGCCTTCCCACAGTTTCTTTTACAGAAATTGGTCTTTTTGCCGCGGACATCTTAATCTTCACCGTGTTCATTGTTTGCGGTTGCATCAAAAAAGCTTTTGGAAGCAGCAGCAAGTGTATAATGTAAAATTCGATGAACTTATTTAATTGAACGGTACTATTGCTATTTCACTCATTGAGGAGAGATCATATTCATGGATGGGACTTGAATGGAAAGGAAACGCGGGGGAGTATGATCATGTTCATGGATGCAACTTTGAGGATATCGTCTTTTTGATAAGGGAAAGAAGTGAGGGTGAGCCATCAGCATTGGCGACCTCCCTTTTTTTTTTTCAAATATAAATAGCAATAATGACTCCAATTGAACATTCTGACCGCGGATGTGGAACTCTTATAAGATGATATATGCACGGACACCAGTAAGAACTCAGTAATCACCTGAACGTATAAACGTCCATAGAAATACACATCCTAGAATGACAAGTGCAAAAAAGCATTCTCAGAGTAATACTCATAAATATTACAGGTTTTTGTATGGACCAGAGGTGGCGCTGTCAGCCTCATTCTATTTTTTAAAAGGCAAAACCACTGAATGACCTTTGTTAGAGTCATATATTTTAGCAACAGAAGGAACTGGGTATCGATATCCACGTAAGATATATACATGTACAGTGAATGATGGCATCAAGGATGTTTTGAGTCTCATCATATTATATTCAGCATTCAGAATTGGCCTTCTGATCGGCCTTCATCCCGCCCTTGACTGGATGTTTAGTATCGGGGGAAACATCGGCAGTGAGCCTTCCCATCTGCTTCTGGAGATCAACCACTGAGTCATTCATGCCCTTCCCCTTAGGACTCTTCTTTACGCTGACGAGCTTGAGCTCTAACTTGTATAATGCACAAGAGTCAGACGAGGTGACCTCATACTCAAACAAGTGCCATTCAAAAGACCCTGGAGGTTGGGGGTCCATGTAATAGGACCTCTTGTGTCCCCCAAGTTCTTTCATCAACTGCTTCCTTGATTCATGCCAACCACGCCCACAATAATCTGACAATGACCTCTGCTTTCTGTTTCCGCTTTCAAATGCCCTCCTCGGCTTATCAAAGAAGAGCCATTCCCGGATGTTTTCTCCCTCCAGAAGAGAGAGGTCAAATTGCTCTGCGAGGTTGGAAGTGGTTCAAATTGGGAGTGAATTACAATCAGCTCACCAGTTTTTTGCATGATCAAACAACCCAGAATAGAGAGAGAGAGAGAGAGAGAGAGAGAGAGAGAGAGAGAGAGAGAGAGAGAGAGAGAGAGAGTATGACTTACTAGAGGCATTCCATGGCGATTTTTCAATGGCAGCCCCATGACATTCAGGAATTCCCACATTTTTTCCCTGCATCTTCGCAATAAGAGAGGAAAGTAGTCTATCATCCTTCAAACCAATTCCTCCAGGGCGCAGTACAGGATTCATACCAGGGCTGCCTTCACTAAGGGCCAGATCAGCATGCATTGTACTGCAGTAATCTAGACACCACTCAGAACCTTGAGCAGGCCTCTGACAATCCCAAAGAGCACATTTCGGGCCCAAAAACGCAGATGGTGGAGGATTGACGAGAGGCAAAATGTTAGCACCAAAATCATGTCCTACTTGTTTGTCATTGTTTGCCTCCCCATAATGCCCATGGTCATCATCTTGATGGAAATCAAAACGGAGATAATCCAACTGAGCAGACAGATCTGAGTCATTAACAACTGTATTATGCATGCCTGAATTGATTCCACATTGATAGAATTCTTGGGAACCAAGTCCTTGCTGCTCAAAGTTCAGAAAATCAGTCTGAAAAAAGACAAAGAAAAGCACAGTTGTAACGACAAAACTCAAGATAAACCATGTGCATGCTGCACAGTAGCAGCTTCAAAATCTCATAAGCCACAATGAGAGAATCACTTAGAAGCAAAGGTATGAAAGCATTCAAGATTTTAAATTGCATAAATCTCATCAATGCCAGAACTCAACTTAGCAAGCATAACTCAGATATTTCAAGCTTCCAATGACTAAGACTTTTCAAGATTTAATTTGTGCATTTGCGTATGCTTGCGTGTGCCCATGTGGGCAAACTGTGCAACTCCAAATTTGGACCAGTTCTCAGGAATAGGTGTTGGGAAACCCATAAGTTGCTAATCATAATGAGCAGCTATTAGACTTTTACCGAAACTGGCAACCAGGACGACCATTGTTGGCACAACAATAATCTTTACAATGTTGGCAGCAGATCAACAAATATACTTTGAAGAATTCCCCTTTTCACAACCTAAAGAACATGTAGTGTGAAGCAGCATTCTCAAGTTATATACACCTGCAATTCAGATTAATCGGCATTTGGATTTTATCTTTTGAATACCAAGGCAACAATTTTCAGTTATTTCTTTCCCATATCCATTGCCATAAGAAAAGGCCATGTCTTGTATAATTATTAAGAGACAAGGAAAGGAAGCGTTTCCAACCTAACTACCCGACATAACAAATTGAGAGAGAGAGAGAGAGAGACCTCCTGAGCTGTTGTGAAATTGGTTATTTGAAAGCCTTCAATGTCAGGTCCAGGCTTCAAACCTGCCAATTCAACCAATGTGCTGGTTGCATCATCCTGCTCGTCACAAACCTGCAGCATACGCTGTATCTCCTCTGAGAATGATCCCAAGCTATCGACCTACACAAGAAAATTCAGAGGAAAAGAAGTTTATAAGCAGCCATTTTAACATAGGCATATTACAACCACAGGAAAACTAGACCTCAAAATAATTTATTTTAACAAGAGTATAAATGATTTTACCATTGCCCCACTCCACTATATGGGAAATTGCTTAGAAGAGAGGGGCACGTCCATAAAGATGACGAGAATAATAAAAATAAAAACAAAGCACGAGAGTACCAAATCAACTGATTCAATAAGTCGCAAAAGATATAAATGACAACAAATACGAACCGGTATAGGAGATGCTGGGGAAGATGCATTAATCTCAGCCTTCAAATCACTTAACAACCGGAGCAGTTGCTCCACCAAGACAGTAGAATCGCCGGTTCGACCCCCTTTCCAAGCCAATTGACAATTTGTCATAATTTCTTGAATGTCATCAATCAGCTTCCTTGCCTTTTCTGACAACTGTGGCTGAGTTGTGGCCTCACGTTTAATCTTAGTCTCACTGTCCATCTCCTGAAATCACAAAAGTTAACCATAACAATCACAAAGACTGATATGACCAATGAGAAACATGAAAGAATTTCGACATGAAAAGAAACGGAATGACAAGCTTCTGTTCGCCTGTATCTGAAGTGCCTATAAAAAGGATGGACTGTGATGTGATAGAATTGATGAAAATTCCTTGTCTTGTTCTCTCTCACACCATAATGAAACTTCTTTTCGAGAAATACAAGTACATAAACACCAGAACAACAGAAAACTTAAACACCCCAAACGTTCCAACACAAGCACACATACAATCAGAGCTGTGTAAGCTTATGTAAAACAACTTCATTCAAAATATCGATGCGCTTCTGAGCGACAACTCATACTGCCAACAAGCGAAGCCAGTTCAGCTTGTTGACTTTGGCTAGAAACCCAGAACACTGTCTCGTTAAGTTTGATTGCGTTAATCATAACACAAAACGGGTATCCCAAAAAAGGCAAAAAGTTGCACGGCAGTCAACAGATGGAACTTCCAATCTCGACCATCGAAATCATAGTGTAAGTAAATCTGATGAGACAGGGTAAAAGGGAAAATCCAAATTCAGCATGTGCATTCTTGTTTACTTCGGGCAAGAGGGGGCAAAAACAAAACTTTGCGCAAGAAAAGCCATGCCCAGAAATCCAAGTACAAATCGACGACTTTCCCGACAAGTAATCACTGGAATCAAACACCAAAAGATCGAAATTCACAGCATCTTTCATGTTCAATTGCGGAGAGACCAAAACCGGAGATAAGCTAAGATTCCGAACAGACAGCATTGAGGACGAAAAGGGTACGCGCAACAAGCCAAAACCACGACAAGCCCATCAGAACCGATCCGGACCTCCATGATCCAAGAAACAATCGAACGCCCAGATTAAGGGAACAAAAAAAGGCGATCAAGAAACAGCAAGAACATAGACGAAGGAAGACGAGCGATCATCACCTAATCCGAGAAGAAGATCGACGCGCAGCGCGAGATTGACCCGCAGACACGGTCGTCTCTGCTACACGGAGGAGGGGGAGGAGGAGGAGGAGGAGTTCGCGACAGTCTGCGTGCTCAGAGATTCTTAAATCTTGTCGGCGCTCTTTCGCTTTTCTTAAGAAAACACACCTTCAATGACGAGGAAATTCTCGCATTAAAGTTCGAAACGCGCGTCGGATGATCTGCGACCTTGGATATCAAGTGAGAACCTATCACCACCGCTCGTTCAGGACTTATCAGGCCCAAGGAAAAAGCCCAATGGGCTTTCTCCGGTCAATTACAGAGGAATGCTTGTGCCTTTCGGCCATCTTTACAAAAGGTCTTTTTTTTTTTTTCGTTCTTGTGTTACTCGGAAGAGAAAAAGAAGAAAAGTCCATTTGGTAACGTGAAAAGCAGATAGAGAATAGAAATAATAAGTGAAAAAAAAATCTACTTTTTTTTTGTTCATGGAACATAAATGGAAAAAATTATTTTTGAACATATATTGTTTCTAGGAATCAAAAAGTTACCAAACACACTCTAATCATTGTTGTTTTCCTATTTCTGCTAGTTAAATGAAAATCGATTTGTTTTGAATAAAAAAAAATTGTGAAGATCTCAGATATAGATTGCCTCTTTTTGGGTGTAAAGTAATGTCAATGCTTCCATTGCGATCAAATCTATCAAAATCACTTGAAAATCGAAGGTTAGGGAACTACGACAATTCTTTCCATTGTTCTTGGGCTCCCTTTGCAGAGATAATGCAATATTGTCACTGATATGCTGTGGAATGGGCGGTTATCATCATCATCATCATCATCATTATTTTCCATGTATTTGCAACATAAATGTGAAATGGTCTAATTATGATAATTCAAACTTCATAGCCATATTATCTAGCGATTGCGTGGGTAAAGCAAAGTGCTCTAGAGAGTAAAATTAGCTCATTAAATTGATTTGAGGAGTTGATCTGGTAGATTTGATTGACGCTTGAATATGAAATGCGTGCATCAGTTTATAACTACAATTTATCATATAGATCTATATTATAAACTAGTCTTGCCTCTAGCATTGTAAACATTCCTTACAAATTGTTTGATAAGTCCACACATTTCAAGACTTATGGCTAACAAAGTTTGGAATTGCCACACCGGATGTTGGAGAAAGGCTTTGATCTAATCCTTAATTGTGATTCTAATTGATATAGTTGATCGGGAATATGGAACATTGTTTAGGATATTTCGTAGATAAAATAGAAAGACAATCATATATATTGTTTTCTGATTTCTTTATTATACTATAAATATATTTATCCATGTACATGTACGAATTATCCATTGAAGAATACAAATCACATTCTCCTCAAAGCTACTTTTCATCTTCTGTCACCGGAATTACACATTTGTATCATTAACGATAAGATGTAAAAGTTGGACGCTTGAAGTTAGAAAAGGATCGCATGGCAATCAATTCAAACGACATCTACGTGCTTCAACTACTGTAAATGATTATTGGACGTTTTAATCACGCCATTCGTGCATGCCCCTACATCATTAAACCCTTACTGAAATATATATATATATATATATATATTTATTTGGTGGCTAGAGAAGCCTTATTTACTATTGATCTTTAATTTACCGCAAGTTATAAGAACTAGAGCATGAATTGGAAGGTATTGATAACCGATCATGAAGGGTAGACCTCAATAAGAGATCGCAAGCCAAGTACAGGGGTGATCTTGTAGTCCCCAAAACCAGCAGCGACGAAGAGCTTAGCTCATTCTGCTTCATTCCTCTCCCTCCCCGCCGCGAGGGTCATCATCAACATGTCATAGAAGAGTTGGGTTTCGACCATCTCTTTGTCGCTCTTCGTGTTGTACATCACCATGTCAATTATAATTACCTTCTGTTTCTTGCCCTTGCCCTTGCCTAAGGCCTCCTTGCATCGCTTCAGTATCTTCACAGCGTCTTCATCGCTCCAATCATGGAGTATCCACTGCATATAATTTTAATCATCTATCAGTCTGTCATTTTGTCCATATATTGTTCACATGTGATTTCGTAGATTTCCTATGTAAGTTGAACGTTAGGACGGCTTGTGTTTGCAACATGTAAACTAATCCTTTACATGAAAAACGTGGGGCTATTCTCGATAAGATTAGATTGAAGGAGGTGAAGTAGCTGAATCTTAATTTTTTAATTAACTTGTACCTTCAATAGAACTGCATCCGCAGGTGGTATGGCCTCAAACATGTCCCCAGGAACACAACTCACGTTCTCGCTAACTTCTACATTAGACACCACATGTGGAAGATCAAATATTGTGCATTCCATATGCGGAAAGGCTCTTGCGATGGCCTTGGCCATCGTTCCGGTTCCTCCTCCTACATCGATTAACGAGGTTATTCCCTCGAACACCCCTTTGTGCTCCTCAACCACCAAGCTGGCCACCAACCGAGCATCGCTAGCCATGCCATCATTGAACAAGCGATTAAGCCTCGGCTCTTGACCAGCATACCTCCAAAACGACATCCCTTGCACCATTTTGAACGGTGTTGGGTCGACAGGGTTGTGGAACCATGTGTTAGACATAAAATTCATGATGCAGAAGCCAGGATCGATTAAAGACAAACCTCCAGCCATTGTTTGTAATCACGTTCGTCTGAAAAACCTAAAACAAGGAAAAATTGGGCATACACTACTAACCCAATTCACTCTCGTACTGATGGTGTATTCTGAATGAGAGAGTTTGTATTAGACCTTGTCATCACCCGTTAGAAATGAACATACGTTCCTATTTATACATCGTCTTCCATCAAGACGATTACCAAATGGGCGGTTGTCACGAAAGGGTACGAAGCGTGGAAACACTTCATGTTGAATAGTCGCAACTTTTAGAGAAAGTGTGGGTCCAAAATGTGGGATCACACAAAAATAAATAACATTCTCCCACTTGATCCCATCATTATCATCATACGAATTATCCAACTAATTCCACAAAAACTTTATGCTTAAAGAAAAGAAACAAAACACATGGATCATGGCGACATGTCCTCTAAGAGTGAGTAATATCTTCCATGTATCACAATGCATCTTATTTCTTTAATGTCAGCCTATATGTGACAACAGATCTTAATGAATAAACCCTATGTTTATTTCAGAACCAAGGATAAATGTTATTCTCATAAACAACAAAATGTGTATACCAAAATTGAGAATCAACATTACAACTGAATAAGAGTTTCATACAACAAAAATCGTTCATATGACGACAAATCACATGATGAGACCTATTCCCATACTAGTTACATGATCCTTATACTTCATTGGTGGCATGCCTTTAGTTAAAGGATCGGCTATCATCAATTCAGTGCTAACGTGTTCAATGACCACTTTATTCTCCTTAACACGTTCCCTTATAGCTAAATACTTAATGTCGATATGCTTACTTCGACTGCCACTTTTGGCATTTTTAGCCATAAAAACCGCAGCTGAATTGTCACAATATATTCTTAATGGCCTAGAAATAGAATCAACAATTCTAAGCCTAGCAATGAAACTCTTCAACCATACACCATGCGAGGTAGCCTCAAAACAAGAAACGAACTCAGCCTCCATAGTAGAAGTAGTAGTCAAAGTCTGCTTGGCGCTTCTCCATGACACGGCTCCACCAGCTAACATAAAAATGTATCCAGATGTTGATTTTCGTGAATCAACGCAGCCCGCGAAGTCCGCATCCGAATAACTGACCACTTCCAATTTGTCAGTCCGTCTATACATAAGTATGTAGTCTTTGGTATCTTGAAGGTATCTCATAACTTTCTTTGCAGCTCTCCAGTGGTCTAAACTTGGATTACTCTGATATCTTCCCAACATTCCCACAGCAAAAGCGATGTCAGGTCGAGTGCAAACCTGAGTATACATCAAACTTCCGACAGCAGAAGCATATGGGATGTTGTACATTTGTTCCCTTTCTAAATCGTTTTTCGGGCATTAGTTCAAATTGAACCTGTCACCCTTCACAATGGGTGCTATACTTGGTGAACAATCTTTCATCCGGAATCTCTCTAGGACCTTATTAATATAGGTTTTTTGAGATAGTCCTAAAATTCATCGAGGTCTATCTCTATGGATCTTAATGCCAATGACATAAGATGCCTCACCCATATCTTTCATGTCAAAACTCTTAGAGAGAAATTGTTTCACCTCATGTAGCAACCCCTTATCATTGATTGCAAGTAGTATATCATCCACATACAGTACAAGAAAACAAATTTTGCTCCCACTGACCTTCTGGTATATACATTGATCCATGACATTCTCTACAAAACCGAATGAAGAGATGACATCATGGAACCTTAAGTACCATTGGTGGGAGGCTTGTTTCAGGCCATATATAGATTTCTTAAGCTTGCACACCAAATGCTCACCTTTACTAGAGAGGAATCCTTCAGGTTGTTTCATGTAAACCTCCTCCTCTAGTTCTCCATTGAGGAACGCCGTTTTCACATCCATCTGATGTAATTCCATATCAAAATAGGCAACCAATGCCAAAACAATATGAAGAGAATCTTTCTTAGATACAAGAGAAAAAGTCTCCGTGTAATTGATTCCTTCTTTTTGAGTGAATCCTTTAGCAACGAGTCTAGCTTTATATCTTTCAATGTTACCCAATGAATCCTTCTTAGTTTTGAAGACCCATTTACAACCAATGGCCTTCACACCATCAGGTAACTCAACCAAATCCCAGACTTCGTTAGATGCCATAGAACTCATCTATTCCTTCATGGCATTGTACCACAAATTGGATTTATCACTATCCATGGCTTGTGAAAACGTTTGGGATCATTCTCAGCTCCAATATTGTAGTCGAGACTCTTGTAAATACACAATATAATCACTAGGAATTGCCGATTTCCTTATTCTAGCAGATCTTCTCAATGTTGAATCAACATTCTCTTGAGGAGCATGTTGTTCAACTGGTTGTTCAACAGTTTCTGGTAATTGCTGAACAGTTGGATCTACTAGATCAATATCAGCAGGTTGTGGAACTTCAACGATTGGTTGTTCAATAGCCGGTTGAACTGAAGGGGCATTATGAGCAACAACTAACCTTAAACTTGAGGTGGAAGGTTGAGTATCTGTATGATCTTTCTTAAAATCAAGGTCCTTTGATTGATCGCTCCCACTAATCAAGTCATTTTCAAGAAATTTAGCGTTTCCGGATTCCACAATCCTAGTGGTGTGAGATGGATAATAAAACCTGTATCCCTTAGACCTTTCGGCATATCTAATGAAATACCCACTTATGGTCCTTGGGTCCAATTTCTTTTCTTGTGGATTATAAACTCTCACTTCAGACGGGCATCCCCAAACGCGCACATGATGCAAACTCGGTTTCCAACCCTTAAATAACTCAAAAGGTGTCTTTGGGACAGTCTTGGTCGGAACTCGGTTTAATATGTACACTGCCGTCTTAAGTGCTTTAGTCCACAAGGATTTAGGAAGTTTGGAGCTGCTAAGCATACTACGCATCATGTCCAATAAGGTCCGGTTTCTTCTTTTCGCTACGCCGTTTTGGTCCGGAGAACCAGGCATAGTATATTGGGCAACTATTCCATGCTCTTGAAGAAACCTTGCAAATGGACCAGGTGCTTGTCCATCTTCAGTGTATCTACCATAGAATTCTCCACCTCTATCTGATCTCACGATCTTAATTTGCTTACCGCATTGTTTCTCTACTTCTGCCTTAAATACCTTAAAGGCATCTAATGCTTCATACTTATTATGAATCAAATAGAGATACATATAACGTGAGTAATTATCTATGAAAGAGATGAAGTATTTCTGACCACATGAGTCCATATCCGGACTACAAATATCCGTATGTATGATTTCTAATATTTCTGTACTCCTCTTAGCACATTTCTTAGACTTGTTGGTCTGCTTTCCCTTTATGCAATCCACACAAGTATCACAATCAGTAAAATCTAAAGTATCGAGTACTCCATCATTTACTAATCGCTTCATTCTTTCTATGGAGATATGTCCCAATCTCCGATGCCACAACATAGAGGAATGTTCTTTCACAACACATCGTTTCATACCAGCTTTATCATGAACATGCATCGCATCATAATAGGCATTGTCTTGTAAATTAATTCGAAAAAGACCATCAGAAAAAATACCACTCCCAACAATTTCAGATTTAAACGATAAACAGAAGGTTAAGTCTGAAAAGTTAAAAGAGTATCCCAAAGGTACAAGTCTTGAAACTGAAATTAAGTTTCTAGAAAAATTAGGAACATAAAAAGTCCTTTCCAAATTCAAAACAAAGCCACTATTGAGAACTAGTCTACATGTCCCAATAGCTTCCACATGCGAACGCATCTTGTTTCCTGAATAGATGCTTTGTTCACTTCCTACTGGCTTCCTGTGGTTTTGAAAACCTTGCAAGGAATTTGAAATGTGGATTGTAGATCCAGAATCAACCCACCAAGTGTTGTGACTTACATCAGTCATATTAGATTCATAACAAACACAAGAGATTGGATTACCTTTCTTCTCGAGCCATGCCTTAAATTTGATACAATCATTCTTCATATGTCCCTTCTGTTTCTGAGGAAGAAACATTTGTTTTTTTTTCTTAATGTCAGCTTGGGGAGGTATTTTTACCCTTTCCCTTATGCTTACCATGGCCCTTATTCTTTCCTTGTATTGCCAAATGAGCACTTTCTCCCAATTCCATAATCAGTCTTTCTTCCTCTTGAACACACATGGTCATGAGTTCATTAATTGACCATTTATTCTTATGTGTGTTGTAAGAGATCTTGAAAGGTGCATACTGTTGTGGGAGAGTGTTCATAATATAATACACAAGAAAAGATTCAGATATTTCAACCTCAAGTTTCTTAAGCTGAGTTACAATGTCCCTCATTTGCATAATAGGCTCCACGCGCACGGACTGTCCGCAGCAGTTGCAGGCGCGTGCAACGCACACGCCTGCGCGGTGAACAGCGCGCGTGCGTGGCACGCGCCCGCGTGGATTCTGGCGCGTGCCGAGCACGAGCCTGTCGTCCCCTCTTCCGCAGCTTCTATTTTCGATTTTGCCTCAAATTTTTATGTTTTTGCAATCTTGTCCTTGGCCGATTTATTTATTTACTGTTCTGCCCTTGATGTATTTATTTATTATGTCATTTCATGCATTTTTTTTATGAGTATTTTATGCATGAAATTAGATGTCCAATGATTCATATATTTAATTAATTAGAGAGTAGCCACAGCATCTTTAATTAATTAAATTATATATTAAGAGCTTCCTGGTCATATTTAGAAATGGACATTAATTGTAATTAATTATATTAATATACGCGCCTTCTTCCTCGCGCCCAGAACGAACTTCCATCGGTTTTCCGCCATTTTCAGCTGCGATTTCACCACCGTTTCTTCTCCGGCAGCCCATCTAAGACCGAAATAAATTATGGGTTTTGAAAAGCATGCCGGCAAGACCACATGGGTTCAAGTTTCGCGAAAATGACCAAGAAATCGGCTTCAAATCAAACGAAAAACTCCAACAACGCAAATCTTCAACCATCATGACTTCGCCACTCGATTAGCCTCCGGTGAACACCGATATGCCGAAATAACTCATGGCTAATGTTCCTCATGGCGGTGCGACCGTATGGGTCCGAAATCAAGAGGTGGGTCGTCGGATTTTACCCGGAATTTGCGAGTTTCTCTCTTGGCCTCAAAATCCGAAGTTACTGTTCATGTTCTAAAAGCCCGAAAATACGCCAAAAATTCAACAAAAACAAGGCAGCGGCATAAACATGCTCTGATAACAAATTTTAGACATAAAATTCATGATGCGGAAGCCAGGATCGATTAAAGACAAACCTCCAGCCATTGTTTGTAATTACGTTCGTCTGAAAAACCTAAAATAAGGAAAAAATGGGCATACACTACTAACCCAATTCACTCTCGTATTGATGGTGTATTCTGAATGAGAGAGTTTGTATTAGACCTTGTCATCACCCGTCAAAAATGAACGTACGTTCCTATTTATACATCGTCTTCCATCAAGACGATTACCAAATGGGCGGTTGTCACGAAAGGGTACGAAGCGTGGAAACACTTCATATTGAATAGTCGCAACTTTTAGAGAAAGTGTGGGTCCAAAATGTGGGATCACACAAAAATAAATAACACCATGCACTCAAGCCATGCCATGGGTTCATCAAAATAGGGTCAAGCATGGACAGTGCGAGTGGCGTGACGCTGGAGGGATTGTCCGTAAGGAGGAGCTCGGACACGTGGTTGAGTAAGTAGGCATCTTGACCGTCCACCGCAAGCTTCTTCTGTTTGCAAAATCCGGAATGGACAAGAATGCGCATGAGGCGGTCGACGCACTGGGCTCTTGAGGGGTGAATTTGAAGCACAGAGACTAAGGAATCGAGGGTCATGGGTTGGCCATGGCGGTAAATGGTGTCGGGAATGCCTAACTGAATGGCACATTTCAAGCACATGGAATTGATGAAGTTGAAGATGTGGTTCCATATGTGAGCTTGAGCCTGTAGCTGCTCGCTCCCCTTCTCTCCATTCACCATATCCATGGTACCAAGTTAGTATCTCTCTCCTCTAAAGTGCAATTTCTCGCTCATGAACTCCTAGAATATGGTGAATGGACTTAGCGGTCATTCGGAAAGGGGGATCTAGGAGATCGGTATTTGAAGTTCCAGAGTTAGATCCAACAGAATTAAAAGGAATATATCCCAAAAAAAAAACTCATTTTCCATGCCAAAACAACTTTGATTCGTCTATTTCTAGACTTACCTAGTTTAAACCTTAAGTTGGTGTTACAGCCTAAGCTGCCCCCAATGTCAATAGTCTTTGTTGTTAAAACTGCTATTCTCTTCTCGAAGTATCCCTCTCGCAGTTACCCAATTCTTCACCTACGCATGGTCATAAATTCAAAAGGAAGAACCCTGCCACTAATTTCATCCATTGCGGAGCTATAGCTCCTGCCGCCCGCCGTTTCGACGGCCACTTTGCTGCTAGTCATCTACAACCGCCCGCCACCCTTCCGCTCTCTCTATCTGAGGATAGAGGAGATGACAGGTGATGGTGGCGATGGCGTTGTTGCCGAGGGTCGTCCAAGCCGATAGGAGTAGTGGCCGCTTGATAGAGAAAAAGTTAGGGTTTTTCGAATGGTAGGCTTTCAATGGAAATAGCATTCGATGACCTAGGCAACAAGATTCGAAAAAAAGGCAATTGAGCCTTTTTGCTCCTAGGGTTTTGTCCTTAGATATAAGGTTGATGTGGATTTTTACCATAATAAAGGATGCGGAATGTTGGTGAGGTTAAAAGTCACCGGAAACTCGATATTTCTTTTAAGTTAATATCATGAAAAATTTTAAATCGATATACCTTTAACAAAATTATCTCAAGTTAAACTTTTGACCATAAAAAAAAAAAAATCCAAAACTGATACATTTGTGATAAATTTACCCTCCGTTAATTTCTATCGATTTGATTAATACCACAAAAAACACAAATTGCTATATATGTGACAAACTGGGAATAAAACTTCCAATTAATACACTCATATTGTCATATATCATCAAACTCAACAGTTTGATGATAAAATTTAATGGAAATTAATGGATAGTAAATTTATTACATGTTTATCAGTTTGAGGTTTTTGGTGATTACAAAAATTAGTTTGGATAAATTTTTTACTAGCATTACTAATTTGGTGTTTTTCGTGCTATTAAATCTTCTCTTAAAAATCATAAAAAGATCATGAACTCTAAAAGGAGATACGGTGATCACTTTAATAAATTTATTTTCTACTACCTTTCCTATTGTGATATTTGTTAACAATTAATTTCTAGGGTATGTATATGATAAACATATTCTTGAAATTAAAGAAAGAAAATTTAATTTTTTTTTCCATATGAATTTTTCAATGATGCTTATATCTCTTGCGCTTTTCTAGATATTTATGAGCATTTCTCATGATGTGATTATTTCTTGAAGTCATTTTACAAGAAATTATTTTCACCCAACTAACTTTCCGGACAAGATCCTTATTGAGAAAAAGATTTTGTTAGTGAATATCCCCTAAGCACTTGTCAAGCAAATATATAAAAAAAAAAAGTGTGCGGCATTCAAATGAAGTATTTTATTCGGGTTATGTACAATCGATATTTTAAAAGCTTAATTTTTTTTTTTCATTTAACATGCTTAACAACTATCCTGAGAGCATTTCATAACAAGCCCTTATAGAAAATGATCATGTCAGCATATTCGTTGGCAGGCGTTATTGGAGCACTCCTTTTGGTCAATGTTCGAAAAATCGAACTGTGACGACTGGTTAAACAGGTTCAATCGGGCACTGGCTAGGCCAGCCATCTGATCCACGCCTTTATCTTGATAGTCAAGACCGCTCAAGAGAGAGGAAAAAAAAAAAGATCGCTCAAGAAAGGTCAAAACCGGCCTTATCGATTAAACCGTTTCGGTTAGTACCGAATCAAACTCGTCTATTTTCGATCATTGTTGAGCTCTGTGAAAACAAAGTTGCTTTTTAGAGACATGGTTGGAGCCTCTAACCCCGTGGCCACCAGCCATTCGCTTTGCCATCAGACCTGGGTAGAGCTTTTGCTTTTAAAATCGCAAGCGTTTTTTTTTTTTTTTTTTTGACGAGAAATCGCAAGCGTTAATTTGTGCACAATTTCTTCACCTTTCCAAAAAAAAAAAAAAAAAAAAAGGGTTTCGAATCGGCGCTGGTGAGATTTGACTTCATGACCTCCAAAATAACTGGATGTGACTCTACCAATTCTATATGGGCGTATAATTGTTATTTGTTAAGCTTGGTGAGCTGTCCTTGTCCGTCCAATTTTCCTGGTAGAATTGGTTCCAATTTTCAAGCCGTCCAATTTTAAAAGACATGACTAGACAGGGGATAGAGGCTGGAAATCTCGTGAGTTGTTTTTCTCCTTCTACACACGTTGATGGCTTTAGCTGGCATAAAGTTAATTAGCAATTTCTTTTTATGACATCATATGAATGAATTGCACCGGTTAAGTCCCTATCAAATTCCACCTCTCTCTCTCGACATTGTGAAGATTTCTCCGCTAATGCCTCCTATAGGAGTCTAAGTCGTGTCTCAATCTCAACATGGTTGATAGTCCTCTTGAACTATTTACAGATGGAGATGATCTGTATTAGCATGAACCGATTCCCACCTTAAAATCAAGAATTGGATTTAAAGGGCTGCTTCTTAGTTTGTGGAATTGGGAATTAGCCCACTTGGTCTTAGACCTACTTAGAAATCGGACCGTCCTGGGTGAGTCTAAGGATCGATCATGAGTACTTTAGTTATATCTTTACCTCATTTCAAATTTCTTGTTTCTTATACTTTTGAGTACTTTGGTTATATCCTTCATTACAAGCTCCTTCTGTTCCTGCAATCAAGTGTCCACATTGCATGAATTGTTATTAAGAGTAGCCTCACATAATTCTATTGCACCTTTTTTGGATGCAAATCAATTTCTACGTCATTATGTGTAAGATGACAGTAATTTATGTGTTTTCTCTGAAAATTTGACATTTTCGGATTAGAGACCAAAGACATCCTCAAACATCACTGTAACCACTGCAACCTCAAGAAAGTACTGGCAATTAAGCCGATGAATCAGGCGAGACAACCGATTCTGTTCCTGCAGAACATGTTGGTGGCAATGTTGTCGATAAACCAACCCAATGTAGAGGTTTGAAGCTATAAGACTACGAAGGACAAAGCTATGTTCTCGAACGTTACTTTTCTTCAAATGTTCAAGGAAAGAGAGTCTGAGAATAACCGTGAGATTGCAAGAGGCGTGCATGGAGAGAGAGAGAGAGAGAGAGAGAGGCGTGAGTGAAGAATGGGTAATTAGGGCTGAGACCCCTTGTCCCGGAGGGAGGGGAGGGGGTGTTAGAAATTAAATCAAATTCATCGGTTTAGATAACTGTTCAAGATCGACATTGAAAAATAGTCATAATTACAACGTTATTTTTAATAAGTCTATTCGTCATTATCTATAATAAATCTATTCCTATTTCGAGGTATAGTGATTGTTTTTAGAGATAAGGTGAAATATGGTGATGGTTTTATTAGTTTTTTCATCTTATTTGGAACGCTAGCTTTTTCTACTAGAAAGAATAAATGTCATGTAACAAGTCTATAAATAGGGAGTCTTGTAATTATTTTTTGGGAAAAAGTCACGAAAAACCCTGAACTTTGCCCAAAGTGACACATTTTCCTCAAACTTCTTTTTTTTGTGACGTGAAAAACCCCAAACTCTTCAAACTGTGACACATTTACCCCATCAAGGGCATTTTTGTCTTTTTATTATGTTTTTTCCTTTTTTTTTTTCTTTTTCTTCCCTCTGCCGGCCGTGGCTTCGCCGGCCATGGCAGAGCCGGCGGAGGGAAGCCAGCGTTTGGTGAGGGCTGCTCGACACCGGGCAAGGGTTGCCCGACTCGGCGTCAGGCGAGGGCAGGGACACCCTCGCTCGACGGAAGCGAGGGCGGCCCTTGCTGGCGACGGGCGAGGACGGCAGGGACATCCTCACCCAATGCAGGCGAGGGCGGCCCTAGCTTGACACTGGTGAGGGTTGCCCTAGCCCAATGCCGGTGAGGGTGACCCTCGCCCGACGCTGTCGAGGGCAGCCCTCGCCGATGGAGGGAAGAGAGAAGAAAAAAAAAGAAAAATATTTAAAAAAATAAAAAGACCAAAATGCCCTATAATTTTGGGATAAATGTGTTACATAACAAAAGTTCAGAGTTTTTGTGTTGCAAAAAAAAAAAGTTTGGGGTAAATGTGTCACGGTTGGCAAAGTTTAGGGTTTTTATGTCACAAAAAAAGTTTGGGGTAAATATCTCACTTTGGGCAAAGTTCAAGGTTTTTCGTGGCTTTTTCTATTATTTTTTTTTGTTAAGGTGAAATAAATCTGCTGGCCTATTTATCTTCTTCTCTTCCTTGTGTGAGTTGTAAGCGTTTCATCTTCAAATCACTTTCATCAAAGTGGTTTAAAAGCTTACGGTTTGTGATCATGGTGTCAACAAACAATCAACTTCCTCTTATACCCTCATCTTATCAAAGACAACTATGGTAACTGAGTCATTATAATGAAAGCTCTACTTGGTGCCTACGGTGTGTGGAAACTTGTCAACATTAGCTATGATGAGCCTGAGGATGAAGCTACCTTGAACCAGAACCAGAGGAATTCTTGGAGAAGGTTAATTCGAAAGATCAATATGCCCTATCAATCATCTATCAAGCTTTAGATGATTCCATATTCGAAAAGTTTGGAATGTTGCTACTGCTAAGGAGGCATAGGAGATTCTTCACAACACACATCAAGGAGTACAGAAAGTTCAGAAGATTCGCCTTCAAATCTTGAGAGGTGAATTTGAGCTAATTCAAATGAAAGAATATGAATTTATTGCTGATTATTTCACAAGAGTTTTGGCGATCGTCAACGAGAAGTGAAGTAAAGCACCAATGAGATTTTTATTTCACAAAAAGGATATGTAGAAAATATCCTTGAAAAATTCAACATGAAGAATTGTACTCCAGTCAATACACCAATGGAGTGCGAAAGCAAGCTTTCAAAGTTTGATGACGGTGTCGATGTTGATTCAACATATTATAGAAGCTTGATTGGGAGTTTGAGATATTTGACATGCATGAGACCGAATATTATGTATAGTGTTGGAATTGTGAGTCGATATATGAAGAAGCCGAAGTCATCTCGTCTTAAAGTTGTAAAGATGATACTTTGGTACATCAAATGTTCTACTTCTCATGGCCTACACTACTATCACTCAGAATCCTTTCAACTTAGAGCTTATTTGGATAGCGATTATAGTGGAGATATCAATGATCGAAAGAGCACTACAGGCTTTGTATTTTTCTTGTGTGACATTGCTTTCACGTGGTCATCAAAGAAGCAATCCAGTGTCATCCTATTGACATGTGAAGTTGAATATGTGCTGCATTCTCATGTGTTTGTCATGTAATTTGGTTGAGAAGACTAGATATTCTTATGGAGCAGAAGAAAGCAACTAAGATTTTTGTTG
Source organism: Eucalyptus cloeziana (assembly GCA_014182715.1). Classification (NCBI taxonomy): domain Eukaryota; kingdom Viridiplantae; phylum Streptophyta; class Magnoliopsida; order Myrtales; family Myrtaceae; genus Eucalyptus; species Eucalyptus cloeziana. The sequence continues at coordinate 28,535,510 of CM024634.1, read as the reverse complement.
ATAATGTTTTTGCTATTGCATTGGTGAAAAATCCAATTTTTCATGAACGAAGCAAACATATCGATGTTTGATATCACTTCATTTGAGAATAGGTTAAAAACAATGAGGTTGAAGTCTTGCATGTGAAGATGGGAGATCAAGTAGCAGACATTTTTACCAAACCTTTCAAGATCGATGCTTTCCAAAAGTTCAAGGGTTTGCTTGGAATGATCAATGAAAGAGAATTTGGTTTAAGGGGGAGTGTTAGAAATTAAACCAAATTCATCTGTATAGATAACTATTCGGTACCGGTATTGAAAAAAGTCATAATTGCATGGTTATCTTTAATGAGTCTGTTCGTCATTATCTATAATGAGTCTATTCTTATTTTTAGGTATAATGATTGTTTTTAGAGATAGTGATTGTTTTTAGAGATAAGATGAGATATGGCGATTGTTTTGTTAGTTTTTTTGATTTTATCTGGAACCCTAACTTTTTCTACTAGGAAGAGTAAATGTCATGTAACAAGTCTATAAATAGGGTAGTCTTTTAATTGTTTTTTTGTTGAGGTGAAATAAATCTATAGACCTATTTATCTTCTTCTCTTCCTTGTGTGAATTGTGAGCGTTTCACCTTCAAATTACTTTCATCAGGGGGAAGGAGCGTGGGTTGAGTTCACTTTTGTGAGAATAGTAATTAGGGTTTTTAGTAGGGTAACAATAAAAATAATATATATATATATATATATATATCTGGTCCAGGAAATCAAAGTGCATGAGTTCACACTTGAAATTAGGAATCAGACTGATATTTACCAGTTTCAAGTGATAATCTATCACCCATTTAGTACTTATCAAGCCAAAGGCTCTCCGGTTAATTATAGAGAAATGCTTGGGCCTTTTGACCATCTTAAAATAGGTTTCAGCTATCCATTGTTCCCGTGAGGCTAATCTTTGTGTTGATTGAATTGCAAAAGCTGACGGATTAGGGTCCCTCCCTCCTAATTGGATTTTCAAACCCCTAGACCTCTTTGGGATTTGCTTAATTTAGATGCTAAGGATCCGTTTGTTTCGCCGAAAATGAGTCATTTCCGGAAAATATTTTCCCAGAAGTCATTTTCCAGGAAAATGACAATATTTTCTTGTGTTCGGTGAGGAAAATATTTTCCGCTCACCAGATTGGCGAGTGTGAGCGTCAAGCTCGAGGCTCGCCAGATCGACAAGCTTGAAGTTTACTTGGTCCGACGACTAGCCAAGAAAGAAGAAGATGAGAAAAAAAAAAAAAAAAGGAAAAAGAAAAAATAATAAAAAAAAAAAAGAAAAAGGAAAGAAAAAAAGAAATTAAAAATAATTCAAATTAAAAAAAAGAAAAAAAGAAAATTTAAAAAAATTCGAATGAAAAAAATAAATAAATAAAGGGGAAGAGGAATTTAGGATTTGTAGAGGTGTAAAATAAGAGAGATCAAGTGAGGGAAATGTTTTCCACTTTTCAAAAGTGAAAAACATTTTCCCCTACTTTAGAATATTTTTTTCCTTTTATGGAAAACATTTTCCTCAAGAAATTCATTTTCTGTGAAATGAACACCGGAAAAGCCGGAAAACGTTTTCCTGGAAATTATTTTCTGTGAAACGAACAAACCCTAAATCGATGTTGTTCTCCTCTTCTGCCGTTAAATGAAAATTAGTTTGTTTCGAACAAAAACAAATTGCGAATGCTTCTATTGCAATCAAATCTATGGAATCCACCTCGAATAAAAGGTTAAGGGATTGACAATCCTTTCAGATGTTCTCTGGCTCAGATAGTGCAATGTGTTCCTGACATGCTGTGGAATGGGCGGTTATCGTCGTCGTCGTCATTATTAAATTGCATGTATTTGCAACATAAATGTGAAATGGTCTAATCTTGATAATTTAAACTTCATAGCTATGTTGTCTAGCGATTGCGTGGGTAAAGCAAAATGCTCTAGATACTAAAATTGGCTTATTAAATTGATTTAAGGAGTTGATGCGGCAAATTAAATTGGACGCTTGAATGTGAAACGCATGTATCAGTTTACTACAAATTATCATCTAGACCCATATTATGAACCGGTCTTGCCTCTAACATTGTGAACATTCCTTACAAATTGTTTGGTAAGTCCACACATTTCGAGACTTATGGCTATTAAAGTTCGGAATTGCCACACCGAAATTACACATTTGTATCTTTGTACTAAAATCAATTAACGATAAGATGTAAAAGTTACAGGTTCGAAGCTAGAAAAGGATCACACTCCAATCGATTCAAAAACGACAGCCACTTGCTTCAACTGCTAAATATGCTTATCTGAATGGGCGACTTAATCATGCCATTCACGCATGCTCGTACATCGCTAAACCCTTACTGAAATATGTATTTTTATGTGTGTGGCTAGAGAAACCTTATTTACTATTGATCTTGAATTTACCGCAAGCTATAAGAACTAGAGCATGAATTGGCAAGTATTGATAATCGATCATGAAGGATAGACCTCAATAAGAGATCGCAAGCCAAGTGCTGGGGTGATCTTGTAGTCCCCAAAGCCAGCAGCGACGAAGAGCTTAGCCCATTCTGCTTCATTCCTCTCCCTCCCCGACACGAGGGTCATCATCAACATGTCATAGAAGAGCTGGGTTTCGACCGTCTCTTTGTCGCTCTTCGTGTTGTCCATCACCATGTCAATTATAATTACCTTCTTTTTCTTGCCCTCGCCTTTGCCTAAGGCCTCCCTGCATCGCTTCAGTACCTTCACAGCGTCTTCATCGCTCCAATCATGGAGTATCCACTGCATATAACTTAAACCATCTATCAGTCTGTCATTTTGTCCATATATTGTTCACATGTGATTTCGTAGATTTCCTATGTAAGTTGAACGTTAGGACGGCTTGTGTTTGCAACATGTAAACTAATCCTTTACATGAAAAACGTGGGGCTATTCTCGATAAGATTAGATTGAAGGAGGTGAAGTAGCTGAATCTTAATTTTTTGATTAACTTGTACCTTCAATATTATTGCATCTGCAGGTGGTATGGCCTCAAACATGTCCCCAGGAACACATCTCACGTTCTCGCTAACTTCTAAATTAGCCACCACATGCGGAAGATCAAATATTGTGCATTCCATATGCGGAAAGGAGTTTGCGATGGCCTTCGCCGTGGTTCCAGTTCCTCCGCCTACATCGACCAACGAGGTTATTCCCTCGAACATCCCTTTGTGCTCGTTAACCACCATGCTAGCCACCAATCGAGCATCGCTAGCCATGCCATCGTTGAATAAGCGATTAAGCCCCGGCTCTTGACCAACATACCTCCAAACCGACATCCCTTGCACCATTTCGAATGGTGTCGGGTCGACGTGGTTGTGGAACCATGCGCTCAAGCCATGCCATGGGTTGATCACAATAGGGTCAAGCATGGACAGTGCGAACGGCGCAACATTGGAGGGATTGTCCGTAAGGAGGAGCTTGGACACATGATTGAGTATGTACGCACCTCGACCGTCCGGCGCGAGCTTCTTCTGTTCGAAGAATCTGGAGTGGACGAGGATGCGCATGAGGCGGTCGACGCAGTGAGCTCTGGAGGGGTGAATTTGAAGTGCAGAGACTAAGGCATCGAGGGTCATAGGTTGGCCATGGTGGTGGATGGTGTCGGGAATGCCTAACTGAATGGCACATTTCAAGCACATTGAATTGATGAAATTGAAGATGTGGTTCCATATGTGAGCTTGAGCCAGTAGCTGCTGGCTTCCCATCTCTTCATTCACCATATCCATGGTGCAAAGTTATTATCTCTCAACTCTATAGTGCAATTTCTTGCTTATGAACTTCGAGAATATAAGAACGGTGCATATTTATAATGGTTTGGAAAGTGGGTATGAAGCATCCTATTCGGCATACCTTACGTCGGCCAAATAATTGTGGTGTGTTCACTTGGTACACGTTGATATAGATGGTCCCCATAACATTAAAACAGCTAAGGTTCATTTGATTTTCCCTCGCTTTTATACCTTGTATATTTGTGGTCGAGAGAGTTATATTTATCAAAGGAAATGTCATGTTTACCTCTAATGGCCAAACCTACGAAAACATTGCGCTCATTCGGAAGGGAGATTTAGGATGTTGAATTATTAAATCGAGAACGAAACTAAACTAAGATCTGGCCCATCTAATCCTGGACTCACCGGGATTGTGGGTCCATGAACCGATCATGAATACTTTGGTCATATATTTGCCTCATTTTAAATTTCTCGTTTTTATTTATTTATTTTATATTTTTGAGCATTTTGGTCGTGAGTACACTATAAAAGTTGAACTCTCTCCAAACGCAGAGACTAATGGTGTGCAATCGTATCGGCCCATCCGGAAAACGGGGGTCGGGAACCAATTCTGTTGAAATCGGTCGGGATGCGGGTCGATTGATTACCCACCTAGGAATCGGTTCCGGGACCGGTTTGGAATCGGTTCCCGGACCGGTTTTGTAAGTATAGGTCCACAACCTTATTTTTTCCCCTTATTTATGTTCTTACTCCCACAATCATACGACGTTTTTCATCTTGGTTCTCTCAAACACGCACGGCATTCCTCCTTCGTCGTTCCTATTCCTCACTTGCTTCCCTCCCTCATCAGCTCCCTCTCCCACCGTCCGACGGACGGATGGTGTTTATCGCCGCCAAATTCTTGTGTACCACGTGGATTGGCTCACCTAATTTCTCTTTTGTAGTGGGACTTATGCTTGCATAAATGAGTAGCTTTATGTAGTAGTTGTGGGAATAAGACTAATGTTAGACCCATGTTTGTTGCTAATTCTTTGTCTTATAATTTTATTTATTATAGTTAGCCATGTGGATCTTTATTTTTCGTTTAGTCAAAAGTTCATGTATTTATTTATTACAAGTGCTTAATGTTTCGATACAAATTATGAGGATTATGTTATTTTCTTGAGTATTAATATAAAATTCGAAGTCGTATAGGATATCAATAGATTGCAAAACAAGTTCTAATGGAAACATGGTTGACCCTGGAACCGGACTGGAAAAACATGGTGGGTCAGATACAAGGTTCAATATAAACGGGGTTGGGTATAGGGTCTTGGTTTAGACCCTACCCACCCTGGACCTGATCACCCTAATGGAGACCAAATATTATTTTACCTTGATTTTATTTGTATCGAAGGATAGACCAAACAACTTTCCACTTGCAAATCACTATCGTGTTAGCTAAAAATGAATGGTAACCATTTATTTACAAAATAATTGATAAAATAGTACCATAAAATGATGGATCGCCTATAGATAATGTCATCAATTTTGGTGAACTCCAAATTTGAGCGAATTGTTTTATCCTCAAAAAATTTTCAAATAATTCTTTTTGTACTTTTTTGAATTTTTTTAGTCGAGACCAAAAGTATTGATTGGAAGAATATAATACGATAAACAAATTAGTGTATTGAAATTTATAAATTTTCTTTAATTACCGTTGAATATGTATCGTCGGAGCTCTCGTTAATAAAACTCACTTCATTACGAACAATTTCATGTCTTGGTTATGCTCATGAATGAATAAGACGAAAGGTTATGCGGAATGATTCCTCGGTTCTACGGAGAAAGCAGTAAAGAATCCTACGGACATAACCACGTGAATGTATCCTGGACATGAATAATAAGTTCTGACTTTTCGGCGCCCGCCTTTTTCTCATTCCGATTCTGTTCCTTTGTCGTGCATTCGCGTATTCATATCACACGCAGGTCCACCAGCTCACTTTCTGGGTTTTACACGGGGGACAGGCAGGTGAGATGGAAATGAGACGGGAACCAATGAAATGCAATTCAACTTTGATTTTACGAAAAGAAAGGTACGAAAAAACCAGAGCTTCAATGGACTGATTAAAGTACCATTGATTAAACTCGGTGTTCATCGATTGACCAATCATTCATCGCCGACAGCTGTGCGTGCTACCAACCTTTTCATAATTCCGATCATAACCTTATCCTTCATAAAAAAGATAGGCTTCGATTGCCAGAATACCTTAAAAGTTCAATTGGACGTTCATTAACAAAGGAATTCTATACAATCGGACAATTGAAACGTTTCAGTCCGTGACTCATGCCTGTTAGCAGAACTGCAGCAGGACCACGCGGGTATTGGTCGGTAGTCTTTTCTGTGTAGAAAGAGAAGGCAAGTCGAGTCATAGCCGACATTGCTGGATGCCGAATTCTCAATCAAAGCATCTGCGTAGGAGCTTAGTCATTAGCACTAGGCGCATGTGGTAATCCAGCATCGAAGGCCGACGAGAATCGGGGGAGATCACAGCAGGAGCATGTGAAACTTTTTAAATTGTTGACTAGAAAAAAATTAAAAAAATTAAAAAAATTATACAATCTTTAGTTAAATTTGTATTTGCTTTACTTAATAGTAGAATGTATCAATAATAAAATATTCAATTAAACTTACAATCACTTAATCTAAAGAGTACTATAGTTTCAACAACAAAAAGATCATATTCATATCTTGTACTTGCTTAATCAAAACTACAAAGTAAAATTGACAAAAGAAATTTAATATTCATATATCTTAATGGACTTTAATTAGATATACTGCTGATGTAAGATATAACTCACTTGCATGCCGTTGAATTAGTGTCACACTTTGGCATTGGACGTATAAATAATCATACCTTAATTTCCAATAATTATTTTTTTTTGATATGTTGTCTTATTTTAATACCTCCAAAAATCTTAAACTAATACACCCGTGATAAATTCACCATTCGTTAGCTTTCATTATATTTTATAGTCAAATTATTAAGTTGGATGACATATGGTAGTTAATAGGTGTACCAAATTAGGATTTCACCCTCCATTTGCCACATGTATATTAGTTTGTATTTTTTTTGTGATATTAATCCAATTTAACGAAAAGTAACGAATGGTAAAATTGTCATAAACTTATCAGTTTGAGATTTTTTATGATAAAAAAATTAGTTTGAAGTAAATTTTACAAGTGTACTAGTTTAGGATTTTTCGTGACATTAATCCTATACTATATTTGTTTTTAAAACTAGAATTTATACTATTCTCTAGTTGCTAAATAGAGAATAAACTTTATAATTAGAACCGCTCAGAATCGATCGGTTGTCTCATTCTTTTTTCACCCCTAATTACATATCATTGTCTTGGAAAGCTATGCTATAAAGAACTTGCTTTTATGTGTTATGACATATAATATGGTCCAGTAGTGTGAAATTATTGACACAAGTTTTGTAAAACGCTTCATTTCGTGTCATGTCGCCTAAGCCAAGAAGACTTGAAGGTTTGCCTAGAGTCAGGCCCCCGCAATATCCGCGTAATCCCGCAATATCCATGTGACGCACGTCTCCCTCCGTCAGCAACCCTGATGCAAAGAACTAGCTTTGTCTAGTCCTTTTAGTTGTTGCCCCACATTTGATTCTTTTAGCTGTTGCCCCACATTCGATTGAAGTAGAGGCCAAACTCTTTCCTATGCAAACGCACGCGCTTCAATGGTGCAGTCTATTGTCAAATGACTAGGACAGAAATCCAACATGGACCGCGTGATTATGAGGCAATAATTGGGGCCCGCATAAAATCATTATGCTTCTTTTTTTTTATTTTTTATTTGAAAGAATAGGTTTGGAACAAAAAGTCATTTGATAATGTAATTTTATTTTTCTATTTGAAATAAATTTTTAGTTTAGAAATAGGTTTGGAAAAAAAATTAGAAGTGAAATTTTTTACTTTTTTTGAAATAAATATGAGAAATAAAAACTTTTTTTATCACTTGTCCTGATTACTAGCCACCTACTTGCCCACCTGCCCGCTGACCGTTTCTTGCTGTCGTTTTAGAGGGAAAAATTTTGTGTCGTTATCAAATAAATTTTTATTTTGGGAGTAGAATTTTTATGTTGTCGTTAAACGCATATTTTGGCACAAAAGTTTGTCCAAAGAATAAAAATAGAAAAATCAATTTCTAATTAGAAGTTGATTTTTGAAACAAACGATTATCATTTGTGCCCTTATTAGCTAGATAAATAAATCCATTGAGTATATTATGCTTCTTATGAAGGACCCTGATAACCCGCGGGGGCCTCAAGGACTCTTATTTGCTAATAATGAAAATTTCATTGTTTTTAATACAATGATCATGATCGTCTCGGGTTATGCATATCCACTGCTTTTTAGAAGCAAATTATTTCTTGATTAGTATATCTAACAAATGTGCATATAGCCTTGTAAATACTTAATTAGATCCGAACCATTTTTTTTCCCTTAGGGTGAATTGAGAATGCAAAACCCAAAATTTGTTCAACTCTCTACTGACACTGTGTAACTGGCTATTACTTCCGAAAGGGGTTGCATGGACCCTCCCTTAAATAAATTACCCTTCTCCTATGTTTCTTTTTCCACAAAAACGGTGGCGTTGAAACCTCTTTGCTTCCAACGACAATAATTCTACGGACCGATCCGCGACCGTCAGATCAGAAGGAGATCCAGTGGTCAGAAATTGAAGGAAAGAGGACCGTTGTAAGTGAAAAGCATCGTCCGGTTTCAACAGTGAAAGAGAGTAAACTTAGATACAATATCTAGTTTTCCACAATACATAACACAGAGTTGAAATGCTTGACAAAAAAAAAAAAGGGTCGGTTCTATCCTGATAACTTGAGATTGAGATTGAAACTTCAATCCTCTTTATAAAGAGTCGTCGCATAAGGGTCCCTACTATAAAATGCCTAGTAATGTTTTTGGAAAGCAGTATATCCCGGGGCTGTTCACGATACGCCTTCCTCACAGTTTGCAATAGAATATTTGTATATTCGTACTAAAGATGCATTGAGGATGAAATACATGTAAAGTGTCAAAGTTAGAGAACAAGAAACTACAAGAGGATGGATATATGCTACTCTCTAAAGGAAGTCGACTTTCATGAGCTAGGTTCTACTACTGAGAGATTATTTGGAACTTGTTAAATAGCCTTCCCAAGCACGCGTCAGAGATGCGAGACGAGATATTCGATTCTCAGAGTGTCAATTGGACCTATTACAAGGACAATCAATGCATAATTGTGTGAAAGTGATGGTATGAACACTTAGAGGGGGGTAAATAGGTGTTTAAAAGAAACCTTGGCAAATATATGCAGAATAAGATGAGTTGCGAGCAAAGTCTGAAGAACAACAAATTTTGAATGAATTCAGACTTTAGACTTGAGCAGTTAAATAGAACTATGAACAAAATAAATGAGTTCAAGGAAGAGAATAAGAACACAAAACTTATAGTGGTTCGGCTTAGATCAAGTATACGTCCACTCTCCTACGCTAATAGCCTTCTGGCTGGATTCCACTATGTGATCAACAGGAAATTATAACTTTGAGTGCAAACACTTAGTGGTAGATCATACTATCACACTAAGTCACTCTTTTGGTATTTCTCTCACGATCATAAACGTTTAAGCTCACCAAAGACAAGTGTATGATCGAAGGTTGCTCAGACTTTGGAATTATAAATTCTACGCTTCGTCTCTTACTTGCTCATTGGTCCTTGATCTCCTTAAATACTCCTCCACTTTCAAACTAGCCGTTGAATAGTATCTAAAGGATCGTCTTCCAATGTATTCACTGGATAGATCTATATTTAGAAGATTTAGTAGCCGTTGAGTGACAAAAGTAGAATCTCAAATTGATTTTGATCGCCTATACAAACAGAATCTTGGTTTTCATAAGTAGAGCTTTTTCGTATAGAAAGTTCTTGTCTTCAAGATCCAATTGTTAATAAATTAGATTGAGCTAAACAACTCTATCTTGATGTAGAATCCAAACCAGATCACTAGTCGTTATATGTTTGGGGCTTGTGTTATGTTCTGTCAAGTTGTTTTGTTCTGAATCTGCTTCGTTCTGAATATGTTATGTTTTGAACTTGTGTCTCGTTTTGGATGTAAAGTTTGAGAATGTTCTGTCGAAAGTAAAGTCTGAGTGTCTTCCGTCTGAAGTAGAGTCTGAGTGTCTTCAGTCTGAAGTAGAGTTTGAGTGTCTTTAGTCTAAAGTAGAGTTTGAGTGTCTTCAGTTTGAAATAGACTTTACAATCTGAACGTAAGTCTGAATATATTCTGCTTCTGAACATATTTATCCTTAAGGTCCGCACACAGTCTGAATAAGTTCAGCTTTACCATAGAGTTTGTCTTCTGGTTCTTCCAAGTATAGACTTTGATAATATCTTTTACATGTTCTATCATCTGCATAGTCTATTACTCAACCATTAAACACATTAGTAGCTTTTGATTTATTTTGTCATATTCAAAACATTATAAGGGATTTCCCCAAAATATTATAAGGGATTTCCCTAACATTGTGAAGTTGCCCTTTGCTTAAAGAGGTGCTTACTTGTTTAGCAATAATTTTTTTTTTTTTGTCAGTCCTATTCTTACTCTCAATTCACCCTCATATTTTTACCTTGCCCCTTTGCAGGAAGTGAGAGTCGAAACCCACGTTTGAAGCTATTTCACTAGTTTTGATTATAGCAAAAAATCTTTCACCAAACGTTGCATTTTGTTTTTATTTTAGGAGATTTATAGTCTATATTGAGCCTAGACAAAGAATGTCAAATGCAAAGGTAGATTTTATCCTCAACTTATATATACAATCGACATAGGCCGTAATCTTCTTGTTGCAGTCATGAGATAATAGAATTCCAAGTCCCAGACATCCTTTCAAATACTTCACAACCTTCAGTGCTGCGTCCGTATGTGATTGCTTTGGGTTATGCATAATATGACTGAGTATTTGTACTACATAACATATATTAGGCCTAGTCATGGTGAGATAAATCAATTTTCCAACGAGTCACCGATAACTTGATGGATCCTTGAGTAATGGATCGTTAGTTGGAGAAGGAAAGCTCGCATTATATTCATATGTTGTCAATTTGACATTCTGCTCAATAGGTATAGTAGCTGGCTTGCATCCGGATAATCTTGCATCCAATATGATTTCCAAGACAAATTTTCGCTAACTAAGACAAATTCCCTCATTGGATCGAGCTATTTCAATACCAAGAAAATATTTGAAAGGTCCCAAATCCTTAATATGAAAGGTCAAGTGCAAATATTCCTTGAACTTCTGAATTGTGACATTATCATTTCCTATAATAAGTATATCATCGACATAAATCAATAAGTAGATCGATGAAGTACCTTTGGTCCATGTGAACAATGCATACTCATATTTGGAATGTATAAAACCTGCATTTGTGAGTGCCGCAGTAAACTTTGCATACCATTGTCGAGAAGCCTGTTTGAGTCCACAGAGGGATTTGCGGAGACGACATACTCGAGACTCCCCCTGTCTACGTAATCCCAGTGGAAGTTCCATGTAAATTTCTTCATCTAGGTCTCCATGAAGAAAGTCATTGTTCACATCCATTTGGATTAAGTTCCAATTACACATTGCAGCAACAGATAGAAAAGAATGACTAGTCACTTCTTTAGCAACAGGAGAGAAGGTTTCATGGTAATCAAAACCTTCACGTTGTGTAAATCCTTTAGCAACGAGTCGAGCTTTGTACCGCTCAATTGAACCATTTGCCTTATATTTTATTTTGTAGACCCATTTGCATCCAATGGGTTTTTTGTGAGAAGGCAGGGGAACGACATCCCAAGTGTCATTTGCCGTAAGAGTAGCTAATTCTTCCTTCATAGCCTTTTGCCATCGAATATCACGCGCCACTTCCTCATAGGAAGATGGTTCCTATTTTTTAGATTTTCTATTGATGTAGCACATGTGCTCCGGCGATAATTTATTGAAGGAAACATAAGAGGACACTGGATATTACGTACCTGGTGTTTCCAAGGTTGGACAAATATAGTCTTTTGTCCATGTTAGAGGTCTTACCTCTCGTCTCAAACACCTGGGCATTAGAACCGGTGTTTGTTCAGCAATTGGTGATGAGAAGGACCCATTATCATTTTGTTGAGGTGATGAAATGGTTGATCTATTCATCACAGGGGAATAATCTAGAGATCCAGCAGAGAAATTAGGAGATTCGACAGGGGCCGCTATAGGGCATGATCTAGAGCACGACTGATCCGGTGCAACCCAAAAATACTGTGGCGTCATAGATATATCCTCCATTGATAAGAATTGTCGATGATTCGATATTGATATTGGCGGCTCATGTGTAGATGCCATCTCCTAGAAAGGGAATACATCTTTATGGAAAACAACATCTCGACTAATAAAGAAGCGACCTGTAGACATCTCTATAACTCGATAACCCTTCTACAAAGCTCAATATCCCATAAAGATGCATTGAAGAGCACGTTGATCCATTTTATATTGACGTCTCATATTTGTCACATAGCAAAGACAGCCAAATACCCGAAGATGAACAATCGTCGGTTCCTTGCCAAAAAGCATTTCAAAAGGGGTGCGTCCTTCTAAAATTCTAGTTGGCATGCGATTAATTAAATAGGCTGTCGTGACCACACAATCTCCCCAAAAACATTAAGGAATGGAAACTTGATATTTTAGTGCTCGGGCAACTTCTAAAAGATGTCGATGTTTACGTTTGACAACACCATTTTGTTAGGGAGTGTAGGCATAAGAACCCTCATGGAGTATTCCTTGAGAGGATAGAAAAGATTGACATTCATGAGAGAAAAATTCAGTGCCATTATCTGTTCGAATCCTTTGAACATTTTTATTGAATTGATTTTTGATCATGGACAAGAATTTTGACAAATGTGAAAAAGTCCGACTCTTAGATTGCATGAGAAATATCCAAGTAGCACGAGAATAATCATCAACTATGGTGAGAAAAAACCGGGATCCATCATGGTGTGGTGTATGGTAAGGACCCCAAATGTCCATATGAATTAACAAGAAAGCACTGGTGGCACGAGATATGTTATTTGGAAATGGTGCTTGTGTTTGTTTTGCCAAAGGGCATATCTTACAATCAAAACAAGGAAAACGAGCATTATGACTCAGACGCTAATGAGAAAGGGAAATTTTATTTCTAGCGATAGCATTACAAGATAGGGATAAATAAGAATTTCCAGGAAAGTTGACCCTTTTAGGGAAATCCCTTATGATGTTTTGAAGATGACAAAATAAATCAAAGGCTACTAACGTGTTTAATGATTAAGTAATAGACTATGCAAATGATAGAACATGTAAACGATATTATCAAAATCTGAAGACTGCTAGAAGACTGAACGTAACACATGCCCAAAGTCTATTATGAAGATTTCTAGACTTTTGTGTCAAAGTCCAACTATTGCTAGACTTTAGTGTCAAACTCTGTTCTACATTAGAAGTCTGTCCGCTTTGACAAATTTCAGACTGAACTTGAATGAAGAACCATTAGATAGACTTTATGCTGAAGTTGATCTTATTCAGACTGTATCCAGACCTTAAAGCTAAATTTGTTCAGAAGCAAATTACGTTCAGACTTACGTCCAGATTGTAAAGTCTATTACACTCAGACTCTACTTCAGTCTGAACACCCTCAGACTTTATATTCAGAACGAGACACAAGTTCAGAATGTAGTAGATTCAGAATGAAACAACTTGACATAACGTAACATAAGCCCAAAATATATAATGGCTAGTGATCTGGTTTGGATTCTATATCAAGATAGATTTGATTGACTCAATCTAATTGGTTGACAATTGGATCCTGAAGACAAGAACTTTCTATACGGAGAAACTCTACTTATGGAAACCAAGATTTTGTTTGTATGGGCGATCAGAATCAATTTGGGATTCTACTTTTATCACTTAACGGTTACCAAATCTTCTAGATACAGATCTGTCCAATGGGTAGATTGGAAGACGATCTTCGAGATACTGTCCAACGGCTAGTTTGGAAGTAGAGGAGTATTTAAGGAGATCAAGGACTGATGAGCAAGTAAGAGACGGAGCGTAGAATTTATAATTCCAAAGTCTGATCAAACTTTGATCATACACTTGTCTTTTGTGAGCTTAAATGTTTGTGATCGTGAGAGAAATACCAAAAGAGTGACTTAGTGAGATAGTGTGATCTACTATTAAGTGTTTGCACTCAAAGTTGTAATCTCTTATTGATTGCATAGTGGAATTCGGCCAGAAGATTGTTAGTGTGGGAGAGCGGACGTAGGCTTAATCTAAGCTGAACCACTATAAACTCTTTGTTCTTATTCTCTTCCCTGAACTCCTGTATTTTGTTCGTAATTCTATTTAACTGCTAAAGTCTAAACTCGCTCAAAGTCTGTTGTTCTTCAGACTCAATTTCAAAAGAAAGATATTTCTACTGTTCTTTTGCGAGCATTTTTCTTCACATCTATTCACCCCCTCTAGCTGTTTATACTAGCACTTTCAATTGGTATCAAAGCCAAGTGCTCGGTTTATAAAAGTGTTTTTACTTTTGAGCTAAAGATCTTCTATGACTAGTATCTTGGCACCAGGACCCATGGAAGGACAAAGCAACACTAGGCCACCATATTTTGATGGAAATGAATACAACGTGTGGAAGAATAAAATAAAAGCATTCCTAAGATCCCGAGATCCCTTGCAATGGGATGTTGTGGAAAAATGAATCAATCCCACTGTTGTGTCTACATTAAATAAAAATGGCAAAGACAAAGAAACCAAACTTTTGCTCTTATGTCTTAGACAGAGATGTCTAAAAGAGAAGCTCTTGATACAAAAGCCATTTATTCTTTATATTGCGCTTTGTCTTTTGCTGAATATAACAAAATCTTTTCACATGAAATAGCAAAAGAAGTTTGGGATAGACTTCATATCACTTATGAAGGGATTGATCGTGTAAAAGAGACAAAAGTAAATTTCCTGCTCAGCAAATATGAATCCTTCAAGATGAAGCAAGGAGAGTCGATTGGATATATGTTTAGCCATTTTACATAAATTGTAAATGGTTTAGCGTATCAAGGCCAGCCAATTTCTTCCCCAACGAAGGTCAACAAACTTTTGCGAGGTCTCTCAAAAGATTGGAACCATGTTAAGACCTCAATCCGGGAGATTCAAAGGATCATGCCTCTTTTTGTTAATGAAATGATTGGCATTCTCCAATCCTAAGAAGTCGAACAAATCGTTAATGAAGATCCCGAAGGTAAGGAGTCCATCGCTTTAATATCTAACGCTAATTCTGATGATACGGGCTCGGAAAATGACATGGATGGCGATGAACTTGCTTTTATGATCAAGAAATTCAAAAAGTTGAGTAGAAAAGGAAGGAAATTCAGTGGAAGAAAACAATACAAGCAGAATGGGCAAAAAAGAACCATGAAAGAAGATGTCAAGTAAGGAAATATATGCTTGATAGCACATTCAGACTCAGACTCAAATTCAGAATCAGAATCATACTCAGAATCAAAGTTTGACTTGGACACAGACTCAGAATCTGATGAGCAAATCGAGGTAAGCTATTCAAAAATTCATCTCAAAGTTTCAAAGTATATAAATGAGCTTTGCTTAAATCTCAAATCTTCTTTTAAAAGGACCTCCGAACTAAAAAAGGAGAATTCATGACTTAGGCAACATGATTCTTTAAAAAATGAATTTTCAAATATTTCGACAAAATTTTCAAATGGTTCAAAAACATTAGAGCATATCATTTCCGTACAAGTACCTAACTATTATAAGTCGGGACTTGGTTTCAAAAAGGAAAGTGATTCTCTAATAGATTTTCCTAAAGTCAAGGAGAGACTTAGACAAAAACCTCATAGACTTGCATACAAGAAGATTTTGAAAGGACTTTTACAAAACCTATTGGTCGAAATGCCCTCAAGTGTTCAAAATGTGGAGACTCGAAACACTTTGAGAAAGAATGTCCTAAAATCTGGAGACCTGTTAAGAAAGATTGGGTAAAAGCAACATACTTTACTAACTCTTATGGACCCAAGAAAATCTGGGTACCAAAGAAAATGTGAGTTGTTTTTGCACGAAATAAAAGAAAAGATGGAAGAGAATTTGGTAAGGAATTTTTTTTTTGAGTACACAATTTAAAATTTCTCATTATACTTGATATTTGATATATCCTCGGTTGATTCGGATTTTATAATGATCATATTTTGTTTTATTGAAGAAAGAATCGTATGATTTTTTTTTGTGATTCGTGAGTTGAGTTGTAATACGTGTGATTATTTTTGAAATCTTGCTAAGAGACAATTGAGTATATTTGGTTTAATTTTATGCTTTTAGATTTTGTCATATTTGTTGGAGAAAACTTCCTCATTATTTTGAAGTTGACAAAACGTTTCCATCAATCTAGTCTGAAGACTTATAGACTCTTTCGTCAAAGTTTGAAGACCTCAAGACTCAAGATTTAAAGTCTACCATCATTGATAGTTTCTAGACCAACGAAGAGAAGACTTATCTAGATGTGAGCTTATCTTGAAGGATTCGGTTCGTACGGTTTAAAGAAGATCTCACGGCTGGAGATAACACATTATGATCAATTATTGTTATTGGAATCAATTTGGATAATCAAGATCTTTTGAAATGCGAAGTATACTTGGAAGGTTCTACTTATGGAAATCTAGATCCTGATTGTATGGGCGAGCTAATTGGTGGGCTATCATCACATTCCTTAAATGACTCGAGATCTCCTTGATTGATTCTGTTCAACGGGTAGATTGGAAGAACTCATTTGGAAAGTGCCAACGGTTATAGAGGCATGAAGGAGTATATAAGGAAGACGCCCAAGTTGTTCGAGTGAGTGCGTGAAAGAAAAATTTCAAAGTCTGAAACTCCTAGTTCTTTGCTATTTCAATCGCTGAGCTTAAGTTGTACTTAAAAGTGAGATTAAATACTTGTGAGACCTTGAGGAAGTGTAGTAGAGTTTCTACACTGTGGAATCAAAGACGTGAGACTGTAACATTCTCTTTTGGTTCATAGTGAAATCCAGCCAGTGGACTGTCAGTGCGGGAGAGTGGACGTAGGCTTGGTATAAGCCGAACCACTATAAACCTTGTGTTTCAATTCTCTTTCCCTATACTCCTTGCTATAGTTCGTAGCTTTATCTAACTGCTTATAGTTTTTTTACATATTCAATTTGTTATTCTTGAAAGACGAGTTAACTTGTTAAAAGTCTAGCGTAAATTTTCTAGAATACCTATTCACCCCCTCTAGGTGTCCTTACTAGCCTTATCAATTAGTATCAGAGCATGTGTGCTCATTCAATTGAAGTGTTATTACTTCTGAATTAAAGATCTATGGCTAGAATGTTGGCTCTAGGTTTGGTTGAAGGCCAAAATAACACTAGACCTCCTTATTTTGATGGAAAGGAATACAACGTATGGAAAAATAAGATGAAGGCATTCCTAAGATCGAAAGATCCTCTGGAATGAGTTGTGGTAGAAAAAAGGAATCATTCCTAAAGCTACATCAGTTTCAGAAAGAGGAAAAGAAGTTGTAGACGCTAGCGAGATAACACAAGAAGAAATAACCAAGAGATAAGCTCTTGTTGCTAAAGCAATTTACTCTTTATATTGTGCTTTATCTCTTACTGAGTATAACATAATTTCTTCTTGTGAAACAGCCAAAGAAGTCTGTGATAGGCTGCACATTACCTATGAAGGCACTGATCAAGTGAAAGAAACATGAATCAATATTCTACTCGGACAATATGAAACCTTCAAGATGAAATTAGGAGAATCTATCACTGATATATTTAGTCATTTTATAGAAATTGTAAACGGTCCAGAGTATCGGGGACAGCCAATCTTAAGACCAATGAAGGTCAACAAATTGCTGCGTGGACTCTCCAAAGACTGGAATCATGTGAAGACTTCAATAATGTAAACTCAAAGGATAATGCCACTTTTAGTAGACGAACTAGTTGGCACACTTCAGTCTTATGAAGTGGAGCAAATTAACAAGGAAGAAGATCCCAAAGGTAAGAAGTCAATTACTTTAAAATCTAACGATGATTATGATGTTACAGACTCTGAAGATGATATGGATGATGAAGAGCTAGAACTTATGATAATGAGGTTCAGGAAGCTGAACAAAAAAGGGAAGAAGATTCAATTGGAAGAAACAAAGTACTTAAAAGTTTCAAAACAAATCAACTGAGGATGATGAAGCCAACAAAAACGTAATCTGTTTTGAATGTAAGAAAAAGGGACACATCAGACCCAACTGTCCTGTATTGAAGAAAAAGAAGGGAAAAGCTAAGAAATATATAAATGTTCTCAAAGCAGAGACATGGAGTGATATTGAATGTGAAGAAAGCGACGAAGATTATACCAATATATGTCTAATGGCAAAATCAAGATCAGACTCAAACTCTGAGATAGATTCAGACTCAGACTCAGGCAGTGAAATCGAGGTAAGCAATTTAAAAATTCCTACTAAAGTCTCGAAATACATTGATGAATTTTGTCTCAGTCTCAAAACTTCTTTTAAGAGAATTTCCGAGCTAAAAAGGAAGAATTCTACACTTAAGCAACATGAATTTCTTGAAAAGAAAAGTTTGAAAATCTAGACAAAATTTTTGTGGTTTTAAAAGAAAAAGTAGACTCTTTTTCAAAAGAATATACATTTTTGAAACAAGACATTTCAAATATTTCAAAAAGATTTTCAATAAGATCTGAGAAGTTGGAAAAGATTCTTTCAGTACAAAGACCTTATTTCAACAAGTCAGGATTGAGAATGACCCCATAAACCATTCCTTTAATTGATTTTCCAAAGGTAAATGAAAGAATCAAACAAAGACCTATAAAACATTTTGAGAAAGATTGTCTTATGGTTTGGAGATCTGTTAAGAAGGATTGGGGAGAGACTGTGTTTAAAACTAACTCCTCTGGACCCAAAAAGATCTGGGTACCAAAGAAAACTTGAGTTCTTTTCGTAATTGCAAGTCACTATCAAGAAAAATATTAAATGATATTTGGATAATGGCTATTCGAGGCACATGACGGGAGATTCGAGTTATTTTATAAAACTTGTGCAAATAAATGGTTGAAAAGTCTTTTTTGGTGGAAACAGCAAAAGAAAAATTGTTGGGTGTGGACTGTAAAGATTGGAAGTCTTACAATCAACAATGTCTCCTTGGTGGAATTACAATCTACTCAGCATTAGCCAATTGTGCGACATTGGATTCAAAATCAACTTCCAAGAAGGAATATGTTCGGGAACTAGTGAAGATCTTTCTCAATCTTTTACTGGACGAAGACATGGGATCATTTATCTTCTGGATATAAAACCAAAAAGATCTCAATATCTAATATCGATTCAAGATGAAGCAAATCTTTGGCATCGAAAGCTTGGCCATATTAATTGAAGCAAATTGCCAAGATCTCATCCAAGAATCTTGTTCGTGGACTGCCTAACTTGAAGTATAAAAAAATTGACTTTTGCACACCATGTGTGTTGGGAAAGCAGGTTAGAAATTCTTTTAAACAAATAAATCAGGTTTCTACTAATCGTGTTTTGCAGCTTCTGCATATGGATCTCTTTTGACCAACTAGAACTCAAAGTATTGGTGGAAAGAGATATTGCCTAATAATTGTGGATGATTATTCTCGATTTACTTGGGTTTACTTTCTAGCAAGTAAGTCTGAAACATTTTCTCACTTTTTAAAGTTTGCTAATAAAGTTCATAATGAGAAATGATATGCTATTTCAAGCATACGGACAGACCATGGAGGTGAGTTTGAAAATCAAGACTTTGCCAAATTCTGTAATGAATCTAGTTTTCAACATGTTTTCTCTTCTCCGTACACTCCGAAACAAAATGGAGTTGTCGAAAAAAAAATAGATCTTTGCAAGAAATGGCAAGAACTATCTTAATTGAAAGTAATATTTCTTCTCGTTTTTGGGGCTGAAGCAGTTTCTACAGCTTGTTATATTATTAATAGAGTATTCTTAAGGCCTATTCTAGAGAAAACTCCTTATGAGTTATTCAAAGGAAAGAAGCCAATTGTTTCTTATTTTCATGTGTTTGGTTGCAAATGTTTTATTTTGAAAAATGCAAATGATCGAACTGATAAGTTTGAAGAGAAATCAGACGAAAGAATTTTTCTTGGCTACTCAACCACAAGCAAAGCCTACAAGATATTCAACAAGAAGACTCAGTTTGTGGAAGAATCTATGAATGTCAAATTCCAAGACTCTTTATAGAATCAACTGATTCAGACTTAACCTGAACAATCTGAACCTGCTCCAGACTTTACAAAGTCTACCTCCCCTGCAGTAACTTAGACTTCTGAAGATCAATAATGAACATAAGTTGAAAAATCAATTGAAGTAGATGTTGACACCTAAATTTTTGGCGATTTAGTTTATTTATTTATTGCATAGAAAATTAGGGGTTAATTTTATTAATTGCATAGCATATAGATTTAGGTTGCATTTATTTTTAATTTACATTTTGTGCATTGGACTGGTGGCAAATAGATTTGAATTAGTGGTTCTAAGCTTTAAATTGACGAGCCAGACTAAGCCCATGAAGTGAGGAAATTGGCCCAAGCTTTTTTTTAAGTGATCGGAAATTATCTCGTGAAAAAATGGGAATTTGAAATTTTCGAGATGCGATTGGATTTTCTTTAGAATATCTTTGGATAAGGCAGATGTGTGAAAGGATATTGCAATATATTTTTGCAAGATTTGGATTTAATGAAAAATTCTATCGTAATCTTGAGCCTTTATCAATATGTGACAAAATTGGTGAAAAAATATTACGGATATGGATTCAAAGAAACAATTGAGATCCTAATTTTTCACCTATAAAAGAGGATGTGTGTATGTTTTTCAAGGGGGGGCCACATTTATTGAATACACGGCCACAATTGAGAGCATAGAGAGAGAAGAAATCGTGAGGGGATCGGCCATGATCCACAATTGAGAAACGGCGCATTGAGAGAGCTTCAAATCCACTAGTTCTAAATGAGCTCCAAATCTCATCGAGATGGCTGCTTGCTGGCCTCAAAGTGTCGTCTCTTTTGCTTGCTGTCCCGAAACACCATTGACTCTATTTTGTCTCGGACGAAGCCTTTAGTTCCTGGTCTTGTGGCACCTCACGCCGAGATCTTCAAACAGTTCCAGATTTGCAGCTTATCCGACGGATGCATACTTTAGCCAAATTGATTATGTGTTTACGGATTAGTAGGAGTTGATCCATCGTGGGTTGAATCACATTATTGCCTCTTCAAAGTGCTGTTCCATCAGTTGTCCAGCGAGTGCAATTCACTCGAGGCTAGTCCAATGCTGACGCAATCGAGATACTCCTCCAAGCGAAGTCCAACTTGCTGATACCCTTGCCGAATTTCCCATCATTGTTGCTGTTGCCTCTTTATCGTGAGCTCTCGACGATGATCACCCGGTAGTTACCGAGAGCTCCTTGCACTGCCGTGATCAAGACCCTTTCATGTTCGTGAGCAACCCCACACCCGTCGATCACCATGCCACAAGCCACGAAATTCACTTTTTTACGGCAACAAATTGAAGAATTCTTGGCAGAGGAAGAACACGTGGACTTGGTCAAAAGCATCACGTCAGTTTGGAGTCCAAAAGTCTTCCTGAACCAACCCCATCTCTTGAAGCTTTAGGCATCCATTAAAATTCATGCCTTGCACGCACGCACGCCCTTGTTCATGTTGGTTTTTGCTGCCACGCGTTGCCACTTTGCCCATTATTACGATTCAACGTTCCAAGCGAATCCCGGAGTTTCTTGGCCCTGAGTCATCGCAAGCAACCAACCACCAGCGGCGCAAAGCTTCACTACGTAGCTTCAATATTTCTCTGCCCAACAAGCCTCCCAATGAATTACCTAAGCTTTCAATAGTTTTGCAGGTTTCTTGGTGTCCCGTACGATAGCCCATCGAACTTGTCGTGGCCTTGTCAAGCCACGCCGAGCCACCGCCACGGTTCCCCATCCTCGAGCTACCTCGAGTCTCGATCGCTTGTCCACTCACCGTTCGAATTTTTGAAAAAAATTGAATTTAGGTAGAGATCTATTTTACTTTATTAGGTAGGTTTATTTAGTAGATTTATTTTATCTTATTTTAGTTTTTGATATCTTATCTCTTTGTTTGAATATTTTCCAATGCATGATTGAAATTCCAACATGGATGGTCCTTCAAAATAGGGATTGTCAGTCCGATTTTCGCACCCGAAATCCGACTCGCAATTCCTTAAAAATCGACAATCCGATCTCACGCTCGAGATTTGATTCGCGATTTAATTTTAAAATTGGTCAACCCGATCTCATGCGCGAGATATGGTTCGCCAATTTTTGAGTATCAATCTTATCATGTTTGATTTGATGTGGTGGTGTTTAAGTCAATCTTATTTTCGTAAAAAAAAATCCAAAAAAGGGTTTGAATTAGGATTAGGTTTTTTTTTTTTGTTAATTATCTTGCATTATTAGATTAGGGATTTTATCATGAAAAAAGAAAAAGAAAAAGTGCATTCATTTAGGATGTTAGTTTTTTTTATCTGAATTGCATGTTCAATTTTAATTTTTGAATTTCATAGAAAATTAGGAATTAAGGCATTACTTGCACGTCATGGCATTTTAGAATAAATTACATGTTTTATTTTAAGTCTAGATTCATTTTTGCATCTTAGGATAGAACTTGCTAGGTTAAGATAATATCTTAGTTTAAATTAGGATTTAGTCTGACCTAATCCTTAATTTAAACTAGATAGAATTTTAATCTAGATAATTATGTTTTGCATCTTCCTTAATTTCGAATTTCTTAAAATTTGTCTTAGGATAAATTAGTTTCAATTTCTAGAATATATTGCATTTTTTTTTTTAGAATAGAAAATTCATGTGCACGTCATATATAGAATTAGACCCACGGAATGCATGTCATTTTAGTGATTGTTATTAGGTTCATTTAATTAGAAATTTCGTCATTAGAATTAGATCATTTTGATTAATTTAGATTGCATATTTAATTATTGCATGTTCATTAAAAAATCATTAGTTTTTTTTTTACTCATTCATATAGTTTAGGACATTTTGCCATGCCATATTATTTCATATTAGATTAAAAGCATTGCATTGCATATGGACTATATTCTCGCTTAAAAATGAAGGCAAAAATTGAGTGATTGCTTGTTAATTAGAAATCATATCTAAGATTGTTGATATGAATTCTGATCTAACAAACGCAGATGCTTTCGTTGCTTTGAGGTAAGTCCTGCATTATTTTATTTGCTTTCTTGAGTGTTAAATTGGTGGTATGCGCATATGTATGATCACCTCACACGTTAGGAAAGTGAAATAAAATCGATTTAAGCTGCCTGCAAAACATTTTTTTCGAAATAAAAGAAAAGGTATCGAAAGGGCGTTAGAGAAATCTAACGTAATCAAGTCCCCGAACTCACAAATCTCTGGTTCGTAGGAGTAAAAATAATTCTCCCATTATTTTACTTGGGTTTCCAATCGACCCACCAAAAATAGATTAGTGGCGACTCCTAATTAAAAATATTTGCATGTTAAGAACTCGAACCTAAGTCGCGAATTGGTATGGGCTTGGGAGAGCCCGAGCTAAGTTTAGGTTTAATAATCCATTAGCCAAACCCTAAGTGGTTCACACTCGAAAAATTGGTCGCGACAGTAGAAAATCAGCAATCTGTCAGACCGACCAGTAACTGGAAGCATAAGTTTAGTCATCTCAAGGAACTCATCATCAGCAACATTGATGAGGGGATTTGCACTAGATCCAAAATACGAGAAGAGTTTAGTGCTCTGGCACTTATTTTTGAAATAGAACCCAAAAGCATAGAAGATGCCTTAGCTGACGAAAGCTGGATTGAAGCTATGCAAGAAGAACTCAGACAGTTTAGCATTAATGATGTCTGGGAATTAACTCTTAAACCAAAAGGTAAATCCATTATTGGAGCTAAAGGGGTTTTTAGGAACAAGATGGACGAAGAAGGAAAAGTGGTCAGAAACAACACAAGACTCGTGGCCAAATGATAAACGCAAGAAGAAGGGATAGATTATGATAAGACCTACGCACCAGTAGCAAGGTTAGAAGTAATTAGATTATTACTTGCTTTTGCTTACTATAAAATTTTTAGGTTATTCCAAATGGACGTTAAAAGCGCATTTCTAAATGTATTTATCCAAGAAGAAGTTTATGTGGAACAACTTCATGGATTTGAAAATCCAAAGAGACCAGACTCAGTATTCAGACTGAAGAAGGCTCTATATGGATTAAAGTAAGCACCTCGAGCTTAGTACGACAGGTTAAGCAAGTTTCTAATTCAGAATGGTTTTGTTAAAGGTAAAGTGGATTTTACTTTATTTATTAAAAGAGAAGGTAAAGATTTTCTACTTGTTGAAATCTATGTTGATGATATCATATTTGGATCACCTAACGAAAACCTGTGCAAGAAGTTTTTTAAGTCTATGCATGATGAATTTGAGATGTGCATGATGGGTGAACTATCCTTCTTTCTTGGATTACAAGTGAAGCAATTAAAAGAAGGAATTTTCATTCACCAAGAAAAATATGCAAAAGACCTCATCAAGAAGTTCGGATTAGAGAATTGCAAAAATATTGAAATACCAATGTCAAGTTCTACGAAGCTAGACAAAGACGAAGGAGGAATGAAACTTGACCAGAAGCTCTACAGGAGTATTATTGGCTCACTTCTTTATCTTACTGCTTTTAGACTTGACATTTTGTATTGTGTTTGCATTTGTGCTAGATTTCAATTTGATCCCAAAGAATCTCATCTAAGTACTGCAAAACGCATCATCAAATACGTTGCAACTACTTCAAATTTAGGTCTGTGATATCCCAAAGAAAGAGACTTTACTCTCCTTGGATATTTAGACGCAGATTTAGCAGGTTGCAGAGTTGATAGAAAGAGTACCTCCGGTACTTGTCAGTTGCTGGGAAACAAGACAGTATCATGGTTCTCAAGGAAGCAAAGCACTGTAGCTTTTTCAACAGCAGAAGCAGAGTATGTGGCTCTTGGAAGTTGCTGTTCTCAAATCTTATGGATAAAGTAACAACTGAGAGACTTTGGAATTGAAGACTCATGCACAAAGATCAAATGCGACAACACCAGCGCAATCAATCTTACAAAGAATCCAATTCTTCATTCAAGAGCAAAACATATAGAGATTCGACATCATTTAATTAGAGATCATGTTCAGAGTGGAGAAGTTATGATACAGTTCATCGATTCAAAGAATCAACTGGCAGACATATTTACAAAGCCTTTGGAGAAAAGCCTATTTGAGTCTATTCGCACTAGACTGAACATCACAACTTTTATCCAGTAAAGTCTGAAAGTGCTCAGACTCAGAGGTAAAGTCTGAAGTTGTTTAGACTCAGAAAACTAAAAGTTACGACTGTAAGTTATTTCAATTTCAACATGTTACTTTTTTTAAGAGGTACGGTTACTTTTTAATCGCTAATTGATTGTTATATTTTTAGAAATTATCTTTTCCGAGTCTTTGAATTTATGGCAGTTATTCATTTTCAAAAAGACAGTTTTATTTATTCTTTTATGACGATTCGTATACCTTGTTTTGTTTGCTTTTTATACTATTGTTTTTCTTCTTCGTTTTCATTCACAACCCTAGATCACAGAACCTCACTTTCTTAATTTTTCTCACTAGTTTAATCCATCAAGTTCTCATCTTTTTTGTGAATCGAGTTCAAGAAATCTCTCAAAGACTGTGGCAATGTCTTCCCAAAGAAAGTCCTCTAGAATCGCAAGTAGGGGACCACAGCATATGCGTGAGGGTCATACGCACTTTGATCTAACCGAGGAAGAAGACTCTCCAAGGCAGCAGCAAAGTCAACAATAACATTCTCAACCACGCCATTCTTCTTAGGCTAGAACTCAAGTGCCTTCGCAACAACAAGCAGAGGAAGAAATCATCAAGAATTTAGAACCTGTAAGGACTCTTAAGCCCGCATTTCTTTTCAAACTCTAACTTCTTTGAAGGAAGCTAGTTCTCCAATGACCTTTATTGATGAGTTTTTGAGTGAAAAATGGTACAGAAATGAAATTTAGTTTTTAAAGACGATGGAGAGTTTAGGCTTTGCTACTGCTAGTTCGGCAGAAAGGGCTTTTGCAAATTTCCCAAGTGATCCACGGTTTGGATCATTTAATCAACCTAAAGAAAAAGATGATGATGGGAGGATGTTCACACATTTTAAGTCCAGGATGGGTGTCGCTGTGACACCCCAAAATGGCCCCCGATCCATTGGGGTCGCCACAGTTCACTTACCTTCTTATTGCTTGACCTGAAGGTCTATCAGTCCTAGGGGTTTATATCTTTTAGATCGGTCCTTGCGCAATATATATGGCGGAAGCGTATTCAACAACTCCCTTCCCTATATTCAGAAAAAAGGGCACACCAACTAAACATTTTATAAGTTAAAAGCCGAACACTTTTATTTACTTAAACCAGATGGACATCATTCATCGGTACACCAAAATGCCGTAGTTTTCTATACTCGGCTATATTTCAAAAGATGACCGATATATTTTACAACAGCCGTATACTTAAAGTCCATCGATCAGTGTCGGCGTCCAAAAGTTCCTTCCTCTGCTGTCCTCCTTCTCGCGGTCTTATCCAACCACTCGGTCCATCTGTTGGTGGTGGTGGCGGCAGAGGTATCTTGTCTAGTCTGAAATGTTAGTCCTCAAATGGGGTAAGTACAACCACTCAGCAGTAAAAGATTCATCAAGCTATATCAAGCAATACCATTAATATCCAGATTCAAGTATGGTAGACAAAATAGGCAATCCATGAATAAGTATGCATCCAAACCATATAACTCTTCAATGCAATGACCAATGCATTTCCAACTAATAAGATGCATCGTGTCCAGCCACACAAGTCCCGATCATGGAGCCAAACTGTAATGACACGTCCCATTCCATGCCATACAATTTAGTCCCATAACCAGACCACACTCACACTTAATATAATCGTCCGTTTTATCATTCAAAAGGTTTCATCCCCCAGAGGACCAATGTTTGCATCCTTTTGGGATTCCGCACCCAACCTGGCATTGCGGAAGCCTCCGGGCATGTATTCAAAATACAACCAGGCATTTGGCACACACCTCCGAGCATCTCGCACCCCACCTGGCATCACGAGGAATCACTGGGGACCATAGACATGGTTACCCCTAACCTCCGGGCATGCATCATAATACAACCCTCACCTTCCGACCATGTATCATAATACAACTGGGCATCCCGACACTCCTGGGGTAAACCTCTGGGCATGTATTCAAAATACAACCAGGCATCCAAAGGGCATCGACTCATTCGAACCTCTGGGCATCCCGACTCGGGGCATCGTTGACCCGAGGGTCCAACGGTAGCAATTAACATCTTAATTTCCAAAAACACTTTTCAATGCAGTGACAAAATGTCTCTTGAGTTTCATCACATCTCGATATTGCATGATATGCCAATGCCAGTATCATCATGTCACATAACAAACAAAGATGCATTCACTTTTGAAATCAGTTGAGCAAAGTCGGAGTAAAACAGCTTAAACCAAAGTGTGCAGTTTTAATGAAAATTTCGGAATAACCCCTAAATGAGCTCAGAAAATTATGAAATTTTGACACGTTATCCATGAGACCTAAAGGAACAAGTTTCATGAAGAACACCAAGTCATATTCCTTACGTACAGAGGAAAAAAATTTCGATATTCGTAGCTAACATTCTGTAAAATTTCCAGATTTGGTGTTTTCATAGAAAAATAATTTCGGCGGTCATTCCTTGTTCATTTATTCTGAATTTTTGATATGTTGTTCCTAAGGATGTTTCATATAACTTTCATTAAGGATTTGAGGTCCAATTCTATCTAGGTAAATACAGAAAATTCGAAGAATCATCAAAGGGCAGGCCGTTTTCTATGGAACAGTATTTCTGTTTTAAAAAGAATTGCTTCTATCTGCACGTTCTTGTATTCATATAGCTATAACTATGATTTAAACTCAATCTAATGGATGTCATCTTAAGTAAAATGATTCTATTCCTCATCTTCATCTCTAGAAATTAAAGCGACACAATAAAAATGACTTTCTATCCATGTTCCTCTAAGACAGAAAACATCTAATGCCTTTCTCTTCATTTCCAGCTCAATCAAACTATTTGTTCTACTGCAGATTCATCATGTAGCATCTCGACACACTTACGCAGCGTCCATGAGTGGACGTATTACATTTTCACTCACCTAGAATCCTTCATGACTCGGTACAAAGCACATACTTGCATCTCGGCTCTTATAACTCAACATGCATCACCTTTTCTTCACTCGGCACACACCATCGCACCTTACTCAACAATCACAGCTCACTCACACTTAGATTTCAAGACATGCAAGCCTCAAATGCAATATCAAATTCGGACCTTCATTGTGTATAAAGAGTAACAAATTGCACAACTCGGTTCCGGATTTTCTATAATATATGGTGGTTCGTATTTTAAAAGCTCCGAAATTCTGCAACACCGAAAATCCAGAATTGTAGTATAAACCAAATGCAACCAAAACTTTGAAGGAATGTCAAATCCACGTAGGCAGAAACATTTCGTAAAAATCAAGATTTTCAACACTTAATTGACAACAATCAATTTCACAGTTTCACCTCCGAAATTTGAGTTATTCTAATCGAATACTTTTGCAAATCACGAGCAAGTATTCTCATGACCTTATCAAATCCGAAAGTTCAGAACTCCCGTGTAACTTAAAATAGTTTGCAAACCAGGCCTTAAAAATTCTGGAATACCAAAAATCAGTACACACATGGGTCCACAAATCAAATCTGACCATAGAAGACACGTAGTTTCACTCCCAAAGTTCGTGATCAGCTTGAAAGACTTTCAAATTCACCAAATAACGCAAGTGTCATGGAAATAATAGTAGTTTGTAGAATTCCGATGGAATGCATCTCACCAAGCAACGACGGAATTCACATAGCATAGGTTAATCAAAGTCTACTTGCACTACACTAGACAATCATAGCAATGCACAACATAGATTGATGAACTTCTACTTGCCTCATTCCTAGCCTCAATCGACAACAAAACAGGAAGCTTGTGGGTCCTCGAACGCGGCTCAACTGCAGCGAAGACGCGATGGTGGCAGCTCGCACGAGCACGGACGGAGGGGTGGTCCTTTCCCTCTTCCTTCGCTGTTTTCTCTCGCGCGCACCTCTATTCTTCTCTCTCTCGCTCAAATTTCTGCTCGGTTAGTCTCTCTGTGTTACGAAGCTGTCCTGTTTTCTTTCTTTTAGTTAGTCAACTAAATGGGTCAATAATTCTACAATTCGGTGGCAGCAACAATTTGGTTACAGCTTCCACGTGCACCCCCTGCATGCAAGGGCGTGTCTTCTTGCATGCGAGGCTTCACTCGCTGGACACCACCGAAGAGAGAGAGAGAGAACGTGGCTTCAGCTTGTCTTCCCATGCATTTTGCTGGCTGCCCGCATAGAAGCAACGTGGCCATCATCGGCCAAGCTTCAGTCAACAATCCCATGATTTGTTGACTCCATGTTGTCGACCGAATGAAGAAGAACTTGGGCGGCAATTGGGCGTGAATGGCTCCTCTCCGCGCGGGCATGTGTGTTCTCGCGCATGGACGAATTCCGTTCCCTCGATTCTCAAACTTCAATTGGTAAAAATCCAAATTCCTCTCTTATTCCATACTTGGGTGATATACTTGTATAATATTACCGAAAGAAATATGTACGTACATCGATAGGGTCCAAAGTAGTGCCGATGATAATGATGGTACGACAAGGTCCAACATCGGTGTCAATGACGAAATCCATTAACAAATTTGTCAATCTATGACGTGTCGTTACTTTTCTGATGTCGACAAAAGTATACGAACGAAGTTGGTCTCACTTAAACCTATGAAAGTTTTCCGACAAGACTATAGTTTATTCGGCAATTAGACCATCGCTAAACAAAATGCATTGGTCCAACAATAATACGAGCCAATGTTTGTATATAGCACCAACGGCATCATCTCACGATACTTTCGTCACTTAATCACGAACCGCCGTGCATTCAGGGGTTGTCGAAATTCTCGGATGCCACAGTTGCTGTGAACATTCGTGGTACAAGAACGGATCTTTTTCGTTCTAAGGAGCACAAGCAAGCTTATTCTAAATTGCCGAAGCGAGGGGTGATGAACCCTAGGAGTGTGGATTTTGATTTTCTCGATTCGTTGAACATGAAGTTACGGGAGAAGTTTACATTACTTCAACTCGAACGCTTTTGCTCTGAAACAACTGTTGCTAATCCAGAACTTACAGCTTATTTCTATTCCAATCTATCCTTTTTAGATGCGAATAGATTTTCTTTTAGTGTTAGAGACTAGAATTTTGTGGTTGATGTAGACACTCTCGCTGATGTGATTGGGGTGGAAAGAGGGCGTTTCCAACCAATCAGTGTGTCTATTGCTCATGCTACCTTGGCGCTTGTTTGAGATAGGATTGCTAAATGCTGGATTTCTTACTCCAGGATGAATGCCTTCAATATCTTACTTCACAAGATTGTCATTAACCTGCCTTAGACCCAAATCCACATCAAAGACTCGATGTCTCAAACTCGAAGCAAAGCTGATGTATGCCATTAACATTGGTTTTAAGTTTTCTCTGCCTCACACTATCCTTATACACATGTATAGGATAGTGGTAAAGGACAAGGGACAACTCCCTTATTCTACTCTTGTCACTCATTTGTTCAGACACCTTAACATTCAGTCTCCCAAGTTCAAACCATTGATCCAATGGTAGTGGGACTGAAGATGGTTTCCAAGATGCGTTTGAAGGAGCTAAACAAGGCTTTGGAGCGCTTTAAGGTGAAGACCTTTGTTAAAGCACAACAAGACTCTGCGGTTGGAAAACGGAAAGGCAAAGAGCCCATGACAGCACAATCTAAGAAGAGGAGAGCACTCATCTTGCAGGATGAAGAGGATGAGGATGACGTCACTATCTCCGCTCTTGTCTTGAAGAACTTACAGAGTTTTGTTACAGAGACAGAGGATCGAGAGAATCGAGACAGAGAAGAGACAAAGCAGAGAGATGAAGAGAAAGAAGCAATGAGGAAAGAAGAAGAAGAAAGAAGAAGAAGAAGAAGAAGAAGAAGAAGAAGAAGAAGAAGAAGAAGAAGAAGGAAGAACAAAAGAAGAAGAGAGAGGAAAAGAACAAGTAGAAGAAGAGGATCATGGTGATTCTCATGCAGAGGAAGAAGGACAAGATCTTCGTGATACTGAAGAAGAGAAAGAGCAAGAAGAGTACTTTTCTCCACCTGAAGGCACTGAAACAGGGGGAGCTACTGATAAAAGAGGTACTTCTTCACTTGCTTTTACTAGTGATGATGTTAGTCGTTTTCCTGCCGATCCAGAGGATGTGTATGCCTCTCAATTTCCTAAAGATGGTAATGAGGCTTCATCTCCAAGTTTGAGTGTTCATGCTGAAGTTCCATCATTAGTTAACACTCCACAATCTGATTGTGCTGAAGCAAGTACTCAAACTGATAATTCAGCAGACTTTAAAAGACTGCTAGAACTTCTTCTGGAGATTAAAGCTTTGTTACCATGCAGAATGCTCATAAAGCCACTTTAGTTTCTTTGCACGACCAAGTACAAGCCTTTAATCTTCAAGTTCAAGTAAATGCAAAGGGTGAGGATATATAACAACTGAAGGAGGATCTGAGGAAGCTGAAAGAGACTGTCAAGTCTATGGGGGATTTCCAGCTCGTTTGCATCCCCAAGCAACCTTGATTTTATCCAATTCTTTTTATGTTCTCCACTTTTTACTGTTAACAAAAAGGGGGAGAAAGTTTGTGCAAATTTGACTTTGGTTTGACTTTTGGACTTATCTTTTGTTTGGTTGTGGATTGGACTTTTTGATTGTTTGATTTGATCTTTTGATGCTTGTAGTAACTTAGGTTATGATAATGATTATGGAAATGATAGTTATTTTGCAGAACTGACATGTTTTCTGTGGTGGCAGAATCATTACTATCGATATCCTAATCTACTTATCTTTTATGAATTATCTTGTTTTGCTTAAGTGTTGTTTTGCAAGACAAAAGTGTTCAAATCTGCGGAAAAATTTTGTTACCATAAAAAATGGGGAGATTGTTGGAGAAAACTTCATCATTGTTTTGAAGTTGACAAAACGTTTTCATCATTTTAGTCTGAAAACTTGCAGACTCTTTCGTCAAAATCTAAAGACCTCTAGACTCAAGATTTAAAGTCTACCCTCATTGATAGGTTCTAGACCGACAAAGAGAAGACTTATCCAGATGCGAGTTATCTTGAAGGATTCGGTTCGTACAGTTTAAAGAAGATCTTACGGCTGGAGATAGCACCTTGTAATCAATTATTCTTATTGGAATCAATTCGGATAATCAAGATCTTTTGAAAGGCGAAGTATACTTGGAATGTTCTACTTATGGAAACCTAGATCCTGATTGTATGGGTGAGCAAGATTGGTGGGCTATCATCACATTCCTTAAACGACTCGAGATCTCCTTGATTGATTATGTCCAATTGGTAGATTAGAAGAATTCATTTGGAAAGTGCCAACGGTTATAGAGGCATGAAGGAGTATATAAGGAAAATGCTCAAGTTGTTCGAGTGAGTGCATGAAAGAAAAATTTCAAAGTCTGAAGCTTCTAGTTCAATCGCTGAGCTTAAGTTGTACTCAAAAGAGAGATTAAATACTTGCGAGAACTTAAGGAAGTGTAGTAGAGTTTCTACACTGTGGAATCAGGGACGTGAGATTGTAAAAATCTCTTTTGATTCATAGTGAAATCCAGCCAGTGGGCTGTCAGTGCGGTAGAGTGGACGTAGGCTTGGTCTAAGCCAAACCACTATAAAACTTGTGTTTCAATTCTCTTTCCTTATACTCATTGCTTTAATTCGTAGCTTTATCTAACTGCTTAAAGTTTTTTTTTTTTTTTACATATTCAATCTGTTATTCTTGAAAGATGAGTTAACTTGTTAAAAGTCTAGCGTAAATTTTCTAGAACACCTATTCACCCCCCTCTAGATGTCTTTACTAGCCCTATCAATATTTTGCAAAGTGAAAATCTATTTTACGTTATATTAATTTATTATGCAAGTTTTTCCTAGATACTCAAGGATTTTATTCCCTTTAATTTTATCGTACTTTGACTAAGTGAGAATTTCTTTTTCAAGATATTATTGTGCATAATATTCTTTCCTTAAATACTTTGTTATGACGAGTTAAGAAAGAATATTTGATTATCTATGAAGATTTTCTATTTTACTCTAATGAAATGGAAGGATCCAAATTGATGGATACCAAAAAAAGAAATGAGTTGATTGTAGGAAATTCAATAAGGGAAGAATGATTGTGAATCTACGCAAATCATGGTGCAATCAGAAAAGTATCTCATGCGAACATGGCAAGTTTGATTCGTAAAATCAGAGGAATGAAGCTCAAAAACTCTCTTCCTTGTGCAAAGTTTTTGCAAATTATTGAGGAAATCCCTTATGTGTCATACGAAAGGAGAAGAAAGCAAATCCAAAAGAAAAGGAAAAGAATCAAGATCACCTCAAAAAGGCAACAAATTGAGGGGGAGCATTGATCAATTATAGAAAAATCTTTTTGAATTGATCGTGATTTTGTTTATTATGGATAGAAGGAAAAGGTAAATGTGTCAGAATTTGTTAAGTTCTAAAAGATCCGGTTAGTGCATCTTTTATTACCTTTTGTCATTAATAAATCTCTTATTTACATTATCATTTTATTATGACAAAAATGGTAAGTAAATTTTATAATGCATTTGTGATTTTTATTGGATATTTGCTGATATATATGATCAAAGTGAGCTATATTGCATATCTTTAATATTTGACTTACTTTATAAAAGCTGATTTTTTGTTTTTAGAAATTGTGTTTCATGCAAGATATATTTATTATCGTTTTATATTCTCTATGTGATATCATTTCCATTATTATCGCTTTTTGATTATGACAAAAAGGGGGAGAGAATATAAATATGCATATGTGTTGATTGGTTGATATTATAATATTGAGCTGTGATTATTTTTCTATAAATTGTTATGCTCAATCTATTTGCTATCTTTTGATTCAAATCACACTTTTTGAAAATCTAAAATTTGATGATTGATTTATCATTATTTTAGAAAGTGTGATTATACATTCACATATTCAGAGATTGTTTTGTCATCATAAAAAATGGGGAGATTGTTAGGGAAATCCCTTATGATGTTTTGAAGATGACAAAATAAATCAATGGCTACTAACGTGTTTAATGGTTAAGTAATAGACTATGCAGATGATAGAACATGTAAAGGATATTGTCAAAGTCTGAAGACTGCTAGAAGACTGAACATAACACATGTCCAAAGTCTATTATGAAGATTTCTAGACTTCTGTGTCAAAGTCCGACTACTACTAGATTTTAGTGTCAAAGTCTGTTCTACATCAGAAGTCTGTCCATTTTGACAAATTTCAGACTGAATGTGAATGAAGAACCAGAAGACAGACTTTATGCTGAAACTGAACT
The DNA here is from genome assembly GCA_014182715.1 of Eucalyptus cloeziana. Taxonomy (NCBI): domain Eukaryota; kingdom Viridiplantae; phylum Streptophyta; class Magnoliopsida; order Myrtales; family Myrtaceae; genus Eucalyptus; species Eucalyptus cloeziana. The sequence goes on along the minus strand of CM024634.1, from coordinate 28,500,987 downwards.
TATTTAGATTGTATCCAGACCTTAAAGCTAAATTTGTTCATAAGCAGATTATGTTTAGACTTACGTCCAGATTGTAAAGTTTATTGCACTCATACTCTACTTCAGTCTGAACACCCTTAGACTTTACATCCAGAACGAGACACAAGTTCAGAACGTAGTAGATTCAAAATGAAATAACTTGACGAAACGTAACATAGGCCCAAAATATAAAACGACTAGTGATCTGGTTTTGATACAACATCAAGATGGATTTGATTGACTCAATCTAATTGATTGACAATTGGATCTTGAAGACAAGGACTTTCTATACGGAGAAGCTCTACTTATGGAAATCAAGATTTTGTTTGTATGGGCAATTAGAATCAATTTGGGATTCTACTTTTGTTACTCAACGGCTACTAAATCTTCTAGATACAGATCTGTCCAATAGGTAGATTGGAAGACAATCTTCGAGATATTGTCCAACAGCTAGTTTGGAAGTAGATGAGTATTTAAGGAGATCAAGGACTAATGAGCAAATAAGAGACGGAGCGTAGAATTTATAATTTCAAAGTCTGAGTGAACTTTGATCATACACTTGTCTCTTGTGAGCTTAAACGTTTGTAATCATGAGAGAAATACCAAAAGAGTGACTTAATGAGATAGTGTGATCTATTACTAAGGGCTCGTTTGGTTCGGCTTTTGGGGAATGCATTTGCAAAGAATGCAAATACCTTTGGGTGAAGGGGTTTTCCGAAATGCAAATATCATTTGGTAAAATTTACATTGAAAAACAACTTTGGCCAAAATACCGTTTGGTAAAATTTGCATTTGTAATTAACTTTTATTAAATTAAAAAGCAACATTTATATATTTTTTTTGAAGTCCGGCCATCGGATCACCGGATTCGGCAGCCGAACCGCCGGATCCGACGGCCTGAATGGCCGGATCTGGCCCCCGAACGGTTGTCGGGGTTAGGCGACCCCAGGCGATGGCCGCATAAGGTCGCCTGTCGCCTAGGGTCGCCCGACCCTGGTGACTGTCGCCTGAGGTTTGGCGACGGTCGCTGGGGTCGGGCGACCCTTAGGCAGCGATCGCCGGCGCGCGCGACCCCTTGGCCGATGGTCGTCGGCCTCCAATCGGCGGTGGCTTGGAGAAGATGAACAGTACCAACTTGCATTCCCAGGATGCAACTTGCCAATGCACCTCAAGAGTTCTATTGGGCTAAAGGCCTTTAGACTCCTTTGGAGATGCAATTGCATCTTGCCAAATTCGCACAAAAATACGAACCAAACGCGTTTGCATTTGGCCAAGGGACTTTAGAGTCCAAATGAGCATTTCAAATGCTGAACCAAACGGGGCCTAAGTGTTTGCACTCAAAGTTGTAATCTCTTGTTGATTGCATAGTGGAATCCGGCTAGAAGGCTGTTAGTGTGGGAGAGTGGACGTAGGCTTGATCTAAGCCGAACCACTATAAACTCTTTGTTCTTATTCTCTTCCCTAAACTCCTTTATTTTGTTCGTAGTTCTATTTAACTACTAAAGTCTGAACTCGCTCAAAGTCTGTTGTTATTCAAACTCAGTTTCAAAAGAAAGATATTTCTATTGTTCTTTTGCGAAAAATTTTCTTCACACCTTGTCACCCCCCTCTAGATGTTCATATTAGCACTTTCAGATCCAAAAGTAGAGCCCTTGTTCCATTCTACCCAAGACCGTCAGTTTCCCAGTTGAAAAGTCCTGAAAGGAACAATTTTCAGAATTGAAATTGGCTTGACAATGATTGTCCTCACAAACTTTGGAAACAGATATGAGATTAAATCCGAACTTAGGAATGTGGAGCACATTTCGTAGGACAATATTTTTTCTAAGGTATACAGTCCCAATTTTCTAACATTAGTGACAGTTCCGTTTGGAAGCCGAACAAATATAAAGGATTTAAGCTTTGTATGGATATCATAAAATAAACATTCATCGCAAACTATGTGGTCATTGGCGCCTGTATCAATAATCCATGCATCAACTGAAATATTCTTAGTTTCGCATAATGAAGTACCTAAAAGGTTAGCACTCTTGTCAATTGTCCTTAACTGATTTAACGCCTTCATAATTTGCTCATACGGATCTTGGGTAAGTGGCTAATGAGCTGGATCATTTCCATGCGTAGATACTTGATGAGCAGAAAATTCTTTCCCTTTATTTTCTTTGTTAGCGGGCTTACCATGTAATTTCCAACATGTTTCCATAGTGTGATGCGGGCAACGTCAATATTCACAATACTTACCTTTGAATTTAAAATTTTGTCCTCCCTCTTTATATGATGACGTGGCGCCATAAGGACCATTTGATTCAGCACCATAGGGTAGCGAATAGGAGTTGTCGGATCTGTGTGGACGGTGCCGCCGTCAAATCCTTTTCCACAACTGTAATCCCCACCATTAGTTCAGAATGCACAGGTACCGTACGATCCTTGCTTTTGATCTTGACTGTTGGATTGGTAAGTTCTAGGGTTTCCAAAGAAGTCTTCCTCTCCTTCTATCACTCGGGTGTTTCCTCCCGAACGCGACCCAGAGCTACTTGCTTGCTACGGCACGTGAGATCCGGCGTGAGAGCGGCCCAAGTGGCCTCGAGTTCTTCGCTGGCGCTGCAAGCACGATGCTCTTTCCTCCCCTCTCTTGTCCAATGGTCGCGAGGCACTGGTTTTCTTCTTGGATAGCAAACTGAAAGATGCTGCCCAGCGGTGGCACTGGCTCCATGACGAGGATCTGCGATCAGTAAGGTATCCAACTATCATTTAGGGCTAATAGGAAGCAGGTTACTTTTTCTCTTTCCTTAATCTCTCTGTACTGCCTGATCATTGACTCTGGGCCCTCGAGCTGCTCCTTCGCGGCTTCGAGCTCGTTCCAAAGGGTTGATAGGCGGTTGATGCAAGCAGTAACCAAGAGGTTCCCTTACTTCAATTCTGCGAGGGCTTGGGTCATTGGAAAAAACTTTAACTTGACCAAGTTTCCCATACATTTCCCTATTGTTTTCTCACATCGTTTTTGCATCTCCTGTAGGAGGAAGTCTAGTGGCGACCTCTACTATCACACAATTCCCAATCCAATTTCGTACCAAGTGGTTGCACCTCCACTAGTGACATTGCATGTGGTTGTCGGCCAAAAGAGGGACAGATCTGTCAAGGAATCCATCCTTGTCTTTTGTGACAAGGGCTCGGCAGAAGTCCCTTGCCCAGGTCGAGTAATGGTTCGGTCTAGCAGGTTGAAGCGTGATTAACTTCAATTTCGGCCTGTTAGCTAGTGAAGTATAAAGCGGGTCACCGGGTTCTGGACGGCCAGCGACGGTCGAAAAAGGGAGCGGTATGAACCCAGGTGGAAAATTGGGTTAGGGTTTATAGCCATTCCACCCGGAACGAATTCGGGTCTTTGACCTGGGGAGACGAAATCTGGATCTCCAGTTGGGTTCGGCTGTTGTTGTGGACCGTAGTTAGCCCACTATTGATCGGATCCAGGAGTCCACTGAATAGTTTCCACGGCCCATGGCCCCTATATAGGAACCCATGGCAAATACGGCCATTGGATTGAAGCTGGAAACTGGCTCGTGATTGGAGTCGGTGGGTGTTGAACAGTTTGCTCAACTTGTTCCAAGACCTGGTCGGATATATCTTCGGATGCAGGTAGAATTTATTTGCCGTCTGGGTTTTGCATGTTGGATGTAGTGTTGAATTCCTTTCGACGTGCTGATTTTGTTTTGCAGGTACTGATTTGCAACAATAAACTAGAAAACAATCGAAGGCAATTACGGAAGGCGGATCAAGAGCAAGGCTCTGACCCTTTTTGAGATGATGACAAAAAATGGGGGAATTCTCACTCAGTGTGTCAATTTGTTTTGCAGGTAAAGTGTTGCAACAACAAAGTTGAAAAACAACCGAGGGCAATTCAAATGATTTTGTGGAAGCTATATTAGAACCGATTGCTCTAATACCATGACCAGAGTCGTGAAAATGAAGAAGAATTTTGTATTATGTATTTCTCTACTCTTCAATGTATATGACTATATTTGTAGTACGATAAATGAATCAGAAAATATTTACACAATATTAATTTTCCTAAAGTAAATCATATCTATGATTATCTATGATTTGCTGAATCAATCTTATGACTAAATCAGATTCTTCCTCCAACATACTTGAAGGACCAAGCTCATCATTGGTGATCCTAAATCCCAGCGATTCATCTGTGAGGGATCGTTATTGTCAAACTTTACCGGTCATTGCTACTGTAAACCTAACAACTTTTGAGCAAGGTTTTAAGCAATGATAAGAAGTCTTCTCAAAGCCATCAGAAGATAATTCTGACACCTCCTCAAAATTAACAGTTTCTATTCCTTACGAGGAACCGCTTCCTGCAAATTTCACGGGACAATCACATGCAGATGAAGAAGATATGGGATCCACTAGCCTTAAACCTCGAGCAACAGAGAAAATCATAGGCAAACCCATAATTCTACATCATCAAGACTGTCTTTCGCATTTGATGATTTTCCATATCATAAGTGACCAGAAAGATTGCAAGAGTTTCATGCCTAGTTAACTACTAAACCCAAGCATCAAAACTTGGCCATTGCGATACTGTCATTTGCCAGCAGATTTACAAAAGAAAAAAAAAAAAAAAACTCCAAGACTGGCGGACGTCTCTTTTTGAACAGGACCAGATGTCCTTCTTGGTCATGCAAGACTTCAGCCAAGTGATTCGAATTCTACTCCAAATTTTATTGGTAATCCGAAAGACATCAAGGAACTCAAAAGGAAGGGGTTCTTTGAAAGAAAGCGTTGTTCCTATAGAAGACAGGATCTTGATAAGTGCTTTAAGAAAATGTTGAAGCTATTTTATGCCATAGGCGCATATGTGAGTCTCAAGCCAGTCTTCCTACTGTCCATCGCAAATCAGCTAGCTACAGCGGCTGGGAGGTATATCCAGATTACAAACAAGAGAGTACTTCAGCGACAATGCGAGAAATCTAGCAAGCAATCCATATTGCCAAAGACGAAACCTGTGTACGAAGAAAGCAATTAAGGATTGTTTGCATGATAATAGAGAAATTGATAAAGCTCAAAAGAAGCCCGGCCCAGAAATAAAATGGTTAAATAGAGATTCTTTTTGTTCTTGTTCTTTCTCTAGCAAGAAGAAACGACATTTTAAGAAGATTCAATTTAATTTCTAAACGGAGGAAAGGAAAATGGTAATTCCCTTGTAAAAGAAGATCCCCAGGCACGACCAAAAATGAGAAGTGTTTCACATGTGGACAGAATGGACACATTGTCAAAAACTAACCTTGTACAAAAATCGAAGGCACACATGCTGCAGAAAGTTGACAAGAAGATGGGTTTGTTCCTCGAAGAAGATGATCTTGGATCAGTCTTTTCTCTAGAAGATGAAGCTTCTCATAGAAGCATCTTTGCCATTCAAACCTTTCACCAACCAATGATTAGGGGTGTCAACGGTTCGATTGGGTTCAGATTTTAGGAAATCCAAACCAAACCGAATTGATAGGGTAAGCAGCTACACCGAATCGAATCGCAACTCAATTCGGTTTAGTTCGATTTTTTAGTTTTCCTATTTTTGCCCATTGGAGCGAAACTAAATAGGGGGTGAGAAAGAAGAGAGATTTTAAGTTGAGCATTCATTTTTTGTTGAGAAATTTGGTTCGGTTAACGGAACGAAAAGAATTGTTATTTTTCCATTATCTAAACTAAACTGAAAATGCACAAATTTTCGATTTGGTTTTAGTTTTGATTTCGGTTTAAACCTGATGTCCCTACTAGAGATACTAACTGATCCAGAACAAGATGAAATAAATGAAGGTTGCATTTTTTGTTCTTAAGATCCTACATGTGACATCTTGACATTTCTTCATTTCCTATTACTATATTAAAAATGATAAATGGTTTGACTGAATTTCTAGACCATGATGGTTGAATTGATCAAACCACAAAGGTACAAATCCATCTTGACCTTCTGCGGACAAGGAGAAACCGTAGCCTAGCAGATTGCTGCATATTAAAATAGGCTCAAATTGAAGTTTCCATGGTATCTAGTTGTCCGCATCATGCTTGATGGAGATGAGACTTGTGATGTTGGGAAAACAAGAGACGGCGAGGTTGAGTGCATAGCCGCAATTTTAGCTAAAGGAATCCAAGCAGCTGGGAATAAAGAAAAAGAGGTGGAAGTGGGCACAACATTGAGGAGAGGTGATAGGAAATTGGGATTCAAGAAAATAGAAGACGTTGGGTAAAGAGATCATGGAGAAGAATAAAAGGCCAAAGATGCATCAACCATTTTTGAAATAGAAATAGGAATAAAGAAAGTGTTGATTTGAGTAGAGATGTTAATGAATTTGATGCGTTCTATTCTAGTACCATGTTGAACTTCAGAGATAGAGAGAATAACGACATAATATTTACGAGAACATGATTGTAATTAGGGTTGCATGGTATCTATTTATAAGAGTAATTAATTACAGTTAGCGAACAGACATAAACATCATTATAAAAGGACCCATAATACATATCAATTACATAATGATTCATACGTGCATTACCCTAGGATATGGCTAACGAAGCCTTATTTACAACCCATCCTAATCTACCACTACCCACATGGAGTGGCAATTGATATTCGATCATGAGGGGTAAACCTGGATGAGAGATCGCAAGCCTAGTATAGGAGTGATTTTGTGATCCCCGAAGCCAGCACCGGCAAAGAGCTTCTCTCATTCTGTCTCAATCCTCTCTCTTCCTGCAAAAAGGGTCATCACCAACATGTCGAAGAAGAGTTGGGTTTCGATCATCTTTTGTCACCTTTCGTGTTGTCCATCACCATCTCAATTATAATCACCTTTTTATTCAGGCCCTTGCCCTTGCTTATGGCCTCCTTGCATCGCTTTAGTATCTTCACAGTGTCTTCATCGCTCCAGTCATGGAGTATCCACTGCAGGTCTCTATCATAAATGTTCTATTAGTCTCTCAATATGTAGATACAATGAGTTCATATGTTGTATGCTATAGATTCTCTTGGTGAAAGTTGAATGCTAGTATTGCAATCAATGTAGTATCTTCCTCATTATAAAGATAACTAAGATGAAAGTCACACACTTGCCTCCCCATAATGCCCATGGTCGTCATCTTGATGGAAATCAAAATGGAGATAATCCAACTGAGCAGACAGATCTGAGTCATCAACAACTGTATTATGCATGCCTGAATCAATTCCACATTAATAGAATTCTTGGGAACTAAGTCCTTGCTGCTCAAAGTTCAGAAAATCAGTCTGAAAAAAGACAAAGAAAAGCACAGTAGTAACGACAAAACTCAAGATAAGCCATGTGCATACTGCACAGTAGCAGCTTCAAAATCGCATAAGCCACAATGAGAGAATCACTTAGAAGCAAGGTATGAAAGCATTCAAGATTTAAAATTGCATAAATCTCATCAATGCCAGAACTCAACTTAGCAAGCATAACTCAGATATTTCAAGCTTCCAATGACTAAGACTTTTCAAGACTTAATTTGTGCATTTGCATATGCTTGCGTGTGCCCATGTGGGCAAACTGTGCAACTCCAAACTTGGACCAGTTCTCAGGAATAGGTGTTGGGAAACCCATAAGTTGCTAATCATAACGAGCAGCTATTAGACTTTTACCGAAACTGGCAACCAGGACGAACATTGTCGGCACAACAATAATCTTTACAATGTTGGCAGCAGATCAACAAATATACTTTGAAGAATTCCCCTTTTCACAACCTAAAGAACATGTAGTGTGAAGCAGCATTCTCAAGTTATATACACCTGCAATTCAGATTAATCGGCATTTGGATTTTATCTTTTGAATACCAAGGCAACAATTTTCAGTTATTTCTTTCCCCCATAGGAAAAGGCCATGTCTTGTATAATTATTAAGAGACAAGGAAAGGAAGCGTTTCCAACCTAACTACCCGACATAACAAATTGAAAGAAAGAGAGAGAGACCTCCTGAGCTGTTGTGAAATTGGTTATTTGAAAGCCTTCAATGTCAGGTCCAGGCTTCAAACCTGCCAATTCAACCAATGTGCTGGTTGCATCATCTTGCTCGTCACAAAGCTGTAGCATACGCAGTATGTCCTCTGAGAATGATCCCAAGCTATCGACCTACACAAGAAAATTCAGAGGAAAAGAAGTTTATAAGCAGCCATTTTAACATAGGCGTATTACAACCACAGGAAAACTAGACCTCAAAATAATTTATTTTAACAAGAGTATAAATGATTTTACCATTGCCCCACTCCACTATATGGGGAATTGCCTGAGAAGAGAGGGGGCAACGTCCATAAAGATGACGAGAATAATAAAAATAAAAACAAAGCACGAGAGTACCAAATCAACTGATTCGATAAGTCGCAAAAGATATAAATGACAATAAATACGAACCGGTATAGGAGATGCCGGGGAAGATGCATTAATCTCAGCCTTCAAATCACTTAACAACCGGAGCAGTTGCTCCACCAAGACAGTAGAATCGCCGGTCCGACCCCCTTTCCATGCCAATTGACAATTTGTCATAATTTCTTGAATGACATCAATCAGCTTCCTTGCCTTTTCTGACAACTGTGGCTGAGTTGTGGCCTCATGTTTAATCTTAGTCTCACTGTCCATATCCTGAAATCACAAAAGTTAACCATAACAATCACAAAGACTGATATGACCAATGACAAACATGAAGGGAAGAAGAGCGATCATCACCTAATCCAAGATCTACGCGCAGGGCGAGATTGAGCCGCAGACACGGTCGTCTCTGCTACATGGAGGAGGAGGAGGAGTTCGCGACAGTCTGCGTGCTCGGAGATTCCTTAATCTTGTCGGCGCTCTTTCGCTTTTCTTAAGAAAACACACCTTCAATGACGAGGAAATTTCTCGCATTAAAGTTCGAAACGCGTGGTGGGTGATCTGCAACCTGGGATGTCAAGTGAGAAGCTATCACCACCGCTCGTTCAGGACTTATCAGGCCCAAGGAAAAAGCCCATGGGCTTTCTCCGGTTGATTACAACAGAGGAATGCTTGTGCCTTTTGGCCATCTTTACAAAAGGTTTTTTTTTTTTTTGGGCGATCCGTTGTCCTCGTGAGGCTAATCTTTGCGTGGATTGGATTGTAGAAGGCCATGGACTAGGGTCCCTCCCTCGTAATTGGTTTCCCAAGCCCCTCGATCCTTTTGGGATTTACTTCATTTAGATGCTAAGGGCTTATTTGACAACCACCCTGTTTTTATTTTATTTTTTTGTTCTTGTGTTATCTGGAACAAAAACAAGAAGTTAAAAAAAAAATCTACTTCTTTGTTCACGGGAACATAAGTAGAAAATATTATTTTTGAATATATATTGTTTTTCTATTTTTGCTAGTTAAATGAAAATCAATTTGTTTAGAAACAAAAAAAAAAAAAAAAAAATTGCGAAGAACTCAGATATAGATTGCCTCTTTTTGGGTGTAAAGTAATGTCCATGCTTCCATTGCAATCAAATCTATCAAAATCACTTGAAAATCGAAGGTTAGGGAACTATGACAATTCTTTCCATTGTTCTTGGGCTCCCTTCGCAGAGATAATGCAAATATTGTCACTGATATGCTGTGGAATGGGTGGTTATCATCATCATCATTATTTTCCATGTATTTGCAACATAACTGTGAAATCGTCTAATTTTGATAATTCAAACTTCATAGCCATATTGTCTAGCGATTGCATGGGTAAAGCAAAGTGCTCTAGATAGTAAAATTAGCTCCTTAAATTGATTTGAGGAGTTGATCTGGCAGATTTGATTGACGCTTGAATATGAAATGCGTGCATCAGTTTATAACTACAATTTATCATATAGATCTATATTATAAACTAGTCTTGCCTCTAACATTGTAAACATTCCTTACAAATTGTTTGATAAGTCCACACATTTCAAGACTTATGGCTAACAAAGTTTGGAATTGCCACACTGGATATTGGAGAAAGGATTTGATCTAATCCTTTATTGTGATTCTAATTGATATAGTTGATCGGGAATATGGACTATTGTTTAGGATATTTCGTAGATAAAATAGAAAGACACAATCATATATATTGTTTTCTGATTTCTTTATTATACTATAAATACATCCATGTACATGTACGAATTATTCATTGAAGAATACAAATCGCATTCTCCTCAAAGCTACTTTTCATCTTCTGTCACCGGAATTACACATTTGCATCATTAACGATAAGATGTAAAAGTTGGACGCTTGAAGTTAGAAAAGGATAACCACTAGGGGTTTAGTGGATGGAAAGGATGGAGCAGGATAAAAGTGTGAGAAAGAGAGCAAAAAAAAAAAGAAGTTAGAAAAGGATGGCATGGCAATCAATTCAAACGACATCTATGTGCTTCAACTACTGTAAATGATTATTGGACGTTTTAATCACGCCGTTCGTGCATGCTCCTACATCATTAAACCCTTACTGAAAAATATATTTATATTTATATTTATTTATTTATTTGTTGGCTAGAGAAGCCTTATTTACTATTGATCTTTAATTTACCGCAAGCTATAAGAACTAGAGCATGAATTGGAAAGTATTGATAACCGATCATGAAGGGCAGACCTCAAGAAGAGATCGCAAGCCAAGTACAGGGGTGATCTTGTAGTCCCCAAAGCCAGCAGCGACGAAGAGCTTAGCCCATTCTGCTTCATTCCTCTCCCTCCCCGCCGTGAGGGTCATCATCAACATGTCATAGAAGAGTTGGGTTTCGACCATCTCTTTGTCGCTCTTCGTGTTGTCCATCACCATGTCAATTATAATTACCTTCTGTTTCTTGCCCTTGTCCTTGCCTAAGGCCTCCTTGCATCGCTTCAGTATCTTCACAGCGTCTTCATCGCTCCAATCATGGAGTATCCACTGCATATAATTTTAATCATCTATCAGTCTGTCATTTTGTCCATATATTGTTCACATGTGATTTCGTAGATTTCCTATGTAAGTTGAACGTTAGGACGGCTTGTGTTTGCAACATGTAAACTAATCCTTTACATGAAAAACGTGGGGCTATTCTCGATAAGATTAGATTGAAGGAGGTGAAGTAGCTGAATCTTAATTTTTAATTAACTTGTACCTTCAATAGAACTGCATCCGCAGGTGGTATGGCCTCAAACGTGTCCCCAGGAACACAACTCACGTTCTCGCTAACTTCTACATTAGACACCACATGCGGAAGATCAAATATTGTGCATTCCATATGCGGAAAGGCTCTTGCGATGGCCTTGGCCATCGTTCCGGTTCCTCCTCCTACATCGATTAACGAGGTTATTCCCTGGAACACCCCTTTGTGCTCCTCAACCACCATGCTGGCCACCAACCGAGCATCGCTAGCCATGCCATCATTGAACAAGCGATTAAGCCTCGGCTCTTGACCAGCATACCTCCAAAACGACATCCCTTGCACCATTTCGAACGGTGTTGGGTCGACAGGGTTGTGGAACCATGCACTCAAGCCATGCCGTGGGTTCATCAAAATAGGGTCGAGCATGGACAGTGCGAGTGGCGTGACGCTGGAGGGATTGTCCGTAAGGAGGAGCTCGGACACGTGGTTGAGTAAGTAGGCATCTTGACCGTCCACCGCAAGCTTCTTCTGTTTGAAAAATCCGGAATGGACAAGAATGCGCATGAGGCGGTCGACGCACTGGGCTCTTGAGGGGTGAATTTGAAGCGCAGAGACTAAGGAATCGAGGGTCATGGGTTGGCCATGGCGGTAAATGGTGTCGGGAATGCCTAACTGAATGGCACATTTCAAGCACATGGAATTGATGAAGTTGAAGATGTGGTTCCATATGTGAGCTTGAGCCTGTAGCTGCTCGCTCCCCTTCTCTCCATTCACCATATCCATGGTACCAAGTTAGTATCTCTCTCCTCTAAAGTGCAATTTCTCGCTCATGAACTCCTAGAATATGGTGAATGGACTTAGCAGTCATTCGGAAAGGGGGATCTAGGAGATCGGTATTTGAAGTTCCAGAGTTAGATCCAACAGAAGAAAAAGGAATATATCCCAAAAAAAAACTCATTTTCCATGCCAAAACAACTTTGATTGGTCTATTTCTAGACTTACCTAGTTTAAACCTTAAGTTGGTGTTACAGCCTAAGCTGCCCCCAATGTCAATAGTCTTTGTTGTTAAAACTGCTATTCTCTTCTCGAAGTATCCCTCTCGCAGTTACCCAATTCTTCACCTACGCATGGTCATAAATTCAAAAGGAAGAACCCTGCCACTAATTTCATCCATTGCGGACGCTATAGCTCCTGCCGCCCGCCGTTTCGACGGCCACTTTGCTGCTAGTCATCTACAACCGCCCGCCACCCTTCCGCTCTCTCTATCTGAGGATAGAGGAGATGACAGGTGATGGTGGCGATGGCGTTGTTGCCGAGGGTCGTCCAAGCCGATAGGAGTAGTGGCCGCTTGATAGAGAAAAAGTTAGGGTTTTTCGAATGGTAGGCTTTCAATGGAAATAGCATTTGATGACCTAGGCAACAAGATTCGAAAAAAAGGCAATTGAGCCTTTTTGCTCCTAGGGTTTTGTTCTTAGATATAAGGTTGATGTGGGTTTTTACCATAATAAAGGATGCGGAATGTTGGCAAGGTTAAAAGTTACCGGGAAACTCGATATTTCTTTTTTAAGTTAATATCATGAAAAATTTTAAATCGATATACCTTTAACAAAATTATCTCAAGTTAAACTTTTGACCATAAAAAAAAAAATCCAAAACTGATACATTTGTGATAAATTTACCCTCCGTTAATTTCTATCAGATTTGATTAATACCACAAAAAACACAAATTGCTATATATGTGACAAACTGGGAATAAAACTTCCAATTAATACACTCATATTGTCATATATCATCAAACTCAATAGTTTGATGATAAAATTTAATGGAAATTAATGGATAGTAAATTTATTACATGTTTATCAGTTTGAGGTTTTTGGTGATTACAAAAATTAGTTTGGATAAATTTGTTACTAGCATTACTAATTTGGGGTTTTTCATGCTATTAAATCTTCTCTTAAAAATCATAAAAAGATCATGAACTCTAAAAGGAGATACGGTGATCACTTTAATAAATTTATTTTCTACTACCTTTCCTATTGTGATATTTGTTAACAATTAATTTCTAGGGTATGTATATGATAACATATTCTTGAAATTAAAGAAAGAAAATTTAATTTTTTTTTTCCATATGAATTTTTCAATGATGCTTATATCTCTTGCGCTTTTCTAGATATTTATGAGCATTTCTCATGATGTGATTATTTTTTGAAGTCATTTTGCAAGAAATTATTTTCACCCAACTAACTTTCCGGACATGATCCTTATTGAGAAAAAGATTTTGTTAGTGAATATCCCTAAGCACTTGTCAAGCAAATATATATAAAAAAAAGTGTGCGGCATTCAAATGAAGTATTTTATTCGGGTTATGTACAATTGATATTTTAAAAGCTTAAATTTTTTTCATTTAATATGCTTAACAACTATCCTGAGAGCATTTCATAACAAGCCCCTATAGAAAATGATCATGTCAGCATATTCCTTGGCAGGCGTTATTGGAGCACTCCTTCTCTTGGTCAATGTTCGAAAAATCGAACTGCGACGACTGGTTAAACAGGTTCGATCGGGCTCTGGCTAGGCCAGCCATCTGATCCACGCCTTTATCTGGATAGTCAACACCGCTCAAGAGAAAAAGAAAAAAAGAAAAAGAAAAAAAAAGATCGCTCAAGAAAGGTCAAAACCGGCCTTATCGATTAAACCGTTTCGGTTAGTATGTCGATGTGAAAACAAAGTTGCTTTTTAGAGACATGGTTGGAGCCTCTAACCCCGTGCTCACCAGCCATTCGCTTTGCCATCAGACCTGGGTAGAGCTTTTGCTTTTGAAATCGCAAGCGTTAATTTGTCCACAATTTCTTCACCTTTCCACAAAAAAAAAAAAAAAAAAAAGAGAGAGAAAAGAAAAAAAAAGAAAAAAGGGTTTTCGAATCGGCGCTGGTGAGATTCGACTTCATGACCTCCAAAATAACTGGATGTGACTACCAATTCTATATGGGCGTATAATTGTTATTTGTTAAGCTTGGTGAGCTGTCCTTGTCCGTCCAATTTTCCTGGTAGAATTGGTTCCAATTTTCAAGCCGTCCAATTTTAAAAGACATGACTAGACAGGGGATGGAGGCTGGAAATCCCGTGAGTTGTTTTTCTCCTTCTACACACGTTGATGGCTTTAGCTGGCATTAGGGGTGAACAGCAGTCTAGGGTCGACCCTGGACCGGCCCAACCTTGCCGGTCCTGGTCCGGTTCCCAAGGGGACTGGGTTGGTCCTCGGTCCTGAAATTCCATAACCAACGCTGTGTGGGTTGGTCCTCGGTCCTAAAAGTTTTGGGTCGGTCCAACCCTGGACCAACCCTGTGTATATATATATATATTATATTACATTATATTATTTATAATTCTTTTATATATTCAAACCTAAGTAAAATGTCTGTTATAAAACCTAAAAGTTATGGTGAGATGTTCTATCAATAGCACTAATAGTAATTTCAATTTAAAACTTTTGTTGAGTATTAATTATGTATCATTTGTTTTGTTTTCAAGTGTTTAGAAGTTTAAGTGAATTAACAAGATGTGAAGTTATATATTCATGGTTTAATTGTATTTTACTAATGAATTTCAGCTGCACTTTACTTTTCAATTTGTGTCAAATGGTAGAAGTTTTTTAAGAGTAGAGTAGTACTGCAGTTGCTACGGTGATTTGCTAGTCAAGTGGTGTGAAGCTTATTTTTTGGTTGAGTGGACTCTACATGATCAAATGCAGGAAAACGCTTTTGCAAATGGTGTTATGAATATTAAAGATAGATGATTACAAGAACTTTCCATCTTGTCCATATCTTGATAAGCGGTTAGCAGGTATGAAATTTCTATTATTGTATTATCTTAAATTTGTTGAATATGTATTGGTATTTATAGTTTAGTTGCACAATGCCGCATTGTCGATGGATGTGTAATTTGAATTTGTAGGTTTGCTTTTTTAGGAAGTATAAAAAACAAGACAAAAAAATTATCGATCGGTCTGGTTGACCACAGGAACCGGACCGAACCCATTGGGTCGGTCCGGTCCTTGGTTCCAAGCTCAATAGGGTCGGTCCTCAGTCCTAAAAATTGAGGACTGACACTGTACGGGTTGGTCCTAGGGTTAGGGGGTGGCCCGAACCAACCCGGACCATGCTCACCCCTAGCTGGCATAAAGTTAATTAGCAATTTCTTTTTATGACATCATATGAATGAATTGCACCGGTTAAGTCCCTATCAAATTCCACCTCTCTCTCGACATTGCGAAGATTTCTCCGCTAATGCCTCCTATAGGAGTCTAAGTCGTGTCTCAATCTCAACATGGTTGATAGTCCTCTTGGACTATTTACAAATGGAGATGATCTGTATTAGCATGAACCGATTCCCACCTTAAAATCAAGAATTGGATTTAAAGGGCTGCTTCTTAGTTTGTGGAATTGGGAATTAGCCCACTTGGTCTTAGACCTACTTAGAAATCGGACCGTCTGGGTGAGTCTAAGGATCGATCATGAGTACTTTAGTTATATCTTTACCTCATTTCAAATTTCTTGTTTCTTATACTTTTGAGTACTTTGGTTATATCCTTCATTACAAGCTCCTTCTGTTCCTGCAATCAAGTGTCCAAATTGCATGAATTGTTATTAAGAGTAGCCTCACATAATTCTATTGCACCTTTTTTGGATGCAAATCAATTTCTACGTCATTATGTGTAAGATGACAGTAGTTTATGTGTTTTCTCTGAAAATTTGACATTTTCGGATTAAAGACCAAAGACATCCTCAAACATCACTGTAACCACTGCAACCTCAAGAAAGTACTGGCAATTAACCCGATGAATCAGGCGAGACAACCGATTCTGTTCCTGCAGAACATGTTGGTGGCAATGTTGTCGATAAACCAACCCAATTTAGAGGTTTGAAGCTATAAGACTACGAAGGACAAAGCTATGTTCTCGAACGTTACTTTTCTTCAAATGTTCAAGGAAAGAGAGTCTGAGAATAACCGTGAGATTGCAAGAGGCGTGCATGGAGAGAGAGAGAGAGAGAGGCGTGAGTGAAGAATGGGTAATTAGTGCTGAGACCCCTTGTCCCGGAGGGAGGGGAGGGGGTGTTAGAAATTAAATCAAATTCATCGGTTTAGATAACTGTTCAGTACTGACATTGAAAAATAGTCATAATTACAACGTTATATTTAATAAGTCTATTCGTCATTATCTATAATAAATCTATTCCTATTTCAAGGTATAGTGATTGTTTTTAGAGATAAGGTGAAATATGGTGATGGTTTTATTAGTTTTTTCATCTTATTTGGAACGCTAGCTTTTTCTACTAGAAAGAATAAATGTCATGTAACAAGTCTATAAATAGGGGAGTCTTGTAATTATTTTTTGGGAAAAAGTCACGAAAAACCCTGAACTTTGCCCAAAGTGACACATTTTCCTCAAACTTTTTTTTTTTGTGACGTGAAAAACCCCAAACTCTTCAAACTGTGACACATTTACCCCATCAAGGGCATTTTTGTCTTTTTATTATGTTTTTTCCTTTTTCTTCTTTTTTTCTTTTTTTCTTCTTCTTTCCTCTGCCGGCCGTGGCTCCGCCGGCCATGGCAGAGCCGGCGGAGGGAAGCCAGCGTTTGGCGAGGGCTGCCCGACACCGGGCGAGGGCTGCCTGACTCGGCGTCGGGCGAGGGCAGGGACACCCTTGCTCAACGCAAGCGAGGGCGGCCCTTGCTGGCAACGGGCGAGGACGGCATGGACATCATCGCCCGATGCGGGCGAGGGCGGCCCTAGCTTGACACCGGTGAGGGCTGCCCTCGCCCAATGCCGGTGAGGGTGACCCTCGCCCGACGCTGTCGAGGGCAGCCCTCACCGATGGAGGGAAGAGAGAAGAAAAAAAAAAGAAAAATATTTAAAAAAATGAAAAGACCAAAATGCCCTATAATTTTGGGGTAAATGTGTCACATAACAAAAGTTCAGAGTTTTTGTGTTGCAAAAAAGTTTGGGTAAATGTGTCACGGTTGGCAAAGTTTAGGGTTTTTCACGTCACAAAAAAAAGTTTGGGGTAAATGTCTCACTTTGGGCAAAGTTCAAGGTTTTCGTGGCTTTTTCCCTTATTTTTTTGTTAAGGTGAAATAAATCTGCTGGCCTATTTATCTTCTTCTCTTCCTTGTGTGAGTTGTAAGCGTTTCATCTTCAAATCACTTTCATCAAAGTGGTTTAAAAGCTTACGGTTTGTGATCATGGTGTCAACAAACAATCAACTTCCTCTTGTACCCTCATCTTATCAAAGACAACTATGGTAACTGAGTCATTATAATGAAAGCTCTACTTGGTGCCTACGGTGTGTGGAAACTTGTCAACATTAGCTATGATGAGCCAGAGGATGAAGCTACCTTGAACCAGAACCAGAGGAGTGCTTGGAGAAGGTTAATTCGAAAGATCAATATGCCCTATCAATCATCTATCAAGCTTTAGATGATTCCATGTTCGAAAAAGTTTGGAATGTTGCTACTGCTAAGGAGGCATAGGAGATTCTTCACAACACACATCAAGGAGTACAGAAAGTTCAGAAGATTCGCCTTCAAATCTTCAGAGGTGAATTTGAGGTAATTCAAATGAAAGAATATGAATTTAGTGCTGATTATTTCACAAGAGTTTTGGCGATCGTCAATGAGAAGTGAAGTAAAGCACCAATGAGATTTTTATTTCACAAAAAGGATATGTAGAAAATATCCTTGAAAAATTCAACATGAAGAATTGTACTCCAGTCAATACGCCAATGGAGTGCGAAAGCAAGCTTTCAAAGTTTGATGACGGTGTCGATGTTGATTCAACATATTATAGAAGCTTGATTGGGAGTTTGAGATATTTGACATGCATGAGACCGAATATTATGTATAGTGTGGAATTGTGAGTCGATATATGAAGAAGCCGAAGTCATCTCGTCTTAAAGTTGTAAAGATGATACTTTGGTACATCAAATGTACTACTTCTCATGGCCTACACTACTATCACTCAAAATCCTTTCAACTTAGAGCTTATTTGGATAGCGATTATGGTGGAGATATCGATGATCGAAAGAGCACTACAGGCTTTGTATTTTTCTTGTGTGACATTGCTTTCACGTGGTCATCAAAGAAGCAATCCAGTGTCATCCTATTGACATGTGAAGTTGAATATGTGCTGCATCCTCATGTGTTTGTCATGTAATTTGGTTGAGAAGACTAGATATTCTTATGGAGCAGAAGAAAGCAACTGAGATTTTTGTTGATAATGTTTTTGCTATTGCATTGGTGAAAAATCCAATTTTTCATGAACGAAGCAAACATATCGATGTTTGATATCACTTCATTCGAGAATAGGTTAAAAGAATGAGGTTGAAGTCTTGCATGTGAAGATGGGAGATCAAGTAGCAAACATTTTTACCAAACCTTTCAAGATCAATGCTTTCCAAAAGTTCAAGGGTCTGCTTGGAATGATCAATGAAAGAGAATTTGGTTTAAGGGGGAGTGTTAGAATTTAAACCAAATTCATATGTATAGATAACTATTTGGTACTGGTATTGAAAAAAGTCATAATTGCATGGTTATCTTTAATGAGTCTGTTCGTCATTATCTATAATGAGTCTATTCTTATTTTTAGGTATAATGATTGTTTTTAGAGATAGTGATTGTTTTTAGAGATAAGATGAGATATGGTGATTGTTTTGTTAGTTTTTTTGATTTTATCTGGAACCCTAACTTTTCTACTAGGAAGAGTAAATGTCATGTAACAAGTCTATAAATAGGGTAGTCTTGTAATTGTTTTTTTTTTTTTTTTTTTTGAGGTGAAATAAATCTATAGACCTATTTATCTTCTTCTCTTCCTTGTGTGAATTGTGAGCATTTCACCTTCAAATTACTTTCATCAGGGGGAAGGAGCGTGGATTGAGTTCACTTTTGTGAGAATAGTAATTAGGGTTTTTAGTAGGGTAACAATAAAAATAATATATATATCTGGTCCAGGAAATCAAAGTGCATGAGTTCACACTTGAAATTAGGAATCAGACTGATATTTACTGGTTTCAAGTGATAATCTATCACCCATTTAGTACTTATCAAGCCAAAGGCTCTCCGGTTAATTATAGAGAAATGCTTGGGCCTTTTGACCATCATAAAATAGGTTTAAGCTATCCATTGTTCCCGCGAGGCTAATCTTTGTGTTGATTGAATTGCAAAAGCTGACGGATTAGGGTCCCTCCCTCCTAAGTGGATTTTCAAACCCCTCGACCTCTTTGGGATTCGCTTAATTTAGATGCTAAGGATCCGTTTGTTTCGCGAAAAATGAGTCATTTCCAGAAAATATTTTAAAAGTCATTTCAGGAAAATGACAATATTTTCTGGTGTTCGGTGAGGAAAATATTTTCCGCTCACCAGATTGGCGAGTGTGAGCATCAAGCTTGAGGCTCGCCATATTGACGAGCTTGAAGTTTACTTGGTCGACGACTAGCCAAGAAAGAAGAACATGAGAAACAAAAAAGAAAAAAGGAAAAAGAAAAAAATAATAAAAGAAAAATAAAAAAAAAAAGAAAAAGGAAAGAAAAAAAGAAATTAAAAATAATTCGAATTAAAAAAAGAAAAATAAAATTTAAAAATAATTCGAATGAAAAAAAATATAAATAAAGGGAGGAGGAATTTAGGATTTGTAGAGGTCTAAAATAAGAGAGATCGAGTGAGGAAAATGTTTTCCACTTTTCAAAAGTGAAAAACATTTTCCCCTACTTTAGAAGATTTTTTTCCTTTGATGGAAAACATTTTCCTCAAGAAATTCATTTTCCGTGAAATGAACGCGGGAAAAGCAGGAAAACGTTTTCTCGAAAATTATTTTCTGCGAAACGAACGAATGCTAAATTGATGTTGTTCTCCTCTTCTGCCAGTTAAATGAAAATTAGTTTGTTTCGAACAAAAAACAAATTGCGAATGCTTCTATTGCAATCAAATCTATGGAATCCACCTCGAATAAAAGGTTATGGGACTGACAATCCTTTCAGATGTTCTCTGGCTCAGATAGTGCAATATGTTCCTGACATGCTGTGGAATGGGCGGTTATCGTCGTCGTCGTCATTATTAAATTGCATGTATTTGCAACATAAATGTGAAATGGTCTAATCTTGATAATTTAAACTTCATAGCTATGTTGTCTAGCGATTGCGTGGGTAAAGCAAAATGCTCTAGATACTAAAATTGGCTCATTAAATTGATTTAAGGAGTTGATGCGGCAAATTAAATTGGACGCTTGAATGTGAAACGCATGTATCAGTTTACTACAAATTATCATCTAGACCCATATTATGAACCGGTCTTGCCTCTAACATTGTGAACATTCCTTACAAATTGTTTGGTAAGTCCACACATTTCGAGACTTAAGGCTAATAAAGTTCGGAATTGCCACACCGAAATTACACATCTGTATCTTTGTACTAAAATCAATTAATGATAAGATGTAAAAGTTACAGGTTCGAAGCTAGAAAAGGATCACACTCCAATCGATTCAAAAACGACAGCCACTTGCTTCAACTGCTAAATATGCTTATCTGAATGGGCGACTTAATCATGCCATTCTCGCATGCTCGTACATCGCTAAACCCTTACTGAAATATGTATTTTTATGTGTGTGGCTAGAGAAACCTTATTTACTATTGATCTTGAATTTACCGCAAGCTATAAGAACTAGAGCATGAATTGGCAAGTATTGATAATCGATCATGAAGGATAGACCTCAATAAGAGATCGCAAGCCAAGTGCTGGGGTGATCTTGTAGTCCCCAAAGCCAGCAGCGACGAAGAGCTTAGCCCATTCTGCTTCATTCCTCTCCCTCCCCGACACGAGGGTCATCATCAACATGTCATAGAAGAGCTGGGTTTCGACCGTCTCTTTGTCGCTCTTCGTGTTGTCCATCACCATGTCAATTATAATTACCTTCTTTTTCTTGCCCTCGCCTTTGCCTAAGGCCTCCTGCATCGCTTCAGTACCTTCACAGCGTCTTCATCGCTCCAATCATGGAGTATCCACTGCATATAACTTAAATCATCTATCAGTCTGTCATTTTGTCCATATATTGTTCACATGTGATTTCGTAGATTTCCTATGTAAGTTGAACGTTAGGACGGCTTGTGTTTGCAACATGAAAACTAATCATTTACATGAAAAACGTGGGGCTATTCTCGATAAGATTAGATTGAAGGAGGTGAAGTAGCTGAATCTTAATTTTTTGATTAACTTGTACCTTCAATATTATTGCATCTGCAGGTGGTATGGCCTCAAACATGTCCCCAGGAACACATCTCACGTTCTCGCTAACTTCTAAATTAGCCACCACATGCGGAAGATCAAATATTGTGCATTCCATATGCGGAAAGGAGTTTGCGATGGCCTTCGCCGTGGTTCCAGTTCCTCCGCCTACATCGACCAACGAGGTTATTCCCTCGAACATCCCTTTGTGTTCGTTAACCACCATGCTAGCCACCAATCGAGCATCGCTAGCCATGCCATCGTTGAATAAGCGATTAAGCCCCGGCTCTTGACCAACATACCTCCAAACCGACATCCCTTGCACCATTTCGAATGGCGTCGGGTCGACGTGGTTGTGGAACCATGCGCTCAAGCCATGCCATGGGTTGATCACAATAGGGTCAAGCATGGACAGTGCGAACGGCGCAACATTGGAGGGATTGTCCGTAAGGAGGAGCTTGGACACATGATTGAGTATGTACGCACCTTGACCGTCCGGCGCGAGCTTCTTCTGTTCGAAGAATCCGGAGTGGACGAGGATGCGCATGAGGCGGTCGACGCAGTGAGCTCTGGAGGGGTGAATTTGAAGTGCAGAGACTAAGGCATCGAGGGTCATAGGTTGGCCATGGTGGTGGATGGTGTCGGGAATGCCTAACTGAATGGCACATTTCAAGCACATTGAATTGATGAAATTGAAGATGTGGTTCCATATGTGAGCTTGAGCCAGTAGCTGCTGGCTTCCCATCTCTTCATTCGCCATATCCATGGTGCAAAGTTATTATCTCTCAACTCTATAGTGCAATTTCTTGCTTATGAACTTCGAGAATATAAGAACGGTGCATATTTATAATGGTTTGGAAAGTGGGTATGAAGCATCCTATTCGGCATACCTTACGTCGGCCAAATAATTGTGGTGTGTTCACTTGGTACACGTTGATATAGATGGTCCCCATAACATTAAAACAGCTAAGGTTCATTTGATTTTCCCTCGCTTTTATACCTTGTATATTTGTGGTCGAGAGAGTTATATTTATCAAAGGGAAATGTCATGTTTACCTCTAATGGCCAAACCTACGAAAACATTGCGCTCATTCGGAAGGAGATTTAGGATGTTGAATTATTAAATTGAGAACGAAACTAAACTAAGATCTGGCCCATCTAATCCTGGACTCACCCGGGATGGTGGGTCCATGAACCGACCATGAATACTTTGGTCATATATTTGCCTCATTTTAAATTTCGTTTTTTTTTTTTAATTGTATATTTTTGAGTATTTTGGTCGTGAGTACACTATAAAAGTTGAACTCTCTCAAAACTGTAGAGACTAATGGTGTGCAATCGGATCGGCCCATCCGGAAAACAGGGTCGGGAACCAATTCCTGTTGAAATCGGTTCGGGATCCGGGTTTGATTGATTACCCACCTAGGAATCGGTTCCAGGACCGGTTTTGGAATCGGTTCCCGGACCGGTTTTGTAAGTATAGGTCCACAACCTTATTTTTTCCCTTTATTTATGTTCTTACTCCCACAATCATACGACGTTTTTCATCTTGGTTCTCTCAAACACGCACGGCATTCCTCCTTCGTCGTTCCTATTCCTCACTTGCTTCCCTCCCTCATCGGCTCCCTCTCCCACCGTCCGACGAATGGATGGTGTTTATTGCCGCCAAATTCTTGTGTACCACGTGGATTGGTTCACCTAATTTCTCTTTTGTAGTGGGACTTATGCTTGCATAAATGAGTAGCTTTATGTAGTAGTTGTGGGAATAAGACTAATATTAGACCCATGTTTGTTGCTAATTCTTTGTCTTATAATTTTATTTATTATAGTTAGCCATGTGGATCTTTATTTTTTCGTTTAGTCAAAAAGCTCATGTATTTATTTATTACAAGTGCTTAATGTTTCGATACAAATTATGAGGATTATGTTATTTTCTTGAGTATTAATATAAAATTCGAAGTCATATAGGATATCAATAGATTGCAAAACAAGTTCTAATGGAAACATGGTTGACCCTGGAACCGGATTGGAAAAGCATGGTGCGTCAGATACAAGGTTTAATATAAATGGGGTTGGGTATAGGGTCTTGGTCTAGACCCTACTCACCCTGGACTTGATCACCTCTAATGGAGACCAAATATTATTTTACTTTGATTTTATTTGTATCGAAGGATAGACCAAACAACTTTCCACTTGCAAATCACTATTGTGTTAGCTAAAAATGAATGGTAACCATTTATTTACAAAATAATTGATAAAATAGTACCATAAAATGATGGATCGCCTATAGATAATGTCATCAATTTTGGTGAACTCCGAATTTGAGCTAATTGTTTTATCCTCAAAAAATTTTCAAATCATTCTTTTTGTACTTTTTTTGAAGTTTTTTAGTCAAGACCAAAAGTATTGATTGGAAGAATATAATACGAGAAACAAATTAGTGTATTGAAATTTATAAATTTTCTTTAATTACCGTTGAATATGTATCGTCGGAGCTCTCGTTAATAAAACTCACTTCATTACGAACAATTTCATGTCTTGGTTATGCTCATGAATGAATAAGACGAAAGGTTATGCGGACTGATTCCTCGGTTCTATGGAGAAAGCAATAACCACGTTCGAATGCATCTGGACATGAATAATAACTTGTGACATTTCGGCGCCCGCCTTTTTCTCATTCCGATTCTGTTCCTTTGTCGTGCATTCGCGTATTCATATCACAAGCAGGTCCACCAGCTCACTTTCTGGGTTTTACTCGGGGGAGGACAGGTGAGATGGAAATGAGACGGGAACCAATGAAATGCAATTCAACTTTGATTTTACGAAAAGAAAGGTACGAAAAAACCAGAGCTTCATTGGACTGATTTCATTGGACTGATTAAAGTATCTTTTGATTAAACTCGGTGTTCATCGATTGACCAATCATTCATAGCCGACAGCTGTGCGTGCTACCAACCTTTTCATAATTCCGATCATAACCTTATCCTTCATAAAAAAGATAGGCTTCGATTGCCAGAATACCTTAAAAGTTCAATTGGACGTTCATTAACAAAGGAATTCTATACAATCGGACAATTGAAACGTTTCAGTCCGTGACTCATGCCTGTTAGCAGAACTGCAGCAGGACCACGCGGGTATTGGTCGGTAGTCTTTTCTGTGTAGAAAGAGAAGGCAAGTCGAGTCATAGCCGACATTGCTGGATGCCGAATTCTCAATCAAAGCATCTGCGTAGGAGCTTAGTCATTAGCACTAGGCGCATGTGGTAATCCAGCATCGAAGGCCGACGAGAATCGGGGGAGATCACAGCAGGAGCATGTGAAACTTTTTAAATTGTTGACTAGAAAAAAATTAAAAAAATTAAAAAAATTATACAATCTTTAGTTAAATTTGTATTTGCTTTACTTAATAGTAGAATGTATCAATAATAAAATATTCAATTAAACTTACAATCACTTAATCTAAAGAGTACTATAGTTTCAACAACAAAAAGATCATATTCATATCTTGTACTTGCTTAATCAAAACTACAAAGTAAAATTGACAAAAGAAATTTAATATTCATATATCTTAATGGACTTTAATTAGATATACTGCTGATGTAAGATATAACTCACTTGCATGCCGTTGAATTAGTGTCACACTGGCATTGGACGTACAAATAATCATACCTTAATTTCCAATAATTTTTTTTTTTGATATGTTGTCTTATTTTAATACCTCCAAAAATCTTAAACTAATACACCCGTGATAAATTCACCATTCGTTAGCTTTCATTATATTTTATAATCAAATTATTAAGTTGGATGACATATGGTAGTTAATAGGTGTACCAAATTAGGATTTCACCCTCCATTTGCCACATGTATATTAGTTTGTAATTTTTTTTTTGTGATATTAATCCAATTTAACGAAAAGTAACGAATGGTAAAATTGTCATAAACTTATTAGTTTGAGATTTTTTATGATAAAAAAAATTAGTTTGAAGTAAATTTTACAAGTGTACTTGTTTAAGATTTTCGTGACATTATTCCTATACTATATTTGTTTTTAAAACTAGAATTTATACTATTCTCTAGTTGCTAAATAGAGAATAAACTTTATAATTAGAACCACTCAGAATCGATAGGTTCAATCTCATTCTTTTGCTCACCCCTAATTACATATCATTGTCTTGGAAAGCTATGCTATAAAGAACTTGCTTTTATGTGTTATGACATATAATGTGGTCCGGTAGTGTGAAATTATTGACAAAAGTTTTGTAAAACGCTTCATTTCGTGTCATGTCGCCTAAGCCAAGAAGACTTGAAGGTTTGCCTAGAGTCAGGCCCCCGCAATATCCGCGTAATCCCGCAATATCCATGTGACGCACGTCTCCCTTCGTCAGCAACCCTGATGCAAAGAGCTAGCTTTGTCAAGTCCTTTTAGTTGTTGCCCCACATTTGATTCTTTTAGCTGTTGCCCCACATTCGATTGAAGTAGAGGCCAAACTCTTTCCTATGCAAACGCACGCGCTCCAATGGTGCAGTCTATTGTCAAATGACTAGGACAGAAATCCAACATGGACCGCGTGATTATGAGGCAATAATTGGGGCCCGCATAAAATCATTATGCTTCTTTTTTTTTTATTATTTTATTTGAAAGAATAAGTTTGGAATAAAAAGTCGTTTGATAACGTAATTTTATTTTTCTATTTCGAAATAAATTTTTAGTTTAGAAATAGGTTTGGAACAAAAAATTAAAAGTGAAAAATTTTACTTTTTTTTGAAATAAATATGAGAAATAAAAACTTGTCTTATCACTCGTCCCGATTACTAGCCACCTACTCGCCCACTTGCCCGCCGACCGTTTCTTGCTGTCGTTTTAGAGGGAAAAATTTTGTGTCGTTATCAAATAAATTTTTATTTTGGGAGTAGAATTTTTATGTCGTCGTTAAACGCATATTTTGGCACAAAAAGCTTGTCCAAAGAATAAAAATAGAAAAATCAATTTCTAATTAGAAATTGATTTTTGAAAAGAAACTTGATTATCGTTTGTGCCCTTATTAGCTAGATAAATAAATCCATTGAGTATATTATGCTTCTTATGAAGGACACTAATAACCCGCGGGGGCCTCAAGGACTCTTATTTACTAATAATGAAAATTTCATTGTTTTTAATACACTGATCATGATCGTCTCGGGTTATGCATATCCACTGCTTTTTAGAAGCAAATTATTTCTTGATTAGTATATCTAACAAATGTGCATATAGCCTTGTAAATACTTAATTAGACCCGAACCATTTTTTTTCCCTTAGGGTGAATTGAGAATGCAAAACCCAAAATTTGTTCAACTCTCTACTGACACTATGTAACTGGCTGTTACTTCCGAAAGGGGTTGCATGGACCCTCCCTTAAATAAATTACCCTTCTTCTATGTTTCTTTTTCCACAAAAACGGTGGCGTTGAAACCTCTTTGCTTCCAACGACAATAATTCTACGGACCGATCCGCGACCGTCAGATCAGAAGGAGATCCAGTGGTCAGAAATTGAAGGAAAGAGGACCGTTGTAAGTGAAAAGCATCGTCCGGTTTCAACAATGAAAGAGAATAAACTTAGATACAATATCTAGTTTTCCACAATACATAACACAGAGTTGAAATGCTTGACAAAAAAAAAGAAAGGGTCGGTTGTATCCTGATAACTTGAGATTGAGATTGAAACTTCAATCCTCTTTATAAAGAGTCGTCGCATAAGGGTCCCTACTATAAAATACCTAGTAATGTTTTTGGAAAGCAGTATATCCCGGGGGCTGTTCACGATACGCCTTCCTCACAGTTTGCAATAGAATATTTGTATATTCGTACTAAAGATGCATTGAGGATGAAATACATGTAAAGTGTAAAAGTTAGAGAACAAGAAACTACAAGAGGATGGATATATGCTACTCTCTAAAGGAAGTCGACTTTCATGAGCAAGGTTCTACTACTGAGAGATTATTTGGAACTTGTTAAATCGCCTTCCCAAGCACGCGTCAGAGATGCGAGACGAGATATTCGATTCTCAGAGTGTCAATTGGACCTATTACAAGGACAATCAATGCATAATTGTGTGAAAGTGATGGTATGAACACCTAGAGGGGGGTAAATAGGTGTTTAAAAAAAATCTTGGCAAATATATGCGGAATAAGATAAGTTGCGAGCAAAGTCTGAAGAACAACAAATTTTGAACGAATTCAGACTTTAGACTTTAGCAGTTAAATAGAACTATGAACAAAATAAATGAGTTCAAGGAAGAGAATAAGAACACAAAATTTATAGTGGTTCGGCTTAGATCAAGTATACGTCCACTCTCCTATGCTAATAGCCTTATGGCTGGATTCCACTATGTGATCAAGAGGAGATTACAACTTTGAGTGCAAACACTTAGTGGTAGATCACACTATCACACTAAGTCACTCTTTTGGTATTTCTCTCACGATCATAAATGTTTAAGCTCACCAAAGACAAGTGTATGATCGAAGGTTGCTCAGACTTTGGAATTATAAATTCTACACTCCGTCTCTTACTTGCTTATTGGTCCTTGATCTCCTTAAATACTCCTCCACTTTCAAACTAGCCATTGGATAGTATCTAAAGGATCGTCTTCCAATGTATTCACTGGATAGATCTGTATTTAGAAGATTTAGTAGCCGTTGAGTGACAAAAGTAGAATCTCAAATTGATTTTGATCGCCTATACAAACAGAATCTTGGTTTCCATAAGTAGAGCTTTTTTGTATAGAAAGTTCTTGTCTTCAAGATCCAATTATTAATAAATTAGATTGAGTTAATCAAATCTATCTTGATGTAGAATCCAAACCAGATCACTAGTCGTTATATGTTTGGGGCTTGTGTTATGTTCTGTCAAGTTGTTTTGTTCTGAATCCGCTTCGTTCTAAATATGTTACGTTTTGAACTTGTGTCTCGTTCTGGATGTAAAGTTTGAGAATGTTCTGTCGAAATTAAAGTTTGAGTGTCTTCCGTCTGAAGTAGAGTATGAGTGTCTTCAGTCTGAAGTAGAGTTTGAGTGTCTTTAGTCTAAAGTAGAGTTTGAGTGTCTTCAGTTTGAAATAGACTTTACAATCTGAACGTAAGTCTGAATATATTTTGCTTCTGAACATATTTATCCTTAAGGTCCGGACACAGTCTGAATAAGTTCAGCTTTAGCATAGAGTTTGTCTTCTGGTTCTTCCAAGTATAGACTTTGATAATATCCTTTACATGTTCTATCATCTGCATATTCTATTACTCAACCATTAAACACGTTAGTAGCTTTTGATTTATTTTGTCATATTCAAAACATTACAAGGGATTTCCCTAACATTGTGAAGTTGCCCTTTACTTAAAGAGGTGCTTACTTGTTTAGCAATAATTTTTTTTTTTTTGTCAGTCCTATTCTTACTCTCAACTCACCCTCATATTTTTACCTTGCCCTTTTGCAGGAAGTGAGAGTCGAAACCCACGTTTGAAGCTATTTCACCAGTTTTGATTATAGCAAAAAATCTTTCACCAAACGTTGCATTTTGTTTTTATTTTAGGAGATTTATATTCTATATTGAGCCTAGACAAAGAATGTCAAATGCAAAGGTAGATTTTATCCTCAACTTATATATACAACCGACATAGGCCGCCATCTTCTTGTTGCAGTCATGAGATAACAGAATTCCAAGTCCCAAACATCCTTTCAAATACTTCACAACCTTCAGTGCTACGTCCGTATGTGATTGCTTTGGGTTATGCATAATATGACTGAGTATTTGTACTACATAACATATATTAGGCCTAGTCATGGTGAGATAAATCAATTTTCCAATGAGTCGCCGATAACTTGATGGATCCTTGAGTAATGGATCGTTAGTTGGAGAAGGAAATCTCGCATTATATTCATATGTTGTCAATTTGACATTATGCTCAATAGGTATAGTAGCTGGCTTGCATTCGGATAATCTTGCATCCAATATGATTTCCAAGACAAATTTTCGCTAACTGAGACAAATTCCCTCATTGGATCGAGCTATTTCAATACCAAGAAAATATTTGAAATGTCCCAAATCCTTAATATGAAAGGTCAAGTGCAAATATTCCTTGAACTTCCGAATTGTGACATTATCATTTCCCATAATAAGTATATCATCGACATAAATCAATAAGTAGATAGATGAAGTACCTTTGGTCCATGTGAACAATGCATACTCATATTTGGAATGTATAAAACCTGCATTTGTGAGTGCTGCAGTAAACTTTGCATACCATTGTCGAGAAGCCCGTTTGAGTCCATAGAGGGATTTGCGGAGACGACATACTCGAGACTCCCGCTGTCTACGTAATCCCAGTGGAAGTTCCACGTAAATTTCTTCATCTAGGTCTCCATGAAGAAAGTCATTGTTCACATCCATTTGGATTAAGTTCCAATTACGCATTGCAGCAACAGATAGAAAAGAATGACTAGTCACTTCTTTAGCAACAGGAGAGAAGGTTTCATGGTAATCAAAACCTTCACGTTGTGTAAATCCTTTAGCAACGAGTCGAGCTTTGTACCGCTCAATTGAACCATTTGCCTTATATTTTATTTTGTAGACCCATTTGCAGCCAATGGGTTTTTTGTGAGAAGGCAGGGGAACGACATCCCAAGTGTCATTTGCCGTAAGAGCAGCTAATTCTTCCTTCATAGCCTTTTGCCATCGAATATCACGCGCCACTTCCTCATAGGAAGATGGTTCCTATTTTTTAGATTTTCTATTGATGTAGCACATGTGCTCCGGCGATAATTTATTGAAGGAAACATAAGAAGACACTAGATATTACGTACCTGGTGTTTCCAAGGTTGGACAAATATAGTCTTTTGTCCATGTTAGAGGTCTTACCTCTCGTCTCAAACGCTTAGGCATTAGAACCGGTGTTTGTTCAGCAATTGGTGATGAGAAGGACCCATTATCATTTTGTTGAGGTGATGAAATGGTTGATCTATTCATCACAGGGGAATAATTCGGAGATCCAGCAGAGAAATCAGGAGATTCGACGGGGGCCGCTATAAGGCATGATCTAGAGCACGACTGATCCAGTGCAACCCAAAAATACTATGGCGTCATAGATATATCCTCCATCGATAAGAATTGTCGATGATTCGATATTGATATTGGCGGTTCATGTGTAGATGCCATCTCCTAGAAAGGGAATACATCTTTATGGAAAACAACATCTCGACTAACAAAGAAGTGACCTGTAGACATCTCTATAACTCGATAACCCTTCTACAAAGCTCAATATCCCATAAAGATGCATTGAAGAGCACGTTGATCCATTTTATATTGACATCTCATATTTGTCACATAGCAAAGACAGCCAAATACCCGAAGATGAACAATCGTCGGTTCCTTGCCAAAAAGCATTTCAAAAGGGGTGCATCCTTCTAAAATTCTAGTTGGCATGCGATTAATTAAATAGGCTGCCGTGACCACACAATCTCCCCAAAAACATTCAGGAATGGAAACTTGATATTTTAGTGCTCGGGCAACTTCTAAAAGATGTCGATGTTTACGTTTGACAACACCATTTTGTTAGGGAGTGTAGGCATAAGAACCCTCATGGAGTATTCCTTGAGAGGATAGAAAAGATTGACATTCATGAGAGAAAAATTCAGTGCCATTATCTGTTCGAATCCTTTGAACATTTTTATTGAATTGATTTTTGATCATGGACAAGAATTTTGACAAATGTGAAAAGTCCGACTCTTGGATTGCATGAGAAATATCCAAGTAGCACGAGAATAATCATCAACTATGGTGAGAAAAAACTAGGATCCATCATGGTGTGGTGTATGGTAAGGACCCCAAATGTCCATATGAATTAACAAGAAAGCACTGGTGGCACGAGATATGCTATTTGGAAATGGTGCTTGTGTTTGTTTTGCCAAAGGGCATATCTTACAATCAAGACAAGGAAAACGAGCATTATGACTCGGACGCTAATGAGAAAGGGAAATTTTATTTCTAGCGATAGCATTACAAGATAGGGATAAATCAGAATTTCCAGGAAAGTTGACCCTATTAGGGAAATCCCTTATGATGTTTTGAAGATGACAAAATAAATCAAAGGCTACTAACGTGTTTAATGATTAAGTAATAGACTATGCAGATGATAGAACATGTAAATGATATTGTCAAAATCTGAAGACTGCTAGAAGACTGAACGTAACACATGCCTAAAGTCTATTCTGAAGATTTCTAGACTTTTGTGTCAAAGTCCAACTATTGCCAGACTTTAGTGTCAAACTCTGTTCTACGTCAGAAGTCTGTCCGCTTTGACAAATTCCAGACTGAACTTGAATGAAGAACCATTAGACAGACTTTATGCTGAAGTTGATCTTATTCAGATTGTATCCAGACCTTAAAGCTAAATTTGTTCAGAAGCAAATTATGTTCAGACTTATGTCCAGATTGTAAAGTCTATTGCACTCAGACTTTACTTCAGTCTGAACACCCTCAGACTTTACATCCAGAACGAGACACAAGTTCAGAATGTAGCAGATTCAGAATGAAACAACTTGACATAACGTAACATAAGCCCAAAATATATAATGGCTAGTGATCTGGTTTGGATTCTACATCAAGATAGATTTGATTGACTCAATCTAATTGGTTGACAATTGGATCTTGAAGACAAGAACTTTCTATATGGAGAAGCTCTACTTATGGAAACCAAGATTTTGTTTGTATGGGCGATCATAATCAATTTGGGATTCTACTTTTATCACTCAATGGATACCAAATCTTCTAGATACAGATCTGTCCAATGGGTAGATTGGAAGACGATCTTCAAGATACTGTCCAACGGCTAGTTTGGAAGTAGAGGAGTATTTAAGGAGATCAAGGACTGATGAGCAATTAAGAGACGGAGCGTAGAATTTATAATTCCAAAGTCTGATCAAACTTCGATCATACACTTGTCTTTTGTGAGCTTAAATGTTTGTGATCGTGAGAGAAATATCAAAAGAGTGACTTAGTGAGATAGTGTGATCTACTATTAAGTGTTTGCACTCAAAGTTGTAATCTCTTATTGATTGCATAGTGGAATTTGGCTAGAAGATTGTTAGTGTGGGAGAGCGGACGTAGGCTTGATCTAAGCCAAACCACTATAAACTCTGTGTTCTTATTCTCTTCCCCGAACTCCTGTATTTTGTTCGTAATTCTATTTAACTGCTAAAGTCTAAACTCGCTCAAAGTCTATTGTTCTTCAGACTCAGTTTCAAAAGAAAGATATTTCTATTGTTCTTTTGCGAAAATTTTTCTTCACACCTATTCACCCCCTCTAGCTATTCATACTAGCACTTTCAATTGGTATCAAAGCCAAGTGCTCGGTTTATAAAAGTGTTTTTACTTTTGAGCTAAAGATCTTCTATGACTAGTATCTTGGCACTAGGACTTATGGAAGGACAAAGCAACACTAGACCACCATATTTTGATGGAAATGAATACAACGTGTGGAAGAATAAAATAAAAGCATTCCTAAGATCCCGAGATCCCTTGCAATGGGATGTTGTGGAAAAATGAATCAATCCCATTGCTGCGTCTACATCAAATATAAATGGCAAAGACAAAGAAACCAAACTTTTGCTCCTATGTCTTACACAGAGATGTCCAAAAGAGAAGCTCTTGATACAAAAGCCATTTATTCTTTATATTGCGCTTTGTCTCCTGCTGAATATAACAAAATCTCTTCACATGAAATAGCAAAAGAAGTTTGGGATAGACTTCATGTCACTTATGAAGGGACTGATCATGTAAAAGAGACAAAAGTAAACTTCCTGCTAGGCAAATATGAATCCTTCAAGATGAAGCAAGGAGAGTCGATTGGAGAAATGTTTAGCCGTTTTACAGAAATTGTAAATGGTTTAGCATATCAAGGCCAGCCAATTTCTTCCCCAACGAAGGTCAACAAACTCTTGCGAGGTCTCTCAAAAGATTGGAACCATGTTAAGACCTCAATCCGGGAGATTCAAAGGATCATGCCTCTTTTTGTTAATGAATTGATTGGCATTCTTCAATACTAAGAAGTGGAACAAATCGTTAATGAAGATCCCGATGGTAAGAAGTCCATCGCTTTAATATCTAATGCTAATTCTGATGATACAGGCTCAGAAAATGACATGGATGGTGATGAACTTGCTTTTATGATCAAGAAATTCAAAAAGCTGAGTAGAAAAGGAAGGAAATTCAGTGGAAGAAAACAATACAAGCAGAATGGGCAAAAAAGAACCATGAAAGAAGATGACAAGTAAGGAAATATATGCTTGATAGCACATTCAGACTCAGACTCAAATTCAGAATCAGAATCATACTCAGAATCAAAGTTTGACTTGGACACAGACTTAGAATCCGATGAGGAAATCGAGGTAAGCCATTCAAAAATTCATCTCAAAGTTTCAAAGTATATAAATGAGCTTTGCTTAAATCTCAAATCTTCTTTTAAAAGGACCTCCGAACTAAAAAGGAGAATTCATGACTTAGGCAACATGATTCTTTAAAAAATGAATTTTCAAATATTTCGACAAAATTTTCAAATGGTTCAAAAACATTAGAGTATGTCATTTCCATACAAGTACCTGACTATAATAAGTCGGGACTTGGTTTCAAAAAGGAAAGTGATTCTCTAATAGATTTTCCTAAAGTCAAGGAGAGACTTAGACAAAAACCTCATAGACTTGCATACAAGAAGCATTTTGAAAGGACTTTTACAAAACCTGTTGGTCGAAATGCCCTCAAGTGTTCAAAATGTGGAGACTCGAAACACTTTGAGAAAGAATGTCCTAAAATCTGGAGACCTGTTAAGAAAGATTGGGTAAAAGCAACATACTTTACTAACTCTTATAGACCCAAGAAAATCTGGGTACCAAAGAAAATGTGAGTTGTTTTTGCACGAAATAAAAGAAAAGATGGAAGAGAATTTGGTAAGGAATGTTTTTTTTTTTTTTTTTTTTTTGAGTACACAATTTAAAATTTATCATTATACTTGATATTTGATATATCCTCGGTTGATTCGGATTTTATAATGATCATATTTCGTTTTATTGAAGAAAGAATCGTATGATTTTTTTTTTTTTTTTTGTGATTCGTGAGTTGAGATTTAATACGTGTGATTATTTTTGAAATCTTGCTAAGAGACAATTGAGTATATTTGGTTTAATTTTATGCTTTCAGATTTTGTCATATTTGTTGGAGAAAACTTCCTTATTATTTTGAAGTTGACAAAACGTTTCCATCAATCTAGTTTGAAGACTTATAGACTCTTTCGTCAAAGTTTGAAGACCTCAAGACTCAAGATTTAAAGTCTACCATCATCGATAGTTTCTAGACCAACGAAGAGAAGACTTATCTAGATGCGAGCTTATCTTGAAGGATTCGGTTCGTACGGTTTAAAGAAGATCTCATGGCTGGAGATAGCACATTATGATCAATTATTCTTATTGGAATCAATTCGGATAATCAAGATCTTTTGAAATGCGAAGTATACTTGGAAGGTTCTACTTATGGAAACCTAGATCCTGATTGTATGGGCGAGCATGATTGGTGGGCTATCATCACATTCCTTAAATGACTCGAGATCTCCTTGATTGATTCTGTCCAATAGGTAGATTAGAAGAACTCCTTTGGAAAGTGCCAACGGTTATAGAGGCATGAAGAAGTATATAAGGAAGACGCTCAAGTTGTTCGAGTGAGTGCGTGAAAGAAAAATTTCAAAGTCTGAAGCTCCTAGTTCTTTGCTATTTCAATCGTTGAGCTTAAGTTGTACTTAAAAGTGAGATTAAATACTTGTGAGACCTTGAGGAAGTGTAGTAGAGTTTCTACACTGTGGAATCAAAGACGTGAGACTGTAAAATTCTCTTTTAGTTCATAGTGAAATCCAGCCAGTGGACTGTCAGTGCGGGAGAGTGGACGTAGGCTTGGTATAAGCCGAACCACTACAAATCTTGTGTTTCAATTCTCTTTCCCTATACTCCTTGCTATAGTTCGTAGCTTTATCTAACTGCTTATAGTTTTTTTACATATTCGATCTGTTATTCTTGAAAGACGAGTTAACTTGTTAAAAGTCTAGCGTAAATTTTCTAGAATACCTATTCACCCCCTCTAAGTGTCCTTACTAGCCTTATCAATTGGTATCAGAGCATGTGTGCTCATTTAATTGAAGTGTTATTACTTCTGAATTAAAGATCTATGGCTAGTATGTTGGCTCTAGGTTTGGTTGAAGACCAAAGCAACACTAGACCTCCTTATTTTGATGGAAAGGAATACAACGTATGGAAAAATAAGATGAAGGCATTCCTAAGATCGAAAGATCCTTTGGAATGAGATGTGGTAGAAAAAAGGAATCATTCTTAAAGCTGCATCAGTTTCAGAAAGAGGAAAAGAAGTTGTAGACGCTAGCGAGATAACACAAGAAGAAATAACCAAGTGACAAGCTTTTGTTGCTAAAGCAATTTACTCTTTATATTGTGCTTTATTTCTTACTGAGTATAACATAATTTCTTCTTGTGAAACGGCCAAAGAAGTCTGTGATAGGCTGCACATTACCTATGAAGGCGCTGATCAAGTGAAAGAAACATGGATCAAAATTCTACTCGGACAGTATGAAGCATTCAAGATGAAGTTAGGAGAATCTATCACTGATATATTTAGTCATTTTACAGAAATTGTAAACGGTCTAGAGTATCATGGACAGCCAATCTTAAGACCAATGAAGGTCAACAAATTGCTGCGTGGACTCTTCAAAGACTGGAATCACGTGAAGACTTCAATAATGTAAACTCAAAGGATAATGCCACTTTCAGTAGACGAACTAGTTGGCACACTTCAGTCTTATGAAGTGGAGCAAATTAACGAGGAAGAAGATCCCAAAGGTAAGAAGTCAATTGCTTTAAAATCTAACGATGATTATGATGTTACAGACTCTAAAGATGATATGGATGATGAAGAGCTAGAACTATGATAAGGAGGTTGAGGAAGCTGAACAAAAAAGGGAAGAAGATTCAATTGGAAGAAACAAAGCACTCAAAAGTTTCAAAACAAATCAATTGAGGATGATGAAGCCAACAAAGATGTAATCTGTTTTGAATGTAAGAAAAATGGACACATCAGACCCAACTGTCCTCTATTGAAGAAAAAGAAGGGAAAAACTAAGAAATATATAAATGTTCTCAAAGCAGACAATTGGAGTGATACTGAATGTGAAGAAAGCGACGAAGATTATACCAATATATGTCTAATGGCAAAATCAAGATCAGACTCAAACTCTGAGATAGATTCAGACTCAGACTCAGACAGTGAAATCGAGGTAAGCAATTTAAAAATTCCTACTAAAGTCTCGAAATACATTGATGAACTTCTCAGTCTCAAAACTTCTTTTAAGAGAATTTCCGAGCTAAAAAGGAAGAATTCTACACTTAAGCAACATGAAATTTCTTGAAAAGAAAAGTTTGAAAATCTAGACAAAATTTTTGTGGTTTTAAAAGAAAATGCAAACTCTTTTTCAAAAGAAAATACATTACATTTTTGAAACAAGACATTTCAAATATTTCAAAAAGATTTTCAATAGGATCTGAGAAGTTGGAAAAGATTCTTTCAGTACAAAGACCTTATTTCAACAAGTTAGGATTGAGAATGACCCCATAAACCATTCCTTTAATTGATTTTCCAAAGGTAAATGAAAGAATCAAACAAAGACCTATAAAACATTTTGAGAAAGAATGTCTTATGGTTTGGAGATCTGTTAAGAAGGATTGGGGAGAGAGGCGTGTTTAAAACTAACTCCTCTGGACCCAAAAAGATTTGGATACCAAAGAAAGCTTGAGTTCTTTTCGTAATTGCAAGTCACTATCAAGAAAAATATTAAATGATATTTGGACAGTGGCTATTCGAGACACATGACGGGAGATTCAAGTTATTTTATAAAACTTGTGCAAATAATGGTTAAAAAGTCTCTTTTGGTGGAAACAGCAAAAGAAAAATTGTTGGGTGTGGAACTGTAAAGATTGGAAGTCTTACAATCAACAATGTCTCCTTGGTGGAATTACAATCTACTCAGCATTAGCCAATTGTGCGACATTGGATTCAAAATCAACTTCCAAGAAGGAATTTGTTCGGGAACTAGTGAAGATCTTTCTCAATCTTTTACTGGACGAAGGCATGGGATCATTTATCTTCTGGATATAAAACCAAAAAGATCTCAATATCTAATATCGATTCAAGATGAAGCAAATCTTTGGCATCGAAAGCTTGGCCATATTAACTGAAGCAAATTGCCAAGATCTCATCTAAGAATCTTGTTCGTGGACTGCCTAACTTGAAGTATAAAAATATTGACTTTTGCACACCATGTGTGTTGGGAAAACAGGTTAGAAGTTCTTTTAACCCAATAAATCAGGTTTCTACTAATCATGTTTTGCAGCTTCTGCATATGGATCTCTTTTGACCAACTAGAACTCAAAGTATTGGTGGAAAGAGATATTGCCTAGTAATTGTGGATGATTATTCTCGATTTACTTAGGTTTACTTTTTAGCAAGTAAGTCTGAAATCTTTTCTCACTTTTTAAAATTTGCCAAGAAAGTTCATAATGAGAAATGATATGCTATTTCAAGCATACGGACAGACCATGGAGATGAGTTTGAAAATCAAGACTTTGCCAAATTCTGTAATGAATCTGGTTTTCAACATGTTTTCTCTTCTCCATACACTTCAGAACAAAATGGAGTTGTCAAAAAAAAAAAATAGATCTTTGCAAGAAATGGCAAGAACTATCTTAATTAAAAGTAATATTTCTTTTCATTTTTGGGGCTGAAGCAGTTTCTACAGTTTGTTATATTATTAATAGAGTATTCTTAAGGCCTATTCTAGAGAAAACTCCTTATGAGTTATTCAAAGGAAAAAAGCCAATTGTTTCTTATTTTCATGTGTTTGGTTGCAAATGTTTTATTTTGAAAAATGCAAATGATCGAACCGATAAGTTTGAAGAGAAATCGACGAAAGAATTTTTCTTGGCTACTCAACCACAAGCAAAGCCTACAAGATATTCAACAAGAAGACTCAGTTTGTGGAAGAATCTATGAATGTCAAATTCCAAGACTCTTTGTAGAATCAACTGATTCAGACTTAACCTAAACAATCTGAACCTGCTCCAGACTTTACAAAGTCTACCTCCCCTGAAGTAACTTAGACTTCTGAAGATCAATAATGAACAGAAGTTGA
Organism: Eucalyptus cloeziana; assembly: GCA_014182715.1. Taxonomy (NCBI): domain Eukaryota; kingdom Viridiplantae; phylum Streptophyta; class Magnoliopsida; order Myrtales; family Myrtaceae; genus Eucalyptus; species Eucalyptus cloeziana. The sequence goes on along the minus strand of CM024634.1, from coordinate 28,462,333 downwards.
AAAATCAATTGAAGTAGAAAATCAGCAATCTGTCAGACCGACCAGTAGCCGGAAGCATAAGTTTAGTCATCTCAAGGAACTCATCATCGGCAACATTGATGAGGGGATTTGCATTAGATCCAAGATACGAGAAGAGTCTAGTGCTTTGGCACTTATTTTTGAAATAGAACCCAAAAGCATAGAAGATGCCTTAGCTGACGAAAGCTGTATTAAATATGCAAGAAGAACTCAAATAGTTTAGCATTAATGATGTCTGGGAATTAACTCTTAAACCAAAAGGTAAATCCATTATTGGAGCTAAATGGGTTTTTAGGAACAAGATGGACGAAGAAGGAAAAGTGGTTAGAAACAAAACAAGACTCGTGGCCAAATGATATACGCAAGAAGAAGGGATAGATTTTGATGAGACCTACGCACCAGTAGCAATGTTAGAAGTAATTAGATTATTACTTGCTTTCACTTGCTCTAAAAATTTTAGGTTATTCCAAATGGACGTTAAAAGTGCATTTCTAAATGGATTTATCCAAGAAGAAGTTTATGTGGAACAACCTCATGGATTTGAAAATCCAAAGAGACCTGACTAGTATTCGGATCGAAGAAGGCTCTATATGGATTAAAGCAAGCACCTCGAGCTTAGTATGATAGGTTAAGCAAGTTTCTAATTCAAAATGGTTTGGTTAAAGGTAAATTAGATATTACTTTATTTATTAAAAGAGAAGGTAAAGATTTTCTACTTGTTGAAATCTATGTTGATGATATCATATTTGGATCACCTAACGAAAACCTGTGCAAGAAGTTTTTTAAGTCTATGCATGATGAATTTGAGATGGGCATGATGGGTGAACTATCCTTCTTTCTCGGATTACAAGTGAAGCAATTAAAAGAAGGAATTTTCATTCACCAAGAAAAATATGCAAAAGACCTCATCAAGAAGTTCGGATTAGAGAATTGCAAAAAGATTGAAATACCAATGTCAAGTTCTACGAAGCTAGACAAAGATGAAGGAGGAATGAAACTTGACCAGAAGCTCTACAGGAGTATTATTGGCTCACTTCTTTATCTTACTGCTTTTAGACCTGACATTTTGTATTGAGTTTGCATTTGTGCTAGATTTCAATTTGATCCCAAAGAATCTCATCTAAATACTGCAAAACGCATCATCAAATACGTTGCAACTACTTAAAATTTAGGTATGTGGTATCCCAAAGAAAGAGACTTTACTCTCCTTGGATATTTAGACGCAGATTTAGCAGGTTGCAGAGTTGATAGAAAGAGTACCTCCGGTACTTGTCGATTCTTTGGGAAACAAGACAAGTATCATGGTTCTCAAGAAAGAAAAGCACCGTAGCTTTTTCAACGGTAGAAGCGAGTATGTGGCTCTTGGAAGTTGCTGTTCTCAAATCTTATGGATAAAGTAACAACTGAGAGACTTTGGAATTGAAGACTCGTGCACAAAGATCAAATGCGACAACACCAGCGCAATCAATCTTACAAAGAAGCGAATTCTTCATTCAAGAGCAAAACATATACAGATTCGACATCATTTAATTAGAGATCATGTTCAGAATGGAGAAGTTATGATACAGTTCATCGATTCAAAGAATCAACTGGCAGACATATTTACAAAGCCTTTGGAGAAAAGCCTATTTGAGTCTATTCGCACTAGACCTGAACATCACAACTTTTATCCAAGTAAAGTTCGAAAGTGCTCGAGACTTAGAGGTAAAGTCTGAAGTTGTTTAGACTCAGAATAACTAAAAGTTACGACTGTAAGTTATTTCGATTTCAACATTTTACTTTTTTTAAAAGGTACAGTTACTTTTTAATCGCTAATTGATTGTTATATTTTTAGAAATTATCTTTTCCGAGTCTTTGAATTTATGGCAGTTATTCATTTTCAAAAAGACAGTTTTATTTATTCTTTTATGACGATTCGTATACCTTGTTTTGTTTGCTTTTTATACTATTGTTTTTCTTCTTCGTTTTCATTCACAAACCCTAGATCACACAACCTCACTTTCTTAATTTTTCTCACTAGTTTAATTCATAAAGTTCTCATCTTTTTCGCGAATCAAGTTCGAGAAATCTCTCAAAGACTGTGGCAATGTCTTCCCAAAGAAAGTCCTCTAGAATCGCAAGTAGGGGACCACAGCATATGCGTGAGGGTCATACGCACTTTGATCTAACCGAGGAAGAAGACTCTCCAAGGCAGCAGCAAAGTCAACAATAACATTCTCAACCACGCCATTCTTCTTAGGCTAGAACTCAAGTGCCTTCGCAACAACAAGCAGAGGAAGAAATCATCAAGAATTTAGAACCTGTAAGGACTCTTAAGCCCGCATTTCTTTTCAAACTCTAACCGCTTTGAAGGAAGCTAGTTCTCCAATGACCTTTATTAATGAGTTTTTGAGCGAAAAATGGTACAAAAATGAAACTCAGTTTTTAAAGACAATGGAGAGTTTAGGCATTGCTACTGCTAGTTCGGCAGAAAGGGCTTTTGCAAATTTCCCAAGTGATCCACAGTTTGGATCATTTAATCAACTTGAAGAAAAAGATGATGATGGGAGGATGTTCACACATTTTAAGTCCAGGATGGGTGTCGCTGTGACACCCCCAAAATGGCCCCCGATCCATTGGGGTCGCCACAGTTCACTTACCTTCTTATTGCTTGACCTGAAGGTCTATCAGTCTTGGGGGTTTATATCTTTTAGATCGGTCCCTGCGCAATGTATATGGCGGAAGCGTATCCAACAACTCCCTTCCCTATATTCAAAAAATAGGGCACACCAACTAAACATTTTATAAGTTAAAAGCCGAACACTTTTATTTACTTAAACCAGATGGACATCATTTGTCGGTACACCAAAATGCCGTAGTTTTCTATACTCGGCTATATTTCAAAAGATGACCGACATATTTTCCAACAACCGTATACTTAAAGTCAATCGATCAGTGTCGGCGTCCAAAAGTTCCTTGCTCTGCTGTCCTCCTTCTCGCGGTCTTATCCAACCACTCAGTCCATCTGCTGGTGGTGGTGGTGGCAGAGGTATCTTGTCTAGTCTGAAATGTTAGTCCCCAAATGGGGTGAGTACAACCACTCAGCAGTAAGAGATTCATCAAGCTATATCAAGCAATACCATTAATATCCAGATTCAAGTATGGTAGACAAAATAGGCAATCCATGAATGAGTATGCATCCAAACCATATAACTCTTCAATGCAATGACTAGTGCATTTCCAACTAATAAGATGCATCGTGTCCAGCCACACAAGTCCCGATCATGGGGCCAAACTGTAATGACACGTCCCATTCCATGCCATACAATTTAGTCCCATAACCAGACCACACTCACACTTAATATAATCGTCCGTTCTATCATTCAAAAGGTTTCATCCCCCAGAGGACCAATGTTTGCATCCTTCTGGGATTCCGCACCCAACCTGGCGTCACGGAAGCCTCCGGGCATGTATTCAAAATACAACCAAGCATTCGGCACACACCTCTGGGCATCTCGCACCCCACCTGGCATCACGAGGAATCACTAGGGACCATAGACATGGTTACCCCTAACCTCCGGGCATGCATCATAATACAACCCTCACCTTCTGGGCATGTATCATAATACAACCGGGCATCCCGACACTCCCGGGGTAAACCTCTGGGCATGTATTCAAAATACAACTAGGCATCCAAAGGGCATCGACTCATTCGAACCTCTGGGCATCCTGACTCTCGGGGCATCGTTGACCCGAGGGTCCAACGGTAGCAATTAACATCTTAATTTCCAAAAACACTTTTCAATGCAGTGACAAAATGTCTCTTGAGTTTCATCACATCTCGATATTGCATGATATGCCAATGCCAGTATCATCATGTCACATAACAAACAAAGATGCATTCACTTTTGAAATCAGTTGAGCAAAGTCGGAGTAAAACAGCTTAAAAACCAAAATGTGCAGTTTTAATGAAAATTTCGGAATAACCCCTAAATGAACTCAGAAAATTATAAAATTTTGACACGTTATCCATGAGACCTAAAGGAACAAGTTTCATGAAGAACACCAAGTCATATTCCTTACTTACAGAGGACAAAAATTTCTATATTCCTAGCTAACATTCTGTAAAATTTCCAGATTTGGTGTTTTCATAGAAAAATCATTTCGGCGGTCATTCCTTGTTCATTTATTCTGAATTTTTGATATGTTGTTCCTAAGGATGTTTCCTATAACTTTCATTAAGGGTTTGAGGTCCAATTCTATCTAGGTAAATACAGAAAATTCGAAGAATCATCAAAGGTCAGGCCGTTTTCTACGGAACAGTATTTCTGTTTTAAAAAGAATTGCTTCTATCTGCACGTTCTTGTATTCATATAGCTATAACTATGAGTTAAACTCAATCTAATGGATGTCATCTTAAGTAAAATGATTCTATTCCTCATCTTCATCTCTAGAAATTAAAGCGACACAATAAAAACGACTTTCTATCCATGTTCCTCTAAGATAGAAAACATCTAATGCCTTTCTCTTCATTTCCAGCTCAATCAAACTATTTGTTTTACTGCAGATTCATCATGTAGCATCTCGACACACTTACACAGCATCCATGAGTGGACGTATTACATTTTCACTCACCTAGAATCCTTCACGACTCGGTACAAAGCACATACTTACATCTCGGCTCTTATAACTCAACATGCATCACCTTTTCTTCACTCGGCACACACCATCGCACCTTACTCAACAATCACAGCTCACTCACACTTTGATTTCAAGACATGCAAGCCTCAAATGCAATATCAAATTCGGACCTTCATTGTGTATAAAGAGTAACAAATTGCGCAACTCGGTTCCGGATTTTCTATAATATATGGTGGTTCGTATTTTAAAAGCTCCAAAATTCTGCAACACAAAAAATCCATAATTGTAGTATAAACCAAATGCAACCAAAACTTTGAAGGAATGTCAAATCCACGTAGGCAAAAACATTTCGTAAAAATCAAGATTTTCAACACTTAATTGACAACAATCAATTTCACAGTTTCACCTCCGAAATTTGAGTTATTCTAATCGAATACTTTTGCAAATCACGAGCAAGTATTCTCATGACCTTATCAAATCCAAAAGTTTAGAACTCCCGTGTAACTTAAAATAGTTTGCAAATCAGGCCTTAAAAATTCTGGAATACCAAAAATCAGTACACACATGGGTCCACGAATCAAATCTGACCATAGAAGACACGTAGTTTCACTCCCAAAGTTCGTGATCAGCTTGAAAGACTTTCAAATTCACCAAATAACACAAGTGTCATGGAAATAATAGTAGTTTGTAGAATTCCGATGGAATGCATCTCACCAAGCAATGACGGAATTCACATAGCATAGGTTAATCAAAGTCTACTTGTACTACACTAGACAATCATAGCAATGCACAACATAGATTGATGAACTTCTACTTGCCTCACTCCTAGCCTCAATCGACAACAAAATAGGAAGCTCGCGGGTCTTCGAATGCGGCTCAACGGTGGCGAAGATGCGATGGTGGCAGCTCGCACGAGCACGGACGGAGGGGTGGTCCTTTCCCTCTTCCTTCGCTGTTTTCTCTCGCGCGCACCCTCTATTCTCTCTCTCTCTCGCTCAAATTTCTGCTCGGTTAGTCTCTCTGTGTTACGAAGCTGTCCTGTTTTCTTTCTTTTAGTTAGTCAACTAAATGGGTCAATAATTCTACAATTCGGTGGCAGCAACAATTTGGTTGCAGCTTCCACGTGCAGCCCCTGCATGCAAGGGCGTGTCTTCTTGCATGCGAGGCTTCACTCGCTGGACACCACCGAAGAGAGAGAGAGAACGTGGCTTCAGCTTGTCTTCCCATGCATTTTGCTGGCTGCCCGCATAGAAGCAACGTGGCCATCATCGGCCAAGCTTCAGTCAACAATCCCATGATTTGTTGACTCCATGTTGTCGACCGAATGAAGAAGAACTTGGGCGGCAATTGGGCGTGAACGGCTCCTCCTCTCCGTGCGGGCATGTGTGTTCTCGCGCATGGACGAATTCCGTTCCCTCGATTCTCAAACTTCAATTGGTAAAAATCCAAATTCCTCTCTTATTCCATACTTGGGTGATATACTTGTATAATATTACCGAAAGAAATATGTACGTACATCGACAGGGTCCAAAGTAGTGCCGATGATAATGATGGTACGACAAGGTCCAACATCGGTGTCGATGATGAAATCCATTAACAAATTTGTCAATCTACGATGTGTCGTTACTTTTCTAATGTCGACAAAAGTATACGAATGAAGTTGGTCTCACTTAAACCTATGAAAGTTTTCCGACAAGACTATAGTTTATTCGGCAATTAGACCATCGCTAAACAAAATGCATTGGTCCAACAATAATACGAGCCAATGTTTGTACATAGCACCAACGGCATCATCTGACGATACTTTCGTCACTTAATCGCGAACCGCCGTGCATTCCGGGGTTGTCGAAATTCTCGGATGCCACAGTCGCTGTGAACATTCGTGGTACAAGAACGGATCTTTTTCGTTCTAAGGAGCACAAGTAAGCTTATTCTAAATTACCGAAGCGAGGGGTGATGAACCCTAGGAGTGTGGATTTTGATTTTCTCGATTCGTTGAACATGAAGTTACGGGAGAAGTTTACATTACTTCAACTTGAACGCTTTTGCTCTGAAACAACTGTTGCTAATCTAGAACTTACAGCTTATTTCTATTCAAATCTATCTTTTTTAGATGCGAATAGATTTTCTTTTAGTGTTAGAGACTAGGATTTTGTGGTTGATGTAGACACTCTGGCTGATGTGATTGGGATGGAAAGAGGGCATTTCCAACCAATCAGTGTGTCTATTGCTCATGCTACCTTGGCGCTTGTTTGAGATAGGATTGCTAAATGCCGGATTTCTTACTCCAGGATGAATGCCTTCAATATCTTACTTCACAAGATTGTCATTAACTGTCTTAGACCCAAATATACATCAAAGACTGATGTCTCAAACTCTGAAGCAAAGCTAATGTATGCCATTAACATTGGTTTTAAGTTTTCTCTGCCTCACACAATCCTTATACACATGTATAGGATAGTGGTAAAGGACAAGGGACAACTCCCTTATTCTACTCTTGTCACTCGTTTATTCAGACACCTTAACATTCAGTCTCCCAAAATTATGTGTGTTCAAACCATTGATCCAATGGTAGTGGGACTGAAGATGGTTTCCAAGATGCGTTTGAAAGAGCTAAACAAGGCTTTGGAGCGCTTTAAGGTGAAGACCTTTGTTAAAGCACAACAAGACTCTGCGGTTGGAAAACGGAAAGGCAAAGAGCCCATGACAGCACAATCTAAGATGAGGAGAGCACTCATCTTGCAGGATGAAGAAGATGAGGATGACGTCACTATCTCCGCTCTTGTCTTGAAGAACTTACAAAGTTTTGTTATAGAGACAGAGGATCAAGAGAATTGAGACAGAGAGAGAGACAAAGCAGAGAGATGAAGAGAAAGAAGCAATGAGGAAAGAAGGAGAAGAAGAAGAAGAAGAAGAAGAAGAAGAAGAAGAAGAAGAAGAAGAAGGAAGAACAAAAGAAGAAGAGAGAGGAAAAGAACAAGTAGAAGAAGAGGATCATGGTGATTCTCATGCAGAGGAAGAAGGACAAGATCTTCGTGATACTGAAGAAGAGAAAGAGCAAGAAGAGTACTTTTCTCCACTTGAAGGCACTGAAACAGGGGGAGCTGCTGATAAAAGAGGTACTTCTTCACTTGCTTTTACTAGTGATGATGTTAGTCGTTTTCCTGTAGATCCAAAGGATGTGTATGCCTCTCAATTTCCTGAAGATGGTAATGAGGCTTCATCTCCAAGCTTGAATGTTCATGCTGAAGTTCCATCATTAGTTAACACTCCACAATCTGATCGTGCTGAAGCAAGTACTCAAACTGACAATTTAGCAGACTTTAAAAGACTGCTCGAACTTCTTCTGGAGATTAAAGCTCAGGTTTATAGGTTGGGATGTGAATTTCAAACCATGCAGAATGCTCATAAAGCCACTTTAGTTTCTTTGCACGACCAAGTACAAGCCTTTAATCTTCAAGTTCAAGTAAATGCAAAAGGTGAGGATATATAACAATTGAAGGAGGATCTGAGGAAGCTGGAAGAGACTGTCAAGTCTATGGGGGATTTCCAGCTCGTTCACATCCCCAAGCAACCTTGATTTTATCCAATTCTTTTTATGTCTCCACTTTTTGCTGTTGACAAAAAGGGGGAGAAAGTTTGTGCAAATTTGACTTTGGTTTGGACTTTTGGACTTATCTTTTGTTTGGTTGTGGATTGGACTTTTTGATTGTTTGATTTGATCTTTTGATGCTTGTAGTAACTTAGGTTATGATAATGATTATGGAAATGATAGTTATTTTGCAAGACTAACATATTTTCTATGGTGGCAGAATCATTACTATTTATATCCTAATCTACTTATCTTTTATGAATTATCTTGTTTTGCTTAAGTGTTGTTTTGCGGGACAAAAGTGTTCAAATCTGCGGGAAAGTTTTGTTACCATAAAAAATGGGGAGATTGTTGGAGAAAACTTCATCATTGTTTTGAAGTTGACAAAACGTTTCCATCATTTTAGTTTGAAAACTTGCAGACTCTTTTGTCAAAATCTAAAGACCTCTAGACTCAAGATTTAAAGTCTACCCTCACTGATAGTTTCTAGACCGACGAAGAGAAGACTTATCCAGATGCGAGTTATCTTGAAGGATTCGGTTCGTACAGTTTAAAGAAGATCTTATGGCTGGAGATAGCACCTTGTAATCAATTATTATTATCGGAATCAATTCGGATAATCAAGATCTTTTGAAAGGCGAAGTATACTTGGAAGGTTCTACTTATGGAAACCTAGATTCTAATTGTATGGGTGAGCAAGATTGGTGGGCTATCATCACATTCCTTAAACGACTCGAGATCTCCTTGATTGATTATGTCCAATTGGTAGATTAGAAGAACTCATTTGGAAAGTGCCAACGGTTATAGAGGCTTGAAGGAGTATATAAGAAAAATGCTCAAGTTGTTTGAGTGAGTGCATGAAAGAAAAATTCCAAAGTCTAAAACTCCTAGTTCTTTGCTATTTCAATTGCTGAGCTTAAGTTGTACTCAAAAGAGAGATTAAATACTTGCGAGATTTTAAGGAAGTGTAGTAGAGTTTCTACACTGTGGAATCAGGGACATGAGATTGTAAAAATCTCTTTTGATTCATAGTGAAATCCAGCTAGTGGGCTGTCAGTGCGGGAGAGTGGACGTAGGCTTGGTCTAAGCCAAACCACTATAAACCTTGTGTTTCAATTCTCTTTCCTTATACTCCTTGCTTTAATTCGTAGCTTTATCTAACTGCTTAAAGTTTTTTTTTTTTTTTTTTACATATTCAATCTGTTATTCTTGAAAGATGAGTTAACTTGTTAAAAGTCTAGCGTAAATTTTCTAGAACACCTATTCACCCCCCTCTAGGTGTCTTTACTAGCCCTATCAATATTTTGCAAAGTGAAAATCTGTTTTACGTTATATTAATTTATTATGCAAGTTTTTCTTAGATACTCAAGGATTTTATTCCCTTTAATTTTATCGTACTTTGACTAAGTGAGAATTTCTTTTTCAAGATATTATTGTGCATAATATTCTTTCCTTAAATACTTTGTTATGACGAGTTAAGAAAGAATATTTGATTATCTATGAAGATTTTCTATTTTACTCTAATGAAATGGAAGGATCCAAATTGATGGATACCAAAAAGGAAATGAGTTGATTGTAGGAAATTCAATAAGGGAAGAATGATTGTGAATCTACACAAGTCATGGTGCAATCAGAAAAGTATCTCATGCGAACACGGCAAGTTTGATTCGTAAAATCAGAGGAATGAAGCTCAAAAACTCTCTTCCTTGTGCAAAGTTTTGCAAATTATTGAGGAAATCCCTTATGTGTCATACGAAAGGAGAAGAAAGCGAATCCAAAAGAAAAGGAAAAGAATCAAGATCACCTCAAAAAGGCAACAAATTGAGGGGGAGCATTGATCAATTATAGAAAAATCTTTTTGAATTGATCGTGATTTTGTTTATTATGGATAGAAGGAAAAGGTAAATGTGTCAGAATTTGTTAAGTTCTAAAAGATCCGGTTAGTGCATCTTTTATTACCTTTTGTTATTAATAAATCTCTTATTTACATTATCATTTTATTATGACAAAAGTGGTAAGTAAATTTTATAATGCATTTGTGATTTTTATTGGATATTTGCTGATATATATGACCAAGTGAGCTATATTGCATATCTTTAATATTTGACTTACTTTATAAAAGCTGATTTTTTTTTTTTAGAAATTGTGTTTCATGCAAGATATATTTATTATCGTTTTATATTCTCTATGTGATATCATTTCCATTATTGTCGCTTTTTGATTATGACAAAAGGGGGAGAGAATAATATGCATATGTGTTGATTGGTTGATATTATAATATTGAGCTGCGATTATTTTTCTATATATTGTTATGCTCAATCTATTTGCCGTCTTTTGATTCAAATCACACTTTTTGAAAATCTAAAATTTGATGATTGATTATCATTATTTTAGAAAGTGTGATTACACATTCACATATTCAGAGATTGTTTTGTCATCATAAAAAATGGGGAGATTGTTAGGGAAATCCCTTATGATGTTTTGAAGATGACAAAATAAATCAAAGGCTACTAACGTGTTTAATGGTTAAGTAATAGACTATGCAGATGATAGAACATGTAAAGGATATTGTCAAAGTCTGAAGACTGCTAGAAGACTGAACGTAACACATGTCCAAAGTCTATTATGAAGATTTCTAGACTTCTGTGTCAAAGTCCGACTAAAACTAAATTTTAGTGTCAAAGTCTGTTCTACATCAGAAGTTTGTCCATTTTGACAAATTTCAGACTGAATGTGAATGAAGAACCAGAAGACAGACTTTATGCTGAAATTGAACTTATTTAGATTGTATCCAGACCTTAAAGCTAAATTTGTTCAGAAGCAGATTATGTTTAGACTTACATCCAGATTGTAAAGTCTATTGCACTCAGACTCTACTTCAGTCTGAACACCCTTCGACTTTACATCCAGAACGAGACACGAGTTCAGAACATAGTAGATTTAGAATGAAATAACTTGACGAAACGTAACACAAGCCCAAAATATATAACGGCTAGTGATATGGTTTTGATACAACATCAAGATGGATTTGATTGACTCAATCTAATTGATTGACAATTGAATCTTCAAGACAAGAACTTTCTATATGGAGAAGCTCTACTTATGGAAATCAAGATTTTGTTTGTATGGGCAATCAGAATCAATTTGGGATTCTACTTTTGTTACTCAACGGCTATCAAATCTTCTAGATACAGATCTGTCCAATGGGTAGATTGGAAGACAATCTTCGAGATATTGTCCAACAGCTAGTTTGGAAGTAGAGGAGTATTTAATGAGATCAATGACTAATGAGCAAATAAGAGACGGAGCGTAGAATTTATAATTTCAAAGTCCGAGCGAACTTTGATCATACACTTGTCTCTTGTGAGCTTAAACGTTTGTAATCATGAGAGAAATACCAAAAGAGTGACTTAATGAGATAGTGTGATCTATTACTAAGGGCTCGTTTGGTTCAGCTTTTGGGGAATGCATTTACAGCAATGCAAATACCTTTGGGTGAAGGGGGTTTTCCGAAATGCAAATATCATTTGGTAAAATTTACATTGAAAAACAACTTTGGCCAAAATACCGTTTGATAAAATTTGCATTTGTAATTAACTTTTATTAAATTAAAAAAGCAACATTTATATATTTTTTTTCGAAGTCCGGCCATCGGATCGCCGGATCCGGTAGCCAAACCGCCGGATCCGATGGCCTAAATGGCCGGATCTGGCCCTCGAACGGTCGTCAGGGTTAGGCGACCCCAGGCGACGGTCGCTTGGGGTTGCGCGACCTCGGGCGGCCGTCCCCGGGGTCGCCCAACTCCGGTGACTGTCGCTTGAGGTTTGGCGACGGTCGCGGGGGTCGGGCGACCCTCAGGCGGCGGTCGTTGGCGCGCGCGACCCCTTGGCCGATGGTTGTTAGCCTCCAATCGGCGGTGGCTTGGAGAAGATGAACAGTACCAACTTGCGTTCCCAAGATGCAACTTGCCAATGCACCTCAAGAGCTCCATTGGGCTAAAGGCCTTTAGACTCCTTTGGAGATGCAATTGCATCTTGCCAAATTCGCACAAAAATACGAACCAAACGCGTTTGCATTTGGCCAAGGGACTTTAGAGTCCAAATGAGCATTTCAAATGCTGAACCAAATGGGGCCTAAGTGTTTGCACTCAAAGTTGTAATCTCTTGTTGATTGCATAGTGGAATCCGGCCAGAAGGCTGTTAGTGTGGGAGAGCGGACGTAGGCTTGATCTAAGCCGAACCATTATAAACTCTTTGTTCTTATTCTCTTCCCTAAACTCCTTTATTTTGTTCGTAGTTCTATATAACTGCTAAAGTCTGAACTCGCTCAAGTCTGTTGTTATTCAAACTCAGTTTCAAAAGAAAGATATTTCTATTATTCTTTTGTGAAAATTTTTCTTCACACCTTTTCACCCCCCTCTAGGTGTTCATATTAGCACTTTTAGATCCAAAAGTAGAGCCCTTGTTCCACTCTACCCAAGTCCGTCAGTTTCCCAGTTGAAAAGTCCTGAAAGGAACAATTTTCAAAATTGAAATTGGCTTGACAATGGTTGTCCTCACAAACTTTGGAAACGGATATGAGATTAAATCCGAACTTAGGAATGTGGAGCACATTTCGTAGGACAATATTTTTTCTAAGGTATACAGTCCCAATTTTCTAACATTAGTGACAGTTTCGTTTGGAAGCCGAACAAATATAAAGGATTTAAGCTTTGTATGGATATCATAAAATAAACATTCATTGCAAACTATGTGGTCATTGGCGCCTGTATTAATAATCCATGCATCAATTGAAATATTCTTAGTTTCGCATAATGAAGTACCTAAAAGGTTAGCACTCTTGTCAATTGTCCTCAACTGATTTAACGCCTTCATAATTTGCTCATACGGATCTTGGGTAAGTGGCTAATGAGCTGGATCATTTCCATGCGTAGATACTTGGTGAGCAGAAAATTCTTTCCCTTTATTTTCTTTGTTAGCGGGCTTACCATGTAATTTCCAACATGTTTCAATAGTGTGATGCGAGCGACGTCAATATTCACAATACTTACCTTTGAATTTAAAATTTTGTCCTCCCTATTTATATGATGACGTGGCGCCATAAGGACCATTTGATTCAGCACCATAGGGTAGCGAATAGGAGTTGTCGGATCTGTGTGGACGGTGCCGCCGTCAAATCCTTTTCCACAACTGTAATCCCCACCATTAGTTCGGAATGCACATGTACCTTACGATCCTTGCTTTTGATCTTGACCGTTGGATCGGTAAGTTCTGGGGTTTCCAAAGAAGTCTTCCTCTCCTTCTGCCACTCGGGTGTTTCCTCCCGAATGCGATCCAGAGCACCTGCTTGCTACGGCACGCGAGATCCTGCGTGAGAGTGGCCCAAGTGGCCCCGAGTTCTTCGCTGGCGCTGCAAGCACGATGCTCTTTCCTCCCCTCTCTTGTCCGATGGTCGCGAGGCACTGGTTTTCTTCTTGGACAGCAAACTGAAAGATGCTGCCTAGCGGCGGCACTGGCTCCATGACAAGGATCTGCGATCAGTAAGGTATCCAACTATCATTTAGGGCTAATAGGAAGCAGGTTACTTTTTCTCTTTCCTTAATCTCTTTGTACTGCCTGATCATTGACTCTGAGCCCTCAAGCTGCTCCTTCGCGGCTTCGAGCTCGTTCCAAAGGGTTGATAGACGGTTGAAGCAAGCAGTAACCAAGAGGTTCCCTTGCTTCAATTCTGCGAGGGCTTGCGTCATTGGAAAAAACTTTAACTTGACCAAGTTTCCCATACATTTCCCTATTGTTTTCTCACATCGTTTTTGCATCTTCTGTAGGAGGAAGTCTAGTGGCGACCTCTACTATCATACAATTCCCAATCTAGGTTCGTACCAAGTGGTTGCACCTCCACTAGTGACATTGCATGTGGTTGTCGGCCAAAAGAGGGACAGATCTGTCAAGGAATCCATCCTTGTCTTTTGTGACGAGGGCTTGGCAGAAGTCCCTTGCCCAGGTCGAGTAATGGTTCGGTCTAGCAGGTTGAAGCGTGATTAACTTCAATTTCGGCCTGTTAGCTAGTGAAGTATAAAGCGGGTCACCGGGTTCTGGACGGCCAGCGACGGTCGAAAAAGGGAGCGGTATGAACCCAGGTGGAAAATTCAGGTTAGGGTTTATAGCCATTCCACCCGGAATGAATTCGGGTCTTTGACCTTGGGAGACGAAATCTGGATCTCCAGTTGGGTTCGGCTGTTGTTGTGGACCGTAGTTAGCCCACTATTGATCGGATCCAGGAGTCCACTGAATAGTTTCGACGGCCCATGGCCCCTATATAGGAACCCATGGCATATACGGCCATTGGATTGAAGCTGGAAACTGGCTCGTGATTGGAGTCGGTGGGTGTTGAACAGTTTGCTCAACTTGTTCCAAGACCTGGTCGGATATATCTTCGGATGCTGGTAGAATTTATTATTTCGTCTGGGTTTTGCATGTTGGATGTAGTGTTGAATTCCTTTCGACGTGCTGATTTTGTTTTGCAGGTACTGATTTGCAACAATAAACTAGAAAACAATCGAAGGCAATTACGGAAGGCGGATCAAGAGCAAGGCTCTAACCCTTTTTGAGATGATGGCAAAAAATGGGGGAATTCTCACTCAGTGTGTCAATTTGTTTTGCAGGTAAAGTGTTGCAACAAAAAAGTTGAAAAACAACCGAGGGCAATTCAAATGATTTTGTGGAAGCTATATTAGAACCGATTGCTCTAATACCATGACAAGAGTCGTGAAAATGAAGAGGAATTTTGTATTATGTATTTCTCTACTCTTCAATGTATATGACTATATTTGTAGTACGATAAATGAATCAGAAAATATTTACACAATATTAATTTTCCTAAAGTAAATCATATCTACGATTATCTATGATTTGCTGAATCAATCTTATGACTAAATCAGATTCTTCCTCCAACATACTTGAAGGACCAAGCTCATCATTGGTGATCCTAAATCCCAGCGATTCATCTGTGAGGGATCGTTATTGTCAAACTTTACCGGTCATTGCTACTGTAAACCTAACAACTTTTGAGCAAGGTTTTAAGCAAATATAAGAAGTCTTAAAGCCATCAGAAGATAATTCTGACACCTCAAAATTAACAGTTTCTATTCCTTACGAGGAACCGCTTCCTGCAAATTTCACGGGACAATCACATGCAGATGAAGAAGATATGGGATCCACTACCCTTAAACCTCGAGCAACAGAGAAAAATCATAGGCAAACCCATAATTCTACATCATCAAGACTGTCTTTCGCATTTGATGATTTTCCATATCATAAGTGACCAGAAAGATTGCAAGAGTTTCATGCCTAGTTAACTACTAAACCCAAGCATCAAAACTTGGCCATTGCGATACTGTCATTTGCCAGCAGATTTACAAAAGGAAAAAAAAAAAAAACTCCAAGACTGGCGGACGTCTCTTTTTGAACAGGACCAGATGTCCTTCTTGGTCATGCAAGACTTCAGCCAAGTGATTCGAATTCTACTCCAAATTTTATTGGTAATCCGAAAGACATCAAGGAACTCAAAAGGAAGGGGTTCTTTGAAAGAAAGCGTTGTTCCTATAGAAGACAGGATCTTGATAAGTGCTTTAAGAAAATGTTGAAGCAACTTTATGCCATAGGCGCATATGTGAGTCTCAAGCCAGTCTTCCTGCTGTCCATCGCAAATCAGCTAGCTACAGCGGCTGGGAGGTATATCCAGATTACAAACAAGAGAGTACTTCAGCGACAATGCGAGAAATCTAGCAAGCAATCCATATTGCCAAAGACGAAACCTGTGTACGAAGGAAGCAATTAAGGATTATTTGCATGATAATAGAGAAATTGATCAAGCTCAAAAGAAGCCCGGCCCAGAAATAAAATGGTTAACTAGAGATTCTTTTTGTTCTTGTTCTTGCTCTAGCAAGAAGAAACGACATTTTAAGAAGATTCAATTTAATTTCTAAACGGAGGAAAGGAAAATGGAAATTCCCTTGTAAAAGAAGATCCCCAGGCACGACCAAAAATGAGAAGTGTTTCACATGTGGACAGAATGGACACATTGTCAAAAACTAACCTTGTACAAAAATCGAAGGCACACATGCTGCAGAAAGTTGACAAGAAGATGGGTTTGTTCCTCGAAGATGATCTTGGATCAGTCTTTTCTCTAGAAGATGAAGCTTCTCATAGAAGCATCTTTGCCATTCAAACCTTTCACCAACCAATGATTAGGGGTGTCAACGGTTCGATTGGGTTCAGATTTTAGGAAATCCAAACCAAACCGAATTGATAGGGTAAGCAGCTACACCGAATCGAATCGCAACTCAATTCGGTTTAGTTCGATTTTTAGTTTTCCTATTTTTGCCCATTGGAGCGAAACTAAATTAGGGGGTTGAGAAAGAAGAGAGATTTTAAGTTTTTTTTTTTTGGACAAAGAGAGATTTTAAGTTGAGCATTCATTTTTTGTTGAGAAATTTGGTTTGGTTAACGGAACCAAAAGAATTGTTATTTTTCCATTATCTAAACTAAACTGAAAATGCACAAATTTTCGATTTGGTTTTGGTTTTGATTTCGGTTTAAACCTGATGTCCCTACTAGAGATACTAACTGATCCAGAACAAGATGAAATAAATGACGGTTGCATTTTTTGTTCTTAAGATCTTACATGTGACATCTTGACATTTCTTCATTTCCCATTACTATATTAAAAATGATAAATGGTTTGACTGAATTTCTAGACCATGATGGTTGAATTGATCAAACCACAAAGGTACAAATCCGTCTTGACCTTCTGCGGACAAGGAGAAACCGTAGCCTAGCAGATTGCTGCATATTAAAATAGGCTCAAATTGAAGTTTCCATGGTATCTAGTTGTCCACATCATGCTTGATGGAGATGAGACTTGTGATGTTGGGAAAACAAGAGACGGCGACGTTGAGTGCATAGCTGCAATTTTAGCTAAAGGAATCCAAGCAGCTGGGAATAAAGAAAAAGAGGTGGAAGTGGGCACAACATTGAGGAGAGGTGATAGGAAATTGGGATTCAAGAAAATAGAAGACGTTGGGTAAAGAGATCATGGAGAAGAATAAAAGGCCAAAGATGCATCAACCATTTTTGAAATAGAAATAGGAATAAAGAAAGCATTGATTTTAGTAGAGATGTTAATGAATTTGATGCGTTCTACTCTGGTACCATGTTGAACTTCAGAGATAGAGAGAGAATAACGACATAATATTTACGAGAACATGATTGTAATTAGGGTTGCATGGTATCTATTTATAAGAGTAATCAATTACAGTTAGCGAACAGACATAAACATCATGATAAAAGGACCCATAATACATATCAATTACATAATGATTCATACGTGCATTACCCTAGGATATGGCTAAAGAAGCCTTATTTACAACCCATCCTACTCTACCACTACCCACATGGAGTGGCAATTGATATTCGATCATGAGGGGTAAACCTGGATGAGGGATCGCAAGCCTAGTATAGGAGTGATTTTGTGATCCCCGAAGCCAGCACCGGCAAAGAGCTTCTCTCATTCTGTCTCAATCCTCTCTCTTCCTGCAAAAAGGGTCATCACCAACATGTCGAAGAAGAGTTGGGTTTCGATCATCTTTTTGTCACCTTTCGTGTTGTCCATCACCATCTCAATTATAATCACCTTTTTATTCAGGCCCTTGCCCTTGCTTATGGCCTCCTTGCATCGCTTTAGTATCTTCACAGTGTCTTCATCGCTCCAGTCATGGAGTATCCACTGCAAGTCTCTATCATAAATGTTCTATTAGTCTCTCAATATGTAGATACAATGAGTTAATATGTTGTATGCTATAGATTCTCTTGGTGAAAGTTGAATGCTAGTATTGCAATCAATGTAGTATCTTCCTCATTATAAAGATAACTAAGATGAAAGTCACACACTTGCCTCCCCATAATGCCCATGGTCATCATCTTGATGGAAATCAAAATGGAGATAATCCAACTGAGCAGACAGATCTGAGTCATCAACAACTGTATTATGCATGCCTGAATCAATTCCACATTAATAGAATTCTTGGGAACTAAGTCCTTGCTGCTCAAAGTTCAGAGAATCAGTCTGAAAAAAGACAAAGAAAAGCACAGTAGTAACGACAAAACTCAAGATAAGCCATGTGCATACTGCACAGTAGCAGCTTCAAAATCGCATAAGCCACAATGAGAGAATCACTTAGAAGCAAGGTATGAAAGCATTCAAGATTTAAAATTGCATAAATCTCATCAACGCCAGAACTCAACTTAGCAAGCATAACTCAGATATTTCAAGCTTCCAATGACTAAGACTTTTCAAGACTTAATTTGTGCATTTGCATATGCTTGCGTGTGCCCATGTGGGCAAACTGTGCAACTCCAAACTTGGACCAGTTCTCAGGAATAGGTGTTGGGAAACCCATAAGTTGCTAATCATAACGAGCAGCTATTAGACTTTTACCGAAACTGGCAACCAGGACGAACATTGTCGGCACAACAATAATCTTTACAATGTTGGCAGCAGATCAACAAATATACTTTGAAGAATTCCCCTTTTCACAACCTAAAGAACATGTAGTGTGAAGCAGCATTCTCAAGTTATATACACCTGCAATTCAGATTAATCGGCATTTGGATTTTATCTTTTGAATACCAAGGCAACAATTTTCAGTTATTTCTTTCCCCCATAGGAAAAGGCCATGTCTTGTATAATTATTAAGAGACGAGGAACGGAAGCGTTTCCAACCTAACTACCCGACATAACAAATTGAAAGAAAGAGAGAGAGACCTCCTGAGCTGTTGTGAAATTGGTTATTTGAAAGCCTTCAATGTCAGGTGCAGGCTTCAAACCTGCCAATTCAACCAATGTGCTGGTTGCATCATCTTGCTCGTCACAAAGCTGCAGCATACGCAGTATGTCCTCTGAGAATGATCCCAAGCTATCGACCTACACAAGAAAATTCAGAGGAAAAGAAGTTTATAAGCAGCCATTTTAACATAGGCGTATTACAACCACAGGAAAACTAGACCTCAAAATAATTTATTTTAACAAGAGTATAAATGATTTTACCATTGCCCCACTCCACTATATGGGGAATTGCCTGAGAAGAGAGGGGGCAACGTCCATAAAGATGACGAGAATAATAAAAATAAAAACAAAGCACGAGAGTACCAAATCAACTGATTCGATGAGTCGCAAAAGATATAAATGACAATAAATACGAACCGGTATGGGAGATGCCGGGGGAGATGCATTAATCTCAGCCTTCAAATCACTTAACAACCGGAGCAGTTGCTCCACCAAGACAGTAGAATCGCCGGTCCGACCCCCTTTCCAAGCCAATTGACAATTTGTCATAATTTCTTGAATGTCATCAATCAGCTTCCTTGCCTTTTCTGACAACTGTGGCTGAGTTGTGGCCTCATGTTTAATCTAGTCTCACTGTCCATATCCTGAAATCACAAAAGTTAACCATAACAATCACAAAGACTGATATGACCAATGACAAACATGAAAGGAACAAGAGCGATCATCACCTAATCCAAGAAGAAGATCGACGCGCAGGGCGAGATTGAGCCGCAGACACGGTCGTCTCTGCTACATGGAGGAGGAGGAGGAGGAGGAGTTCGCGACAGTCTGCGTGCTCGGAGATTCCTTAATCTTGTCGGCGCTCTTTCGCTTTTCTTAAGAAAACACACCTTCAATGACGAGGAAATTTCTCGCATTAAAGTTCGAAACGCGCGGTGGGTGATCTGCAACCTGGGATGTCAAGTGAGAAGCTATCACCACCGCTCGTTCAGGACTTATCAGGCCCAAGGAAAAAGCCCATGGGCTTTCTCCGGTTGATTACAACAGAGGAATGCTTGTGCCTTTCGGCCATCTTCACAAAAGTTTTTTTTTTGGGCGATCCGTTGTCCTCGTGAGGCTAATCTTTGCGTGGATTGGATTGTAGAAGGCCATGGACTAGGGTCCCTTCCTCGTAATTGGTTTCCCAAGCCCCTCGATCCTTTTGGGATTTACTTCATTTAGATGCTAAGGGCCTATTTGACAACCACCCTGTTTTTATTTTATTTTTTTGTTCTTGTGTTATCTAGAACAAAAACAAGAAGTTAAAAAAAAAAAAAAATCTACTTCTTTGTTCACGAGAACATAAGTAGAAAATATTATTTTTGAACATATATTGTTTTCCTATTTTTGCTAGTTAAATAAAAATCGATTTGTTTAGAAACAAAAAAAAAAAAAAAAAAAAAAAAAATTGCGAAGAACTCAGATATAGATTGCCTCTTTTTGGGTGTAAAGTAATGTCCATGCTTCCATTGCAATCAAATCTATCAAAATCACTTGAAAATCGAAGGTTAGGGAACTATGACAATTCTTTCCATTGTTCTTGAGCTCCCTTCGCAGAGATAATGCAAATATTGTCACTGATATGCTGTGGAATGTTATCATCATCATCATTATTTTCCATGTATTTGCAACATAAATGTGAAATCGTCTAATTTTGATAATTCAAACTTCATAGCCATATTGTCTAGCGATTGCGTGGGTAAAGCAAAGTGCTCTAGATAGTAAAATTAGCTCCTTAAATTGATTTGAGGAGTTGATCTGGCAGATTTGATTGACGCTTGAATATGAAATGCGTGCATCAGTTTATCACTACAATTTATCATATAGATCTATATTATAAACTAGTCTTGCCTCTAACATTGTAAACATTCCTTACAAATTGTTTGATAAGTCCACACATTTCAAGACTTATGGCTAACAAAGTTTGGAATTGCCACACCGGATGTTGGAGAAAGGATTTGATCTAATCCTTAATTGTGATTCTAATTGATATAGTTGATCGGGAATATGGAATATTGTTTAGGATATTTCGTAGATAAAATAGAAAGACACAATCATATATATTGTTTTCTGATTTCTTTATTATACTATAAATACATCCATGTACATGTACGAATTATTCATTGAAGAATACAAATCGCATTCTCCTCAAAGCTACTTTTCATCTTCTGTTACCGGAATTACACATTTGCATCATTAACGATAAGATGTAAAAGTTGGACGCTTGAAGTTAGAAAAGGATGGCATGGCAATCAATTCAAACGACATCTATGTGCTTCAACTACTGTAAATGATTATTGGACGTTTTAATCACGCCGTTCGTGCATGCTCCTACATCATTAAACCCTTACTGAAAAATATATATATTTATATTTATTTATTTGGTGGCTAGAGAAGCCTTATTTACTATTGATCTTTAATTTACCGCAAGCTATAAGAACTAGAGCATGAATTGGAAAGTATTGATAACCGATCATGAAGGGTAGACCTCAAGAAGAGATCGCAAGCCAAGTACAGGGGTGATCTTGTAGTCCCCAAAGCCAGCAGCGACGAAGAGCTTAGCCCATTCTGCTTCATTCCTCTCCCTCCCCGCCGCGAGGGTCATCATCAACATGTCATAGAAGAGTTGGGTTTCGACCATCTCTTTGTCGCTCTTCGTGTTGTCCATCACCATGTCAATTATAATTACCTTCTGTTTCTTGCCCTTGCCCTTGCCTAAGGCCTCCTTGCATCGCTTCAGTATCTTCACAGCGTCTTCATCGCTCCAATCATGGAGTATCCACTGCATATAATTTTAATCATCTATCAGTCTGTCATTTTGTCCATATATTGTTCACATGTGATTTCGTAGATTTCCTATGTAAGTTGAACGTTAGGACGGCTTGTGTTTGCAACATGTAAACTAATCCTTTACATGAAAACGTGGGGCTATTCTCGATAAGATTAGATTGAAGGAGGTGAAGTAGCTGAATCTTAATTTTTTAATTAACTTGTACCTTCAATAGAACTGCATCCGCAGGTGGTATGGCCTCAAACATGTCCCCAGGAACACAACTCACGTTCTCGCTAACTTCTACATTAGACACCACATGCGGAAGATCAAATATTGTGCATTCCATATGCGGAAAGGCTCTTGCGATGGCCTTGGCCATCGTTCCGGTTCCTCCTCCTACATCGAGTAACGAGGTTATTCCCTGGAACACCCCTTTGTGCTCCACAACCACCATGCTGGCCACCAACCGAGCATCGCTAGCCATGCCATCATTGAACAAGCGATTAAGCCTCGGCTCTTGACCAGCATACCTCCAAAACGACATCCCTTGCACCATTTCGAACGGTGTTGGATCGACAGGGTTGTGGAACCATGCACTCAAGCCATGCCATGGGTTCATCAAAATAGGGTCAAGCATGGACAGTGCGAATGGCATGACGCCGGAGGGATTGTCCGTAAGGAGGAGCTCGGACATGTGGTTGAGTACGTAGGCGTCTCGACCGTCCAGCGCAAGCTTCTTCTGTTCAAAAAATCCGCAATGGATAAGAATGCGCATGAGGCGGTCGACGCACTGGGCTCTTGAGGGGTGAATTTGAAGCGCAGAGACTAAGGAATCGAGGGTCATGGGTTGGCCATGGCGGTAAATGGTGTCGGGAATGCCTAACTGAATGGCACATTTCAAGCACATGGAATTGATGAAGTTGAAGATGTGGTTCCATATGTGAGCTTGAGCCTGTAGCTGCTCGCTCCCCTTCTCTCCATTCACCATATCCATGGTACCAAGTTAGTATCTCTCTCCTCTAAAGTGCAATTTCTCGCTAATGAACTCCTAGAATATGGTGAATGGACTTAGCAGTCATTCGGAAAGGGGGATCTAGGAGATCGGTATTTGAAGTTCCAGAGTTAGATCCAACAGAAGAAAAAGGAATATATCCCAAAAAAAAAACTCATTTTCCATGCCAAAACAACTTTGATTCGTCTATTTCTAGACTTACCTAGTTTAAACCTTAAGTTGGTGTTACAGCCTAAGCTGCCCCCAATGTCAATAGTCTTTGTTGTTAAAACTGCTATTCTCTTCTCGAAGTATCCCTCTCGCAGTTACCCAATTCTTCACCTACGCATGGTCATAAATTCAAAAGGAAGAACCCTGCCACTAATTTCATCCATTGCGGCCGCTATAGCTCCTGCCGCCCGCCGTTTCGACGGCCACTTTGCTGCTAGTCATCTACAACCGCCCGCCACCCTTCCGCTCTCTCTATATGAGGATAGAGGAGATGACAGGTGATGGTGGCGATGGCGTTGTTGCCGAGGGTCGTCCAAGCCGATAGGAGTAGTGGCCGCTTGACAGAGAAAAAGTTAGGGTTTTTCGAATGGTAGGCTTTCAATGGAAATAGCAGTTGATGACCTAGGCAACAAGATTCGAAAAAAAGGCAATTGAGCCTTTTTGCTCCTAGGGTTTTGTCCTTAGATATAAGGTTGATATGGGTTTTTACCATAATAAAGGATGCGGAATGTTGGCGAGGTTAAAAGTCACCGGGAAACTCGATATCTCTTTTTTAAGTTAATATCATGAAAAATTTTAAATCAATGTCTCTTTAACAAAATTATCTCAAGTTAAACTTTTGACCATAAAAAAAAAAAAAAAAAATCACAAACTGATACATTTATGATAAATTTACCCTCTCGTTAATTTCTATTAGATTTGATTAATAACACAAAAAACACAAATTGGTATATGTGACAAATTGGGAATAAAACTTCCAATTAATACACTCATATTGTCATATATAATCAAATTCAACAGTTTTATGATAAAATTTAATGGAAATTAATTGATAGTAAATTTATTACATGTTTATCAGTTTGAGGTTTTTGGTGATTACAAAAATTAGTTTTGGATAAATTTGTTACTAGCATTACTAATTTGGGGTTTTTTGTGCTATTAAATCTTCTCTTAAAAATCATAAAAAGATCATGAACTCTAAAAGGAGATACGGTGATCACTTTAATAAATTTATTTTCTACTACCTTTCCTATTGTGATATTTGTTAACAATTAATTTCTAGGGTATGTATATGATAAACATATTCTTGAAATTAAAGAAAGAAAAGTTAATTTTTTTTTTCCATATGAATTTTTCAATGATGCTTATATCTCTTGCGCCTTTCTAGATATTTATGAGCATTTCTCATGATGTGATTATTTTTTAAAGTCATTTTACAAGAAATTATTTTCACCCAACTAACTTTCCGGACAAGATCCTTATTGAGAAAAAGATTTTGTTAGTGAATATCCCCTAAGCACTTGTCAAGCAAATAATAAAAAAGAAAAAGAAAAAAGAAAGTGTGCGGCATTCAAATGAAGTATTTTATTCGGGTTATGTACAATTGATATTTTAAAAGCTTAAATTTTTTTCATTTAATATGCTTAACAACTATCCTGAGAGCATTTCATAACAAGCCCCTATAGAAAATGATCATGTCAGCATGGAGCCTCTAACCCCGTGGACACCAGCCATTCGCTTTGCCATCAGACCTGGGTAGAGATTTTGCTTTTAAAATCGCATGCGGTTAATTTGTCCACAATTTCTTCACCTTTCCACACAATTAAAAAAAAAAAAGGTTTCGTATCGGCGCTGGTGAGATTCGACTTCATGACCTCCAAGATAACTGGATGTGACTCTACCAATTCTATATGGGCGTATGATTGTTATTTTTTAAGCCTGGCGAGTTGTCCTTGTCGGTCCAATTTTCCTGGTAGAATTGGTTCCAATTTTCAAGCCGTCCAATTTTAAAAGACATGACTAGACAGGGGATAGAGGCTGGAAATCTCGTGAGTTGTTTTTCTCCTTCTACAGACGTAGATGGCTTTAGTTGGCATAAAGTTAATTAGCAATTTCTTTTTATGACATCATATGAATGAATTGCACTGGTTAAGTCCCTATCAAATTCCACCTCTCTCTCTCGAAATCGCGAAGATTTCCCCACTAATGCCTCCTATAGGAGTCTAATTCGTGCCTCAATCTCAACATGGTTGATAGTACTCTTGGACTATTTACAGATGGAGATGATCTGTATTAGCATGAATCAATTCCCACCTTAAAATCAAGAATTGGATTTAAAGGGCTGCTTTCTAGTTTGTGGAATTGGGAATTAGCCCACTTGGTCTCAGACCTGCTTAAAAATCGGACCGTCCTGGGTGAGTCTAAGGATCAATCATGAGTACTTTAGTTATATCTTTACCTCATTTCAAATTTCTTGTTTCTTATACTTTTGAGTACTTTGGTTATATCCTTCATTACAAGCTCCTTCTGTTCCTGCAATCAAGTGTCCACATTGCATGAATTGTTATTAAGAGTAGCCTCACATAATTCTATTGCACCTTTTTTGGATGCAAATCAATTTCTACGTCGTTATGTGTAAGATGACAGTAGTTTATGTGTTTTCTCAGAAAATTTGACATTTTCGGATTAAAGACCAAAGACATCCTCAAACATCACTGTAACCACTGCAACCTCAAGAAAGCACCGGCAATTAAGCCGATGCATCAGGCGAGACAACCGATTCTGTTCCTGCAGAACATGTTGGTCGCAATGTTGTCGATAAACCAACCCAATGTAGAGGTTTGAAGCTATAAGACTACGAAGGACAAAGCTATGTTCTCGAAAGAGAAAACAAGCATTTTCTCGATTGAAGAAAACTGTGTTCTCGAACGTTACTTTTCTTCAAATGTTCAAGGAAAGAGAGTCTGAGAGTAACTGTGAGATTGCAAGAGGCGTGCGTGGAGAGAGAGAGAGAGAGAGAGAGAGAGAGAGGCGTGAGTGAAGAATGGGTAATTAGGGCTGAGACCCCCCGTCCCGGAGGAAGGGGAGTGAGGTGTTAGAAATTAAATCAAATTCATCGGTACAGAAAACTATTCGGTACCGACATTGAAAAATAGTCATAATTACAATGTTATCTTTAATAAGTCTATTCATCATTATTTATAATAAATCTATTCCTATTTCAAGGTATAGTTATTGTTTTTAGAGATAAGGTGAAATATGGTGATTGTTTTATTAGTTTTTTCATCTTATTTGGAATGCTAGCTTTTTCTACTAGAAAGAATAAATGTCATGTAACAAGTCTATAAATAGGGGGAGTCTTGTAATTATTTTTTTGTTAAGGTGAAATAAATCTACTAGCCTATTTATCTTCTTCTCTTCCTTGTGTGAGTTGTAAGTGTTTCATCTTCAAATAACTTTCATCAAAGTGGTTTAAGAGCTTATGGTTTGTGATCATGGCGTCAACGAACAATCAACTTCCTCTTATACCCTCGTCCTATCAAAGACAACTATGGTAACTGAGTCATTAGAATGAGAGCTCTACTTGGCACCTACGGTGTGTGAAAACTTGTTAACATTAGCTATGATGAGCCAGAGGATGAAGCTACCTTGAACCAGAACCAGAGGAATGCTTGGAGAAGGTTCATTCGAAAGATCAGTATGCCCTATCAATCATCTATCAACCTTTAGATGATTCCATGTTCGAAAAAGTTTCGAATGTTGCTACTGCTAAGGAGGCATAGGAGATTCTTCACAACACACATCAAGGAGTACAAAAAATTAAGAAGATTCGCCTTCAAATCTTGAGAGGTGAATTTGAGGTAATTCAAATGAAAGAATATGAATTTATTGCTGATTATTTCACAAGAGTTTTGGCGATCGTCAACGAGAAGTGAAGTAAAGCACCAATGAGATTTTTTTTTTTTTTTTTTTTTTCGCAAAAAGGATATGTAGAAAATATCCTTGAAAAATTCAACATGAAGAATTGTACTTCAGTCAATACACCAATGGAGTGCGGAAGCAAGCTTTCAAAGTTTGATGACGGTGTCGATGTTGATTTGACATATTATAGAAGCTTGATAGGGAGTTTGAGATATCTGACATGCATGAGACCGAATATTATGTATAGTGTTGGAATTGTGAGTTGATATATGGAGAAGTCGAAGTCATCTCGTCTTAAAGTTGTAAATATGATATTTTGGTACATCAAAGGTACTATTTCTCGTGGCCTACACTACTATCACTTTGAATCCTTTCAACTTAGAGCTTATTTGGTGGAGATATCAATGATCGAAAGAGCACTATAGGCTTTGTATTTTTCTTGTGTGACACTACTTTCACATGGTCATCAAAGAAGCAATCCAGTGTCATCCTATTGACATGTCAATCTGAATATGTGGCTACATCCTCATGTGTTTGTCATGTAATTTGGTTGAGAAGACTAGATATTCTTATGGAGCAGAAGAAAGCAACTGAGATTTTTGTTGATAATGTTTTTGCTATTGCATTGGCGAAAAATCTAGTTTTTCATGAACGAAGCAAACATATCGATGTTTGATAACACTTCATTCTTGCATGTGAAGACGAGAGATCAAGTAGCTGACATTTTTACCAAACCTCTCAAGATCGATGCTTTCCAAAAGTTCAAGAGCCTGCTTGGAATGATCGATGAAAGAGAATTTGGTTTAAGGAGGAGTGTTAGAAATTAAACCAAATTCATCTGTATAGATAACTATTCGGTACTGGTATTGAAAAAAAGTCATAATTGCATGGTTGTCTTTAATGAGTTTGTTCGTCATTATCTATAATGAGTGAATTCTTATTTTTAGGCATAATGATTGTTTTTAGAGATAGTGATTGTTTTTAGAGATAAGATGAGAGAATTCTTATTTTTAGGCATAATGATTGTTTTTAGAGATAGTGATTGTTTTTAGAGATAAGATGAGATATGGTGATTGTTTTTTGATTTTATCTAGAACGCTAACTTTTTCTACTAGGAAGAGTAAATGTCATGTAACAAGTCTATAAATAGGGGAGTCTTGTAGTTGTTTTTTTTTGTTGAGGTGAAATAAATCTATAGGCCTATTTATCTTCTTCTCTTCCTTGTGTGAATTGTGAGTGTTTCACCTTCAAATTACTTTCATCGGGGAAGGGGCATGGATTGAGTTCACTTTTGTGAGAATAGTAATTAAGGTTTTTAGTAGGGTAATAATAAAAATAATATATATATATATATATATATATCTCTGGTCTAGGAAATTAAAGTGCATTAGTTTGCATTTGAAATTAGGAATCAGACTAATATTTACCGGTTTCAAGTGATAATCTATCACCCGTTTAGTACTTATCAAGCCAAAGGCTCTCCGGTTGATTATAGAGAAATGCTTGGGCCTTTTGACCATCTTAAAATAGGTTTCAGCTATCCATTGTCCCAGTGAGGCTAATCTTTGTGTCAACAAAAGCCCACAGATTAGGGTCCCTCCCTCCTAATTGGCTTTTCAGACCCCTCGACCACTTTGGGATTCGCTTAATTTAGATGCTAAATCAATGTTGCTCTCCTCTTCTGCCAGTTAAATGAAAATAAGTTTTTTTTTTTTTTCGAACAAAAAACAAATTGCGAATGCTTCTATTGCAATCAAATCTATGGAATCCACCTCGAATCAAAGGTTAAGGGACTATGACAATCCTTTCAGATGTTCTCTGGCTCCCTTTGCAGAGATAGTGCAATATGTTCCTGACATGCTGTGGAATGGGCGGTTATCGTCGTCGTCGTCATTATTAAATTGCATGTATTTGCAACATCAATGTGAAATGGTCTAATTTTGATAATTCAAACTTCATAGCTATGTTGTCTAGCGATTGCGTGGGTAAAGCAAAATGCTCTAGATACTAAAATTAGCTCATTAAATTGATTTAAGGAGTTGATGCGACAGATTTAATTGGATGCTTGAATGTGAAACGCATGTATCAGTTTACTACAAATTATCATCTAGATCCATATTATGAACGGGTCTTGCCTCTAACATTGTGAACATTCCTTACAAATTGTTTGGTAAGTCCACACATTTCGAGACTTATGGCTAATAAAGTTCGGAATTGCCACACCGAAATTACACATTTTTATCTTTGTACTAAAATCAATTAACGATAAGATGTAAAATTTAGAGGTTCGAAGCTAGAAAGGGATCACACTCCAATCGATTCAAACGACAGCCACTTGCTTCAACTGCTAAATATGCTTATCTGAATGGGCGACTTGCCATTCTTGCATGCTCGTACATCGCTATACCCTTACTGAAATATGTATTTTTATGTGTGGCTAGAGAAGCCTTATTTACTATTGATCTTTAACTTACCGCAAGCTATAAGAACTAGAGCATGAATTGGCAAGTATTGATAATCGATCATGAAGGGTAGACCTCAATAAGAGATCGCAAGCCAAGTACAGGGGTGATCTTGTAGTCCCCAAAGCCAGCAGCGACGAAGAGCTTAGCCCATTCTGCTTCATTCCTCTCCCTTCCCGACGCGAGGGTCATCATCAACATGTCATAGAAGAGCTGGGTTTCGACCGTCTCTTTGTCGCTCTTCGTGTTGTCCATCACCATGTCAATTATAATTACCTTCTGTTTCTTGCCCTTGCCCTTGCCTAAGGCCTCCTTGCATCGCTTCAGTATCTTCACAGCGTCTTCATCGCTCCAATCATGGAGTATCCACTGCATATAAATTAAAATAATCCATCAGTCTGTCATTTTGTCCATATATTGTTCACATGTGATTTCGTAGATTTCCTATGTAAGTTGAACGTTAGGATGGCTTGTGTTTGCAACAGGTAAACTAATCCTTTACATGAAAAACGTGGGGCTATTCTCAATAACATTAGACTGAAGGAGGAGAAGTAGCTGAATCTTAATTTTTTGATTAACTTGTACCTTCAATATTATTGCATCTGCAGGTGGTATGGACTCAAACATGTCCCCAGGAACACATCTCACGTTCTCGCTAACTTCTAAATTAGCCACCACATGCGGAAGATCAAATATTGTGCATTCCATATGCGGAAAGGAGTTCGCGATGGCCTTGGCCGTTGTCCCAGTTCCTCCGCCTACATCGACCAACGAGGTTATTCCCTCGAACACCCCTTTGTGCTCGTTAACCACCATGCTAGCCACCAATCGAGCATCGCTAGCCATGCCATCGTTGAATAAGCGATTAAACCCCGGCTCTTGACTAGCACACCTCCAAAACGACATCCCTTGCACCATTTCGAATGGCGTTGGGTCGACACGGTTGTGGAACCACGTGCTCAAGCCATGCCACGGGTTTATCAGAATAGGGTCGAGCATGGACAGTGCGAATGGCGCAACGTTGGAGGGATTGTCTGTAAGGAGGAGCTTGGACACGTGATTGAGTACGTAGGCGCCTGGACCATCCGGCGCGAGCTTCTTCTGTTCGAAGAATCCGGAGTGGACGAGGATGCGCATGAGGCGGTCGACGCAGTGAGCTCTGGAGGGGTGAATTTGAAGTGCAGAGACTAAGGCATCGAGGGTCATAGGTTGGCCATGGTGGTGGATGGTGTCGGGGATGCCTAACTGAATGGCACATTTCAAGCACATGGAATTGATGAAATTGAAGATGTGGTTCCATATGTGAGCTTGAGCCAGTAGCTGCTGGCTTCCCATCTCTCCATTCACCATATCCATGGTGCAAAGTTATTATCTCTCAACTCTATAGTGCAATTTCTTGCTTATGAACTTCGAGAATATAAGAACGGTGCATATTTATAATGGTTTGGAAAGTGGGTATGAAGCATCACATTCGGCATACCTTACGTCGGCCAAATAATTGTTAGGTGTTCACATGATACACGTTGATATAGGCGGCCCTCATAACATTAAAATATATTAGGTGACATGATACACGCTGATATAGACGGTCCCCATAATATTAAAATAGCTTAGGTACATTTGATGTTCCCTTGCTCTTAAGCCTCGTATACATACTCATTTCTTGTGGTCGAGAGAGTCATATTTATCAAAGGGAAAGGTCATGTTTACCTCTTATGGCCAAACCTACGAAAACAATGCAGTCATTCGGAAGGGAGATTTAGGATGTTGAATTATTAAATCAAGAACTAAACCGAACCGAAATCTGGCCCATATAATCTTGGACTCACATGGGATGGTGGGTTCATGAACCGATCATGAATACTTTGGTCCTATATTTTTGAGTATTTTGGTCGTGAGTACACTATAAAGGTTGAACTCCCTCAAAATTGTAGAGACCAAATATTATTTTACCTTGATTTTATTTGTATCGAAGAATAGACCAAACAACTTTCCACTTGCAAATCACTATCGTGTTAGCTAAAAAAATGAATGGTAACCATTTATTTATGAAATAATTGATAAAATAGTACCATAAAATGTATGATTGCCTTTAGATAATGTCATCAATTTTTGTGAACTCCGAATTTGAGCTAATTGTTTTATCCTCAAAAAATTTTCAAATCATACTTTTTGTACTTTTTTTGAATTTTTTTTTAGTTGAGATCGAAAGTACTGATTGGAAGAATATAATACGAGTAGTGTATTGAAATTTATAAATTTTCTTTGATTACCGTTGAATATGTATCTTCGGAGCTCTCGTTAATAAAACTCACTTCATTACGAACAATTTCATGTCCAGTTATGCTCATGAATGAATAAGACGAAAGGTTATGTTGGAAGATCTTAGAATTGATTCTGTATATAATGGATTCTAGTAAATATTAGTAAATAGGAAACTCCGATTCATGTATCTTTTCCTATTTTACATCTTCCTTCTTACACTATTTATGTATAATGTAACAGCATAATTGAATACAAGTCAGACATACAATTTTCCCCAAAGTTCCTGTTACCTTTCTGTCATGGTATTAGAGCCTGGTTTCTTGCCCTAGCTTCTGCGACCTTTCTTGAATTGCCACTGCTTTTCTTTTTCTTTGATTTGCAACTAAGGATCTCTTCCTGCAAAACAAATTAGCAAAGCAATTAGGAATTCATTCTTGGTACCATGGCGAAAGACAAAGAG
This sequence comes from Eucalyptus cloeziana, assembly GCA_014182715.1. Classification (NCBI taxonomy): domain Eukaryota; kingdom Viridiplantae; phylum Streptophyta; class Magnoliopsida; order Myrtales; family Myrtaceae; genus Eucalyptus; species Eucalyptus cloeziana. The sequence goes on along the minus strand of CM024634.1, from coordinate 28,430,338 downwards.
GTTATGAATCCCTCAATAGAAGCTTCATCAACCCAGGATCAGTCGATCACATCTTCTCACCCAGATGGATCGATTGGAGAAGAGCAGGTAACCAATGTTCCTGCTCCTACTTCAGTGCAGATTCCAGGACCAACCAATGTTCCTGCTCCGTGGTATGCCACACCATGGCCCCAATATCCATATGGGGCCAACTTGACTGGTGAGTCAGGTCAGGCAACTGCGGGTCATAGACTCGGGTTCACACCGGGTCACGGAATCGAACCCTACCCGGTTTCCCCTTACCTGTTTCCATTCAACGAAGGATGACCGAAGCTTGGAGATCCGATTTACACTTTGCCGGCAGACGGGCCGGAGCTGCGGCTGGTTACCCAACAACTTACCGGAACAACGAACTATCACGCCTGGGTACGCGATCTGCAACATGCCCTTATTACTAAAACCAAAGATGGTTTTATTGATGGAACAATTTCTTACCCGACGGATGAGCGACTACAGCGGCACTGGAATCGCTACAATCAGCTGGTGCCCTCCTAGATCGGGAACTGCTTGGCGTTCGATGTCGCCGTCGGTCTTCCTCTGATTGAAGACTCGAAGAAATACTAGGATAACATACAGGAGATGTACGGGAAATCAGATAGGGCCAGGGTTTTCTCGTTGACACAAGCCCTAACTAAGCTAAAACAAGGGAATTTTTCAGTCACCGTCTGTTTCAATTGATTATCAGCCTTGTGGAACGAGATTGAAGTGGCCGAGGACAAATTGGAGGGGCCGGAAGCCACTCTCCGCCAATATCATGCAATCAGGGAAAAGGAGAAAGCCACTTGATTCCTACTTACCTTGAACGACACATACGCCAGCTTCCGATCGCAGATTCTTGTGATGGATCCTCAACCACCGCTCAGTCGAATCTTCCAGTTGGCGGTGCAGGAGGAAAACCAGAGGGCCGCCGTGAGTGAACATGCTCGGATCGGTGAGGGATTGGGCTTCGCGACATTCCCCTCGGGCTTCTTTTTGACGGAAACCGTTGCCAGAATCGGAAGAAACCTCGAAGCCGTGGCACAACTGAAAGAAAAGGGCTTCGCGGCCACGGCATCGAGCAACAACGAAGACTACCCTAGGTCTTCCTTTATGGACGGCTGGGATTGCGGATCTGGATCAGACGGTCTGGATAGAAGCACTGGATCTGATGTTTGAGGGGGGCGCGCTGGATCGGGCTGGATCAATTCTTTGCGACGAACAATTGGGATCGTCGCGCATAATTGGACGGCTACAGATTGATGAGCTATCCGGCCGGATCGGACGGCTAGTATTTCGCCACGTCAGCGCCAGTGTACAAAGCATCCAATGGCACACGATATGCCACATCAGCAAGCAAGGTCAGTGGGCAAAATTCAAAGATTAAAAATAAATATTGTGAATATTGCAAACGTCCACATCACACTGTCAATACATGTTGGAAACTACATGGGAAACCCAATAATAAAAGGGAAAAGGAGTCTTCAGTCTATCAAGTCACTGCATAGAAGGGTGGTGGAACATCTCAGCAGACTACCACTCAGGGACAGTATGAAAATATTATCCAAGCATTGGGCCAACTTAAGACTGGGAACACTAATGTAGGATTCTCAGGTACTTTTATTCATGAAAGGAATTCATTATCTATTGATGCATGGATTATCGATTCAGGTGCTAATGACCACATAGTTTGTAATGAGTCCCTATTTTCCCATATCCATCAAAACACACAATCTTCTGTTACGGTACGTCTTCCAAATGGGAACGTTACATATGTTACCAAAATTGGTACTGTACATCTTGGTAAGAACTTTGTCCTTAAAAATGTCCTATACATTCCAGATTTTGAGTTTAATCTTCTTTCAGTCTCAAAAGTATGTATGGACAATTCTTGTAATGCCATATTCAATTCTGAAAATTGTGTCTTTCAGGACCTTTCGACTGGCAGAGTGATGGGCTTGGGTAATGAGACACAAGGACTTTATTTTTGGGTCAATTCTCCAGGAGATGTAGGTTTTTTGAATAAAAGCATTTATTGTAATGCGATCAGCTATAATAAAAATTTCCTTTTGCATCAACGATTGGGTCACGGTGCTAAATTTCTGCTTCCAAAATGCTCCATATGTCCTCTAGCTAAACAAACTCGAGCATCATTTCCAGTTAGTACATCTCGAACTCAAAATCCTTTTTTGTTGCTTCACATGGACATTTGGGGTCCCTATCACACTTCTCATCATGATGGATCTCGCTACTTTCTTACAATAGTTGATGACTATAGTCGTGCCACCTAGCTATATCTTATGCAATCGAAGAGTCAAACATTCACTCACTTATCAAATTTTCTTTCCTTAATTAGAAATCAATTTGATAAATCTGTACAACGAATTCGTACAGATAATGGACGAGAATTTTTTACTTCTGATTGCATAACATTATTGTCTACTCATGGAATACTTCATGAAAGTTCATGTACTTACACTCCATAGCAAAATGGAGTTGTTGAAAGGAAACATAGACATCTCTTAGAAGTAGCCCGTGCACTTAAATACCAAGCCTCAATCCCTGAAGAATTTTGGGGAGACTGTGTGGTCACAGCTGCCTATCTAATTAATCACATGCCTAGTCGAATCCTTCATGGTAAAACTCCATATGAGATGCTCTACAACAAACAGCCAGATAATGATCACCTTAGAGTGTTCGGTTGTTTATGTTATGTGACAAGTGTGGGTCCTCGGGATAAAATTAGTCCTCGGGCAACACGGTGTGTTTTTATGGGGTACCCTCCTCTTCAAAAGGGATATCGTGTTATGGAGTTTTCTATAGGACATTTCTTTACCAGCAAAGATGTTATTTTTCATGAAGACACATTTCCTTTCAAAGAGAAGCTCCATCCCTCACAAGACACTTCACTAGAAAACAATCAGTTTCTTATGACTGATGAAGATTTATCATTTGCACCTGGTTTTCTTATGGCATTGCAGTCATCCATCACACTAGCATTGGTGGAATTCCCAAATCAAGAGACTGAAACACCTATCTCATCTGAAGAAGTTCCATTATCTTCTTCAATAATGGAGGCAACAGAGATGGCTGCTGAATCATCCGAGGCTTTTGAACAAATGGACAAGCTACCTCGTCATTCTGGAAGACAAACACGTCCGCCTACGTGGACTAAGGATTATATATGTTCTGCTGCAAACACTTCAGGTACACAATATCCCATTTCATCCTACGTTTCCTTCAATCAGTTATCGGCAGGACATATGTGTTGTATCAATAGAATATCATAAGAACGTGAGCCATCCTCTTTTGCTGAGGCGGCACAAGATTCCAAACGGCGGCATGCAATGGAATCCGAACTTGCCGCACTCATGGAGAATAATACTTGGGATGTTGTTCCCTTACCACCACATCGAAAGCCGATCGGGTGTAAATGGGTTTATAAGATAAAGTTCAAATCTACAAAGCTAGGTTGGTAGCCAAAGGCTTTGCCCAAAGAGAAGGTTTCGATTACCACGAGACATTCTCTCCAGTCGCGAAGGAAGTTACCGTACGGTCTTTTTTATCTGTTGCAGCAGTACGAAATTGGCCCCTACACTAGATGGACGTCCACAATGCCTTTCTTCATGGAGACTTAGATGAAGAAATCTACATGGATCTTCCTTAAGGATTACGCAGACATGGGGAGTATTGGGTATGTCGTCTTCGCAAATCCTTGTATGGTTTAAAACAGGCATCTAGACAATGGTATGCCAAGTTTACTGCCGCATTAACCAATGCTAGTTTTCAACATTCCAAGCATGATTACGCTTTATTTACATGAAATGTGGGAAGATCGTCAATTTATTTGCTGATATATGTTGATGACATATTGATTATGGGAGATAATGATTCCTATGTTGCAAGATTCAAGGAATATTTGCACTCTACTTTCCACATCAAGGATTTGGGACCTCCCAAATACTTTCTTGGCATTGAAATTGCAAGGTCTGAAAAAGGAATTTCCTTCAGTCAAAGAAAATTTATCTTGCAAATCATTTCGGAAGTCGGGCTATCAGGTTGCAAGCCAGCAATAATTCCCATTGAATAGAATGTCAAGTTAACAACACATGAGTATGATCTCAATTCCCCTTCATCAAATGAGGATCCATTACTTAAGGATTCGTCAAGGTATCAATGGCTTGTTGGAAAATTGATATATCTTACCATGACAAGATCTGATATATGTTATGCAGTTCAAATACTCAGCCAATTCATGCATATGCCAAAAGAGTCACACATGAATGCAGCCTTGAAGGTTGTAAGATATTTGAAGGGGTGTCCAGGCTTGGTATATTTCTATCACGTGAATGCAATATGGGGATGACATCATTTTGTGATACTAATTACGCTACTTGTCCAATGACTAGAAGATCCATCACTGGTTTTTGTATTAAATTGGGAAAGACATTGATTTCGTGGAAGACAAAGAAGCAATCTACCGTGTCATTGTCGTCAGCTGAATAAGAATATCGAGCCATGGCAAAAACTACCTACGAAATAGTCTGGATACGAGGACTTCTTTCTGATTTGGGAATACAGGTCAGTGGACCAAGTGAATTGTTCTGTGATAATGATACTGCACTTAAGTTAGCAGCAAACTTAGTTTTTCATGAAAGAACAAAACACATAGAAGTTGACTGTCACTTCACTTGTGACAAGATCAAAGAGGGAGTTCTCGTAACGAAAGGCATTGGAACAGCGGATCAACCAGCAGATATTTTCACTAAGCCACTCTGCCAAAGACAGCACAAGTTTCTATTAAGCAAGCTAGGTATCCTTGACATATATAGGTCACCAGCTTGAGGGGGAGTGTTGGAAGATCTTAGAATCGATTTTGTATATAATGGATTCTAGTAAATATTAGTAAATAGGAAACTCCAATTCATGTATATTACTTTTCCTATTTTACATCTTCCTTCTTACACTATTTATGTACAATGTAACAGCATAATTGAATACAAGTCAGACATACAATTTTCCCCAAAGTTCCTGTTACCTTTCTGTCAGGTTATGCGGACTGATTCCTCGGTTCTATGGAGAAAGCAATGAAGAATCCTACGGACATAACCACGTGAATGCATCCTGGACATGAATAATAAATTGTGACTTTTCGGCGCCCGCCTTTTTCTCATTCCGACTCTGTTTCTTTGTCGTGCATTCGCGTATTCATATCACAAGCAGGTCCACCAGCTCACTCTCTGGATTTTACTCGGGCGAGGGTCGGTGAGATGCAAATGAGATGGGAACCAACGAAAAGCAATTCAACTTTGATTTTACGAAAAGAAAGGTACGAAAAAACCAGAGCTTCATTGGACTGATTAAAGTATCTTTTGATTAAACTAGGTGTTTATCGATTGACTAATCATTCATTGCCGACAGCTGTACGTGCTACCAACCTTTTCATAATTCCGATCATAACCTTATCCTTCATAAAAAAAGATAAGCTTCGATTGCCAGAATACCAAACTTAAAAGTTCGATTGGACGTTCATTAACGAAGGAATTCTATACAATCGGACATTTGAAACGTTTCAGTCCGTGATTCATGCCCGTTAACAGAACTGCAGCAGGACCAAGCGGGTATTGGTCGGTAGTCTTTTCTATTTTTTATGTAAAAAGAGAAGGCAAATCGAGTCATAGCCGACATTGCTGGATCCCGAATTCTCAATCAAAGCATCTGCGTAGGAGCTTAGGGGGTGCATGATAAAAATTATTTCTGTTCCAGAAATGATTTTTCTGTTCCAGACCAATTTCTGGAACAGAAACTTGTTTGATAACACTTATCAAATTTTCTATTTCTGGAATAGGTTTCTATTCTAGAAATAGAAATGGAGAAATCAAAAATAGAAAATTTCTATTTCTGATTTCTGGGAGAAATCAATTTCTATTTCTTCAACCCTAATTTCACCCTTCTCTCCCGATTACGCCTCTTCTCTGCCTCCTCCTCCGCCTCTTCTCTGCGTCTTCCTGAGACGAGATCGTCTCCTCCGCCTCTCCTCCGCCTCATCCTCCGCCTCTCCTCTGCCTCATCCTCCGCCTCTGCTCCGCCTCATCCTCCGCCTCTCCTCCGCCTCATCCTCCGCATCTGCTCTACCTCATCCTCCACCTCTCCTCCGCCTCTGCTCTGCCTCATCCTCCGCCTCTCCTCCGCCTCTCTCGCGAATCCACCCCCTCCGCCTCTGCTCGTCTCCTCCGCCTGTCCCCGACGAACCAAGAGGATGACAGCGAGACGACCACTAGCAACCGACCGGCGTGCGACCTTCCTCTCTCTGCCCTTCCTCTTTCCGACCAACCGGCATGCGACTCCCTCTCTCCGCCCTCCCTCTTTCCGACCGGCCCGCGAGCAACCGACGAACCAAAGAGAATACCAACGAGACGACCGGGCGTGTGACCTCCCTTCTCTCTTTGCCCTCTTGAGTTTGAGTTCGCGGATAAACCGTCTTCCACGATTTGTTCTTTTCTTTGCAACATTCTTTCGAGCGAATGCTCCCAAAATCCAGACACTTTCTTAGTTCTTGTTAAGCTCTACAAGCAACATTCTTTCAGCAAGTGAACACCCCCAAAATTCCGACACTTTCTCGTTCTTGTCAAACTCTACAAAAGAAAAGAAAAATTATGTCCACGCAAAAGAGAGCTTCGATTCCACTTTTTGGGTGAACCAAGTGGATCCAAGAGGCCATGCTTGGATCAAAACATGTAGGCTCACTCTTTCCGTCTTAATGTTTCAATGCTTGATTAATTGTTTGATGATCGTGCTGGTTTCAGCTTTGCTCGAGCTCTTGAGTTGAAGATGCGAAGCCCAAGTTCTTTTTTTTGGTCGATCGAAGCCCGCGTCTAAGTATAGCATTTTGTTAGCATTTGTTTGTGGGGTTGTGCTGCGGCTTTAATGTGAAAACTTACATATATCAAATGTTGTCGTCTTGAATCGCCATGTGATTTACAATGTGAAAATTTACAATGTTTGCTTTTGTATTGTGATAATGTATTTGATGATTCCTATCTCAATTCTTGTAATGTGATGTTCTACTTGATGATTTCCCTTATTTGTAATGGTCCTTGTTATACTTCGTAAAATTCGCCGATTTTGTAAAATTTGCCGCAAATTACCCAATACACTTCTTAGTGTTTCTTTCTAAAACGATTGCTCGATATCGTAAACCGTGGCAGCGATCAACGTGACACACTAGCATGAAGGGGATTAGAATATGGTTGCCCGCCTTCATTCTAGTAGAATTTTGGGAACCTTCTATTATGCTCAAGAGTAATGCATATTGATCTCTTTTTTTCTATTGTATGGAGACTATTGATAAGTATATTGTTTGACCGTAATTACCTATCTACGTGGATGCTAAAGAATTTTGTGTGAAAATTTAGAAAATTGGATATAACATCTCTTACTTTGTATTTTTTTTTTTTTTGCAAAAAAGGGAGACTTTACTTTAAAAAAAAAAAAAAAAATTATACTTTGTATTTGGGTCAATGATTTCATAAGCATATGAAATTTGTAAGAATGTACATCTCATTTGCTCCAAAAAAAGAAAATTTTCTTTTAAGAAATAGAAATTTTATTCAGTTATCAAACGAATTTCTATTTTCAAACAGTAAAAATTTGTATCGTTATCAAACAGATTTTTTTCCTCAGAAACTCATCCAGAAATAGAAATAGAAAAATTCATTTCTGTTCTAAACTATTTCCGGGAACAGAAATGTTGTCATGCGCCCCTTAGTCATTAGCACTAGGCGCATGTGGTAATCCAGCATCGACGGCCGACGAGAATCGGGGGAGATCACAGCAGGAGCATGTGCACCTTTTTTTATTAGTTTTCTCTTATATTTTTCTTTCCAATAAATAGAATATGTAAGTCAAGTCGATGAATTATGATATAAAAATTAGAAAAGATAGAATTGCGTACGAAAATGAATTATGATATAAGAAGGATATGGGGTAAAATTGAATAAATTATATATATAAAACCAAAACGATATCTCGTATTCTAATATAACCTAGTTATGGTCAAGGTATATTTTTTCTATACATCAATATGTTTGACAATGAAAATACTAACCTCTTTAATTGTCGACTAGCTCGACAAAAAAAAAAAAAATTGTTGACTAAACAAAAATTAAAAAAATTATACAATCTTTAGGTAAATTTGTATTTGCTTTACTTAATAGTAGAATGTATCAATAATAAAATATTCAATTAAACTTACAATCACTTAATCTAAAGAGTACTATAGTTTAACAACAAAAATATCATATTCATATCTTGCATTCACTTAATCAAAACTACAAAGTAAAATTGACAAAAAGAAATTTAATATTCATATATCTTAATGGACTTTAATTAGATCTATTGCCGATGTAAGATATAACTCACTTCCATGCCGTTGAATTAGTGTCACACTGGCGGTGGATGTATAAATAATCATACCTTAATTTCCAATAATTATTTTTTGATATGTTGTCTTATTTTAATACCTTCAAAAATCTTAAACTAATACGCCTGTGACAAATTCATCATTCGTTAGCTTTCATTAAATTTTTATAGTCAAATTATTAATTTGGATGACATATGGTAGTTAATAGGTGTACTAATTTAGGATTTCACTCTCCATTTACCACATGTATATTAGTTTGTAATTTTTTGTGATATTAATCCAATTTAAACAAAAGTAATGAATGGTAAAATTGTCATAAATTTACTGGTTTAAGATTTTTTATGATAAAAAAATTATTTTAAAGTAAATTTTCTAAGTGTACTAGTTTAAGTTATTTCGTGACATTAATCCTATACTTTATTTGTTTTTAAAACTAGAATTTATACTATTCTCTAGTTGCTGAATAGAGAATAAACTTTATAATTAACCGCCGTAATCGATCGGTTCAATCTCATTCTTTTGCTCACCCCTAATTACATATCATTGTCTTGGAAACCTATGCTATAAAGAACTTGCTTTTATGTGTTATGACATATAATGTGGTCGGTAGCGTGAAATTATTGACAAAAGTTTTGTAAAACGCTTCATTTCGTGTCATGTCGCCTAAGCCAAGAAGACTTGGAGGTTTGCCTAGAGTCAAGCAATATCCCCCGCAATATCCATGTGACGCACGTCTCCCTCCGTCAGCAACGCTGATGCAAAGGACTAGCTTTGTCTAGTCCTTTTAGTCGTTGCCCCACATTTGATTCTTTTAGCTGTTGCCCTACATTCGATTGAAGTAGAGGCCAAACTCTTTCCTATGCAAACGCACGCGCTTCAATGGTGCAGTCTATTGTCAAATGACTAGGACAGAAATCCAACATGGACCACGTGATTATGAGGCAATAATTAGGGCCCGCATAAAATCATGATGCTTCTCTACTTTTTTTTTTTATTCGAAAGAATATATTAGGAATAAAAATTCATTTGATAACACAATTTAATTTTTCTATTTCTAAAATAAATTTTTAGTTTAGTAATATATTTTAACATAAATCGAAGTGAAAATTTTTACTTTTTTTGAAATGAATATGAGAAATAAAAATTTTTCTTATTGCTCGTTCTGATTAATAGGCACCTGCTTGCCCACCCGCCCGCCGACCGCCTTTTGCCGTCATTTTAGAGGGAAAAATTTTGTGTCGTTATTAAATGAATTTTTATTTTGGGGGTAGAATTTTTATGTCGTTGTTAAATGCATATTTTGGCTCAAAAGCTCATCCAAAGAATAAAAATAGAAAAATCAATTTCTAGTTAGAAATTGATTTTTGAAACAGAATAGTTATCGTTTGTGCCCTTATTAGCCAGATAAATCATTGAGTATATTATGCTTCTTATGAAGGACCCTACGATAACCCGCGGGGGCCTCAAGGACTCTTATTTACTAATCATGAAAATTTCATTGTTTTTAATACACTGATTATGATCGTCTCGGGTTATGCATATCCACCGCTTTTTAGAAGCAAATTATTTCTTGATTAGTATATATACCAAATGTGCAGATAGCCTTGTAAATTCTTAATTAGACCCGAACCCTTTTTTTTCTCTTAGGGTGAATTGAGAATGCAAAACCCAAAATTTGTTCACCTCTCTACTGACACTGTGTAACTGGCTGTTACTTCCGAAAGGGGTTGCATGGACCCTCTCTTAAATAAATTACCCTTCTTTTATGTTTCCTTTTCCACAAAAACGGTGGCGTTGAAACCTCTTTGCTTCCAACGACAATAATTCTACGGACCAATCCGCGACCGTCAGATCAGAAGGAGATCCAGCGGTCAGAAATTGAAGGAAAGAGGACCGTTGTAAGTGAAAATCATCGTCCGGTTTCAACGGTGAAAGAGAGTAAACTTAGATACAATATCTAGTTTTCCACAATACATGACACAGAGTTGAAATGTTTGACAAAAAAAGGGTCGGTAGTATCCTGATAACTTGAGATTGAGATTGACACTTCAATCCTCTTTATAAAGAGTTGTCGCATAAGAGTCCCTACTATAAAATGCCTCGTAATGTTTTTGGAAAGCAGTAAATCCCGGGGGCTGTTCACGATACGCCTTCCTCACAGTTTGCAATAGAATATTTGTATATTCGTACTAAAGATGCATTGAGGATGAAATACATGTAAAGTGTAAAAGTTAGAGAACAAGAAACTACAAGAGGATGGATATATGCTATTCTCCAAAGGAAGTCGACTTTCATGAGCTAGGTTCTACTACTGAGAGATTATTTGGAACTTGTTAAACAGCCTTCCCAAGCACGCGTCAGAGATGCGAGGCGAGATATTCAATTCTCAGAGTGTCGATTGGACCTATTACGAGGACGATCAATGCAGAATTGTGGAGTTGCCCTTTGCTTAAAGAGGTGCTTACTTGTTTAGCAATAAAAGTTTTTTTTTTTTTTTGTCAGTCCTATTTTTACTCTCAACTCACCCTCATATTTTTACCTTGCCCCTTTGCAAGAAGTGAGAGTCAAAACCCACATTTGAAGTTATTTCACCAGTTTTGATTCTAGCAAAAAATCTTTCACCAAACGCTGCGTTTTGATTTTATTATAGGAGATTTATATTCTATATTGAGCCTAGACAAAGAATGTCAAATGCAAAGGTAGATTTTATTCTCAACTTATATATACAACTAATAATTGATACTCAGATAACTCAAAGACTAATAGTTTTTTAGCACAAATTGCATTAGAATATAATCAATGATATAACCTGGACACAAGTAGCTAGGTAGCCTATACTTCGAATTAAAATCATGTTGGAAATTAATCTACGAAACAGCTTGTTTTAGATATAAAGCTGGACTTTAATCAATATTAATACTCCTGAATAGGAAATACAACATTTAATTTAATCAACAATGCTAAGCTTGTGAGACAATATTGGAATTCAATGAACAATATTGAATCGGATAAAGATGCACGCCAGAATTTAATTAATGTCAAGTAAAGAACTACTTAAGAGGTATGAAGTGTTTGGTTCGATAGGACCAAGAAGGGAAAATGCAGACCGGAGTCGCCAATTGCAATGCATTGAGGCGCAACAATTGACTAGACATCTAGGGGTAAAATATTGTTTCGATGCGGGCTGCAAGAATGGTACCAAATTGAGGAAAACTCTAAATACTAGATATGACCTTCAAATAATAAGAAGGTCGGCCAGTGAGACGATGGGAGAGAAGCTTCATCGTCGAGAGGAAATAGCCCGGATCACCAGCTAAGGCCCCTAAATGACCGCTCAGTGATAAAGGAGGTAGGGGTGCAAAGGCAGCCAAGAGGTTTGCCTAGAAGCAGCCACCCTTGAAAGAGTGTGTAATAGCTCATTGATCGAGCGCCCTACACCGAAGATGAACGGGGCTAAGCGATCTGCTGAAGCTGTGGGATGTAAAAATACATTGGTAGGGGAGCGTTCCGCCTTAGAAGGAAGCACCCGCGAGAGCAAGGGTGGCCGAAGTGGAAGCGAGAATGTCGGCTTGAGTAATGCAAACATTGGTGAGAATCCAATGCCCCGAAATCCTAAGGGTTCCTTCACAAGGTTCATCTATAGAGGGTGAGTCAGGGCCTAAGATCAGCTCGAAAGGTGTAGTTGATGGACAATAGGTGAGGATTCAAGACATCGCTGGTGTGGGAAATTGGAGGGTGGTTGCTAGTGGAGGAGAGGATGAGAGAAAGAGAGAGAGAGAGAGAGATGACAGCGGAGAAGAAGAAAATGCAGAGGAGGAGGGGGCCGTCCCCAGGGAAAAGAAGGGGGGAGGTCGGGATGGTGTGACAAGTGGATTTTGGCGTAGTTCAGCATAATGATATTTTTTACTAGTTCCCCAGTGTACCCAACCCTATCACCTAACGTATATAAATAAGATATGAAATGAGATTGCATGGTTTGCAGTGTGTTCCCTTGAGTTTTTATGTCTTGGGTTGTTTTCTATCCATATGCGCTTCTTCATACCTAAAAAGTGAAAAGAATATAATAACCGCATTAGCAGTGACGTCTAGGGGGCGTCACACCCGTGGCCACCGAGCTCGTACACATGGCTCGACAAATGGCTCACCGACCCACTCCTATTGTTCCAAATCATTGATTAATTTGTATGACCACCGAGGAACTTTTTTACTTACTTCTTTTATTCCAATAGATTTCTTTTTTTATTCTTTTAGTCTTGGGCTCAATTATAATTACATTGAAGAAAATTTTCAAATTTTTTATTTGATCTTCTGAATGAATTCTTCCTTGTTCGGTTTCTAAAAATGGAAATAAAGAAAGTTTTTTTCTGTTGACAATGAATTTTTATCAAATGCATCTATTTTTTCTTCAAATTTTTCATGATCAGTAGTAAAAAGTATACCATGAATCTTATTTATCCAACTTGTCTCGATGTAATTTTTTATGGATATTTTATTTAGGATTGGGGATGAAAAAAAAAATTGACTCTTCCACGATAGGTCAAAATTAAATGGCATTCCTTTTTTTCTTTTTATTTATTATTTCTTGTTAAGGGTTGAAAAATGAAATAGAGTATACCTAAGCATATATATATATATATATATATATATATATATATATTTGTTTTATGCCCTGTAACTCTTCCTCAACCGAGCTTGGTCAAAATAGCAGAGCAAGTAGCTTTTGATTCACTTGTTAATATCGAATCTCTCCTCTCTTAAGGCTTACGAAAGAAAGAAGAGTAAGTGAATTGATTGAGTAAGCTATTGATTGAGTAAGCTATAAGTTCTTTAGGCTACTTGTCTTACCCTAGCTCCACTTCAGGATTAGGCATACTGGGCTGAGAAACCCCAGAGGATGAGGGTATGTCTTACCATCACCCGGAATAGGTCGAGAGAGTCTTTAGCTTGAGTTTGCATTTCTGGTCGAGGGAAGACAACTATCAGCCTAGCAAATAAGTTTTCAAATACTTAAAGACTCATCTAGTGAACATAATAAAAAAGAATCATTTATAAGTAGAAATATCATAGTTATCAAACAAGTCTTTAATATCCAAAAAAAAAAAAAAACCTTAATATCCAAACAATTAAAAAGCCTCAAATTTCAACCCCATTACAAAAATGTCTTGTCCTCCTCATTTCTCTTTCCTCTCTTAACTTTTACGGATGCTTCCCCCACCTATTCGTAATTGAGTTGAATTGTCAAAAGTAAAAAGAGTTGTGGAAAAGCACGAAAGGTAAAGTCATGCACGTGTCTCCTTTGCAAAGATAATGCAATATGTTATTGACGTGCTGGGAATGGGCAGTTACTGTTGTTGTTGTTGTTAAATTGCATGTATTTGCAACATAAATGTGAAATGCTCTAATTTTGATAATTCAAACTTCATAGCTATGTTGTCTAGTGATTGCGTGGGTAAAGCAAAATGCTCTAGATACTAAAATTAGCTCATAAAATTGATTGAGAAGTTGATGTGGCAAATTCAATTGGATGCCTGAATGTGAAATGTGTTTATCCGTCTACAACTACAAATTATCATCTAGGTCAATAGTATAAAGGGAAAATGAGACAAACAATCTTGAACTTCGACTCAATGTACAATTTAGTTCATGAACTTTTAATTTGTTCAATATGGTTCCTGAATTTTAGTCAAGTATGCAATGTGGTCCATTAATTTTTAATTAATTTAATGTAATCCCTGAATTTTTGATATTTATTCAATAAACTAGTCTTGCCTCTAACATTATGAACATTCCTAACAAATTTTTTTGTAAGTGCACACACTTCGAGACTTATGGCTAACACACTAGAATTACACATTTGTATCTCCATACTAAAATCAATTAACAACAAGATGAAAAAGTTAGAGGCTCGAGGACAAGGATCACATGGCAATCAATTTAAATGACACCTATGTGCTTCAATTGCTAAGAATTATTATTTCAATGAACGTTATAATCACACCTTTTGCACATGCTCATACATGGATGTCGCATCGCAACTCGACCCTCAGGGGAAGGTTGGGTTTAAAGGCACTTAATCATGAGAGTTTCCTCACGGTTCGCGCATTTCAAAAGACATCATCACCTCGCCTTTTGGATCAAACTTCTTTTGAGTTCCCTCTTACACGATCGCAAGTTCTCTCAAACTTATACCCCGCGTGATAGTGGAGTGTCACAATTAGGGGTGAGCATGGTCCGGGTTGGTCCGGGCCACCCCCTAACCCTAGGACCAACCCGTACAATGTCGGTCCTCGATTTTTAGGACCGAGGACCAACCCTATTGAGCCTGGGACCAAGGATTGGACCGACCCAATGGGTTCGGTCCGGTTCCAGGGTCAACCCAGGACCGATCGATAATTTTTTTTGTCTTGTTTTTTATACTCCCTAAAAAAAAAAAAAAACTACAAATTCAAATTACACATCCATCAATAATGCAGCTTTGTGCAACTAAACTATAAATACCAATACATATTCAGCAAATTTAAGATGACATAATAATATAAATTTTGTATTTGCTAACCGCTCATCGAGATATGAGACAAGATGGAAAGTTCTTGTAATCATCTATCTTTAATATTCATAACACCATATGCAAAAACGTTTTCTTGCATTTGATCATGTAGAGTCCACTCAACCAAAAAATGAGCTTCACACCACTTGATTAGCAAATCACCATAGCAACTGCAATACTACTCTACTCTTCAAAAACTTCTACCATTTGACACAAATTGAAAAGTAAAGTGCAGCTAAAATTCATTAATAAAATACAATTAAACCATAAAAAGTTCAAAATACTTAATATAAACCATGAATATATAACTTCACATCTTGTTAATTCACTTGAACTTCTAAACACCTGAAAACAAAACAAACGACACATAATTAATACTCAAAAAAGTTTTAAATTGAAATTACTATTAGTGCTATTGATAGAACATCTCACCATAACTCTTAGGTTTTATAATAGACATTTTACTTAGGTTTGAATATATAAAAGAATTATAAATAATATAATGTAATATAATATATGTACTTAACGGGGTTGGTCCATGGAACCAAGGGTTGGACCGACCCAAAACTCTTAGGACCGAGGACCAACCCGCATAGTATCGGTCCTGAAATTTTAGGACCGAGGACCGACCCAGTCCCCTTGGGAACCGGACCAGGATCGGCAGGGTAGGGCCAATCCAGGGTCGATCCAGGGTCGACCCTAGACCACTGCTCACCCCTAGTCACAATCCATATTCACATGGGCGACACATCTTGAGAAATGAGATCAGGTGTAGATATCGAATCTAAGGGTACATTTACCCCTCTCGATAGTACACTTCATCCATAAGGATAGCATCACTTTATCCTTTGAGGTACTGCCACATCGAGTATGCTAAATCATGGTAAGTCTTATCGAGGCCCATACCCCTTGTGACGGGTTCATTTATATAGTCTAGTTGTTTAAAATGACTTATAAATAAGACGGGAGTCGCCACCAGCTTCATTTTTGGGGGTCAGCTAAAAAACCTAATAAAGGGTCAAAAGTTGTCCCTCGATTTCTATGCAACCACATATCTATATTCGAGGATTTGGGTTACGCTAATATTTCCATTAGCACCATTTCAGTACCTAACAGTATGTCATGTAACCTAAAGTGATCATACATGTCTTTTTACTTTTTCGGGGTCATTTAACCTAAACTAAGTGATCCTACGTGATTGGTCATTTTCGGGTTATTCTATTTCTAAGAAAGATAAAAGAAAACACTAAGTTGTATTGAAGGTACGCGATGATAAGTAAACAATCAATGCAAGTAGTAAATCTATTATCTAATCATAACACTTAAAAGAATTAAAGGGGAAGAAAAAAAAAAAAACTCAACTTGTTGGGTGTTTATAGAAATAACAAACTCAAGACATATGTCGGGGATGAATAGTACAATAGTATGACTGGAACAGACATCGACCTTCCACCATCTTTGAGTCTTGATGATTCGCCACCTTTGGAATTTAATCTATTTCTAACCTAAATCTAAGCTAGGTACATACAAAGAAAAGAGACAATCGGACATATCAAGACAATCAAAAACACGGCACAAGGCAAGAACAATCAATCAATTAAAATGAATCAAAATCAACTAACTTTAGGCCCTGGGGCGACCTTTGCAATACATGCGTGGGTCCCTCTAGATACCTACTCAAGTCATTTGATGACTTATTGCCATTATTAAACTTATAGCCATTATTAACCACTTGCGTTCTAACATGGTAAATAACACTTTTAAGTCTCTAAAAAGATGTTCTAGGTGATTGCCCATTGTTTTCCCTTGGTATTATGTGTTGCAACTAACATACATCTAACAATCACATGCATAAGCATGAGTTAAACATACAAGCAGGCCTTTGAGACATTGTTTTCCAAACAATCAACCAAGTGAGTGAACTCTTGGCTGATCACTTATTACCAGGTGCCAATTATGGACACAAGCACTAATAATGAATGACATGAATATGCATACATGTGATGTTTTGATAATAGGGTTTGAAATCATCAAGAAGGTTTTTGGAGACAGAATTATGTCTCAACTATGAAACACATTCAATTGCCAAGGCTAGCCTAGGGCTTGTATAAATGCACTCATAAGTATCGTAGACATTTTGAATATAGTAAAAAATATGACTTTCATGATGTCAAACCAATTATTGAGAAAAACGTTTAAAAGATTTGCTTTTGGAAACATCATATGTACCAAAGAAATATAATTTGGGAAATCTATATATTGAAAATCATTTGACAACAAAGATTAAAGGATTTGAAACAATTTTTATGAAGGTGACATGTTCTAACACCATGCATGAACTGACCTAAAAGGCCTAGTTAAGCAATCACAACAAGAAATTCATATGAGGAAATTTCAGATAAAATACAATATGTTAGCAATATTGGGTAATACCCATTGATGATTTAACTATGAGAAAAATCCCTAACATGCATAATATGATATGGAACAATTTTCATGAAAAAAATTTTCTTAAAAGAACTAAGTATGATTTTATAAAAGTTAGACAATAAGCAACTATGCATCAGGAAATCACTAAGACAGGACATCACATCATTGCAACCAAGGTTTACCTAACCAAATGAAGTCTAAAAATCACAAAACCTTGTCACAACATAACCAACATGGTGAGAAACAAACTTTATTAAGGGACCAAGACAAGAATTCTTACAGAAATAATAGCATAAAAATGGCAAAGGTCTATCTAAACAAGGGTAAAAACAAGAGTCCGAATTTGATTATAAATCCAAATTCTAGTATAGCTTAGGAAAATTTGAAAATTGACCTAACAATAAGCAAATCGCATGAATCAATGGCATTCAAAAGTTCTAGGTGTGCTTTACAACTTCTTAGAATGGCTTGAATCCAATTAAGGTTGACTTGGTGCTAAAAAATCGAGGTTTGTTAAGAAGTATGCATCAATCCTTAAGTCTAAAAATCACTTCTGTAATGCACAAACTGTACGAAATTCACAAATGATAAAAGGATTTGATGTGACAAAAGATTTGGATAAACATCTAATGCTAAGTCGATATGCAAAAGGATCATGCAAGTCAATGTCAATGCCAAATGACTTAAGACTTAAATGACATATTCGATGATTTTAAAATGTGACTAGCCTAATTAAGGCATATTGTTCACATACCAAATGATGCTTGATCATGACAATTCACATGTGCACACGAACCTTGTTATGTATATTTTAAAAGTCAAGAAGATGTTGATATAAAATTTGACCTAAAATAGGCCCAAACGAGCATGATAAAGTGTATACATGACCGACCAAAAAAAAAAAAAAAGTGCATACATGATAAAGCTATAATCTAACCTTAACATCACATAACAAACATGATTTCGGTCACTTAGGGACATACAAAAATCTAACAAAAAATCTCATACATAGAACACACGATGATGAATATTTCTCATTAAGGATTGGAAACCTAATAGAGATCATGCGAATCGTATCGAAAATGACAATATAGGTATGCAACATTTAAGGTCTTACATGCAGTAGGGCCCTAATGTTTTTATACATACAAATGACACATCAAATGATGAGTAAATCCAACAAATCAAACATGGCTAAGACATAAATGACATATATTTCATGTCCAATGAAGATCATGTAGCCAATTATGTTAGGACTAGAATTAGCACCTAGAGGGGGGTGAATAGGTGACTAAAGCAATTTTATAAATTTTAACCCGAATGAGAGATTAATGAATTAAAAACAACAATCGCTGCAAATGAAAGTAATGAAAGATAAAAGGATTAAGGATAGAGAATCAAGACTCCAGATTTATAATAGTTCGGCTTAGACCAAGCCTACGTCCACTCTCCCGCACGGACAACCCTTCTGGCTGGATTTCACTAAGAATCAAAAAGAGTGTTTACAATCTCTCGTCCTTGAATCCACAGTATAAAAACTTTACTACACTTCCTCAAGGTCTCACCACACTTTGGTCTCTCTTTTGATTACATGTATTGCTCGAAGAATAAGATCACAAAATAACAAGGAGATTCAGACTTTAGAATTCTTCTATCCGGCACCCTTCAACAACTTGAGAGTCTCTCTTATATACTTCTCCATGCCTTTATTACCGTTGGCACCTTCCAAAGAAGTTCTTCCAATCAACCCGTTAGATAGAATCAATTTAGAGAGATCTCGAGCTCTTTAAGGTAAGTGTAGATAGCCCATCAATCCTGCTCCCCCATACAATCAGGATCTTAGTTTCCATAAGTAGAACTTTCCAAATATAAGTTGCGAATCTTAGAGAATCTATATTTATTCGGATACAAATATAAGATCTTGTAGTGCTGGTTCCAATCGAAAGATATTCCTTAGCCGTTGGAGCCAAAACCATATTAGATAGAATAAGAATAGAAGTTTTTAACTTGATGGTTTGGAAACTATCCATGAGAGTAAACTTTGAAACTTGAGTCTTGTTATCGTCAGACTTTGATCTTCAGACTTTACCAGTAGAGTCTGCAAGTCTTCAGACTAGATTGATGGAAATGTTTTGTCGACTTCAAAATATTTGAAGAGAATTTATCCAACAATCTCCTCCTTTTTGATGGTGACAAAACTTTCCTGCAGATTTGAATACTATTGCCTTGCAATACAACATTTAAGCTAGCAATGATTTCTCATAAAAGATTAGAGTAAAGATAGTATAAGTTGTCCTGTACACAGATGTCATGTACACAGATTTGCATCCACAGAAAACACATTAGTCCTGTGCAGATAGCAACTATCTTTATCTAATTTAACAACTTAAAGTAATGCAGTAATAAGCAAACATTCAAAAACTCAAGATAAAGTCAAAATGTCATTCAAAAAATGTCAAACAAAATATTAAATCTAAAAAGGTGTTTATAAAAAGTTTGGAATGGAGTGAATAAGTTTGGAAATCTGCAAAGTCTTCTCCCCCTTTTTGTCATCATAAAAAGGTGAGAAAATCAAGGAGTGTGAGGAATGCGAATAAGTTGAAAGTCCTCCATAGACTTGACAGTTCCTTCCGGCTTCCTCAAATCCTCCTGTAGTTGAGTGAGAGCAGTGCCTCTTGCAGTGGCTTGAACCTGATGTTGAATATCTTTAATCTGATCATGCAAGGAGATGAACATAGCATGATTCTCATTTTTCAGAGTCTGAAATTCACACCCCATAGTATATATTTGGCCTTTGAGCTCCAAAATGATTTCAAGCAACCTTCCGAAATCAGCTGAATTGTCAGTTTGTGTGCTTGCATCAACTTGGTCTGATTTTGGAGTTAAGCTAGTGGAGTGAATATCAGCAGGAAGATCATCATGTGGAGATATTGCGTCTTTCTCAGGAAAATGAGCAGCATGAACATCTTCTGCATCAGGAGGTGATCTACTAACACTTGCACTGGTAAATGTCAAGAGAAGAGGAGTACTTTCTCTTTGGACATCTCCCCCTATTTCAATGCTTTATGGAGGGGAGAAGTACTCTTCTTGCTGAGAAGTTTCCTCAGTGGCAAAATGTTGTCGATCCTCCTTTTCTACTGGAGAATTTGCTCGATCTTTTTCAACATGTGAGTCTGCTGGTTGTTGCTGGGAGTCTGTCTTTGCCGTTTCTTCTTCTTCTTCTTCTTCTTCTTCTTCTTCCTGCAAGGATTCCTTTTACTGGTTCCCTTTCTCAGTTTCCTCTACAACTTGTTTTTCTGGTTCTGCTGATATAGGAGCAGAATACTGAGAAACAAAGGCAGAGATAGGCATATCATCCTCATCATCTTCATCCTCCAAGATGATTGCCCGCCTCTTCTTGATAGGACCAATCACAAGTTCCTTTCCTTTCCTCTTAGAAGCAGAAGAGTTTGGTCTGGTCTTAACAGGGGTTTTCTCCTTGAACTGCTCCAACTTCTTGCTGAGTTCTTTCAAACGCATTTTTGTAATCATCCTCAGTCCAATGACCATTTTATCAATAGTCTTCACAGAGAGAATGTGGGGAGGCTGAATGTTCAAATGTCGCATAAGGGAGTTTTCCCTTGTCCTTTGCCATAGACCTATACATGTGAAACATGATAGTATGGGGCAAGGAGAAGTTTAGACCGATCTTGATTGCATACATCAGTTTGGCTTCTGAGATGGATACATCTGTCTTTGATGTCGATTTCGGTCTGAGACAGTTGATCACTATCTTGTGAAGCAGAGTATTTGTAGCATTCATCCTTGAGTAGGAAAGACGACCTTCTACGATTCTATCTCTCGCAAGTTCCAGAGTTGCATGACTCACAGACACAGAGATTGATTGGAAAACTCCTCTTTCCACACCAATTACATCCGCCAGAGTATCTGTGTCAACCACATACTCTCTATCTCTCACCTTTGAAGGAAAAACTATTGGCATCAATAAGGCGAGGTTGGAATAAAAATAGGCTGTCAATTCAGAATAAGCAACCTCGCTCTCAGTACATAATTTATGAAGTTGAAGCTTCTCAAACTTCTCCCTCAAATTGATGCTCAACAGATCCAGAAAATCAAAATCCACCGTTCGTGGGTTCATCACCCCACGCTTCAGCAATTTCTCATACACTTTCTTGTGTTCCTCAGATCGGAACAATTCGTCATTCTTTCCTCGAAGAGTTGCAGCCACACCCATCTTAGGCTTAAAATGTACAAACATCTTCTCGTCATTATATTTCCCCTCAGGCTGATTTATACTACCAAAGCGAGGGTCACTCGGAAAGTTTGCAAAGGTCTTTGCTGTCATTCCAACAGGAACAATGCCTGATCGCTCCATCACAGTGAGAAAATGTGTCTTATTTTTATAACCTTTCTCTTTTAAGAACTCGTCAATGAAAGTCATTGCAAAACCTCCTTCCTTCAATACAGAATAAAGCTTATAAACAAACGCAGGCTTAAGAGTCCTTACAGGTTCGATATCTTCAATGATTTCCTCTGTATGTTGAGGATGACGAACACGGGATCTAGTTGAAGATGTGCGCTGTTGAGAGTGTTGGTGCATTTGTTCACTTGGAAAGTCACCTTCATCAATGAGATCAAAATGCGTAGGCCCTCACCCGAGCCCTGTGGTCCCCTGCTCGCTATTCTTGAAGATTTCCTCTGGTACGACATTGTCACTTTCTTGGAGGGAACTTTCACACTTGCGTCGCAAGAAAGTTAAAAACTTGAGAAGAAGAGCTTGAGAAGGAGAATCTCAGAGAGAATGATCTAGGGTTTCTGGGTAAAGTAAAAAGGAGAAGGAGAAGGAGTATAAAAAGTAATCGAATCGTGGTATCTGAAGCGTCGCAATAAGGAAAGAATAAAAAATTCTTTTTCAAAAAAAAAAAATTTGCCTTAAACAAATCGATAACCACCTTCGTTTAAAAATAACTGCCTTAATAAACTTAATTAGAGATAAACAGACAATCTTACCTTTTCGAGATATCAGTTTAAACGAGTAAATGAATTGTAATTCTAACAACTTACAGTCGTGACGATTGGTATTCCAAGTCTGAATTTTTGAGTCTGATACTTTGTCAGACTTAGATTCTGAGTCTGAACTTCAATAGTCTTCAAAAGATAAAATGTTGAGTCTTGAACGAATAGACTCAAATAAACTTTTCTCAAGTGGCTTTGTGAAGATGTCTGCCAGTTGATTCTTTGAGTCAATAAATTGTATCAAGACTTCTTTGTTCTGAACATCATCTCTTATAAAATGATGTCGAATCTCAATATGTTTTGCTCTTGAATGTAGGATAGGATTCTTTGTGAGATTGATTGCACTGGTATTGTCACATTTGATCTCTGTGCAAGAGTCTTCAATACCAAAGTCTCGTAGTTGTTGTTTTACCCACAGTATTTGAGAGCAGCAACTTCCAAGAGCTACGTATCCTGCTTCAGCTGTTGAAAGAGCCATAGTACTTTGCTTTCTTAAAAACCAAGATACTGCCCTGTTTCCAAGTAAATGACAAGTGCCAGAAGTGCTCTTTCTTTCAACTCTACAACCTGCAAGATTTGCGTCTGAATAACCAAGAAGAGTAAAGTCTCATTCTTTGGGATACCATAGACCAATCTTAGCAGTAGTTGCAATATATTTAATGATACGTTTAGCAGCACTTAGATGAAATTCTTTAGGATTTGATTGAAACCTAGCACATATACAAACGCTAAATAATATGTCAAGTCTAGATGTAATAAGATAAAGAAGTGAACCAATAATACTACTATATAACTTTTGGTCGATTTTCTTCCTTGCTTCATCTTTGTCTATCTTCAAAGAACTTGACATAGGTATGTTAGTCTTTTTGCAATTCTCCAGACCGAACTTTTTAACAAGTTCTTTTGCATACTTTTCTTGATGAATAAAGATTCTTTCTTTCAGTTGTTTCACTTGTAGACCAAGGAAAAAGGATAGTTCACCCATCATGCTCATCTCGAATTCATCCTGCATAGACTTAGAAAATTTCTTGCACAAAGTCTCATTAGATGATCCAAATATAATATCATCAACATAAATCTGAACAAGTAGAAAGCTTTTGCCTTCCTTTTTTAATAAACAAAGTAGTGTCTACCTTTCCTTTAGAGAAACCACTTTGAATTAAAAAGTTACTTAGCCTTTCATACCAAGCTCGAGGAGCTTGTTTTAATCCATATAAAGCTTTCTTCAGTCTGAACACTGAGTATGGTTTTTTTGAGTCTTCAAATCCAAGAGGTTGTTCCACATAAACTTCTTCTTGAATAAATCCATTCAGGAATGCGCTTTTGACGTCCATTTGAAATAACCTGAAATTCTTATAACATGCAAAAGCAAGTAGTAATCGATTGCTTCTAACTTTGCTCTTTGGAGCGTAAGTCTCATCATAGTCTATCCCTTCTTCTTGTGTGTATCCTTTAGCCACGAGTCTTGCTTTGTTTCTTGTCACTTTGCCTTTTTCATCAACTTTATTCCTGAAAACCCACTTAGCTCCAATAACAGATTTACCTTTTGGTTTAGGAGTTAATTTCCAAACATCGTTAATACTGAATTGTCTGAACTCTTATTGCATTGCTTCAATCCGGCTTTCATCAGCTAAGGCTTCTTCAATGTTTTTGGGTTCTATTTCAGAAATAAGTGCAACAGCACTAGACTCTTCTCGCCTTTTGGATCTTGTTCGCATACCCTCATTAATGTTTCCAATAATGAGTTCTTCGGGATGACTAGACTTGTGCTTCCAGTTACTGGATAGTCTGATAGGTTGTTGATCTTTTTCCTGAGTCGATTCTTCATTAGTAACTTGTTGTACTGCTTCTGAATTTTGAACCGCTTCAA
Source organism: Eucalyptus cloeziana (assembly GCA_014182715.1). Classification (NCBI taxonomy): domain Eukaryota; kingdom Viridiplantae; phylum Streptophyta; class Magnoliopsida; order Myrtales; family Myrtaceae; genus Eucalyptus; species Eucalyptus cloeziana. The sequence continues at coordinate 28,406,038 of CM024634.1, read as the reverse complement.
GAGAGGTAGATCTAGTAGAGTCTGAAGCAGATTTTGATTCTTCAGTCTGAATTTGCTGAATTTGTGGAGAGTCTTGAAATTTGACGTTCATTGATTCTTCCACAGTCTGAGTCTTCTTGTTGAATACTCTATAGGCTTGCTTGTAGTTGAGTAACCAAGAAAGAATCCTTCATCTGATTTTTCTTCAAACTTACCAACTCGATCATTTGCATTCTTCAGAATAAAGTATTTACAACCAAATACTTGAAAATAAGAAACAATTGGTTTCTTTCATTTAAAAATTTCATAAGAAGTTTTCTCAAGAATTGGTCTTAAAAACACTCTGTTAATAATATAACAAGCAGTTGAAACAGCTTCAGCCCAAAACCTTGAAGAAATATTACTTTCAATCAAAAGAGTCCTTGCCATTTCTTGTAAAGACCTATTCTTCCTTTCCCACAACCTCATTCTGTTCTGGTGTATATAGAGAGGAGAATTTATGTTGAAAACCAGACTCATCACAAAATTTAGCAAAGTCTTGATTTTCAAACTCACCTCCATGGTCTGTACGAATGCTTGAGATAGTGTGACATTTCTCATTCTGCACCTTCATAGCAAACTTTGAAAAGAGAGAGAAAGTCTCAGACTTACTTGCAAGAAAGTAGACCCAAGTAAATCGTGAATAATCATCCACTATTACTAGGCAGAACCTTTTTCCACCAATGCTTTGCGTTCTAGTAGGTCCAAATAAGTCCATATGCAAAAGCTGCGGTACATGATTAGTGGAAACTTTACTTATTGGTTTGTAAGAGTTTCTAACCTGTTTACCCAGTACGCATGTGGTGCATAGATCAGACTTTAAGAAATTGAGAATAGGCAATCCTCGAACAAGTTTCGTAGAAGAGATCTTTGCAATTTGCTTCATGTTGGTATGGCCAAGCTTTTTGTGCCATAGATTTGCTTCATCTTGTACTGATATTATGCACTATGATCTTTTTTGATTCACATCCAAAAGATAGATATTTCCATGTCTTCGTCCAGTAAAAGATTGAGTAAAGTCTTTACTGATTCCAAATCACGTTTATTCCTGGAAATTGATCTTGAAACCAGTATCACACAACTAGCTTATACTAAGCAAGTTGTAATTTAATCCTTCAACTAAGGAGACATTCTTGATTAACAGACTTCCAATCTTTATTGTTCCAAGTTTTATGAAACAACTTGAGTCTCCCGTCATATGTCTTGAGCAGCCACTATCTAGATACCATTTAATCTTCCTTTTGATAGTGACCTGCAATTAAAAAGAATTCAAGCTTTCTTTGGTACCCACATCATCTTGGGTCCAGAAGAGTTAGAGCAATAAACAGTCTTTGTCTAATTCCTTTTAACAGGTCTCCAAACCAAAGGATATTCTTTCTCAAAATGTTCTGAGCTTTGACACTTGGAACATTTCAAAGCATTTCTGCCAACAGGTTTTACAAAGACTTTTTGGAAATGATTTTTATAAACAATTATGGTTGGTCTTTGTTTGATTCTTTCCTTCACCTTTGGGAAATCAATCAGTGGAATAGTTTCAGAAGTCATACCAAGACCTAACTTATCAAAGTAGGGTCTTTGTATCGAAAGAATCTTATCCAACTTTTCAGAACCATTTGAAAATCTTTTTGATATATTAGAAATATCATTTTTCAAAAGATTATTTTCTTTGGAAACAGTATGAGTTTTCTTTCATGATAGTAAAGTTCTTTTCCAACTTTTCAAACTTTTCTTTCCAAAGTTTTTCCTGTTGCTTCAATGTAGAATTCTCCTTTTTTAATTCGAAGATCCTCTTAAGAGAAGTTTTTAGACTAAGACAAAGTTCATCAATATACTTAGAACCCTTGACAGGAATTTTTAGATTACTAACCTCGAGTTCACTGTCTGAGTCTGTATCTGTATCAAGGTCTGAGTCTGAATCAGATTTTTCCATCAAACAGATATTGGCATAATCATCATCACTCTCTTCACATTCAGTATCACTCCAGGTCTCTGCTTTGAGTGCCTTTCTATATTTCTTAGTATTTCCTTTTCTTTTCTTTAACAGAGGACAGTTGGGTTTGATGTGTCCATTTTTCTTGCATTCAAAGCAAGTCACTTCTTTGTTAGAATCATCATCCTCTGTTGATTTGTTTTGAAACCTTTGTGAGCTTTGTTTCTTTCAATTGAATTTCCTTCCCTTGCTGTTCAGCTTTCTGAATCTCTTTATCATGAGTGTCAGTTCTTCATCATCTAGATCTTCTTCAGAGTCTGTAACATCAGAATAATCATTAGACTCTAAGGCAATAGATTTCTTACCTTTTGAATCTTCCTCTTCGTTGGTGTGCTCTACTTCGTAAGACTAAAGAGTGGAGCAATCCTCTGTGCCCCTCTTGGGTGCAAGAGAGTTCCAACCAGTTCGTCTACAGAGAGTGGAGCAATCCTCTATGTCTCTCTTATTGATGTTTTTATGTAATTCCAGTCTTTAGAGAGTCAACGTAGGAGTTTGTTGACCTTCATATATCCTGAGATTGGATGTCCTTGATATTCAAGACCATTCACAATTTTAGTAAAACGACTAAACATGTCAGTTATTGATTCTCATGATCTCATCTTAAAGACTTCATATTGTCCCAAAAGAATATTGATCCTTATTTCTTTCACTCGATTAGTCCCTTCATAGGTAATGTGAAACCTATCCCAGACTTCTTTTGCTGTATCACAAGAAGATATTCTGTTATACTCAGTAGGGGATAAAGCACAATATAAGGAGTAAATGGCTTTAGCGTCAAGAGTCTGTCTCTTGGTTATTTCTTCTTGAGTCATCTGAATAGGACCGGCAACTTTTTTTTCTCTCTCTGATTCTGATGCAGCAGCAGAAATGATTCCTTTATCTACCACTTCCCATTCCAAAGGATCTTTTGATCTTAGGAATACTTTCATCTTGTTTTTCCATATGCTGTAATCTTTTCCATCAAAGTATGGAGGTCTGGTGTTGCTTTGACCTTCAACCAACCTTGTAGGCAACATACTAGCCATAGATCTTTTACTTAGAAGTAAAGGCACTTCTTATAAACGAGTACACAAGCTCTGATACCAATTGTTAGGACTAGAATTAGCACTTAGAGGGGGGTGAATAGGTGACTAAAGCGATTTTATAAATTTTAACCTGAATGAGAGATTAATGAATTAAAAACAACAATCGCTGCAAATGAAAGTAATGAAAGATAAAAGGATTAAGGATAGAGAATCAAGACACTAGATTTATAGTGGTTCGGCTTAGACCAAGCCTACGTCCATTCTCCCGCACGGACAACCCTTCTGACTGGATTTCACTAAGAATCAAAAAGAGTGTTTACAATCTCACGCCCTTGAATCCATAGTGTAGAAACTCTACTACACTTCCTCAAGGTCTCACCACACTTTGGTCTCTCTTTTGATTACATGTATTGCTCGAAGAATAAGATCACAAAATAACAAGGAGATTCAGACTTTAGAATTCTTCTATCCGGCACCCTTCAACAACTTGAGAGTCTCTCTTATATACTTCTCCATGCCTTCATTACCGTTGGCACCTTCCAAAGAAGTTCTTCCAATCAACCCGTTGGACAGAATCAATTTAGAGAGATCTCGAGCTTTTTAAGGTAAGTGTAGATAGCCCATCAATCCTGCTCGCCCATACAAGCAGGATCTTGGTTTCCATAAGTGGAACTTTCCAAATATAAGTTGCGAATCTTAGAGAATCTATATTTATTCGGATACGAATATAAGATCTTGTAGTGCTGATTCCAGTCGAAAGATATTCCTTAGCCGTTGGAGCCAAAACCATATTAGATAGAATCAGAATAGAAGTTTTTAACTTGACGGTCTGGAAACTGTCCATGAGAGTAGACTTTGAAACTTGAGTCTTGTTATCGTCAGACTTTGATCTTCAGACTTTGCCAGTGGAGTCTGCAAGTCTTCAAACAAGACTGATGAAAATGTTTTGTCGACTTCAAAATATCTGAAGAGAATTTATCCAACAAATTACACTCATTTTTAAGCTCAATTTTGCAAAAGTGCAATTCGGATTAGTGTAGGGCAGATTGTCCCATGCTTAGATCTAGATGATCTTGACTTAGCTAAACACGTCCAAAAATTCCAAAAAAATTATATAACATTCTTAAGACAATGAGGAACAATTTTTATATAGACAAGTTCATCCCAAAATCATCACAGGAAGTAGCACAAAAAATAGCAAAATCAAAAGTCGGAATCAAAACAGAACCTAAAATAAACTTAGAATACTGCATAATCGAATAACTTCGGAGGTATTTTTTGAGGGTCAAACGTCATCAATTGGGTTGTGCAACCTATTGATTCAAATTTTGTGACGTATATTTTCAGGTCTATAAGGATTCAAGCTAAAACAAGGTCCTCTAAGACCTCATTTATGCCAAAACAACGAATATATCACAGAACATCCAAAATTACATATCAACATTCAAAGTCACAAAATCATCCACGAATCATCTTCAATCTCCAGCAAATCAATGATTAAGCCTATCGGAAACATATTTGAGCATTTCACGAAACCCTAAATGTGAATCCTAGCCCCGATCGGCTAATCCGTTCTCACTTCATTGGATTTGAGTCTGAGGGGATTACCTTTTGTGTCTTTTGTCGATTATAGACATAATCGGACAAAATTCTCACCAGAACATGATAGAACCTCTGACGAGCAGATCGGAGTAGCTAGGGACACCACAAGGCCGGTCAGACCACCGGTTTGCATCACAAGCAGAATTGGTCCAAGTGAACCGGCCTTCAAACGCCGGTAGAGATTGGGCTGCCGGAGGAGATTTGGTGATCGATCAGCAAGTTTCTGACCATGGCGAGATTGAAGCCTCTCCTTGGGACTGATCGGAGGTGATCGAAGCTTGTTAATATCACCAATAGCTACTAGTTTGGTCAAGAAACAAAACTGGTTGAACAAACTAGACCAACCTTCACGTCGGTGGAAGAAAAGTCATCGGATGAGTTCCGGTAACGATCCGTCAAAGCCTTGACCACCAGCTAGTCGGGGACTCTTCCACGAACAGACCGGCGATGGATAGGATGCCAAGGATAGCTGATCAAGGACCGGTTTAGTCGGTTGAATCTACTGAGGCTAGGATTGGCGTGGACTCTAGTTTTGCTATAATTGAGAAGGAGCTACTGATCGGAGAGCTCTGGTGGCCGCTGGCTATCAGAGATGGTGCGACAGGGACTAAGAGAGGCTGGGGGAGGCTGGTATGACTAGAACCCCACTAGCGAGGGCTCTGGCGAGCGATAGTTTGCACGACAAGGTGCAGCCAAGAGGGCCGATTGCACTAAGAAGAGGGAAAGGAGAGAGGCGTGAGAGAGAGAGACTAGAGAGATAGTTTGTTTTAGAGAATTAAAACTTTGTAGCAAATGAGTTTCCCTTTTGATTTTGGAGGGAAAATGATAGTCATACCATCCTCAAATCACACGATCTCAGCTGTTAGTTCGATCCAATGATCAAAATTTTAATTCAACAAGCAAAATCAAATTTCCAAAGCTTGATTATCATCTAGAGGTCTTGGGTAAATGATCAAGTAAGCCTGATTTGCGAAAACCCGAGTAAAAATCAAGAATTGCGCTAAAAAAACTTGATTAGGGGTGAAATTGCAATTTTACGAAATCTAGGGGTCAATATATAAAATTGTAGGAGATTGAGGGTACAAAAGTGAAATTGGAAAAAACATAATTTCGGAACCGGCCATCAAAGGTCTAGAAATGACTGGCAAAAGGGCCAAACTAGCTTGCCTCACCGATGGCCAGTCAGACCGATGAAATCGATTTATGCTGGTTTGATTGGTTCTTGACCGGTTCGATTTGGTTTTGGCTGTTTCACGCACTTGTGGCCTTGATGGGTTCAAAATTTATGCAATTTGGTCCCTCAAGGATGAAATAGAAAAGAAAACTTTACTTGATTTGAGAGGAAATTGCTTAATTTCAATTCAATTAAGCCAATTAACCTTTATAAATGTGTTCTATGGGTCTTTTGTTGACTTAATTGAATGATTGTTATGAAAAAGAATGGACCAAAATCATGGGTACTTAAAATTGAACTTAAAGGGTCAAAATGAACAATTTTGCAATTTATTAGATAAAATTGCAAATTGATTGAAGTTGAATCCAATTAATGTAATTGACTTATCCAACTAATCACCCATGTATAAGATCACCTATTGTATTCAAATTGACTTTGAATTGAAGTGTCCAAACTTAGGCAAAAAATGAACCTAGGCCTAATATTAAAATTAGACATAGATTTATGAAATTGAACCATAACCTTGAATGGATCAACTTGAATATCTTCAATTGAAACTTAATTGCTTGATTTTCTTATATTCAAGAGATTAAAATTCCTCAAATTAAGAAGCTCTAACATGAATTTCTCAAAATTGACCCCAGACACGGACTTATCTTAAGAAAATGAGTGGAAAACTATCATCTATTCGCAAATCATGAGGGATCGATTTTGACCCCCTAATAATGACTTAAAATGGCAATTCGTCTTTTGATATGGTAATTCACAAAATCAAATAAATGAATGGATTTAAAAAAGTCCATAGACCAAATGTCGTAGAAGGAACTATACGTAATTGTGAGTAAAATAAAAATAATTTTATTTTTGGTCAATTTAGAACCTAAAACCGAAAAATTCGGAAAATAAGGTTCTCAATTGAATTTTGTGAAATTTTCGACACACAAATCAAATTGACACTAAAAAAAGTACTTTTGGGGATTTTTTATTTTTTCAATTTTTTTTGGTCAAAGGCTAATTTTTCCAATTGACACACAAATCAAATTGACACAAAATTTTTATTTTTTCCAATTTTTTAACCTTTTAGTTGAATTTTTGTAAAAGGTTAATTTCTTGATCAAATTTTTGAATTGTTAAGAAATTGATTTGATAAAAGTGAAATTGAAGATAAATTGCATATTTTTGGGTGAAAAACTAATTTTTGACTCGGAGTTTATTTTTGGTCAAATGGTTGATTAAGATGTCTACCCGACAATGAACCATTTGACTTTTTGAGTTTTTCCTGAAAAGAAATTAGAAATTGCTTAAAAGCAACAATACAAAATAAAGAAATAAAGAATGACAATTTTTGGCTGAAAATGAGTTCTACTGCAATCTAAAACTCAAATCTCGATTTTTATTTTATTTTATATTTTTCGATGTGTCGATTAAAAATCACGTGTCAACAATGGATAAACTCTTACTGAGATTTTTAATTTTATTATTATTATTATTATTATTTTATTATTATTATTATTATTATTATTATTATTATTATTATTATTTTGTGGATAGAGAAGCCTTATTTACAATTGATCTTTAACTTACCACCAGCCATAAGAACCATAGAACGAATTGTCAAATATTAATAATCCATCATGAAGGGTAGACCTCAACAATAGATCGCAAGCCAAGTACAGGGGTGATCTGGGTAGTCCCCGAAGCTAGTAGTGACGAAGAGCTTAGCCCATTCTGTTTCATTCCTTATCAACACGTCAAAGAAGAGCGGGGTTTCGATCATCTCTATCTTTTTTTTTTTTTGGACGAAATAAGGGAGAAATACATTACGACCGTAAGTTTGTACAACAGCCCAAGAGTAAGGCATCCGAATACAATAGATCCGCAAGCAAAGAGGGAGGGGCCGTAGCCCAATTACTAGATAAGCAACCGTTAAAATGGGCCTTTGCGGCTCAGTCCACCACAAAGTTAGCCTCCCTCCTATAGTGGCGAAAACTGAGACTAGGGAAAGTGGATAGTTTGGCTGCCGCTTCTTCAAGAAGAGGACTCATCTCCCATGGCCATGAAGCAGAGTCGCGAACTCCTTCCACCAAGGTCAGACAGTCCGATTCAAGCACAAATTTGTCCCAATCCTAGCCATGTGCCAGCAGATGATCAAGAGTCAGAAGAAGCGCCCGGATCTCGCTGTGCAAGGCCGAAGACGCCAAAAAATCGTAGGTGAAGCCACTGATCAACATTCCTGTATGATCGCGGATGATGCACGCCATAGCTCCTTTTGCACTGGTAGGTTTATAAGTTCCATCAATATTTATTTTCAACTCACCAGGGTACGGTGGCTGCCATTGCAGATCAATCGATAAAGCAGAAGGATTTGTACGCCGCAGTGTATGCGCAGAAAGAGCTGCGATTCTAACCTGTGCAAGGGCCTCTGGACTACCCAGGACGAGTTAGGTTGGTGATTGCAAAAGACGAAACCATTTCTCGATTTCCAGATCTGCCAAAGAATCGCAGCAATACACTCCAAACCAGGTAAAGTACATCGGCTTTCTATCTGTGCTGATAACCATGCATCCATGCGTGTGACTAATTGTGGTATGATTTGAATATGAATCTATGGGTGTGACCAAACACGTTGTGTCCATGGACATAAAAGGAAGAGATGTTCTGTAGTTTCTGGTATATGGTGATTGCAAATAGGGCAGGTTGGATCTGTAGTAATGTGGCGGTGATGAAGGTTTTCTTTTGTGGCGATGGCATTATTACAGACTAACCACAAGAAGGTCCGAAGTTTGGGGGGTAAATTGATGGTCCATATGAATTTCCAGAGGAGTTTAGGGGGGTTGTAAGATGATGAAGCTTGGTTTGGTTGGTTGCTGGAAATAGAGCGTCTGATAGTGTGATAAGCACTTTTAACAGTGTAGATGCCATTTCTGTTATATAACCAAATCAGTTGATCATAATGGTGGTTAGGACTAACCTGTATGGCTGTAATTTTAGCAGTTGTGGGGTCATCAAAAAACTGTTGGATAATGGGGGTGTTCCATCCCTTGGTGGTTGAGTCCAATAGCTCATTTACCATTTGTGGAGCCTCTAGTGGAATAGGCCATCCTAGAACCCCTCTAGAAAGCCAACGGTCCATCCAAATAGTAATAGATTGACCATTACCAACAGACCATTGTAACTGTGGTAGAATAACATTTCTTCCCAGGATAATACTCTGCCAGCCCCAAGAAGATCTTGGGCCTTGATCAGCATGCAGAAAATTCCTTGAATGGAAATAAAGCCCTTTAAAAAGGGTACTCCAAAGCGATGTAGGGTGCTGCAATAGTCGCCATGCTTGCTTCCCAAGCATGGCCTTGTTGAAATCAATGAGATCGCGAAAACCAAGACCCCCACTGTCTTTTCTATTCTTGAGAGACTCCCAGTTTTTCCAATGGATGCCCGGTTTCTTTCCATCACTCTGCCACCAGAAGCGGGCAATTTTCTGTTCTATAGACTTGCAAATTGACATAGGTATTTTGAATATAGACATGGCATATTGTGGTAAAGCCTGTATAATAGTCTTAAGTAAGATTTCCTTACCACCCTTAGAAATCAGATTCTCTTTCCACCCTTCTAGTTTGGCATGAACTCGTCCCAATAACCAAGCAAACATCTCTCTCTTTGATCTTCCCCAGTCAAATGGTATACCAAGATATTTACCAGCTTTATCAACCACAGGAATTCTAAGTTCTCAAGCTAGGTTAACTTTTAGATTCTGAGGACAGCCTTTGCTACAGAACAAACCAGATTTATTCCTATTGGCATCCTGGCCAGTAGCAAAACAATACTGATTGATGATATTAGCTAAGTTCTGACATTCCAGTATCCTACCATCTAAAAAGAAGATAGCATCATCTGCAAAGAACAAGTGAGATAAAGTAGGACACCACCTGTTCAATTTAATGCCTGTGAGATGCCCTATGGTGATTGCTTGATTCACAAGGTGAGAGAGAGTGTCCATCATGAGGATGAAAATATAAGGTGAAAGAGGATCGCCCTATCGAATGCCCCTGGATGGTTTGAAATATGGTAGGTGTTCACCATTAAATTTCACACTAAACGACACTGTTGTTATACATTGCATAACCCACTGTACCCATGTCGCATGAAAGCCTATCTTGAGTAGATAATCTTGGAGGAAATCCCATTCAACTCGATCATATGCCTTCCTCATGTCCATTTTAAGAACCGCTCGAAATTTACGCTTACATTTCCTAATCTTAAGTTGATGTAGCACCTCCTGGACAATGAGTATATTATCTTGTATTTACCGTCTGCTTACAAAAACACTCTACTCCTTAGAGATTAGAGTAGGCAGATAGGGTTTCAGCCGATTAGCGATCACTTTAGATATGATTTTGTAGGCATAATTGCAAAGGCTAATTGGACAATATTGGTCTAGCCTCTCAAGATGAGGTACCTTGGGGATCAATGAGATGATAGTACAATTTAGATGAGTTGGCATAACTCCAAAAGTAAAAAATTGTTGCACTGAGAGGGTAAGCTCATCTTGAAGGATATCCCAATGATCTTGATAAAAAAAATACCGTTTAGACCATCTAGCCTTAGCGCTTTCGTTTTACCCAATTGAAAAGTAGCTTGATAAATTTCCTCTTTCGTGACCAGAGCGATCAAAGAAGAATTCCTTTCCTCCATAATGATATGAGTGCATTGGCTTAGAACAGGCTCATAATCTCGATTGCCCACCGTTTGGTAGAGAGAAGAAAAGTAATCGATAGTCATCTGTTGTAACATGGGGATCCCACACCCAAATTTGGTTTTCAGCCTGTAGCATACTGATCTTGTTATGTTGTCTTCACTGGACAGTCGTTGCATGAAAAAATCTAGTGTTCTTATCCCCCCACCTTAGCCAATTTAGCTTGGACTGCATGGCCCAGTATTGTTCTTCTTGTTGCCATAACCTTTGAATATGCTCTTGCAGGTTAGTGATCAGCAGCATATCAGACTGGTCGTGAGCTTGGTTTAGTTGATGCTGAAGTTGCTGATGTAATAGTTGGAGTTGGTGGTGGCCTTTTGAGAATTTGGATTTACTCCATCTAGCTAGAGCAAGGGTAACTAATTTCAGTTTGGAGACAAGTGTAGAAGCTGTCGTCGTTGTTGATCTCCATGACTTAGCAATAATGTCCCGACACTCTGGGTCTTAGGTCTAAAATACTTCAAATACAAATGGCCGAGAAGTGCGATGAGGGAAGGCCTTGGTGGTTAAGAGCAAAGGGCTGTGATCAGACCCCACAGCCAATAAAGCCAGCACTTCCGCCTCAAGAAAAGCAAGATGCCAATCCAAAGAACATAAAGCCATATCCAGTCATTCCTTCACAAATTCATCACCATCTCTACGGTTTATCCAGGTAAAAGAACATCCCTTACTTTCTAAGTCCATGAGTGCACAATCATGCAAAAGATCTCTAAAAGATTGCATCCGCTGAGCATTAGCAAAACACTTACCAACTTTCTCCCAATGATATAGGATTTCGTTGAAGTCTCCAATGCAAAGCCAAGGTAGCCGAGTGGAAGTTCTTATGGTACGTAACGTTGCCTAAAGCTGCTGACGTTGCTAAAACACTACCAAAGCATGGAGGCATGTAAGTTGCATCATAACTCCACTAGTTATATTAGTACAAGTCACATCATAAAGCTCAGAAGATGAGTGATTCAAAGATATATCGAGCTGATCATTCCAAAAAAGGGCCAACCCACCAGCCAAACTGATAGGATTGGTAATAAAAGAGCTAGGATAATTAAGTTGTTGTTGTAGCCGCTGAAGATAAACCTGTTGGTTTTTAGTCTCCATCAAAAAGATAGCATCGGGCCTCTCCTTAGCCACTAGGGCCTTGAGGGAATGAATTGTCAGGGGGTTGCCCAGCCCCTAACAGTTCCAACTCAATAGCTTCATTTGTCCAAAGGTGGCTTTTTTGGGCAAGCCACCATAGCCCATTCTCCAACTTCAGGAGCTTCCAATATGGGTATGTCCAGAAGATGCGTCTCATCAAGATCATTTTGTTGAAACATGCGTGGTTCATAAGGGTTATAGCGCTTTAATTTCTTTGTATTACCTGTCTTGACATTGAGTCTGCTATGCTTGAGTTTCTTTGAACTAGAAGATGCCCCTGCCGAACCATATGTTCCCTGGAGCTGTGCTGGTCCAGTAGTTAACTCTGTTGGTTGTGGGTTTTGTGCCAGCTTTCCTGTAGGTGCCTTATGCTGATGGGGATCATAAGTCACAAGGGGTAGTGGCTGAGTCGTTTGCTGAGGCAAAACCGTAGTGGTATCCTTTGTAGGAGGCTGTGTAGGGCCCAAAAGGGGAGCTGGTGGGGGTGTTTCTGGTACCACTTCTGCAGATATACTAGGTTTGTCTTGTGGTGCGTAGAAACTTCTCCAATATGGGCTATGTTCCTTCACTTCTTCCCTTAACCATTGGCCATATGCCATTGGTTATGTTCCGTTCATTTTGGCTTCAATAAATGGAAAGTCCTGACAATGCATAGCATAGTGCCCAAGTTTTCCACAAGAATAACAGAAATGCGACAGTCGCTCATAGCGAAAGTCAAGCCAGATGGTCTTACCATTGATTCGAATAAGCTAGCCTGTCTTTAAAGATTCCTGCTGTTTAAATTCAACCCGAGCTCTTTCGGTACGCAGGTATGTTCCCTCCTTATTGTCTATCCTTACCTCCAGTACTTTCCTTATATGTTTGACAGCTCTTTCAATCATATGTTCAGAACACCATTCCAACGGCAACCCGAAGACTTGCACCCAAGAGGCGCACTTGGAAAAATCATAACAATGCAGTGGTGTGTCGGGGCGCCAGGGTTGAAACATCACTAAATGGCCAGAGAATAGCCACGGGCCACCCTCCAATATCCTTTGTCGATCAACAGCAGATTTGAACTTTGCTACATATAAACCAGCTTCCCTTGGCGAATTATCAACATGATCCGTTTTCCATGCACGCCTTAAAGTATTCTGTAAAGCCTGAATATTAATGGAAGTATCGGTTAGAATTTTGCCTACCAACATTAACTTGCAAGCCTCGACTGTCTCCACAAGTGGGGGGTTCATCCCAAATATCAATCTGTTGCTCCGGCCATAGGCGGCCCATCCGGGAGCAAAGAGCAGTTAACCTAGATTCTTTGTCCTTCTCAAGATCATCCATTAGGGCAGGGTGTATAGCCGCACAGCAGAGGACAATCGCAAGAAAATAAGGACATGTAGAAGAATCACTGACTTATAATTAGCATTTTATGCCAGCGATTGGGAAAGCGCAAAGTGGGTAGTTGAAAAAAAAAAAAAAACAGCCAGCAATTGAGGGTTCGAGGAAAATCCGAGGTGTTCAAGAAGGACAAAACACCGTAAAGAAGGGCGAGGATGTGGGTCAGGTTACGAAGGTGTGTAGAAACAGGGGAAGGGTAAATTCGCACATCAGGATATGAAGATGGGATTAGGGTTAGACGGAGGAAGAAAAACTACCATGGATGATAGATGGTTGCTCTACATATCGAGAGGATGAAACTACCATAGAGATAGGATGAAACTACCATTGATCATCTCTGTCACTTTTCTAGTTTTCCATGACCATCTCAATTATAATCACATTTTTACTCTTGCCCTTGCCCTTTCTTATGGTCTCCTTGCATCGCTTCAGTATCTTCACTCTGTCTTCATCGCTCCAATTATGGAGTATCCACTGCATATAACTTAATTAATCCATCAGTCTGTCATTTTTTCCATAAGTTGTTCACTTGTGATTTTGTAAATTTCCTATGCAAGTTGAACACTAGGAGGGATTTTTTTGCAAAATGTACATGAAGATTCAATTTTAATACTTTTGACGAGTTATCCACATGCGAATTTTTCAATACCAAGAGCTCCTAAGACTAGAGATTGGGGGGCGCCAAGGTTGCCTGGGATGATGTCTGTTTACCTAAAGAGGAAGGTGGCTTGGGTATTAGATCCCTTAGAGTGAGCAACATAGCTTCTATGTTGAAACACATTTGGTTCTTATTCTCGGATAAAGAATCGCTTTGGTGCAAATGGATCCACTCGGTATTTCTAAAGAGAAAGAACTTTTGGGTTGTTCCGGCCCCTACTTTTGCTTCTTCGCCATGGAAGAAATTGCTAGGCCTTAGACCTTTGGTTCAAACTTACTTTAAATGGCGCATAGGCAATGGACAGCAAGCCTCCTTTTGGTTCGATCATTGGCATGCTAAGGGACCGCTCTATAAGCTCTTCTCCGATCGAGATATTTATTGTTCGGCTATCCCCCGTAATGCCTCTGTTGCTGATGTTATCTCCAAGTTGCCTTTTCCCCCGTCTAATGTGTCCACCGCCATGGCGAGCTGGACAGATGCTTTGCCCCTTCTTGCTGATTCCCCGGATCAGTTTCTTTGGCATCACCAGGCCTCGGGTACCTTCTCCTCAGCGTCTGCCTGGAATCTCTTCAGACCAAGAGGAGCTGTTGCCCCCTGGGCGAATTTCATTTGGGACCCCTGGCCGCCCCTCGGTATCGACCCATTTATGGCTCACTGCTTGTAATCGACTACCGACCCAGGTATTCTTATTAGCTTATAATCGTATTGAGGATTCAAACTATGCTTTCTACTCCTTGAGGTCGGATTCTATTGATCACCTTTACTTTGGCTGTGCCACTACTGGTATACTTGCTTTGTTTTAGGCTGATAAATGTAATATCTCCTGGAGGAACTGTGATTGGAAAGCAAATTTAGCTTGGGTGAGCACGCACCTTTGTAATCCTTCTTTCCACCATGCACTTCCTCGGTTTGCCTTTGCGGCTTTGTGCTATCTTATTTGGAAGGCTAGGAATAATATTATTTTCCGCAACCACAAGTTATTCCTCCCTCGCTCAAGGAACACCCGTATAAGGCGGTTAAGGACTGGGCCCTCACATGCTCGGGGTCCCCGATAATCCTCATAACCAAAGACTTCAACTCAATTGGGGAATCCATGAGTCAATCTTTCTTTGAGTTGCTGCTGTTCGCTAGTGTGAATTATGGGTCGACCCCGGTCCTCGGCATCTCACACAGTTTGTGCGTTCTTCCTCTCGCCCATGCGGTTCGGTGCTTTCACTTCGCCTTTTGGAGTGCCTTTCGGTTTCTACAGGATGCCCTTCCTTTTCTGGTTTACGAGGGTTGTTCCGTTGAAGCTGCCGTCCTTCTTGCTCGTGCCCAGCTCGCTGTCGACCTTCTTCCTCTTTGGTGGAAGCTTGCTGCTGTTTCGTGCTCCTCCTCTTAGCTTTGCTTTGTTCCTTTTGGCCGTCTATTTGGCCTCTTTTCTTCTTGCTTGTTTCTCTCTAGTGTTGTTTAGTGTTGTTGTTCTTTCTTTCTTGTTGCCTGGCACCCTTTCACTCGGTTAGATGTGTTGTCTTCTCTTAGTGCAAGTTGGTGCCGGGCCTTTCTCCTTTTGTTTGTCCAGCTTTGTGCTGCGTCTTTGCAAAAGTCTTTATATATACTTACCCTTTACCAAAAAAAAAAAGACTAGAGATTGGGATCCTTCAAATTTAAGGAGATTAATTCATGTATTAAACTCGTTTCTTCCCCATGTATCTCCTTCCTCATTAGAAAAAATTGTCCAAAAAGTTCTAAATCTATTACTCTTTTATAAAAAAATTTTAAATATTTTAATTATGATAATTAAGTCATAAATATTCATGCTTTATCAATGGAGTTCATCCGACTAATTTTGGTCAAAAACCACCGATGTGGATGTCAACCATCTTATGTGGCAAAACTAACAATGACATGAATAATTTTTAATAATATGTTAATATCTTTTTTCATTTTGTTTACTTATTTTTTTAATATTTTTCTTTGTTTTTCTTTTCTTTCTCTTTTCCTTCTTTACTTTTTTTCTTGTTGTGGTCGTGAGAGTTCAAGCCCTCACGATGATCTAGATGAGGCCATTGCCTGATTGTAGGTGAGGCCTACCTTGCCTACAACCACGAAGGTCTAGGTGAGGGTATTGCAGCCCTTGTCTAGTGGCTGATGAGGGTCGTTGGCCTTATGAAAAAAAAAAAGAAATAAAAAAAGAATGAATAGAGAAGAAAATGGAAAAATTTTAAAAATAAATAGTTTGAAAAATATTAAAACATTAAAAAATTGTTTGCATTTGCATTGGCCACATTATGTAGGACGACTAGCGTCCACATTAGTTATTTTCGGCCAAAATTAGTTTAATGGATTTAATTTGTAAAAAATAAAAGGATATAAGACTCAATTTGCACAATTAAAATTTTTTTTAAATTGAATTAACAAAAGTGTCATGATTAATGATTTTCTCTCGTTGCATGGCTACTTGCTGCCAACAGTTGCTGCCTGCCATTGCATAAAGTTGCAACAGAGAGAGAGAGAGAGAGAGAGAGAGAGAGAGAGAGAGAGAGAGAGAGAGGATTTAGGTATTGGTAATTGGTTGGTGTTTGTGTAAGTTCATAAAAAACGTGCGGCTATTCTCGATAAGATTAGATAGAGGATTTAGGTATTGATAATTGGTTGGTGTTTGTGTAGGTTCATAAAAAACGTGCGGCCATTCTCGATAAGATTAGATTATAGAAGGTGAAATAGTTTATTCTTAATCTTTTAAATAACTAGTAATGTATCATGTGCATTGAATATAGATCGAGTCCTATCAAAACGAAAATATAAATTATTTATTCCGTTGATGGTAAGAGTGCTCATTGTGTTGTTTACTTTCCTTCACCAACTTCATTCAATAGGGAAGTTAATATTCAAAAGAAAGTTAGACGATCCATATGTGTCGTACTCGTACCATCAATAAAATTGCATCTACAGGTGGTATGGCTTCAAAGATGTCCCCATAACACATCTCATGTTCTCACTAACTTCTAAATTAGGCACCACATGCGGAAGATCATATATTGTGCATTCCCTATGTGGAAAGGCCCTTGCGATGGCCTTGGCCATCGTTCCGGTTCATCCTCCTATATTGACCAACGAGGTTATATAGGATGCAAAACATGCAACCCCAAGATCTCCATAATTAGAACAAGAGCATAGATAATTGAGTAGAAAGATTAACGCACCTGTTTTAGAATCTATCGTTCTTGATGCGGAAGCGGAAAAGTGATGATCCACGCACAAATCCTTCTTCTCTATTGCCTTCGTATCAATGAGACGGCCCCCTCACCCTTTAGTGCTAGATAAGCGCTCCGTATGTAAGGATACTTGTGAGAATTAGGGTTAGAGGAGAGACTTGAGTACTATTTATAGAGTTTCCAACCGGGCCCTCTCATTACAGGCTAGGCTCAACTCGGCCCACATTAGCCAGCCCCATATTAGACTAATTAAGAAACTTTCTATCTCACTTTAGACCAACCCCATAAAATGATAATCGTAAAACAGTAAATTATAATATCAATTAATGTAATCCACATTAGGAAAACTCTTATAGGTTATTCCCTCCAACACTCCCTTTGTGCTCGTTATCCACCATGCTCACCACCAATCGAGCATTGCTAGCTATGCCATCATTGAATAAGCGATTAAGCCTCGGCTCTTGACCAACATACCTCCAAAATGACATCCCTTGCACCATTTCGAACCGCGTCCGGTCAACACTGTTGTGGAACCACGTGCTCACACAGTGCCACAGCTTCACGAAAATAGGGTCGAGTGCAGCTAACGCAAACGGCGCAACATTGGAGGGATTGTCCTTAAGGAGGAGCTCTGACAAGTAGTTGAGTACGTACGCTTTCCAACCGTCCGGTGGGAGCTTCTTTTGTCCAAAAAAGCCGGAGGGGACAAGAATGCGCATGAGGCGGTCGACACAGTGAGCTCTTGATGGATGAATTTGAAGTGAGAGACTAGGTATCGAGGGTCATGGGTTGGCCATGCCGGTGGATGGTGTCGGGAATGCCTAATTGAATGGCACATTTCAAGCACATAAAATTGATGAAGTTGAAGATTTGGTTCTATATGTGAGCTTGAACTTGTAGTTGCTCTCTGCCTACCTGTTCGCTAAATCCATTAGCCGGAGTTACTATCTCTCACCTTCACAGTGCAATTTCTCGTTCGCAAACTCCAAGAATGAACTTCCCTGGCCTCTACGATTTAATCTAATGGTTCATTATGAACACCAGGAGATAGGCGTATTTATAGGACCGTGGGGTTTAACTCTAAGCACTCTCACTTTGGAAAACCTCCCATTTGCACCAACTTTTCAAAAATAGGCGTACATCGAGAAGCCTTATCCCCACACTTTTCCTCCATTCGATCCCAATCCTGTAAGTCTTCCGCCCTTCATGATCATCCTCACTACCCTCCACTCCAGAACTTAATGACATCTACGTTTTTACAATAAAGATTTTATTTTATTTTTGTCCCTAGTCATGTTTTTTCTGATTGAGTATGTATACTTTTAATTTGTCTAATCAAGTCATTTTACTTCCACAAATCTTCTAATCGAGTCTCTCCGACGCCAAATGTGGCCAACAAAGACGCCAAATTAGGATGTGCATGGAGTGGAACAAATTTACAAATGTAGAGAATGTTCAAGTATGACAAGATAAAACTTAACTAATGCAAACAACAGTGTGGACGTTCACATAGCAAATTTTTTTCCACGTCACACTAAGATATTGTCAGATGGTCACATCGGCTAGATTTGATCAAATTTGATATCAAATGGACTTCATTTGAAAATTTGAGTAGAAAAGCTTGAATAGATAATAACAGAAATCGATTAGAAAAAGTGTGAAAGTATAAGGATGTAAAGTAGAATATTCTTAGCCAAAGCTTTGCTGGAACTGTTCATCTCCTCCTCTCTATTGGTGTTTCATGGGTACTGTTCATCTTATTAGAATTTTTTCTGGTTTCAGGTGATCCGGCCATCCGTTGGCACTGTTCTTTGGAGACTGGACACGCCTTGACCTGATCTACCCCTTCACCGAAGAGATTTACCTAGTACGCCCTTTTTTGGCGCCAATGCTCAATCTTTATTAGGGGTTTGTGGGTCTCTTATTCAATTTTTCTGCAAAAATGGCCTCTGCATCTACTATGACCAAAGGCAAGAAGGGCAAGGCCCAACAACTTGATGTTGGCCGACTTGGTAGAAGCCATAGTAGGCCTCCACCCCTTCCCTCCCAGGCCCTTTCGAGTGGTGCAGAAGAAGGCCAGTTGGGGTCGCCCAAGGCCACTCAAATTGTGGAAGGTAGACGCGGTAGAAGCCATCCCAAGCCTTCCTCCAATTGTCCCTAGGCCCAAAGCCAACAAATAGGGGCTTTAAAACCCCCACCTACCCGCTCTTGGGTCAATGTTGCAAAGTCGGCCACAAAAGGATATGATCTAACTTTGTGCCTCCAACAATCATTGACAACAAGCCTATTGTTAAGCTAAATGATGAAGTTCTAGAAGCCACTGACCGAAATGGCACGAATGCTTAGCTGGCTACTATGTCGGGAAGTGTCTGCCCTTCAAACTCATTGAAGTAGCCCTCAAGCATGCCTGCGGACCTCAATTAGCCAATGTTTTGGCAAACAAAGAAGGTTTCTACTTCTTCCACGTCCCTGACCGTGAATATCGTAGGAGAATTCTTGATGATGGGCCACTTATGGTAGCCAGGGTATCCCTTATTCTCCAACAGTGGCATCCTTTATTGGAGCTAAAAAAATGATCATCACTCTTCAATCCCGGTTGGGGTAAGAATGAGAAACATCCCATTAGCCCTCTGGTCCACTCCAGGGATCAACGCTATGGCAAGTGCGGTTGGTAAACCGCTGTACGTTGATCTCCAAATGGAGAAAATGAAGATGATATCTTATGCTAGAGCATGCATGGAAATCTCAGCCAAACAACCCCGAAGGGACTCAATGGAGGTGATTTTAAATGGAGAAACTCACATTGTATCTATAGAATATGAATGGAGGCCAATTTCTTGTCCAAGTTGTGGCACTTTTGGCCACAAATGTGTAGCCCTCCACTTTGGCTAATCAGAGAACCCCCCAACAAGGCCCAAATAGCACCGTCCTGTAGCCGAAAGCCTTGCTATTGCCCCAGTTCCAGAAGAGACCTCGCCTCAAGGTAATTTAGAGGTAGGTTGGAAGCAGGTTGAGTCCAAGAAGAAGAAGCAACCTGTGGTGCCAAAGGAGGCAATTCCTGCCCTTCTTGTAAGCCCAAGTGGTGTAGCTCAATCCCAAGTGTTGAAATTCAATGAGGCCCCTCAGGCCGCTCCAAAGCTTTCTCTTACATCCTCGTTAGTCCAGAAGGAAATATTGGCCCCTACAAAGCTTAGTGCAGCTCTTGTCCTGTCCTCCTCTGTTTCCACAGCCTATATGGCGGTAACCTCTTCCTTACCTTAGTCGTCTAGCTTTGATGAAGAGCTGGAAGTTGCCGCTAGCCCTGTTAATAGCTTAGACGAGGAAGACCCTGGCTCGGATTGTCCCCCGGTTTTACAGAATCTTGAGCCTCAGGAAGTTATCCCTACTACTCCAAAGTCTGGATCCTAGTAATTGTTGGATAAATTCTCTTCAGGTATTTTGAAGTTGACAAAACATTTTCCTCAGTCTAGTCTGAAGACTTACAGACTCTACTGTCAAAGTCTGAAGATCAAAGTATGAAGATTTACAGACTCTACTGACAAAGTCTGAAGCTAGCAAGACTCAAGTTTCAAAGTCTACCCTCATGGACAGTCTCCAGACCAACTTCTATTCTGATCTTATATGGTTTTTACTCTAACGGCTGGAGGATATCTTTCTACTGGATACAGCACTAGAAGATCTTATTTTCGTATTCGAATATGTATAGATTCTTTAAAAGATTTCGCAACTTATATTTGGAAGGATCTACTTATGGAAACCAAGATCCTGATTGTATGGGCGAGCAGGATTGATGGGCTATCAACACTTACCTTAAAGAGCTCGAGATCTCTCTAAATTGATTCTGTCCAACGGGTTGATTGGAAGAACTTCTTTGGAAGATGCCAACGGTAATGAAGGCATGAAGAAGTATATAAGAGAGATGCTCCAATTGTTGAAGGGTGCAAGATAGAAGAATTCCAAAGTCTGAATCTCCTTTTCTATTTTGTGATCTTATTCTTCGAGCGTTATATGTAATCAAAAGAGAGATCATATTGTGGTGAGACCTTGAGGAAGTGTAGTAGAGCTTCTACATTGTGGACTCAAGAGCGTGAGACTGTAATCACTCTTTTTGATTCTTAGTGAAATCCAGCCAGAAGGGCTGTCCGTGCGGGAGAGTGGACGTAAGCTTGGTCTAAGCCGAACCACTATAAACTGAGTCTTGATTCTCTATCCCTAATCCTTTTATCTTTTATTACTTTCATCTGCTGTGATTGTTGGTTTTAATTCTTTAATCTCTCATTCGGATTAAATTGTTGAAATCGCTTTAATCACCTATTCACCCCCCTCTAGGTGCTAATTCTAGTCCTAACAATTGGTATTAGAGCTCGTGTACTCGTTCATAAGAAGTGTCTTTACTTCTGAGTAAAAGATCTATGGCTAATATGTTGCCTACAGGGTTGGTTGAAGGTCAAAGCAATACTAGACCTCCATACTTTGATGGAAACGACTACAGCATATGGAAAAATAAGATGAAGGCATTCCTAAGATCGAAAGATCCTTTGAAATGGGAAGTGGTTGATAAAGGAATCATTCCCGCCGCCGCATCGAATCGAGAGAGGAAAAGAAGTTGCGATCCCACTCTACCGACTCAAGAAGAAATCACCAAGAGACAGACTCTTGACGCCAAAGCTATTTACTCCTTATATTGTGCTTTATCCCCTACTGAGTATAACAGAATATCTTCTTGTGATACAGCAAAAGAAGTCTGGGATAGGCTTCACATTACCTATGAAGGAATTAATCGTGTGAAAGAAACGAGGATCAATATTCTTTTGGGACAATATGAAGTCTTTAAGATGAGATCAGGAGAATCAATAACTGACATGTTTAGTCGCTTTACTGAAATTGTGAATGGTCTTGAATATCAGGGACATCCAATCTCAGGACATATGAAAGTCAACAAACTCCTATGAGGACTCTCTAAAGACTGGAATTACATAAAAACCTCAATAAGAGAGACGCAGAGAATTGCTCCACTCTCTGTAGACGAACCGGTTGGGACTCTTCAATCTTATGAAGTGGAAATGACCAACGAAGAGGAAGATTCAAAAGGTAAGAAATCTATTGCCTTAAAGTCTAATGACTATTCCGATGCTACGACTCAAGAAGATCTAGATGATGAAAAACGGCACTCATGATAAAGAGATTCAGAAAGTTGAACAAAAAGGAAGGAAATTCAATTGGAAGAAACAAAGCTCACAAAGGTTTCAAAACAAATCAACATAGGAAGATGATTCTAACAAAGAAGTGACTTGCTTTGAATGCAAGAAAAAGTGACACATAGACCCAACCGTCATCTCGTTAAAGAAGAGAAAAGGAAAGACTGAGAAATACAGGAAGGCACTCAAAGCAGAGACTTGGAGTGATACTGAATGTGAAGAAAGTGATGACGATTATGCCAATATATGTTTAATGGCAAAATCAGATTTAGACTCAGACCTTGATTCAGACACAAACTCAGACAGTGAACTCGAGGTTAGTAACCTAAAAATTCCTGTCAAGGTTTCTAAATATATTGATGAACTTTGTCTTAATCTAAAAACCTCTCTCAAGAGGATCTCCAAATTAAAAAGGGAAAATTCTACATTGAAGCAACAGGAAAAACTTACGAAAGAAAAGTTTGAAAAGTTGGAAAAGGAATTTGCTGTTGTAAAAGAAAACTCAGACTTTATTTCAAATGAAAATAATCTTTTGAAAAATGATATTACTAACATATCAAAAAGATTTTCAAATGGTTCTGAAAAGTTGGATAAGATTCTTTCGATACAAAGACCATACTTTGATAAGTTAGGTCTTGGTATGACTTCTGAAACTATTCCACTAATTGATTTCCCAAAGGTAAAGGAAAGAATCAAACAGAGACCAGCCAGAATTATTTATAAGAATCATTTCCAGAAAGTTTTTGTAAAACCTGTTGGCAGAAATGCTTTGAAATGTTCCAAGTGTAAAAGCTCAGAACATTTTGAGAAAGAATGTCATTTGGTTTGGAGACCTATTAAAAAGAGCTGGGCTAAGACTATCTATTGTTCTAACACTTCTGGACCCAAAATGATATGGGTACCAAAGAGAGCTTGAATTTGTGTTATTTGCAGGTTACTATCAAAAGGAAGATTAAATGGCATCTTGATAGTGGCTACTCAAGACATATGACAGAAGACTCAAGTTGCTTCATAAAACTTATCCAGATAGACTGAGGAAAAGTTTCATTTGGTGGTAACAACAAAGGAAGAATTACTGGTCAAGGAACAAGAAAGATTGGAAGTTTGTCAATCAAAAATGTTTCCTTAGTTGAAGGATTAAATTACAACTTGCTTAGCATAAGTCAGTTGTGTGATACTGGTTTCAAGATCAATTTCCAGGAAGAAACGTGCTCTGGAATCAATAAAGACTTTACTCAATCTTTTACTGGACGAAGACATGGAAATATCTATCTTTTGGATGTGAATCAAGAAAGATCACAGTGCTTAATATCAGTACAACATGAAGCTAATCTATGGCACAAAAAGCTAGGCCATACCAATATGAAGCAAATCAACAAGATCTCTATCAAGAAACTTGTTCGAGGATTGCCTACTCTCAATTACTCAAAGTCTTATCTATGTACACCATGCGTACTGGGTAAACAGGTTGGAAACTCTTACAAATCAATAAATAAAGTTTCCACTAATCATGTACTGCAGCTTCTGCATATGGATTTGTTTGGACCTACCAGAACGCAAAGCATTGGTGGAAAAAGGTTATGTCTAGTAATTGTGGATGATTACTCACGATTTACTTGGGTCTACTTTCTTTCAAGTAAGTCGGAGACTTTTTCTCTCTTTTCAAAGTTTGCTAAGAAAGTGCAGAATAAGAAAGGTCACACTATCTCGAGTATTCGTACAGACCATGGAGGTGAGTTTGAAAATCAAGACTTTACTAAATTTTGTGATGAATTTGATTTTCAGCACAAATTCTCCTCTTATATACACCTAACGTAATGGGGTTGTGGAAAGGAAGAATAGGTCTTTACAAGAAATGACAAGAACTCTTTTTAATTGGAAATCAAATTTCTTCAAGGTTTTGGGCTGAAGTCTGTTTCAACCGCTTGCTATATTATAAACCGAGTGTTTTTAAGGCCAATTTTTGAGAAAACCCCTTATGAAATTTTTAAAGGAAAGAAACCAATAGTTTCTTATTTTCAAGTATTTGGTTGCAAATGTTTTATTCTAAAGAATGTAAATGATCGTGTTGGTAAGTTTGAAGAGAAATCAGATGAAGGATTCTTTCTTGGTTACTCAACTATAAGCAAAGCCTTTAGAGTATTCAACAAGAAGACTCGGATCGTGGAAGAATCAATGAATGTCAAATTTCAAGGCTCTTCACAAATTCAGCAAATTCAGACTGAAGATTCAAAATCTGTTCCAGACTCTGCTAGATCTACCTCCATTGAAGCAGTTACTAATTCAGAATCAGTACAACAAGTTACTGATGAAGAATCTACTCAAGAAAAAGATCAACAATCTATCAGACTGACTAGTAACTGGAAGCACAAGTCTAGTCATCCTAAAGAACTCATTATTGGAAACATTAATGAGGGAATTCGAACATGATCCAAAAGGTGAGAAGAGTCTAGTGCTGTTGCTCTTATTTCTAAGATAGAACCCAAAAATATTGAAGAAGCTTTAGCTGATGAAAGCTGAATTGAAGCAATGCAAGAAGAGCTCAAACAATTCAGTATTAACGACGTATGGGAATTGACTCCTAAACCAAAAGGTAAATCAGTTATTGGAGCTAAATGGGTTTTTAGGAACAAAGTTGATGAAAAAGGAAAAGTAACGAGAAACAAAGCAAGACTCGTGGCTAAAGGATACACGCAAGAAGAAGGGATAGACTATGATGAGACCTATGCTCCAGTAGCAAGGTTAGAAGCAATCAGATTACTACTTGCTTTTGCTTGTTATAAAAATTTCAGGTTATTTCAAATGGATGTCAAAAGCGCATTCCTGAATGGATTTATTCAAGAAGAAGTCTACGTGGAACAACCCCCTGGATTTGAAGACTCAAAGAAACCAGACTTAGTGTTCAGACTGAAGAAAGATTTATATTGATTGAAACAAGCTCCTCGAGCTGGGTATGAAAGGCTAAGTAATTTCTTAATTCATAATGGATTTTCTAAAGGAAAGGTAGACACTACTTTGTTTATTAAAAAGGAAGGTAAAAGTTTTATACTTGTTCAGATTTATGTTGATGACATTATATTCGAATCATCTAATGAGACTTTGTGCAAGAAATTTTCTAAGTCTATGCATGATGAATTCGAGATGAGCATGATGGGTGAACTATCATTTTTCCTTGGTCTACAAGTGAAACAACTAAAGGAAGGAATATTCATTCATCAAGAGAAATATGCAAAAGAACTTGTTAAAAAGTTCGGTCTGAAAAATTGCAAAAAGACGACATACCAATGTCAAGTTTCTTGAAGATAGACAAAGATGAAGCGGGGGAAGAAAATCGACCAAAAGTTATACAAGAGTATCATTGGTTCACGTCTTTATCTTACTGCATCCAGACCTGATATATTATTTAGTGTTTGCATATGCGCTAGGTTTCAATCAGATCCTAAGGAATCTCATTTAAGTGCTGCTAAACGTATCATTAAATATGTTGCTACTACTGCTAAGATTGGTCTATGGTATCCCAAAAATGAGACTTTACTCTTCTTGGTTATTAGACGCAGATCTTGCGGGTTGTAGAGTTGAAAGAAAAAGCACTTCGTGTACTTGTCAATTGCTTGGAAACGGGCGGTATCTTGGTTTTCAAGAAAACAAAAATCGTGGCTCTTTCAACAGCTGAAGCGAGAATACGTAGCCCTTGGAAGTTGCTATTCTCAAATACTGTGGATAAAACAACAACTACAAGACTTTGACATTGAAGATTCTTGCACAGAGATCAAATGTGACAATACCAGCGCAATCAATCTTACAAAGAATCCTATCCTACATTCAAAAGCAAAACATATTGAGATTCGACATCATTTTATAAGAGATCATGTTCAGAACAAAGAAGTCTTGATACAATTCATAGACTCAAAGAATCAACTGGCAGACATCTTCACAAAGCCACTTGAGAAAAGCTTGTTTGAGTCTATTCGCTCAAGACTCAATATTTTATCTCTTGAAGAATGTTGAAGCTTAGACTCAGAATCTAAAGTCTAACAGAGTATCAAACTCAAAAGGTTGTAGACTGAGAATACCAATCGACACGACTGTAAGTTCATTTATTTACTTAAACTGTTATTTCGAAAAGGTAAAAGATTATCTGTTTATCTCTAATTAAGCTTATTAAGGCAGTTAAATTTTTAAAAAATGGTGGTTATCGATTTATTAAGGCAGTTATTTTTTTAAAAGGAAATTCTTAATATTTCCAAATTGCGACGCTTGAGTTATCCCGTATCAGTTATCTTTTATATACTCCTTCTCCTTCATTTTCACTTTACCCAGAAACCCTAGTTCAAAAGCTTTTCACTCCTCTGAATTTTCTCTCCCAAATTTCTACGTCTCAAAGCTTTTAACTTTCTTGTGACACAAGTGTGAAAGTTTCTCCAAGAAAGCGACAATGTCTTACCAAAGGAAATCCTCAAGGATAGCAAACAGGGGACCACAGGGCTCTGGTGAGGGGCCTACGCACTTCGATCTCACAGAAGAAAGTGACTTTCCAACAGAACAGACTCCTCAACGATCTCAACAGCGTACTTCCTCAACTAGACCTCATGATCGTCGCCCTCGACATGCAGAAGAAGTTCTTGAAGATATTGAACCTGTAAGATCACTCAAGCCTGCTTTTGTTTATAGGCTTTACTCTGCATTGAAGGAAGGAGGTTCGCAATGACCTTCATTGATGAATTTCTGAAAGAAAAATGTTACACAAATGAGACACACTTTCTCACCGTAATGGAGAGATCGGGCGTTGTTCTGGCTGAACGGCAGCAAAAGTCTTTGCAAACTTTCCCAAAGTGACCCTAGGTTTAGTAGTGTAAATCAACCAGTGGGAAAGGATGATGATGAGAAAATGTTTATACATTTTAAACCTTAGATGGGTGTGGCTGCAAACCTTTGAGGAAAGAAGGATGAACTGTTTCGATCAGACGGACACAGGAAGATGTATGAGAAACTGCTGAAGCGTGGGGTGATGAATCCACGGACGGTGGACTTTGATTTTCTAGATTTATTAAGTATCAATCTAAGAGAGAAGTTTGAGAAACTTCAACTTCATAAGTTCCACATCTGAATGTGATGTGGCTTATTCGAATTAACAGCATATTTTTATTCCAATATCGGTTTCCTTGATGCGAATAGCTTTTCATTCAAAGTGTGAGAGATAGAGAATATGTTGTTGATACGGACACTCGGCAGATGTAATTGGTGTGGAAAGAGGTTCTTTTCAATCAATTTCGTGACTGTAAGTCATGCAACTCTAGAACTTGCGAGAGACCGGGTATCAAGGTCGTCTCTCCTACTCCAGGATGAATGCAACAAACACTCTGCTTCACAAGATAGTGATCACCTGTCTTAGACCGAAATCAACATCAAAGACAGATGTATCCATCTCAGAGGCTAAGTTGATGTATGTGTTAACATGAGCTGTCAATTAAGGCCTCAATAGGATAGTTTTTCTATTTAAGGTTTTTTTTTTATATATACATATGTATCTCCTGATTTGTAGTGATTTATAGGAGATCTCCAGATTTGTAGGAGATTCTAGGATGGTTACGTCGGTGTATATATGCATGGTTATATTCTTGTAGAAAGTTTAGAACACAATAAAGAAAATTTTGTTTTACTATTCAACATGGTATCGAGCAAATGATCTAGGGACTTTGTGTTCGATCACGATCTGAATTCCTTGCCGTGGCGTACCCACGCGGTGGTTTCGTGCGGATCACTACACCGACTGCACCCTTTATCAAGATTCATGGCGGATGACAAGCCACCTATCGAGATAGTTCCTCCGGCTCCGGCGGAAGGCACCGTAGTCCCGCATCGGCTCCGGAAGGTACTTCTACTACCGATGCACTCCTTGAAACCTTGACGTCCAAGTTGACACAAATCTTGACTCACCATCAAGCCCCACCTTCTCATGCTGAAAACTCCGCCCCACCAATTGCAGTCAAGTTGGATGGCCGTAATTATGGCCTTTGGTCCCAAGTTGTCGAGATGTATATCTCCGGAAGGACAAATTGGGATATATCAATGGGGATTTTCCACCCCCACTTCCGATGACCTAATTTTCGGAAGTGGAAGATTGATGACAATACGGTTAAAGGATGGCTCATCAATTCCATGGACCCGGCGTTGATTGGGAATTTTATCCGTTTCCCAACAGCAAAGGCAATATGGGATTCGGTGGCTACTACGTTCTTTGATGGCACCGATGTCTCCCAAGTGTATGATCTAAAGCGACGTTTATCTCGACTGAAGCAGGCAGGCGGCCCGATTGAAAAGTATTATAATGATCTTCAGGGTTTATGGCGGGAGGTTGATTTTCGATGGCCTAATCCCATGACTTGTCCTCGTGATATCGAGCGCTACAACGCTCCTGTGCAAGAAGACCGTGTATATCTTTTCCTTGACGGGCTCGATGACCGCCTTGACAAAGTCAGGGCTGATGTTCTACAGATGCATCCCTTCCCGACGGTGGAGCAAGCGTACGCCGGGGTGAGGCGAGAGGATGTACGCCAAGCCGTTATGTTATCTTCAATTGAACCATCTAGCACCGCGGCAGCCCTGGTGTCACGTGGTGGAAAGGTTATCTCACTCTTTCTTGAGGCCAACAATGAGTCCAAAGCTCTCCAGATGATCCCTCCTAATACTTCATCTGGTGGAGGGAGAACTAACAAAGGTTTGAAGGCTAAACCACAACACTCAGGAGGCTATACTCATTGTGGTAATACTAAACATACAAAAGATACCTGTTTTAAATTGCACGGTTATCCGGATTGGTGGAAGGAGTTGCAGAACAAGAAAAAGACAGAAAATGCTATAGGACGGGGGCGGTGCATCGTTGGCTACAGGGACCACACCCCTTTCCTTGGTATCGCGAGGTAGACTCTACCGATACTTCGATGCGGCTCCCGAAGGTAACACTGGGTGTGCACTTATTAGTAATTCTCGGTGTGGCGGGGAGGGGTGGATTGTTGATTGGGGGCAACGGATCACATGACACCCAATCGTAACGATATTATATGCTACACCACTCCGAGGAGACAAAGTATCTATAATGCGAATGGCATTAGTTATCCACGTCACTTGGGGCTGGCAATGTTGATCTTACACCTTCTTTATCATTGTCTCACACTTTATTAGCGCCCTCTCTGTCTAACCGGTTACTCTCGTTGGCCAACTCACCGATGCTTTGAAGTGTTGTGTTCTTATGTATCCATCTTTTTGCTTATTTCAGGATATCCTCACGAAGGAGATTATTGGCCGTGGTACTAAAAGGGGGGGGGGGGGGCTGTACTATGTTGATGACTTTCATGCAGGCCGAGCACATCACACAAGTAGTGGGTCTACTAATAAAGAGAGAGCGATTTGGTTATGGCATCATCGTTTAGGACACCCGTCTTTTGGGTATTTAAAACATTTATTTCCAGACTTGTTTAATAATTTGTCAGATACTGAATTCCAATGTGAGACATGTATTTTGGCAAAAAGTCATCGTGCATCTTTTCCTTTGAGTTTTAATAAAAGCATCAAGCCGTTTTCTTTGGTTCATTCAGACGTGTGGGGCGCTTCACCGCTTACTACTCTATCTGGGATTTGTTGGTTTGTAACATTTGTGGATGATTGTACTCGGATGTCTTGGGTTTATTTAATGAAGCATAAAGATGAAGTGGCAACAATATTCCGTATGTTTCATCGGATGATTGCAACACAGTTTGGGACTCAAATTCAAGTCCTTCGTAAAGACAATGGTGGGGAATATATTAACCAGCATCTTTCAGTTTACTTTCAGGACCACGGGCTTATACATGAAACGTCTTGCACTAGGACACCCCAACAGAATGGTATCGCTGAAAGGAAGAACCGCCATATCCTCGAGACGGCACGAGCACTCCTCATAGGTGGTCAGGTTCCATCTCGTTTTTGGGATGCCGCCGTGGTTACAACGGTACATTTGATGAATAGAATGCCCTCTCGTGTGTTGAACTTTCAGACCCCACTTCAAGCACTTGCATCCTATGTTCCTCTTCCTTCCATCATGACACTACCTCCCAAAGTGTTTGGGTGTGTGGCATACGTCCATCTCCACAAGAACCAACGGACAAAACTCGATCCGTGTGCGGTGAAGTGTGTTTTCATCGATTATGGCACTCATCAGAAAGGATACCGCTGTTACAATCCGGCTACCAAGAAAACCCACATCACAATGGACGTCACCTTCGTCAAGTCCGAATTATTTTTCCCACACCCAATTGTACCTTTTGGGGAGACTTCTAGTGAAAGGACAATTTGGTGGGAAGGTGGTGTGATGGCGGGGTTGCGCCCGATTTTGCCTTAAAAAAAAATGACCCGCCGAAGCGGGCGCGTTGGCCAGCAATGGTGTGGTCACGGATCATGGTGGGATAACAGAAAATAAGCAAAGAAGTACACTAAGGAATCTGATCATCAGGTTGATTTGGTGCAAGAGACACACAAACAATCTCAAGAACAGCTCCCTCCACTTCAAAATACCCCCTCTTTAGTACCTGACAATTCTCCTGAGGATACTCCTGAGGTAAGTTCTCCTACCACACAGAATTTGTCTGTTGATACTGATGTAGCTGTTTGTTATAAATTGCCTGATAGACATAATCGTGGCAAGGCTCCTAATAGGTACTCACCAGATGTGGAAGAACGAAGGTCAAAGTATCCAATTACTAATTATGTTTCGACAAAGTAGTTGTCGGGACCTTTAAAGGCATTTGTCTCGAATGTCTCTGCAAGTAGAGTTCCTAGTGGAGTACAGGAGGCATTGAGGGATCCCAAGTGGGTTCAAGCAATGCAAGAAGAGATGGAGGCTTTACAGAAAAATAAGACTTGGAGACTTGTCGAATTACCGAAGGGAAAGAAGGCAGTAGGATGTAAATGGGTCTTCACCATCAAATATAAAGCAGATGGTTTTGTTGAGAGGTATAAGGCATGTCTGGTAGCAAAGGGATATACCCAGACCTATGGCGTGGACTACCAGGAAACATTTTCTCTAGTTGCAAAACTGAACACTGTGCGGGTATTATTATCACTTGCTGCAAATTTGGACTGGCCCTTACATCAATTTGATGTAAAGAATGCGTTCTTACATGGAGATTTGGAAGAAGAGATCTACATGGAAATCCCACCAGGATATGCGTGTGCTGATAAATCGGAAGTGGTATGCAAACTCGAGCGGTCGTTGTACGGATTAAAGCAATCACCACGGGCTTGGTTTGGTCGCTTTAGCTCTGCAATGAAAAGGTATGGTTACACTCAAAGTAATTCGGACCATACGTTGTTCCGAAACGGCAAAGATGACAAAGTGACAAAGCATTGATTATATACGTAGATGACATGATCATCACAGGGGATGACCTTGAGGAGATCACGTAACTTCAAAGGAAACGGCAAATGAGTTCGAGATGAAGAACTTGGGGGCCTGAAATATTTTTGGGTATTGAAGTGGCTAGATCAAAAGAGGGTATATTCTTGTCTCAACGAAAGTATGTGTTGGACTTGTTGGCCGAGGTGGGGATGTTGGATTGCAAACCCGCCGATACCCCTATAGTACGAGAATCATAAACTTGGAGTTTTCCCTAATCAGGTATCGACCAATAAGGACCGATATCAAAGGTTGGTAGGGAGATTAATTTATCTATCGCACACCCGGCCTGACATTGCATATGCTGTAGGAGTTGTAAGTCAATTTATGCACGCTCCTAGTGAAGATCATATGAATGTTGTAGTTCGAATTTTACACTACTTGAAATCAACACCAGGGAAAGGACTTTTCTTTGCGAAGAATAATCACCATGAGGTTGAAGGATTTACGGATGCTGATTGGGTTGGCAATACCTCGGATAGGAGATCGACGTCAGGTTACTTCACATTTGTGGGAGGGAACTTGGTTACATGGAGGAGCAAGAAACAAAAAGTAGTAGCTTTGTCAAGTGCTGAAGCCGAGTTTCGGGGATGGCTAAAGGACTATCTCGAGCTTTTGTGGCTAAAGAAGTTGTTGACGTAACTTGGTTTTTCACCTAAGTCAGGAATGCAATTGTTTTGTGATAATAAGGCCGCGATTCAGATTTCCCACAACCCAGTTCAACATGACCGCACTAAACATGTTGAAGTTGATAGGCATTTTATCAAGCAAAATCTGGATGATAGGGTGGTGAGTTTTCCATTTATCAAATCTGAAGACCGGTTAGCGAGACATACTTACAAAGGCTGTATCGAGTCGAGCTTTCCACAGCTCACTTGTCAAGCTGGGTATCAAAGACATTTTCTCACCAGCTTGAGGGGGAGTGTTAACATGAGCTGTCAATTAAGGCCTCAATAGGATAGTTTTTCTATTTAAGGTTTTTTTTTTATATATAGATATGTATCTTCTGATTTGTAGGAGATCTCCTGATTTGTAGTGATTTATAGGAGATCTCCAGATTTGTAGGAGATTCTAGGATGGTTACGTCGGTGTATATATGCGTGGTTATATTCTTGTAGAAAGTTTAGAACACAATAAAGAAAATTTTGTTTTACTATTCAACAGTATGCAATCAAGATTGGTCTTAACTTTTCTCTGCCACACACTATCATGTTTCACATGTACGGGTCCATGGCAAAGGATAAGGGAAAACTCCCTTATCTTTGCTCTCATCACTCATCTTTTCAGACACTTGAACATTCAGCCTCCTCACATTCTCTCTGTGAAGACTATTGATAAAATGGTCATCGGACTGAGGATGATAACAAAGATGCGTCTAAAAGAACTCAGCAAGAAGCTGGAACAGTTCAAGGAGAAGACTCCTATCAAGTTCAGACCAGACTCTTCTGCGGCCAAAAGAAAAGGAAAGGAAACAAAGTGACTAGTCCTATCAAGAAGAGAAGGGCAATCATCTTGGAAGATGAAGATGATGAGGATGCTTTGCCCATTTCTACTCTTGTCTCTCAATTTTCTGCACCTGTTTCAGCTGTTCCAGAACAACAATTTGCAGAAGACACTAAGAAAGGACTCCGGGAAAAGGATCCTTACAAGAAGAAAGAAAAGAAAGAAGAAGAGAAAGAAGAAGAGAAAGAGGAAAAAGAAGAAGAGGAAGAAGAAAAAGAAGAACAAGGGGAAGAACCGGCAAAGACAAATTCTCCAGCAGAAAAAGAGGATCAACGACATCCTGTCACTGAGGAAACATCTCAGAAAGAAGAGTATTTTTCTCCTCCAGAAGACATTGAAACAGGGAGAGATACCCAAAGAGAATGTACTCCTCTTCTACTAACTTTTACAGAGGGAGATACCCAAACAGGTGTTAGTCGATCACCTCCTGATGCAGAAGATGTTCATGCTGCTCAATTTCCTGAGGGAGAGGCATCATCTCAAAATATTGATCTCTCTGCTAATATTCACACTGGCTTGACTCCACCATCAGACCGAGTTGACGCAAGCACACAGACTAACAATTCAGGAGATTTTGGAAGGTTGCTTGACATCATCTTGGAGCTCAAAGGCCAAATCTATGCTATGGGATATGAATTTCAGACTTTGCAGAATGAGGATCATGCAATGTTCATCACCATGCATGATCAGCTTAAAGAGGTTCAGCGTCAGATTTAGGACACTGCCAAAGGCACTGCTCTTACACAACTACAGGAAGATTTAAGGAAGCTAGAAGGAACTGTCAAGTCTATGGAGGACTTTCAACTTGTTCGCATTCCTCGTGCTCCTTGATTTTTTTAATGCTGACAAAAAGGGGGAGAAGACTTTGCAGATTTCAAGAAAATTTCAAGACTCTATCCTCAAACCAAATCTTCATTTTTAAACATTTTTTTGATTTGTTATGATTGTGATTGATATTTTGACTTTATCTTGAGTTTTTTGAATGTGTGCTCATTATTGCATTACTTTAAGCTATTAAATTAGATAAAGATAGTAATGTCTGCACATGACTAATGAGGTTTCTGTGTACAGGGTAAGTCTGTGTACAAGACATCTGTGTACAGGATAACTTATACTATTTTTATTCTAATCTTTTATGAGATATCAAATCTTGCTTAAAAGTTGTATTGCAGGGCAATAATATTCAAATCTGCAGGAAAGTTTTGTCACCATCAAAAAGGGGAGTTTGTTGGATAAATTCTCTTCGGTGTATTTTGAAGTTGACAAAACATTTTCCTCGTCTAGTTTGAAGACTTACGGACTCTACTTGTCAAAGTCCGAAGATCAAAGTATGAAGATTTACAGACTCTACTGACAAAGTCTGAAGCTAGCAAGACTCAAGTTTCAAAGTCTACCCTCATGGACAGTCTCCAGACCAACTTCTATTCTGATCTTATATGGTTTTTACTCTAACGACTAGAGAATATCTTTCTACTGGATACAGCACTAGAAGATCTTATTTTCGTATTCGAATATGTATAGATTTTCTAAAAGATTTCACAACTTATATTTGGAAGGATCTATTTATGGAAACCAAGATCCTGATTGTATGGGCGAGCAGGATTGATGGGCTATCAACACTTACCTTAAAGAGCTCGAGATCTCTCTAAATTGATTCTGTCCAACGGGTTGATTGGAAGAACTTCTTTGGAAGGTGCCAACGGTAATGAAGGCATGAAGAAGTATATAAGAGAGATGCTCTAGTTGTTGAAGGGTGCCAGATAGAAGAATTCCAAAGTCTGAATCTCCTTTTTTCTATTTTGTGATCTTATTCTTCGAGCATTATATGTAATCAAAAGAGAGATCATATTGTGGTGAGACCTTGAGGAAGTGTAGTAGAGCTTCTACACTGTGGACTTAAGAGCGTGAGACTGTAATCACTCTTTTTGATTCTTAGTGAAATCCAGCCAGAAGGGTTGTCCGTGCGGGAGAGTGGACGTAGGCTTGATCTAAGCCGAACCACTATAAATCTGAAGTCTTGATTCTCTATCCCTAATCCTTTTATCTTTTATTACTTTCATCTGCTGTGATTGTTGGTTTTAATTCTTTAATCTCTCATTCGGATTAAATTGTTGAAATCGCTTTAATCACCTATTCACCCCCTTCTAGGTGCTAATTCTAGTCCTAACAGTAATGAAAGACTTCGCAAACCCCTACTGCTCTTCCTAAACCGCTACCCAGCTAGCGGCATGTGGGCAACAGGTGGTAACTCCCTCACTTTACTTTATATTTCTTTTATGTATATAGTTATATGGAATATCATGGGGCTTGTCAGTCCTATTAGACAGGCTGGAGTAATAAACTAAGTCTCCTCCTCTTCTCTCTGTTGTATTGGATTGCTGGAAACCAAAGTTACCGCTTCTCTTTTCCCATCCATCTCTTCAGGCTTGTTGACAGGTTGGATTTGGAGCTCTACAGGCTTGTTGACAGGTTGGATTTGGAAATCTAATTATGAGCATTCCCCTAGTGGGAGAATATGGGTAGGATGGAATCTAGCTTAGGTGAATTTTGATGTTTCTTCGACCAATGCCCAAGCGATTCATGGCAGGATTAAGTCCATAATCACAGGGTCTAAATTTTGTCTCTTGATTATATATGCAGAGCATACTTTTATTCTTCGCCGACCTCTTTGGAGGGAGCTTATCTACAAGTGCCTGCCATCAGGATGCTCCTTGGCTAGTAGCCAGGGACTTTAATACTATCCGAGACCCTTAGACCGGGTAGGTGGCTCGTATTCTTGGCACCCCTCATTTGATGAATTTGGACAATGCCCAGCCCAAGCCGAACTTGAAGACCTGAGATATATTGGGTATCGTTTCACTTGGGCTACTTCGTCGGGTGCTAATCGGAAGTTACGAAAAATTGATAGGGTGCTTGTTAACTCTAAATGGTGCCATGAGTTCTCTTACTTAGAAGCCTCCTTCCTTGCTCCGAGTATCTCTAACCATTCACCTATGGTCATTAGAGTTATGGCCCCACAATCCCATAGAAAAGCTTTCAAGTTTTTTTAATTTCTTGATGAAGCATCTGGCTTTCCATGATATTGTTGCACAGGTATGGGATGAACTGGTGGTGGGAACCCACATGTTCAGACTTTGCCACAAGTTGAAAAATTTTAAAAGGGTGCCTCAAGCAGCTAAACAGAGAGTCATTCTCAAATATTTCGACTAGAACAGCAAATGCGAGGCACGCCTTGTGGGCCACCCAGGACGCCCTCCAACAAGATCCAAACAACCTCTCGCTG
Source organism: Eucalyptus cloeziana (assembly GCA_014182715.1). Classification (NCBI taxonomy): domain Eukaryota; kingdom Viridiplantae; phylum Streptophyta; class Magnoliopsida; order Myrtales; family Myrtaceae; genus Eucalyptus; species Eucalyptus cloeziana. Next base: position 28,369,693 of record CM024634.1, on the reverse strand, counting down.
GCGGAACTAGAAAAGATCCACCTTTGGTCCTTCTCAGAGCTTTGACTTTGGGAGGAATCTTTTTATAGACAGAAATCTAGGATTCATTAGATCAAGGAAGGAGATCAAAATACTAAGTTCTTCTACCACTCTATAAACAGAAGACATCTAAGGAACATAATTATCTCGGTGTTGGACAATTCTGGAAATTTAGTGGCAGATCTGATATGGTATGACATTTATTTGTTACCCATTTTCAGGACCTCTGGGCTCCTCAAGATCTCACGTCTCGCCCACCATTACAAGAGATTAGGGCGGTATTACAGTTTCCCCTAAATGAGGAACATGTAGGATCCCTCTCCCGTCCCGTGTCTGATATGGAAATTCGTGATACCCTTTTCTCCTTAACTATTGCCAAGCCTCTTTGTCGAGATGATTTAAATGTGGATTTTTTCAAACACAATTGGGTTTTAGTAGGACCATTGGTTATTGAAACGATAAAGGATTTCTTTGTCTATGGAAGTCTTTTGAGTGAGATAAATAACACTATCATAGCCCTTGTGCCCAAGATTCCTAATGCGTCTTCAGTCTCGGATTATAGACCCATTGCTTGTTGTAATACAATTTACAAGTGTATTACCAAGCTTATAGCAAATAGAGTGGCGGCTGCCCTCCCGAACATCATCAGTACTACTCAGAATGCCGTTGTCAAAGGCTGACGAATCAGTGATAATATCTTGTTGGCGCAAGAGCTTTTTAGTAGCTTCCACATTGATCCTTACTTGCCAAGATGTGCCATCAAGGTTGATTTCCAGAAAGCCTATGATACGATTGATTGGGATTTCATGGAACTAACTCTTCATGCTTTTGGTTTCCCTAACCAATTGGTTAGGCTTATTATGATTTGTGTCCGCACACCAAAGTTCTCTATTTCCATCTATGGGGAGATCCACGATTTCTTTCCCAGTGGTCGTGGTCTACACCAAGGGGACCCATTGTCTCCATATCTTTTCACTTTGGCCATGGAGATATTCTCTAGAATATTATCTATTCAAACTAAACGACCTGGATACAAGTATTTTTGGAGATGCAAATCTACTGGCCTATCCCACATTTTTTTCGCAGATGACAAATTCTTATTTAGTGAAGGGAATTTGGCCTCTATATCACTTCTTAAAGATGGCCTTCAAACGTTCTCCTCTTGGAGTGGGTTGAGACCCAACTTGAATAAAAGTGAAGTCTTCCTAGCGGGAGGTACACACACTTCTCATTCCCAAATTTTTCAGGCCCTTGGTTTTTAGGAAGGTTCATTGATGGTTTGCTACCTCGAAGTCCCGATTATTTCATCGCGGCTTGGCAAGATAGATTGCAATGCTCTTATCAACCTTATAACAACGAGAGTTCAGTCTTGGACACAGTGCTTCCAATCATTCGTAGGTCGCCTTCAACTTATCAGGTCAGTTTTTCACTCCATAAAAGTTTATTGGTCTTGTATTTTTATGCTTCCTAGAGCTATACTAGATTGCATTGAACAAATTTTTTGTCTATTCCTATGGAAGGGCCCTGATCTTGAGAGAGGGGGTGCAAAAGTGGCATGGGAGGATGTCTGCTTACCAAAAAAAGGATGACTTGGTATCCGCAAACTTCGGGATTTTAACGTAGCCGCAATGCTTAAGTACATATGGATTCTTTTCATGAATAAAGAATCTCTTTGGTGCAAGTGGATACATGTTATTTACTTGAAAAAGAAGAACTTTAGGGTTGTTCAAAAGCCAACCTCTTGTTCCTAGGCTTGGAAGAAAATTCTCGACCTTAAGAGGGAATTCCAAAAGTTCTTCAATTGGCGGATAGGCGACGATCGCTCGGTGTCCCTTTGGTTTGATCCTTGGCACCCCCGAGGACCCCTGAACAGTTTCTTTAGGGATGCTGTTATCTACCATTTGGGCTTATCCAAACAAGCTGCGGTTGTGGACCTCTTCTCCTTGCAAGGCCAAGCCACCAAGGCCATCCTCGATTTGGGGACTCATACCCTCCCTGTACTAACGCAACACCCAGATCGATTTTGCTGGCCGGAACACTCCTCAAGATCTTCCTCGGTTGCTTTTGCTTAGGAAGCCATTCGTCTAAAGAAATGCTCGGTCTCGTGGCCCTCCTTCATCTGGAACAAAACTATCTCCCCTAGGTATCGTTTCCATCTCTGGCTCATCACTAGAAATTGGTTACCTACTCAGGTTCTCTTACTTTCCTATGGTAGGATTGTTGGTGGCTCTTGTGTTTTTTGTAACTTAAGCCTAGATTCTATTGATCATCTATTTTTGGTTGCCATATTACTGTCGATCTTGCCATGTTTTGGGCTGCAAGATGCAATCTCCCTTGACAAAATAAGTTGTGGATAGAAAATTTACAATGGGCCACCAAATCTCTCTTCGGCAATGATTTCGCGCATTGTATTGCCCGGTTTGCCTTTGGGGCCCTTTTTCATGTAATTTGGAAGATGAGGAACAACATCCTCTTCAGGAGCCAAGCTCTATTTGTGGTTGCGCTGCAAATGCATCTCGTCAAAGTTGTTAAGGACAAGGCTAGTACGTTTAGCAATGTGGTAGACACACCAAGGAATAGGAGGATTCAAAGAAGCTGGGGACTTGATCCCCTTATGTTCTCTTCCAAGGTGTCAGATCTTTCTTTGTAGAGTTTGTTTGAGGGTTGCCATAGTCTTGGCTTTCCCACTTTTATTTTACTCTCGACACCCTTCCACTCCTTATGACTTGTTTGTCATTATGAGTGCAAGCTTTGTTGGTGCTGAGATTTTTGTTGTAAAGTTCCTTTGGTTATAAGTCAATACTATACTTACCTTACCAAAAAAAGAAAAGAGTAGAATATTCGTATATTTATACTCTAAAAGTGACTATCCATGGACTTGGACCAATGTCCAAGCAATTCCCTTGAATCGATGCGCAAGCATTTCCAAGTCAAATTAATGCGAGTAAGTCTTACGAAACTTTGTCACCAACTCTCTCATGGTTTTTTCCCTTTGTATAGTCAAGGGAACACTCTTTCTTTCCTAAGCAACGTGCTGCTTTTAATGTCGCGGTCTATCGTCACGTGACAAGACCAGAAATCGAACGTGTCATGAGGATCGTGGATGATGTGGGGTTGCGTCTATGTCACCTGCGCTCCTGTGAGGCAACAATTCTTAACCAAGGAAATCCATCGAGTATATTATGCTTTTCAATAATCTTTTTTTTTTTAATTCGTTTTTTTTTTCCCTTTACTTTTTCCTTGATTGAGGGCTAACAACCCTTGTTGACATTGAACAAGGGTGTTGCGGCCCTCGCCGACCACTATCCTCACCAGCCGCAATGCGGGCACACAAGCCCTTGCCTGGATTTGGCGAGGCCCACAATGCCCTCACCAGATCTAGGCCAATTAGGACTGCCAAGCCCTCACTTAGCCATGATGAGGCTATCGTAGCTCTCGCCCAACCCCGGCGAGAGTTACCACTGACCCTTGCTAGCCTTCAATCCATATACTAGAAAAAAGTATCGAAAAAGCCAAAAAAAAAATTAAAAAATTAAAAAAAAAACTATTTATATATTATTTAAAATGTCTATGTTAGCGTTGGTCGTGTTACATAAGACATCAATGTCCACATCATCAATTTTCAGTCAATTGATTAAATGGACTCAATTGACAAAATGTGAAAAAAGTTAAGAAAGATTTAGAATTAAATTGACATGATTGTGATAGATTTAGGATTTTGAACAATTTTGCTGTTGTAATTGAAAAGCATCTCTGGTCATCTTCTCCTTCTTGTGTGAAGGGCTTCGCCTCGCCAATTAGAATGGAATGAGTTTGTTCTTGGATCCAAATGGCTTCGAGACCCAAAGGATTTTGGGCCTTTTTGCCCTCCTCTTCTTCTTCTTCTAATAGTATATCAATCTCCTTCTGTCAAAATTTCCGGTGTCATCTGGTTTCAACTTTGGCCCCGTTCGATTTACGGGACCCTTTCGGCTTATTTAATGTTCTGTTCCTGGTGATTCTGTGCCGTAGTCTGGAAAACCAACAGCCCTATGCTCGTCCTCTTAGCGATTAACATCCGCATGTCATTTACAATTCCGATAAATAGTGAAATAGAGTAAACCTAGATACCATATCCAGTTTTCCAAAATACATAAAGCAGAGTTAAAATGCTTGAAAAAAAAAAAGGGTCGGTTGTATCCTGATAATTTGAGATAGAACCTTTCAATCCTCATCACAACGAGTTCTCCCATGAGGGTCCCTACCATAAGATGCCTCGCAATGTTTTAAGGAAAGTGGTATATCCCAGGAGGTGCTCACGGTATGCCTTCCTCATAGCTTGCAATAGAGTGTCTATATATTCGTACTAAAAGATGCATTGAGGATGAAATACATATAAAGCGTAAAAGTTGGAGAACAAGAAACTAAAAGAGGGTGTATCCATGCTACTCCCCCGAAGAAGTGGACTTTCATTTGCTAGGTTCTACTACTAAACAATTATTTGGAACTCGTTAACCAGACCATTCAATTCCCAAAGTGTTGATTGGGCCTATTACAGGGGATGATCAATGCAGAATTGTGAAGTTGTCCTTTGCTTAAAAAGGTGCTCACCAAATCAGCAACCAAATTTAGGAGGCAATCTACCCATAAGTTTGAAGACACTAACCTAGTTTCTCTGGCACATACTTGACTTGAGGCCCATGACCCACTAAAACTTGATTCGAGGTCCACGACCTGTGAGCTAGGGATGCCACTCAAATCACGAAGGAGATACAGCAAAGAGAGAGGGATAGAGGGCCGGGCAGGGCGGGGCCGGCACTGTAATGTTCAGGGATAGTGGTGGAGGAGCTGCTAATGAGGGATTAAGAAAAAAAAGGGAAAAAATGAGAAAAGACTATGGATGGCGGAGTACGAGCTTCACAAAGTGTCTTCAAACTATGGATCAACTAGATATCAGCACATCTGGTTACCTTCCAATTTTCCTGCTCTATTGGAATTTATTGGATCAACCTACGTATCAGCACATGCAAAACACTATCTCGACAATCCATTTCCTTGAAATCAAAAAGTCAAAAAGAAAAATCTGGTCTCTTTTGGAGAAGCAATTTGTTCCCATCCTTCTCTGTTGAAGCAACGCCCTTCCCTTCACAGAAGCAGCCAAGAACCAGCAGCTCTCTTCCAATGACATTGTCTATCTTCTCCGCCTTAGGAGCACAAGGGTCAAAGCCCCAGCGCCCCATATGTGACTTTACACAATAGAATCCGAGATATGAAGAAAAAAAGAAGAGATTGCTGAAGGGAAAAATACTTGGAGGACCAAGCTCATAAATGGTGATCCTAAATCCCAGCGAATCATCTTTGAGGGATCGTTATTGTCAAACTTTACCAGTCATTGCTATTGTAAACCTAACAACTTTTGAGCAAGGTTTTGAGCAAAGACAAGAAGTCTTCTCAAAGCCATCAGAAGATAATTCCGACACCTCCTCAAAATTAACAGTTTCTATTCCTCACGAGGAACCGCTTCCTGCAAATTTCATGGTGATGGTTTTATTTATTAGTTAATGTGATGGGCCTAAGTTGGCCTGTCCACCCATGTTGGGCCTAAAAGCCTAGCCCACAAGATTAGGGCCCATAGATGGAGGGATATGTTGAAGAGTTGTAACTTTTGGGGGAACGTCTTTTACCGAAGGGACACGTCCTTTGGAAAGGACGTATTTAAGGGGGAAAAGAGAGGGAGGAACACACCTTTTGACAGTACGTACGTTCCTCCTCCCTCTCTCCCTCCAAAAGAAAAAAACAGTAACAAAAGAGACGAAACTCTTTTCCCTTCAAGGCGAATTGACGCCATCGAATCGAACGGGATCAGTTTTTCTTCCTCATATCAACGTCGGTGTTTAATCTGTGGCTAACAATGTACGTTTGATTCTATGATGTGCCTTAGGATCAATCATACATGTGATTTTCCCGGGCTCATCTTCTGCATTTGTTTTAGGGGTTCAATTTAGTGTCGAATTTGGTTTTTGGGAATCCAATATTCCCTACATTGGTATCAGAGCCATTTTTCATGCTTCCCGATCCCTTTTCATGTTTATGAATGATTTTTTATTGAATTTTGTGAAAAATCGGCCGACACCGATCGGGGACGGAAAAATCCCGACACCCGAGCATTGTTCACCCGTTTTTTCAATTTTCTATAAGTCAAAATCAATTTCTGATGGTGTAGGGTCAAAGGTCTCGTCAAGACGAGTAAGATGAGTGGCGGATCGCCGCCATAGGCCGCTGGACGCGCCCCCACACATGGCCAGAACGAACCGGCGTCTTCGTGACGTCAGCTGTGCACACGGGCCGCACGTGCCGGGTCGGTCCATCCGACTTGGCTCAACCGGCCCGACCTGACCCGCGACCTGACCCGGTTGACTATTGATGATCGTTGACCGTTGACGACCGTTGACGATCGTTGACAATCGTTGACCGTTGACTTTGACTATTGACCCAAAAAAAAAAAAAAAAAAAAAGAATGTGTTTCTTTTTCAATTATGTATTTGTGGATTATATGTAATCCATTTTTATTCTGCATTTGTTGTAGGAACAATGCCTCCCCTTAAGTTGTGCACACCTATTCGTGCAATTACTGATGAATAAAAGGAAAAGCTTTCAAGATTGATAGCCGACTTGAATAATTATCAATGGGAGAGCGGGGACATAATAGATCATGTTCTTGAAGTCAACGGGAAAATTCAAAAGGTCATATGGAATGGTCGTCCCATGCCACAGTCTGAGATGGTGTGATTTTTCATGAACACTCTTCCACCAGAATGGCAAGAGTGTTGAATTGCATTTGGGATGTCAAGAAAGTCACTTCATATAGGAGTATTGTGATGGCTTTATAGATGATTATTACTTGATTGTTATAAAAGAAAAGATTAAGAAATTGAACAAAAAAAGAGCTTTCCCAGTTCATATATTGACTTAGGTTTAGATATTTCGAGCTGTCTTTCTTTTACTATACTTTATGGATACCTTATGTAAACGTTTTAATACCTGGTTGTTGTTGATGTAGCAATTGATATGTAAAGTTGCATTATGTGAAAGCATTATTATTCTATTGGATGTCAAATATTATTTGATTTCTGTTATTGTTGATTGCTGTGGGTAGTTCATAGAAGTTTTTGTAGCTTTATAGAATTTATTTTGCATGGACAATTATATTAATAATAGTTTTAAGTTAGGATTTTTGGAGAATGATTGGAAACATAGTAACATTTTGATTTTAAAACCTTACTTGAAATTGTTCATTAATATGATAGGTCTGTGCAAAGTGGATGCATAAATGATAGGCATTAATTATTCGTGCATATATGTCTGATGTGTTCAGATCAATGGCTTCAGCCACAAAGAGCATAATTACCGAGTTGAACAAAGATGAAAAGCTCAATGGCGATAACTATGAAATCTGGCACATGAAAATCCAATATGTGCTGGAAGAGCAAGAGGCACTAGAAACTCTTAACCTAACCATGGAAGAGCCTGAAGATGGGAACCTGCACAACACAAGAGAGATAAGAATGCATTTGTTGCATGGAAAAGGAAGAACTCCATTGCTCGCATTACGTTGCTGAGTAACATGGAAAATGATGTCATGCGAGAGTTCATGCGTTTTGTAAATGCCAAGGAAATGTGGGAAGCGTTGGTAGCAAGATTTGGTCATACTTCGGTAATCAAACTGAGACAGCTCACTATTAGGTTTGACTCTTACAAGAAACCTCATAGTCAGACCATGAAGCAACACTTGAGAAAGATGTCAAACATGATAAATGAGCTAAAGGATGCTGGCCATGTCCTAACTAATGAGCAACAAGTGCAAGCAGTGATTCGTTCCTTGCCTTAAAGTTGGGAGCATATAAAAGTGCACCTAACCCATAATGAGAATATCAAAGTCTTTGAGGATGCGGTGCGTCATCTTAAGCTGGAAGAGGACCGCCTCTTGGCGGCTAAGTCGGAAACTGAAATATATAACGCTGGTTCTAGCTCAAATGGAGCTTCAGGCTCCAAGCACAAATGTCCTGACTAGTTCAAGAGGTGGAAAGGCAAGGGACCAAGTGCTTCAAGGAAGAAGCCAAAGGTTGACCAACATGACAGAGGAAAATGTCATTGAATGAAGAAGCTGACAAGGGTGAAGTATTACAATTGTGACAAGAAGGGTCACTATGCTCGCGATTGTCGTGAGCCAAAGAAGATATACACCCCTTGTGCTTTTGAGAACTTTGCCTATTGTCAAGTTCTGTATTTTTGACCTAGTCTAATCCTTTGTGGACTGTAGATATAGGAGCGACAGACCATTTAGCGAAGGATAGAGAATCCTTCATGGAATTCCGACGAGTACTAACTGAAACTAAGTGGATCTATGTGGGAAACAACTTCAAAACTGAAGTAAAAGGAATTGGCACCTACCAACTGAACATGCGTGGTGGACGCACTTTATTCCTACATGATGTATTGTATGCTCTGGAGATTCGTCGGAATTTAATGTCTGTTTTAATGTTGGTCAAGCTAGGTTTTAATATGAACTTCCATAATAGAGGTGTGGATTTGTTTTTGGATACAAATTTCTATGGTTGTGGTTATTTTCTAGATGATTTCATTATATTAGATATTGACTATGTTAATACAAATGTTTATTATTCCATTCTCACTTCTCCTAATTCATATGATAATAATGTAAATGTGTGGAGTGCTAGACTTGGTCATATTGGCCAACAACGTATGAATAGACTTAGCCAAAGAGGGCTTGTTGGGCAACATTGAAAAAGTCGATTTATCCATATGTGAACATTGCCTAGTAGGGAAAACGACAAGGAACCATTTGGAAAATGTAAAAGAGCTGAATTTCCTCTGCATTTAATCCATTATGACGTCTATGGTCCAATGAATGTGAGAGGAAAACATGGGGCTGTTTATTTCATCACTTTTATAGATGATTATAATTTATTCGGATATGTCTATTTGATTTCTCATAAATCTAAAGTATTAAGTTGTTTCAAAAGGTTTATGAACTTGATAGAAAATCAATTAAATAAGAAAATAAAAGTATTACGATCCGATCGAGGTCGAGAATATTTATTTGATGAGTTTAGAAAATTATGTGATGAAAAATGAATAGAAAGATAATTGTCTATTCCATATACTCCTCAACAAAATGTTGTTGCGGAGAGAAGGAATAGAACCCTATTGGAAATGGTTAGGTCCATGATGACGCATGCTAACTTACCTATTACTTTTTGGAGTGATGCGTTGTTAACTGCTGCCTATATACTTAACCGAGTACCTTCCAAATCAGTTACTTCCATACCATGAGTTAAGAACAGATAGAAAACTGGACTTAAGCTTTCTTAAGCCATGGGATTGTGCTGTCTATACTCATGAGCCCTCTCACAAGTTTGGGAAATTGGTTCCCAGAGGAAATAAAAGTATTTTCATAAAATACTCCGAACACTCGAAAGGGTATGTGTTCATAGGTGAGCAAGAAAGTGGGAGTATAACTGAATTTGAATTACATGATGTCACATTCTTAGAGAATGAATTTCCTAAGAAGGGTGAAATAGGTGAAGATTACTCCCTATTTGAAACCTTGGATCAAGATAATGATATTAGTGGAGTTCGTCCAAGTGGGAGTAATATGAGAAGTGATGAATTGAATTCAACTTATTCTCAATTACAACTACATGATGAGACGACATCATCATTATCTAATCCTAGTGGGAGCATAATGGGGAATGATGTGCAAAGTATACAATCTCTCATACGGCGAACAAGTCGCAAAAGTATTCCCCGTCGACGTTTTGACATTGAAGGGTAAACTTTTATAATTGCCCCACAAGATGAAGATGAGCCAAAAATATATATGAGGTTCTAAGTTGCCCTAGTAAGGAAAAATGGATGCATGCAATAAGAGAGGAAATGGAGTCAATGAAGTCAAACCATGTTTGGGAACTGGTTGATCTTCCAAAAGGACGCAAAGCTATTGGGAACAAGTGGGTTCTCAAAATAAAGAGATATAAAGCTCACCTTGTGGCGAAGGGGTATAATCAATATGAAGGAATTGATTATGAGGAAACATTTTCTCCTGTTGTGAGATTTACCTCGATTCGCATTATTCTGGCAATAGTGGCAAGTATGGATCTTGAATTACATCAAATGGATGTAAAAAACTGCTTTTCTCAATGGAGAATTGGATGAGGAAATATATATAGAACAACCTGTTGGTTTCATTACAAAAGGCCAAGAAGGAAATGTATGTCTACTTTTAAGATCGATATATGGCCTTAAGCAGTCGTTGAGACAATGGTATATACGTTTTCATAATGCCATAATGGCATATGATTTTACAATGATAGATGAGGATCATTGTGTATATATCAAAAGATTCAAAGATCAATTTGTGATCATATCATTATATGTTGATGATATACTAATTACTGGAAGCAATATGGAGTTTATTAATATTGTGAAGAGTTGGTTATCTTCCAACTTTGAGATGAAAGATATGGGTGAGGCTGCATACATTCTTGAATTTAAGATTTCAAGAGATCATTTGAAGAGGTCATTATCTCTTTCGCAAGAAACATACATAAATAAAGTTCTTGAATGATTTTGTATGCAAGATTGCAAACCCATAGATACTCCTATTGCAAAAGGTGAAGGATTGAGCCATAGACTATCCAAGGACTCCACAAGAGAATGAACAAATGAAACATGTTCTTTATGCTAGTGCTGTTAGAAGCTTGATGTACGCTATGATGTATACAAGACCTAACATATGTTTTGTAGTTGAAATGGTGAGTAGATACCAATCCAATCCAGATCAAGCACATTGGAAGACCATTAAAAGAATACTGAGGTATTTGAGGGGAACTGTTGATTACAAGTTGAATTACCAAGGAAAGGATCTGCAACTTGAAGGCTATTCGGATGCTGATTGGGGAGGAGATTTAGATGAAAGGAAATCTACCTCTAGTTTTGCTTTCTTACTAAATAATGGGGCCATATCTTAGAGCAGTAAGAAGCAAACGTGTATAGCCTTATCCACGATGGAAGCTGAGTTCGTGGCATTATCAGTAGCAGTACAAGAAGATGTTTGGCTTAAGAGATTTTTGGATCATTTAGGTGTCATTGGGTATGCTGCAAATCCATTATTGGTTAACTGTGATAACCAAGCAGCTATAGCATACACCAAATATCCAAAATACCATGGCAAGACCAAACATATAGATACCTAGGATAATTTTGTCAAGAATATAGTTGCACGAAAAGATGTGAATTTATAGTACATATCTACTCATAGAATGGTGGCAGATCCTATGACAAAGCCAATACCTAGAGGTGTGTTTTATGGTCATGTAAAATCTCTAGGACTGCATAGAGGCTGATGTACTGGATATTGTAATTTTCCTGAGTTGTTCACATTTATGAACTTGTGTTTTTCATTATTAATGCCTATGAATCTTTGTTTGACCTTTATGTATCTTAATACTCAGTGCATTACATTAAGTTGAGTAAGTATGTTTGACAAATATAAGATTAGCCTACTCACACAGGTAATTGCCTCTATTTACTATGTGATAAATAAAGATGAGATGGTTTTTAAACTTATTATCTAAGTGATAATCGAGAGCTCAAGCTTAAAATATATGTTGCCTTAACTAAATGTTAAAATGAGAACATGATATGTACTATGTCCGAAAGTAAAATACCCCACATATTTTACTTTATTTGTCTAAGATGCCAGATATGAGTTCTAATAAATTTTGTAAATGAGTAGATACGTGAACTCAAGTTAGACATTGGGTATGTCTGAACTATCATATGTACGGTATTGAAGGTGTAGACATACGCTCCATGGAAAAGGAGTTAATACCGTAATACGTATTTCATACTACGTATGCATGAGACGACCAATAAGAGTGGCAAAAAGTTTGATCTCAATTTTTATGCTGTGTGAGACTCTTGAGGAAAAGAGTTCCTCAATTTTAGTGCCCTCATGACTTTTACTTATTCTCAAGATTTCTATTTAGTGTTTGCTATCTTAGGATGTTGCCAATGGTCATAAGTTGATTCGATCTAATGGGACATTTCTAGAAAAGCAAGCTAAACTGAAATTGAAAGTTTGAAGGAAAGAGGAAGATCGAATTTGGAGAATCACATTGTAGTTTTGTATTCACTGGTCGACCAATTATGACTATCTTTGGGATAATCATAATTGTGAATACAATATATATATATATATATATATATATATACATATATATATAATTGTTTAAAAGAGTTCAAGAGAGATATAAATGTGATCGATCGATTTATGATATTGCATACTAAATCTACTCGAGTGTGATGCCCATTATGAGCTGATAAATATTCCTAACAGATGTATGGCAACGAGCTCTCAAAGTATGTTGGTCGCACGGATTATTCACCGGTATGGATGTTGAAGAGAGGTAAAGAGGATCCTGTTCGGCCCACCATGTGCGAGTGGGAGATAATGGTTTTATTTATTAATTAATGTGATGGGCCTAAGTTGGCCCATCTACCCATGTTGGGCCTAAAAGCCTAGTCCACAAGATTAGGGCCTATGGATGGAAGGATATGTTGAAAGGTTGTAACTTTTGGGAGAACGTTTTTACCGAAGGGACATGTCCTTTGGAAATGACGTATTTAAGGGGGAAAAGAGAGGGAGGAACACGCCTTTTGACAATACGTACGTTCCTCCTCCCTCCCTCCCTCCAAAAGAAAAAACAATAACAAAAGAGACGAAACTCTCTTCCCTTCAAGGCGAATTGACGTCATCGGATCGAATGGGATTAGTTTTTCTTCCTCATATTAGCGTCGGTATTTAATCTGTGGCTAATAAGATACGTTCGATTATGTGATGTGCCTTAGGATCGGTGATACATGTAATTTTCCCAGGCTCGTTTTCTGCACTTGTTTTAGGGGTTCGATTTAGTGTCGAATCTGGTTTTTGGGAATCCGATATTCCCGACACATGGGACAATCACGTGCAAATGAGGAAGATATGGGATCCACTACCCTTAAACCTTGAGCAACAGAGAAAAATCATAGGCAAACCCATAATTCTACATCATCAAGACTGTCTTTCGCATTTGATGATTTTCCATATCATAAGTGACCAGAAAGATTGCAAGAGTTTCATGCCTAGTTAACTACTAAACCCAAGCATCAAAACTTGGCTATTGCGATACTGTCATTTGCCAGCAGATTTACAAAAGGAAAAAAAAAAACTCCAAGACTGGCGGACGTCTCTTTTTGAACAGGACCAGATGTCCTTCTTGGTCATGCAAAACTTCAGCCAAGTGATTCGAATTCTACTCCAAATTTTATTGGAAATCCGAAAGACATCAAGGAACTCAAAAGGACGGGGTTCTTTGAAAGAAAGCGTTGTTCCTACAGAAGACAGGATCTTGATAAGTGCTTTAAGAAAATGTTGAAGCTATTTTATGCCATAGGTGCATATGTGAGTCTCAAGCCAGTCTTCCTACTGTCCATCGCAAATCAGCTTGCTACAGCGGCTGGGAGGTATATCCAGATTACAAACAAGAGAGTACCTCAGCGACAATGCGAGAAATCTAGCAAGCAATCCATATTGCCAAAGACGAAACGTGTGTACGAAGAAAGCAATTAAGGATTATTTGCATGATAATAGAGAAATTGATAAAGCTCAAAAGAAGCCCGGCCCAGAAATAAAATGGTCAAATAGAGATTCTTCTTGTTATTGTTCTTGCTGTAGCAAGAAGAAACGACATTTTAAGAAGATTCAATTTAATTTCTAAACGGAGGAAAGGAAAATGGAAATTCCCTTGTAAAAGAAGATCCCCAGGCACGACCAAAAATGAGAAGTGTTTCACATGTGGACAGAATGGACACATTGTCAAAAACTAACCTTGGGCAAAAATCGAAGGCACACATGCTGCAGAAAGTTGACAAGAAGATGGGTTTGTTCCTCCAAGAAGATGATCTTGGATCAGTCTTTTCTCTAGAAGATGAAGCTTCTCATAGAAGCATCTTTGCCATTCAAACCTTTCACCAACCAATGATTAGGGGTGTCAACGGTTCAATTGGGTTCGGGTTTTAGGAAATCCAAACCAAACCGAATTGATAGGGTAAGCAGCTGCACCGAATCAAATCGTGACCCAATTCGGTTTAGTTCGATTTTTTAGTTTTCCTATTTTTGCCCACTGGAGCCAAACTAAATAAGGGGGTGAGAAAGAAGAGAGATTTTAAGTTGAGCGTTCATTTTTTGTTGAGAATTTTGGTTCAATTAACTGAACCAAAAGAATTGTTATTTTTCATTATCTGAACTAAACTGAAAATGCACGAATTTTTGGTTCGGTTTTGGTTTTGATTTTGGTTTAAACCTAACATCCCTACTAGAGATATTAAGGTAGCGCATGACAAAATTTCTGAAACAGAAATTGATTTCGGCAGAAATCAATTTCTCAATTTCTATTCCCAGCCAAGTTTCCTTGTAAAGAAATCTGTTTGATAACGACTCAAAATTTCTATTTCTGAAACAGAAATCCGTTTGATAACAGAAAAAAATTTCTATTTCTATGAATCATGTTGTCCCCATCCTTTAACCTCACTCTTTTACCTCACTCTTCTTGGTGCTTGTGATGGTAATTTAATTTGATAAAAGTTGGTAAATCACTTTAATTTATATTAGTAATTCGATAGAGTAGTTAGGAATTTCAAAACATTAGCAATTTATGTAAATAAAAGCTAGTGATTAGTATAAAAAATGCTAATATGCAAACTATAAAAGATTTGGTATTAAGCATTAAGATTTGGTATGACCCTCCAACATTTAATTTTTTTTCAATTTGATCTATGAATTTTGATTTGATCACATTTTCATATGATTCGGAAATCAAATTGAATACATATCAAAATTTTAAGAATCACGACAAATTAAAACTTTAGTGGTCATTTTAATTATTATCGTCCACTTTTATTTCTATTAATTCGAATTCAAAACGAAAGCTTATCCATCAACGAGGAGGTCTTTGCATTCATTTCCGATGTCATCCATATCTTGCAATGGCGATTCACGAAACAACCTCGTACAAACATTACATTCCCTTTTCTTCTCTTGTTTGGACAGGACAATGACCACGCTGATCACAAATATCAACAAACCAGACCACAGAAATTCGATCTTTTCAGATCTGTGAACAAGTTAGCCTTTCGACACTTGATGCGCTATTCTCACAGTATGTTACAAATTCATTTCTGCAGAAAAACTTCCTAAGGTCAAGAGCAACACTCAATCTCTGCATTATGGCCAAGTGGGAATTCGAAACCAGCCTCAAAAATCACCAAGCGTTAATATAGATTTCGACGCCTATTCCGGGGGGATAAATGCCCTGATGCAGTCTAACCAAATGGCCCGAAGCATCTAGACTTACAATCGATGAGCTGATGACTGAAGGGGAAAAAATTAGATAACTATTGCACCCCACTCAACCTTGCCCAGTCCACGAATTGCATGCCACCATATATGTTGCTTCCGAATCGTACCCCCACCGTGAAGGCCATTGCGACGAGCGGCATACGCTTGGCAAGAGGCGATGCTTCCACCAGTCTCTCTAGTCCATTGATTATCTGATACCGGGTGTTGGAAGAGACAGCAAGAAAAACGCCTGTGAGTTTCGAGATACAAAATAAACAAAGGAGAAGGTATTAGTGGGGCTGGTTGAATGATCACCTGGAAGGTTGACAAGCACCTAATTAGCTCATCGGTTACTGCTTGAGGCTTATATTACATTCCTCTAGGTAACAAGTGGAAAAAGAAACAGGAAATAATGAACATGAAAGTAGCCATGATAGACAAGAAATTTCTTTTCAAGTGGATCATTCAATATTAATACTCATAAGAGAAACAACTACAGAGATAATTTGGTATTTTGGCCGAGGAGATGGTTCAGACCATTCTCATATAGCAATATCAACTCAAATTTTAATACATTGTGACAACTGAAGAAACTATCATCTATCATCATTGTGAAAAGTTTGATGCAGCAGATTTGTGCAAAGAAAATAATGTTCCACCATGATGATACAGCTTATTTTGACTTATTTTGCAGCTTCCATGCTTAAGTCACTTCTAAATTACTTCAGGATGATTGAAATGAAAATAAATCATCTAGGAACACCATGGACAAGGGAAAAGGCATACACGACAGACAGTACATGAAGGGACAGAGATGCAAGAAATGCATAATGAGCAGTGTAGATGCAACAGAACGCCAATCACCTCCAAAATCCCACATTGTTTAGATATTTTCCTTATAACTCTGAAGGCAAAAATCCAGACACTCATGCTCTTCTTGTGAGCAAAATCATGAAAAAAGTTGAAAGCAATGACCAAAAAGATGTGATTATCATGCCGAACATGCAAAATTAAATTTTTACCACTTTGTTGTCATGATCAGATTTGTGATTCCTTGTCCTATGATACCACATGCAAACCCAACTGCACCATACACGACTCCCTGTAATTGTTGTAGAGAAAGAAAAACATTAACCAACTATTACAGCTCTCTACTTGTTTATACGAAAAACTAAAATTCAATCTACACCAAGGAAGCTCGCCTTAAAGAAGTATGTGCCTACTCTCTGATTTACAGAAAATCTACACCCTGGTCTTTCAGCTTCAAATACACTAAGAAAGACTATGATTCACAAATGTAACAGAATGATAAGTCATTTTTCTCAACAAATTTTTAGCAGTAGTGAAAAAATCACTAATGCAAAGCAATGTAGCAACTTATGCCTACTCTACTGTGACATTGAAAAATCCGAAAAAACTAAGGACTCAAAATTCATTAAGAGAAAGCATGAACTGAACCTGCTAGGAAGGGCTGCATATGCATGCTGCATGCGCCCGAGGAATCCCTTGGCAAAAGAAGGTTGACCAATCCTAGCATAAGGAGCTAGCATACCAACTAAAGCAATGTTGACCACCACCCCAACCAAAAGATCTGCAACATACAGCTCAAATTCTGCCCAGAAGTCTTTGCCCCTCTTCTGAACTTCCGCAATTGCAGATCACAAGCACAGACTCGGGCACAAATTACAGAGCACAAACACAGAACAAGCATAGAACAACCAAGAAAGAGGCGAAAAGGGAAGGATCGATCGAACCTCGTGAGGAATCGAAAGCAGAAAAGGGCGACGGCAACTGGATCCGCGGAATCGAGAGTGGGTCGCGGGTCGCTGGTCGATGGGCGGTCCGCGTCGAACTCCGGTGAGGGGACGAGCACCTGCGGAGGAGGCGGGCGCCGGGTCTTCGTGGCCACAACAAGGCGACTCAGATGTCGCAGGGCACAATGGGCTGCAGCAAAAGGGCAAATCGGCACGACTGATTTGGGGCTCTGATGGCGTCGTGAGCTCGGGGACGTCGGGACGGCGCGAGTTTCAGGCGTCGGCTGGAGAGAAGGTGGGCGACGGCGACGGCGACAGCGACTGGAGAGGAGCTGGGCGACGGCGATGGCGACTGGAGAGGAGCTGGGCGACGGCGACGGCAACTGGGGACACGAACGGACAAGGCGGGTCCGACGGGATGACCGGAGCTGGCCGGTCGAGATGAGCGGCGACGGCGACGGCGATGGCGAGATGAGCGGCGACGGCGAGATGAGCGGATTCGGTTCGGAGTCGCTAGGGTTTTTTGTGTTGTGGTGAGGAGAAGGAATGGGGGAAAGCACGATAGTGAGGAGAGGAGAGGAGTACGTCTGGAAGGTGAAGTGGAGAAATAATTTCTATTTCTACGTCAGAAATAGAGAAGCTACAATTTCTAGCTTCTCATTTCTCCTCCAAAACAATTTCTGAAACAGAAATCAGTTTCAGAAATAAAGAAATCAGTTTGTGTTATCAAACGGGTTTCTCCAATTTTCTGTTCCGGGGAACAGAGAAATTGAAACCGAGAAATAGAAATTTTACCATGCAGTACCTAACTAATCCAGAACAAGATGAAATAAATGAAGATTGTATTTTTGTTCTTAAGATCCTCAATGTGACATCTTGGCATTTCTTCATTTCCTATTTACTATATTAAAAATGATAAATGGTTTGACTGAATTTCTAGACCATGATGGTTGAATTGATCAAACCACAAAGGTACAAATCCGTCTTGACCTTCTGCGGACAAGGAGAAACCGTAGCCTAGCAGATTGCTGCATATTAAAATAGGCTCAAATTGAAGTTTACATGGTATCTAGTTGTCCGCATCATGCTTGATGGAGATGAGACTTGTGATGTTGGGAAAACAAGAGACGGCGAGGTTGAGTGCATAGCCGCAATTTAGCTAAAGGAATCCAAGCAGCTGGGAATAAAGAAAAAGAGGTGGAAGTGGCACAACATCAAGGAGAGGTGATAGGAAATTGGGATTCAAGAAAATAGAAGACGTTGGGTAAAGAGATCATGGAGAAGAACAAAAGGCCAAAGATGCATCAACCATTTTTGAAATAGAAATAGGAATAAAGAAAGTGTTGATTTGAGTAGAGATGTTAATGAATTTTAGGCCTTCTACTCTAGTACCATGTTCAACTTTAGAGATAGAGAGAGAATAACAACATGATATTTACGAGAACATGATTGTAATTAGGGTTGCATGGTATCTATTTATAAGAGTAATTAATTACAGTCAGCAAACAAACATAAACATCATTATAAAATGACCCACAATACATATCAATTACATAATGATTCATACGTGCATTACCCTAGAATATGGCTAAAGAAGCCTTATTTATGTTGGATATTTCAGCAGTTTTGAAATATTTATTAGAAATTATGATCGTCATGAAAGTCATCATTTTTGTGACGGTTTTTTCAATGGTCATATAACGGCTTTCTAATGGTTGTATAACGGTCATCTAACGGCTTTATAACTTTTGATTTATTACTTCATAAACTCTTCATTATTTTATAACGTTCATCTTTTTAATTACCAATTGATTTATGATGATCTCCTAATGGCTCTCTCTTTTCCTTGTTTAAAATATAAATTAAACTTCAAACCACAATCTGAGTAGATAAAATGTGTTCTCACATCTTTCCTTTTATTTTGCTGGGTTATACACAAAAGTTGTTCTGTTTCCTTCTAATATTCAGTGCGGAGTATAGAAGAATGTCTGTTGTATCTTGGGAGGATAGCCACCGAAGCCTTACACACCAAATTTCGTACTCCGAGGGGCAGAATTATCCTTAAGGATAGTCTTTGCACACCTCAGACATTTCTTTTTATTTTCTAATCTTTTGTAATGTATTTCCAATAATTATTATTATTTTATGTATACTAATACTTTTTCCAACAATCTTAAGGATAATGCCTATGGATTCCCAAGTTGAAATTGTCATAGCTACCACCATCACTATTGGAATTGAAAGAGGACTCGGAGATGGTGAATAACAAGTTTTGCATATTCGTGGATGGTCTGTCGTGCGACATTGCTGAGCATTAATGAAACAGAGCTTTTGATCATTTTGGTAAGGTTATCAAGTGCTAGGTAAAATTGTTCTTTGAAACTTCATCATCTATGTCTTTCAAGGGCAATCTTAAATCACGTAATGCCAAGTTGACGGAAATTTTGTTATTTCTTTTGGCATCTAGCATGTGCGTTTCACAAGAATATTTTGAGTTTTATTTACTGTCATGTTTGTCTACATTAGAATTGGATGGTTGGTGAAAAGATTCACCGCCATATTTAATATAATGGGCATTATTTTGTTTTATAACATGAACATAACATGAACATGCATATCTATATGTTTGATATAATGTTTATACATGTTATATCACTTGCTGTGACATGGTGAATGTATGTATATGTTATGGGCTCTAGCCATGGGCTGTTTTGCTCTTCTCATTGCTAGCAATGCCTCATTCATCTAGATTATTTTGTAGTTGATATGAAATGGGGCATGGCTAAAAGCTATATGTTCTCCACTGTCTAGGATGCCTCGCTATGATCTAATTAAGGCATCTTATATAGTGGATTTCCCACTGTATTAGAAGGATACAACGATGTAACTAGATTTCAAATTCAGATGAGACAAAATCCATTAATGGATATATGTTCACCTTTGTGGAGGTGATATAGCTTGGAAATAAAACAAATTGGTGGGGGAAATGGCAATCCCTGCTAAACCAAAAGTTGACTTGGTTGAAGCAGATGATTTGATGAAGTAATTGTTGTGGTCATTCCCATGCCAATATATGGCTAATCGAAATTATGGGTGGTAGACTCAAGTGCTACCAGGCATATATGTGTAAACAAAATGCCTTATCCTCTTAAGCTCCAATGGGGGAAGGAGAAGAAAATATTCACTATTTTTTGGTAAATTGAGAACTATTCAAGTTCTTAAGAAAAAGATAAAATTCTTCTCTCATATATGAAAATGAGGCTAAGTAGTTGAGAAACTCTTAGCAGATATTCCTTTGGGAATAAATTGACACCTTATGTGTCTAAGTATCATGATTGCCAAGTAGCAATAACCATTGCAATGAAAAATTTTCAATGGTAAAAATGGACACATCTGATTGAAGGATGATGTGATAAAGCATGCTTAATGATGAAATTATGTCCATTAATTATATGAAGTCAGAAATGGATTTTGGCCAATCCTTTGACTGTACATCGAGGGGAATGGACAAGTTAATTGAAGAAATTAACAATAATGGTAACCCAACCTATGTGATTGGCGATCCCATGAATTAGGTTCATATGGGTAATAACAAGTCATTTGTTGATCTAGTGCACTACTAAAAATTATTGTCCATCCTAAGGTGAAAATAGTGCAAAATTGCAAGGAAAAAAAGGTTAAGCTAAGCTCTTAATAAAATTCCATAGCCATTATTGGTGGTGTATTAAACTGCATAATACACATGATGGAATCACCTATATAAGTGTGGAGTGGGGCCGCTCTTATGAGAATTTTTGGTGAAAATCTCTAAAGCGCTTATGAATAAACCAAGCACGCGCATGGCCTATTAGCGCAAAACCGCGTTGAACAACAAAGTTTGTGGGAGTGTAATGAGATTGGTGAAAATTATAATTCACAAAAAGAAATTCTTGGTTCATAGAAGTTTCAAACTTCACCAATGATTTCGTGAATTATATTTCATTCTTTCTAGGATTGATTCATAGCCTAACAAGCACCAATTCCGACACCTTACTCTCCAATAACCCAACATTATTCTATTTTTCTTGTCAAAACTTTCTGAAATATGTGGGGGATTGTTGAATATTCCAGCAGTTTTGAAATATTTATTAGAAATTATGATCGTCATGAAAGTCATCATTTTTGTAACGATTTTTTCAACGGTCATTTAACGGCTTTCTAATGATTGTATAACGGTTGTCTAACGGCTATATAATTTTTGATTTATTACTTCATAAACTCTTCATTATTTTATAACGGTCATCTTTTTAATTATCAATTGATTTATGATTATCTCCTAATGGCTCTCTCTTTTCCTTGTTTAAAATATAAATTAAACTTCAAACCACAACCTGAGTAGATAAAATGTGTTCTCACATCTTTCCTTTTATTTTGCTGGGTTATGCACAAAAGTTGTTCTGTTTCCTTCTAATATTTAGTGCAGAGTATAAAAGAATGTCTGTTGTATCTTGGGAGGATAGCCACCGAAGCCTTACACACCGAGTTTCGTACTCCGAGAGGCGGAATTATCCTTAAGGACAGTGTTTGCACGCCTCAGACATTTCTTTTTATTTTCTAATCTTTTGTAATGTATTTCCCATAATTATTATTATTTTATGTATTCTAATACTTTTTCCAACAATCTTAAGGATAATGCCTATGGATTCCCAAGTTGAAATTGTCGTAGTTACCACCATCACTATTGGAATTGAAAGAGGACTCGGAGATGGTGAATAACAAGTTTTGCATATTCGTGGATGGTCTGCCGTGCAACATTGCTGAGCATTAATGAAAAAGAGCTTTTGATCATTTTGGTAAGGTTATCAAGTGCTAGGTAAAATTGTTCTTTGAAACTTCATCATCTATGTCTTTCAAGGGCAATCTTAAATCACGTAATGCCAAGTTGACGGAAATTTTGTTATTTCTTTTGGCATCTAGCATGTGCGTTTCACATGAATATTTTGAGTTTTATTTACTGTCATGTTTGTCTACATTAGCTTTGGATGGTTGGTGAAAAGATTCACTGCCATATTTAATATAATGGGCATTATTTTGTTTTATAACATGAACATAACATGAACATGCATATCTATATGTTTGATATAATGTTTATACATGTTGTATCACTTGCTGTGACATGGTGAATGTATGTATATGTTATGGGCTCTAGCCATGAGCTGTTTTGCTCTTCTCATTGATATTCTCATTGCTAGCAATGCCTCATTCATCTAGATTATTTTGTAGTTGATATGAAATGGGGCATGGCTAAAAGCTATATGTTCTCCACTGTCTAGGATGCCTCGCTATGATCTAATTAAGGCATCTTATATAGTGGATTTCCCACTGTATTAGAAGGATACAATGATGTAACTAGATTTCAAATTCAGATGAGACAAAATCCATTAATGGATATATGTTCACCTTTGTGGAGGTGATATAGCTTGGAAATAAAACAAATTGGTGGGGGAAATGGCAATCCTGCTAAACCAAAAGTTGACTTGGTTGAAGCAGATGATTTGATGAAGTAATTGTTGTGGTTATTCCCATGCCAATATATGGCTAATCGAAATTATGGGTGGTAGACTCAAGTGCTACCAGGCATATATGTGTAAACAAAATGCCTTATCCTCTTAAGCTCTAATGGGGGAAGGAGAAGAAAATATTCACTATTTTTTGGTAAATTGAGAACTATTCAAGTTCTTAAGAAAAAGATAAAATTATTCTCACTCATATATGAAAATGAGGCTAATTAGTTGAGAAACTCTTAGCAGATATTCCTTTGGGAATAAATTGACACCTTATGTGTCTAAGTATCATGATTGCCAAGTAGCAATAACCATTGCAATGAAAAATTTTCAATGGTAAAAATGGACACATCTGATTGAAGGATGATGTGATAAAGCATGCTTAATGATGGATTTATGTCCATTAATTATATGAAGTCAGAAATGGATTTTGGCCAATCCTTTGACTATACATCAAGGGGAATGGACAAGCCAATTAAAGAAAATCAACAATGATGGTAACTCAACCTATTTGATTGGCGATCCCATGAATTAGGTTCATATATGTAATAACAAGTCATTTGTTGATCTAGTGCACTACTAAAAATTATTGTCCATCCTAAGGTGAAAATAGTGCAAAATTGCAAGGAAAAAAAGGTTAAGCTAAGCTCTTAATAAAATTCCATAGCCATTATTGGTGGTGTATTAAACTGCATAATACACTTGATGGAGTCACCTATATAAGTGTGGAGTGGGGCCGCTCCTATGAGAACTTTTGGTGAAAATCTCTAAAGCGCTTATGAATAAACCAAGCACGCGCATGGCCTATTAGCGCAAAACCGCGTTGAACAACAAAGTTTGTGGGAGTGTAATGAGATTGGTGAAAATTATAATTCACAAAAAGAAATTCTTGGTTCATAGAAGTTTCAAACTTCACCAATGATTTCGTGAATTATATTTCATTCTTTCTAGGGTTGGTTCATAGCCTAACAAGTACCAATTCCGACACATTACTCTCCAATAACCCAATATTATTCTATTTTTCTTGTCAAAACTTTCTGAAATATGTGGGGGATTGTTGGATATTCCAACAGTTTTGAAATATTTATTAGAAATTATGATCGTCATGAAAGTCATCATTTTTTTAACGGTTTTTTCAACGGTCATTTAACGGCTTTCTAATGATTGTATAACGGTTGTCTAACGGCTTTATAATTTTTGATTTATTACTTCATAAACTCTTCATTATTTTATAACAGTCATATTTTTAATTATCAATTGATTTATGATTATCTCCTAATGGCTCTCTCTTTTCCTTGTTTAAAATATAAATTAAACTTCAAACCACAACCTGAGTAAATAAAATGCATTCTCACATCTTTCCTTTTATTTTGCTGGGTTATACACAAAAGTTGTTCTGTTTCCTTCTAATATTTAGTGCGGAGTATAGAAGAATGTCTGTTGTATCTTGGGAGGATAGCCACTGAAGCCTTACGCACCGAGTTTCGTACTCCGAGAGGCAGAATTATCCTTAAGGACAGTGTTTGCACGCCTCAGACATTTCTTTTTATTTTCTAATCTTTTGTAATGTATTTCCAATAATTATTATTATTTTATGTATTCTAATACTTTTTCCAACAATTTACAATCCATCCTAATCTACCACTACCCACATGGAGTGGCAATTGATATTTGATCATGAGGGGTAAACCTGGATGAGGGATCGCAAGCCTAGTATAGGAGTGATTTTGTAATCCCCGAAGCCAGCATCGGCAAAGAGCTTCTCCCATTCTGTCTCATTCCTCTCTCTTCCTGAAAAAATGGTCATCACCAACATGTCGAAGAAGAGTTGGGTTTCGATCATCTTTTTGTCACCTTTCGCGTTGTCCATCACCATCTCAATTATAATCACCTTTTTATTCAGGCCCTTGCCCTTGCCCTTGCTTATGGCTTCCTTGCATCGCTTTAGTATCTTCACAGTGTCTTCATCGCTCCAGTCATGGAGTATCCACTGCAAGTCTCTATCATAAATGTTCTATTAGTCTCTCAATATGTAGATACAATGAGTTAATATGTTGTATGCTATAGATTCTCTTTGTGAAAGTTGAATGCTAGTAGTGCAATCAATGTAGTATCTTCCTCATTATAAAGATAACTAAGGTGAAAGTCACACACTTGCCTTCAATAGCATTGCATCCCCAGGTGGGTATCGCCTCAAACATGTCCCCGGCAACATATTTCACGTGCTTACTCCGTTCCGAATTGACTACCACATGTGGAAGATCAAAATTTGTGCATTCAATATGCGGAAAGGTGCTCGTTATGGCATTGGCCATTGTGCCATGTTCACATGATTCACGTTGGTATAGGAGGCCCCATAACCTTAAAATAGTTTAGGTGCATTGGATTTTCCCTCGCTCTTATATCTTATTTATTATCCTGAAATTCGGAAGTTCAGTTATAGAATTTTGGCTTAGTTTAGACTGGTTAGCTCGTGTGAGTCTCTCTAGAATCTAACTCGATCGTTCACCCCGAACTCTTGAAAATCTACTGAGAATATATCAACACTGTTTACCCTAGTGCTAATATCAGGCGTTATTCCCTGCATTGATCCGAGGTCACGAGTTTGAAATACAACGGAGATTGGGCTACAAATTCCGTGGCAAGAATGAATCTCACTTAATGCTTTTTTGGCGCTCAGATAAAAAAGAAATATAGCATGTGTAGACATCATCGTGTCCTCGTAGTAGGTACATGTCTCTTTCCAATTATGGACCACGTCGTCCATGTTGATTGGCGTCCTTCCTTTATTGATTCTTTAAGTCTCTATGACGGGTGACAATCTTGATCGTTAAGTTTCGAAAAGACTGTCCATCTCAATCAACGTGTTTCACGTTTTTACTTTTTAAGAAAAATTGTTATCGAGAGGCTTAGTCAAATTGATTTTAATTTTCACTAACTTCCTGAATCTAGTAAAATGCGAGATAAAGTTCAGGCCGGCGGTCCAAACATATCGGTCAAATGATGATACATCAACATGTTGGATTTCAACAGCTGAGATGTGTCTTTATTTTTATTTGTCTTCCTTTTTTCCTTTTCTTTTTTCCCTTTTCCCCCATCTGGATTCGTCTCCCTCCTTCCTCAACCGGCAGCCCCTCTTCCTTCGTTCATGCTTATTGATGGATTTAATAAATGGGCCTTTAGGTGGGCCTAAAGGCCCGGTCCACGGGAATAAGGCCCGTGGAAGGGAAAGGTATAAAAGGGATGAGAGAAAGGGAGAACGTACCTTTGGCATTTACAACGTACGTTCTCTTTCTCTTCAAGAATCCTCTCTCTCCCTCAAAGGCTAGAAGCGACGCTATCTCCACTTTTTGGCGAATTTTCGACATCGGATCGAACAGGACTGAATCCTCTTCCTCTTTGCGACGTCGGTGTCTAATCTGTGGCCAACAAGGTACGCTCGAATCCGTGGTGTGCTTTTGATCGGTGATACGTGACATTAGGGCTTATCTTCCGCATATGATTTAGGGGTTCGGTTTAGGTGCCGAATCCGGTTTTTCGGGATCCGACCGAACCTAACATTGGTATCAGAGCCCGTGTTAGCGTTTTCCCGACTTGTATGATGTTTTATGATGTTGTATGATGTTTTATGATTGATTTTCGCATAATCCTTTTTCGGCCGTACGGATCGTGGCCTTAAATCCCGACACCCGAGCATACTTCGCCATTTTTTCCTACATTTCGTAAGTCAAAATCAAAATATAATGGCATAGGGAGGAAGGCGACGTCGAGACGAGTCCGGCGACGTGTTGCGCGCCGCCGAGGCCGCCGGACGCGCGCCGCCACGCGCGGCCGGAACGCGCGGGGGTCATCGCGCGTGCGTTGCACGCGCCGACTCGGCTCCCCGCGCGAAACGCACCGTTTCGCCCGGCGCGTGCAACGCACGCGCGCGAAACGGTGCGTCGAACGCACCGTTTCGGCCCGGCGCGTGCGACGCACGCGCGAGGAACGGGCGCGCCGTTCGGCCCGGGCGCGTGCGATGCACGCGCGCCAAACGGCGCGTCGTTCGGCCTCGGCGCGTGCCATGCACGTGCCGGATGACGTCATCGTGACGTCATCCCGCACGCGCCCGGCACGTGTCGGTCGGTTCGTCCGGCGTGCAGACCGGTCCGACCGGACGACCGGTCCGACCGGGCGACCGGCCCGACCGTCTGACCGGCCCGACCGTTGACCGTTGACTTGACCGTTGACTTGACCGTTGACCGGCCGTTGACCGTTGACCCAAAAAAAAAAAAAAAGGAATTTGTTTCTTTTTTCAATTACGTCTATGTGGATTATATGTAATCCAATATTGTTCTGCATTTGTTGCAGGAACAATGCCTCCCCTTCGATTACGTACGCCTATTCGCGTGATTACCGATAAACAAAAGGCAAAGCTTTCTAAGTTGATAGGCGAGTTGGGTCGATTATCGATGGGAGAAAGGTGACTTAATTGATCATGTTCTTGAAGTCAACGGGAAGATTCAACAGGTCATATGGAATGGTCATCTCATGTCGCAGTCAGAGATGGTGCGATTTTTCATTAACACTCTTCCATCAGAATGACAAGATGTGTTGAATCGCATATGGGATGTCAACGGTGCTGCTTCTTATAAGAAAATTGTGATAGATTTTGTAAACGAATATTACTGCATTGTTGCAAGGGAAAAGGTCAAGAAATTGACCAAAATAGGATCTTTCCGGTTCGTGTGAAGGTTATTTGTAAAATGTATTAGCTGTTTTTGTTGAGTGTGCTATGTGAACATCCTATGTAATATTATCTACCTGATTGTTGTTATTGTAACGACCTATATGTTTGTTGTATTAACTGAAAGTATTATCATATTATTGTATGTCAATTATCTGTCACTTTCTGTTAATTGCTGGTTGCTGTGGGTAGTTAGCTGTGGGTAATAATAGAAGTTTCATGTAGAATCATAGAATTGATTTTGCATATGACAATCATATTAATGATAGTTTTAAGTTAGGATTTTTGGAGGATGATTGGAAACATAGTGACCTTTTGATTCTAAAACCTTACTTAAAATTGTTAATTAATATGATGGGTTTGTGCAAAATAGATGCATAAATAATAGGCATTAATAACTCGTGCATATATGTCTCGATGTGTTCGGATCAATGGCTTCACCACAAAGAGCATAGTTGCCGAGCTGAACAAAGGTGAAAAGCTCAATGGTGACAACTATGAAATCGGCAAATGAAAATCCAAAGTATGTCTTTGGAAGAGCAAGAAGCACTTGAGACTCTTGTCCCGACCATGGTAGAACCCGAAGAAGGAACCACCTGCACAAAGCATAAGAGAGACAAAGAAGCATTTGCTGCATGGAAAAGAAAGAACTCTCTTGCTCGCATCACGTTGCTGAGCAGCATGGAAAATGACGTCATGCGAGAGTTTAGGCGTTTTGAAAATGCCAAAGACATGTGGGAAGCATTGGCGGCAAGATTTGGTCATACTTCGGTGACCAGACTAAGGCAGCTCACTATTAGGTTTGACTCTTATAAGAAGCCTCATGGTCAGACCATGAAGCAACATCTTAGAAAGATGTCAAACATGATTAATGAGCTTAAAGATGCTGGCCATGTCCCGACGGATGAGCAGCAAGTGCAAGCAGTGATTCGTTCCTTGCCTCGAGTTGGGAGCATATGAAGGTGCACCCGACTCATAATGAGAATATCAAAACCTTTGAGGATGCATTGCGTCATCTTGAGCTGGAAGATGACCGCCTATTGGCGGCTAAGCCGGAAGCTGAACTCTATCATGCTAGTTCTAGCTCAAATGGAGCTTCGGGCTCCAAGCGCAAGCGCCCTAACCGGTTTGATAAAGGGAAAGGCAAGGAAGCTGGTCCTTCAGGGGAAGAAACCCAAGTTTAACCAACATGAAAGAGGAAAGCGTCCTCGCATGAAAAAGCTAACAAGGGTGAAATGCTACAACTGTGGCAAGAAGGGTCACTATGCTCGCGACTGTCGTGAGCCAAAGAAGGTAAGCACCCCTTGTATTTTTCAGAACTTAGCTTATGTGTCGAGTTCTGTATTCTTAACTGAATCTAATCCTTTGTGGTGTGGATTCGGGAGCAAGAGACCATGTAGCGAAGGATAGAGGATCCTTCGTGGAATTCGACGAATACCAACGGAACTAAGTGGATCTATGTGGGAAACAACTCCAGAGCTGAAGTGAAAGGAATTGGCACATGCCAACTGAATATGCGTGGTGGACGCACTTTGTTCCTTCATGATGTATTGTATACTCCGGAGATTCGTCGGAATTTAGTGTCTGTTTTAGTATTGGTTAAATTAGGTTTTAATTTGAACTTCTATGATAGAGGTGTGGATTTGTTTTTGAATACAAATTACTATGGTTGTGGATATTTTCTGGATGGTTTCATTGTATTAGATATTGATTATGTTAATACAAATGTTTGTTATTCCCTTCTCACGTCTCCTAACACATATGATAAGGATGTGAATGTATGGCATGCTAGACTTGGTCACATTGGCCAGCAGCGTATGAATAGACTAGCCAAAGAGGGCTTGTTGGGCAAAATTGAAAAGTCGATTTGCCTATCGTAAGCATTGTCTAGAAGGGAAAACGACAAGGAAACCATTTGGAAAAGGTAAAGAGTTGAATTTCCTCTGCATTTAATCCATTCGATATCTCGTGGTCCAATGAATGTGAGAGGAAGGCATGGGGCTGTTTATTTCATCACTTTTATAGATGATTATACTCGATTCGGATATGTCTATTTAATTTCTCACAAATCTGAAGCAATAAGTTGTTTCAAAAGGTTTATGAACCTGGTAGAGAATCAATTAGACAAGAAAATAAAAGCATTGAGATCCGATCGAGGTCGAGAATATTTATCCGATGAGTTCAGAAAATTATGTGATGAAAAAGGAATAGAAAGACAGTTATCTATTCCATATACTCCTCAACAAAATGGTGTTGCGAGAGAAGAAACAGAACCCTACTAGAAATGGTTAGGTCCATGATGGCGCATGCTAACTTGCCTATCACCTTTTGGAGTGATGCGTTGTTATCTGCTGCCTATATACTTAACCGTGTGCCTTCCAAATCAGTTGCTTCCACTCCATATGAGTTATGGACAGGTAGAAAACCAGACTTAAGTTTTCTTAAGCCATGGGGTTGTGCTGCCTATACACTTGAATCCTCTCACAAGTTTGGGAAATTGGGTCCCGGAGGCAAAAAGAGTATTTTCATAAGATACTCGAACACTCAAAAGGGTATGTGTTCATAGGTGAGCAGGAAAGTGGGAGTATAACTGAATTTGAATCACGAGATGTCACATTCTTAGAGGATGAATTTCCTAAGAAGGGCGAATTAGGGGAAGACAACACCCTATTTGAAACCTCGGATCAAGATAATGATCTTAGTGGAATTCGTCCAAGTGGGAGTAATATGAGAAGTGATGAATTGAATTCGACTCATTCTCAATTGCAACCACATGATGAGACGACATCATTATCTAATCCCAGTGGGAGCATAATGGGGAATGATGTGCAAAGAGCACAAACTCCCATACGGCGAACAAGTCGCCAAAGTATTCCCCGTCGACGTTTTGACATTGAAGGGAAACTTTTATGGTTGCTCCACAAGATGAGGATGAGCCTAGAAATATTAATGAGGCTCTAAATTGCCCCAGAAGGAAAAATGGATTCATGCAATGGAAGAGGAAATGGAGTCAATGAAATCAAACCAAGTCTGGGAACCGGTTGATCTTCCAAAAGGACGCAGAGCTATTGGGAACAAATGGGTTCTCAAAGTAAAGCGAAAGTCTGATGGCTCGATAAAAAGGCATAAGGCTCGCCTTGTAGCGAAGGGGTATAATCAACAGGAAGGGATTGATTATGAAGATACGTTTTCTCCTGTAGTTAAATTTACCTCGATTCGCATTATTCTGGCAATAGTATCTAGTTTGGATCTTGAATTACATCAGATGGATGTAAAGACTGCTTTCCTCAATGGAGAATTAGAGGAAGAAATATACATGGAACAACCTACTGGTTTCATAGTGAAAGGTCAAGAAGAAAAGGTATGTCGACTTTTGAGATCGATATACGGCCTTAACGATCATCGAGACAATGGTATATACGTTTTCATAATGCCATAATGGCATATGATTTTACAATGATTGATGAGGATCATTGTGTATATATCAAAAGATCCAAGGATCAATTTGTGATCATATCATTATATGTTGATGATATGCGGTGCCGGAAGCAATATGGAGTTTGTTCATACTTGTCAAGAGTTGGTTGTCTTCCAACTTTGAAATGAAGGATATGGGTGAGGCTGCATACATTCTTGGAGTTAAGATTTCAAGGGATCGTTCGAAGAGATCGTTGTCTCTTTCGCAAGAAACATATATAAATAAAGTTCTTGAACGATTTCGTATGCAAGATAGTAAACCCATAGACACTCCTATTGCGAAAGGTGAAGGATTGAGCCATAGACGTGTCCGAGGACTCCACAAGAAAAGGAACAGATGAAACATGTTCCTTATGCAAGTGCAGTTGGGAGCTTGATGTACGCTATGATGTGTACAAGACCCGACATATGTTTTGCAGTTGGAATGGTGAGTAGATACCAATCCAATCCAGGTCCAAGACATTGGAAAGCCGTGAAGAGAATGCGAGGTATCGAAGGGAACTGCGATTTCAAGTTGAATTATCAAGGAAAGGATCTGCGACTTGAAGGCTATTCTGATGCTGATTGGGGAGGAGATTTAGATGAAAGGAAATCTACCTCTGGTTTTGCTTTCTTCGAACAATGGCGCCATATCATGGAGCAGTAAGAAGCAAACGTGTATAGCCTTATCCACGATGGAAGCTGAGTTCGTGGCATTATCAGCAGCGGTGCAAGAAGGAATTTGGCTTAAGAGATTTTTGGATCATTTAGGTGTTATTGAGAAAGCTGCACATCCGTTATTGGTTAACTGTGATAGCCAAGCAGCTATAGCGTACACTAAAGATCCAAAATATCATGGCAAGACCAAACATATAGATACCAAGTATAACTTTGTAAAAGATATGGTTGCACGAAAGGATGTGAACTTGCAAAGTACATATCTACGCATAGAATGGTAGCAGATCCTATGACAAAGCCAATACCTAGAGATGTGTTTTGTGGTCATGTGAAATCTCTAGGATTGCGTAGAGTTTGATGTACTTGGATTGTAATTTCCCGAGTTGTTCACATGTATGAACTAGTGTTGTTTCATTATTAATGCCTATGTATCTTTGTTTGATCTTTATGCATCTTAATGCTCAGTGCATTATATTATGTTGAGAAAGTATGTCGGACAGATAAGAGATTAGCCCACTCACACGGGTAATCGCCTCTATTTACTATGTGATAGATAGAGATGAGACTGTTTTTAAGCTTATTATCTAAGTGATAATCGAGAACTCAAGCTTAAAATACGTATGTCGCCTTAACTCGAGTGTTAAGATGAGGACATAGTACACACGATGTCCGAAAGTAAAATAACCAACACATTTTACTTTATCTGTCTAAGATGCCGATGCGAGTTCGATGAATTTTATGAATGAGTCAATACGTGAACTCAAGTTAGACATTGGGTATGTCGAACTATCATCCGTACGGTATTGATGGTGAAGACATACGCTCCATGGGAAAGGAGTTAATACCGTAATACGTATTTCATACTATGTATGCATTAGACGACTTATAAGAGTGGCAAAAGTTTGATCTCAACTTTTATGACGTGTGAGACTCTTGAGGAATAGAGTTCCTCGTTTTTAGTGCCCTCATGACTCTTACTTATTCTCAAGATTTCTATTTAGTGTTTGCTATCTTAGAATGTTGCCAATGGTCATGAGTTGATTCGATCTAATGGGACATTTCTAGAAAAGCAAGTTGAACTGAAATTGAGAGTTTGAAGGAAAGAGGAAGATCGGATTTGTAGAATCACATTGTGGTTTTGTATTCACAGTCGACCAATTATGACTGTCTTTGGGATAATCATAATTGTGAATACAATAAATATATCATTGTTTAAATGAGATTAAGAGAGATATAAATGTGATCGATCGATCTAGGGTACTGCATACTATTTTTTACTCGGAAAATGATGCCCATTATGAGCTGCTATATATTCCTAACAGATGTATAGCAACGAGCTCTCAAAGTATGCTTGGTCGCACGGATTATTCACCGGTATGAATGTTGAAAGAGGAAAAAGAGGATTTTCAGTTGATGGGCCTCATTTGGGCCTATCCGCCCATGTTGGTTTTGGTCCACCATGTGCGAGTGGGAGATGATGGATTTAATAAATGGGCCTTTAGGTGGGCCTAAAGGCCCGGTCCACGGGAATAAGGCCCGTGGAAGGGAAAGGTATAAAAGGGATGAGAGAAAGGGAGAACGTACCTTTGGCATTTACAACGTACGTTCTCTTTCTCTTCAAGAATCCTCTCTCTCCCTCAAAGGCTAAGAAGCGACGCTATCTCCACTTTTTGGCGAATTTTCGACATCGGATCGAACGGGACTGAATCCTCTTCCTCTTTGCGACGTCGGTGTCTAATCTGTGGCCAACAAGGTACGCTCGAATCCGTGGTGTGCTTTTGATCGGTGATACGTGACATTCCCGGGCTTATCTTCCGCATATGATTTAGGGGTTCGGTTTAGGTGCCGAATCCGGTTTTTCGGGATCCGACCGATCCTAACACTTATTGTTGCCATCAGCTAGCTTTCGCTGCCGCCAACATCAGGTGCGGTTCTCTTAATTTGAATCAGAGCACTCGTGCTATCATTCTAATTATTCAATCGGTTTATAATGTATGACATTGTAACAAAAGTTTAATTTCCAGGTTCCTCAATCGAAGTTTGTCTGCCTTCATCCTGCAACGAGGATCTTCCGTAGACAGATGCCTCCAATTTCTTCTGCTAGAAATTTAAGTTGATATTGTCCCGCTTACATGTATTGATAGTAGTGAGTCATGTGTTTACATATAATCGCGACTCAAATTGAGAATGACTGCACTTACTATATTGAAGCTTTTATTCCAGAAATTGTCATTGATCTTAACTTTTCCAGGATAAGTTATGTAGACCCTATCATTTGTTTGAGTTCTATCGAATGATAAACTATTATCTAGAAGCATACTTGATTTCGTGCATTCATTAGTCCACAACCAATAGCAATATCATGCACTTGAAGTTAATTATCGATTTGATATATCCATACGACGTGATCCTGACCATTACTAAATGGTACAATACATCTATACAACATGATCTTGATCAATAATTAGCGTATATTCATTGATGGTAATTATGTTTCAACCTAAATTGCCTTCCTTCACTTGACACAATTAATAAGCATAATTTGGAATGGATCATTGTATTTGTATATACATACTAGAGAATAGAACATGTATAATAACGTAGTAGTTGGCCTCTACGAGCATGCTTCATTTTTCAATTCTTATATTTCTTTTTTAATCAGCTTTTTTTTTTTCCATTTTATACTATTTTAGTTATTTTCCTTTCACGAATTGTATGGAAGAAAGCTATTTCAGAAATAGTTGGACTGATTTTTACTTTTTCCTTTTTATTTAATCTAGATTGTGTGTCTCACGCACTCCGACTCAAGCAAAAGAGCACGTTTTGCTCTTGTTTAAATGCAGACAAACATGTCCTTATCTAGAACTGGATCGCCAATTACTTATAGCAAGCCAATTAAAAAAAAAACTATACGATTTTGCTTGTTTATGTTTTTTTTTTTTTTTTTAATTTCAATAAAGGGCAATCCAATACAATTTCCACCATTACTAGCTTGTTCAGTTTTTCTTTCACTAAGTTACATCCACAATAGAAGTTTAATTCAGATATGTTTTGAAATTTTTGTGTGATATAAGAATAAATATATATAGAAATAATCAATTCTACTAAATAAAATAATGGTCTAATTAAAATGCAGAGAATTATTTATGAATAAGTCATTTTAGAAAGAACTCATTTATGTCTATTTTAATCTTAAAGAAGTTCAGTTGATTTTAATCTTAAAGAAGAATTTTCTTAAATATTTTAATTTTGCCAACTTAATCTTAAAATATTTTGATAATTTGTCAATTTAAATCCTTCCAACCAAAATTGGCCGGAAATCACTAACGTGAACACTAGCCAGCCTACATGGCATGGCCGGTGGTGTCAGCATAAACAAGTTTTGCAATTCTTTTTTTGAATTTTTTTTGGCCATCTTCATAAGGATTAAACAAATTATTTATTTTATGATAAATAGTAAAAGATACTTAGCCGTTTATTAAAATATACGTCCTTTCTCGATTTTTTAAGTTGGACAATAACTCTTGACAGAGTTTCAAATGATTTGATTCTTTCCTTACATCTTTCCTTAGAGCCGTAGAAGCCTCCTTCTATAGATATTTAACATTACCAAAATAGCAATTATATAATAGTAAATACAATCTTTCCATAGCTACGAAATTAGGTTATCGCTCAAATCGGAAATACTACTCATCCGTTCACCTCAAATCCACAATGATAAGTACCACCACAGCAAAATTTTGCTCTTAGAATTATCGGAATTCTTTTTCTAAGATTTCCTCAAGATATGTATTTTCTTAAGCTTTGGACGGGCAAGTCTTATGGGTTTATTGGGAAACTTGTTTTTCACAACTGGGGCTTAAACATGATTTTGGAAAGCTCTAAATTCGTCCTTGAGCATGGTTAAGGAGGAGGCAAAGGGAAGGGGAGGGAGGGAGGGAGGGAGGGAGGAGCCGGGAAGGAAGGGGGGGGGGGGGGGGTGGGTGGGTGGGTGTGGGGGTGGGGTGGTGGATTTAGGGTTTTAGATCTTTGAATTGCAGTTATTCTTAATCGCAGAGGATCCAACAACCTTCCTTGATATGTCCCGGCACCATTTTCTCTGCCGACATTAAGTTGGGCAGCCTAGTATTCTTTTATTTATCTTTAAGGCGACGCACTTGCCCAACATAGTACAGAATCGACTCTTGGATTCGATGGTGATAAGAGATTCGTCTTATTCATAGGCTATCTCGTATCAATTGTTAGTAATTGCTCTTTCTTTCTTTAAAAGTTTTTTTGGAGTTTTTCTTTTCTTTTTCCTCTTATTTTTCTATTTATATATTGTTTGGTTGAGTTGTGGATCGATCCTTGATGGCGGGGATTACAGAAGATGGTGACAAACAAAAAATAAAGAACATTTTACCAAAAAAAAACAAAAAATAAAGTATAGATTTATATATAATCAAGTTGTTAAGATATTGTCCAGCTATGTCAACGTGATTCTCGTTTCTCTACAGGAAGTGTCACCAGACTTGATCAAATTGCAATACAGATGTATGTTTTGTAGGAGTAGAAGCCGACGTAACCCGAAGACTCTCCCGATTGTAATGTTAGGGTGCTTTGTCATTCTAAATGTAATGTCTATAAATTATTTCCATAAGATTAAATAAAGCACATATCGAGAAGAGCAAGATAGACTACACCGAGGAGAGAAAACAAGAGCCCCACGCAATTTCGGATCACATTTCATCAGGCCTATCATATGTTGCGTTCACGGAAGAAATCAACGAGATGTTGTGAGATCAAGATAAGTGGACATAATAGCCACTTAGTTTTAAACCGTCATAGGCCTTGAGCTCAATATCACTTGTGTCGTAAAGGAAGTTGCCCCACATTATTTATTAGGAATCCATAAATTGACGTAAAATTTCGCCATAATCTAACATAAGCGCGACATTCGCTTAGAAACCTCCCTCG
The DNA here is from genome assembly GCA_014182715.1 of Eucalyptus cloeziana. NCBI lineage: Eukaryota > Viridiplantae > Streptophyta > Magnoliopsida > Myrtales > Myrtaceae > Eucalyptus > Eucalyptus cloeziana. Next base: position 28,333,123 of record CM024634.1, on the reverse strand, counting down.
ACTCATAGAAATCACCAATTTCAATTTGTCTTCTATACATTTTTACAAGATGTTTTTGTTATGTTCGTCACGTTACATTTAATTTATGCACAGCATTTACAAGATATTTTTCTTATGTTTGTCAAGTTACATTTAATTTATGCACGGCAAGGAAGGAGTACGTGCAATTTATGCCTATAAAACCCTTTCCCCACCTCAACTCATCAATACCTTAAACCAAATCCAAACTCGTTAGTCATTCCCCCTTAACAATGGAATCGGTTGATAATGGAGTGATGAGCGAGAGCGAGATCGTCCAAGCCCAAGCTCACGTATGGACCCATACTTTCAACTCCATCTCCTCCATGTCCCTCAAATGCGCCATCGAACTTGGCATCCCCGACACCCTCCACCACCACGGCCATCCCATGACACTTACCAAGCTCGCCGCCAAGCTGTCGGTCCCCAACTCCAAGGTGACCTTCCTGCGCCGCCTCATGGCGGTCCTTGCCCAAACTGGCTTCGTCTCTCAAGGAAAGTCTGCTGCTAATAATGACCATGAGCAACTAGGGTTGACGTACTCACTCACTCCCATTTCACGTGCGATCCTGAAAGGCGAACCCGGTGGCTTGTCGCCTATGGTGTCGTTCATCCTTGACCCCATCATACAAGATCCATTGCACTGCCTGGGGGAGTGGCTCAAGAGCGAGAGCCCAAGCCCTTGCACGCCCTTCGTCATGAAGCACGGGAAGAGCCTGTGGGAGTACACGGCCCAGGACGAGGCGGTGAACCGGTCCTTGAACGAAGCCATGGCAAGCGACGGGCCATTGATCGCAAGGCTGATGATGGAGAAACGTGGACGGCAGCTGTTCCAAGGGTTGAGGACGGTGGTCGACGTCGGAGGAGGGAGTGGAGGGTTGGCGAGGGAGGCGGCAGAGGCGTTTCCACAAGTGGAGTGGATGGTGCTCGATCTGCCGCACGTGGTGGCCGGCTTGGAGGGGACGAGGAACTTGAAGTTTGTGGGTGGTGACATGTTTAACGCTGTTCCTTCGGCGGATGCTGTTTTGCTCAAGGTCCGTACGAAAGAGATTTTAATTTTTTTTCTTCCTTAGTCACATTGCAAGTGCATTAAGCTTCACGCATTCTTTTTGTTCCGGTATCTAAACTTTTTATTTGTTTAATCAAATACCTAACTCTTTTAACATGACTCAATACAAGGTCTTCGCTAAATACAGGGAAGGAAAATGCCCGCATTAAATATTTAAGTTGGTCACTATATTGAAAAATAAAAATTCAGCTACTCGATCGAGAAAGTGATAAGACCTCAGTTACTTATGGGGTCGTTAACCTTCAAAAGAAATGCAAACGAAACTTTAATTTACTTTAGACCTAATGGGAAAGTACATTTTGACACCAATTTTACATAAATAGATTACTGGATGGTGATACTACTTAATCTATTGACTAAGATTCTTAATGAGGACAGATAAAAAGGCAACAAATCAAATCAAATATAAACTATGAAGGCTACTTAATCATATAACAAACCTTTTCATTAATAACTTAATTGATTCCATTAAATTGAGAGGGTTCATATGCTATTGTGGGTCTCAATTTATGAACACGTGCCTCTTTCTTTCTTCGTTTTTAGTTGTCAAGCAATGGTACTAAGTGCTATCTTGGCTTTCTAGTTTTTTTGTTTTACTTTCCACCTTTATGGTTTTTTTTTCTTTTTTACATTTGAAACGTGATTTTTTTTTTTCATACAATCTTTAATTAAAAAATTACACATATAACCCTTTAATTTCTTTTTTCATCGTGCCAAATTATTCCTATAATTTTTGGACGTTAGAATAATATTTTAAGTTTGGTAGCAAAATGCACAAGCAAACCTTCTTCTTAAAATTTATGTAACGTTATCATATCAAGATTCACTAATCTCAAATCAAATTCCATCAAATGTGCATGCGCTTTTCCAATCTTCAGCAGAATACTTTAGGCTCATAGGCAAATCCTCTTTCTCTCATAAGCGGGAGTGCCGAATGATACATATATTCTAAGAGATGCATATCTACATCTATCTATCAGTGGATATTACATGATTGGAGCAACGAAGAGAGCGTGAAGATACTGAAGCGGTGTAAAGAAGCCGTTTTGAGCAAAGGTAAGAAGGGAAAGGTGATGATAATCGATATATTGATCGGTGATGAGTCCGAGGAAGACGAAGCATCGATGGGGATTAAGCTTTGCTTTGACATGTTGATGATGACGGTTGTCCCAGGCAAAGAGAGGAACGAGAAAGAATGGGCTAACCTCTTTCAGGAGGCTGGTTTCACTGAATACAGAATCACTCCTTTGGAGGGTATTAGATCTCTCATTGAGGTTTATCCTTGATGATTGAGATTAATTAAAGTAATATGTGCCCTTGACATCAAGGGTGGTCTGATTAATGTGGTTGCAATTTCTCCTCTTCTTCTTTTCCTTCTTTTAGCGTGATTTAATAGACGTGTGATTAGTTTGTATCTGGTCTATCATAAAAGGAATTGTGCTTGAATTTGTGTGTATTAGTACATTTCTTAATAAGAAGATTCATTCGCATATATCTTTTTAATAAGATGTAAATATTTTTACTAGACGAGGGTCGTTGATCTTTCTAAGTGATGTGATTATAGTATTACATGGAATCACACATAGCTCATATAACTTTTTGTTCACATAAGCCATTCTATTTTGGTTGAAATGGACAGTTCTAAATTTATGTATATGCTTATGGTTCTTTATGGTACCTCGATCTTGCTTCTTTACCTCATATCTAACTTAAATAAAACCTGCCTAATGATTAAATTAAAGAAAAAACACATCTTTCATGGGTACCCCTATTTCATGATAGGATCTTGGGTTGGTTTACATTCCTATGTTTTGTCTTTAAAATCCACTTATTTTGAGATTGATCACCACTTTGTATCACTAGACATGGGGGCATAATTACCCCGGTAGTAGTGAAATTAATGCCGTACCCAATGGACATTTAGAGGGGAATAGTTACAAAAACCAATTAGAACACAGGCAGCCTTTTGATCAGGCATGAATATGTCCGTATTTACCCAATAAAGAATGGAAAATTGATGTTGTTGCTTCGTACTAATCAATGTACTACATTGCTTTTTCACTTTCTCTCTCTCTCTCGTCACCTTTGTTTTTTTTTTTTTTTTTTTTTGCTACTCTATTCTTATTATACACTCGTGCGGGAGTCGAAACCCACTTTGAAACTTACAGGGAGAGAGATCGACCATAGGGCATGAAAGGTTCTTGCACACCATTGGTCTCTACATGTCTCGGGCGATAAAATATTGGATGGGACCCTGATTTTAGTATGGCATCATACGAGTCCACTGGACTCCCTTTTGCAAAATGTTCAACTCTCTCTCCTGCTGGTTCCCACTAGAAACCTTTCCCTCCCGGTTAATTTGAAAAATTCGGCTCTCTCTCTCTAAGAAAATATTAGTTGGGCCCCACAGCAGATCCTTCTCTCTCACGGTTAATTTGAGTGAAGTGTGGGACCTTCTCTCTCTCCATTTTTCCGTTCCACTCTCGCCCGGCCGCTCTACCCTTCGCTCGCTGCGACGGACGATGGAGCCTGCCGTCCAAAGAACCACGCCGCCGCCGCCGCCGCCGCATCCGAGCTGCAGCTAATATTTTCTCGTTCGTTCTGCCCCTTCGTCGCGCTTCTCCTTCTCCGACGGAAGACGGAGCCTGCCGCCGCGCTTCGGAAGGCGAAGGCGGAGGTGGAGTGGTCCATCAGCCGGCGGCGGCGTGGTTCGTCAGGCGGCCCTTTGAGTTTCTGAGTGGAAAGTGGCAAACTCATGGGCAGTGGTTTCTCGCGTCGATGAGCTGGCCTAGGTGCAACCAAAAGATTCAACCCAAAAAAGGAAAGGTGAAGATTCTGGAGTCGCCTCACTGGCACAACAAAACCAGATCAACAAAATGGGTTACTCTTCCAGTGCTCACCGCCGCGCGCATGAATCGGAGCCCTACCTAGAGAGGTCCTTTTTCTAACAATGTGTGGGGCGATTGCAGAGTTGCAAGGACGTGAAGGATCTTTGTCTGTTGCTAAAAGGCAGCTGTTGTTTAAAAGTTGTAATCTTCTGCTTCAAGAAATAAGTTTCTTGACAGTTGTGTTTGACGATCTCCATCCGTGACATTTTGAATAGGAATACTCAGCCGCGGTTTCAGTTCATTTTGCTGAATAGGCGATGCACAGGTTTGCCGCCTCGTTTTTCCAATGTTTCAGATACTATGCTATGCCTTACTAGCAAATGAGACTTTTCTCTTGGCATTTCTAGTCATCTGTTCATGCTTCATACACGTTTTACGGTATATGGTGCGATATGACACAGATTTTGATGCAATTGAGATAGTAATAGCCTGCCTAGTTTGGGATATGATGAATGTGATAATTGGGTGGCCTTTACATTATGATGTTCTTTAGCAAATGAGTGTCAGGTAACGCATTGCATGTTATTTTATGATTAGCAGATAATTTGGTAGAGAATCTGCTTGGAGATTTTGAGCATGAAGTTCAGTTTCCATACTTGTTGTACCATAATGCGGTGCAAGAAGTTAATGGCATTTGGTTCTACAATCCATGTGAATGCGAGGATGTTGCAAATCTCTTTACTACATAAAGTATCATTTCTTGTTCGTTTCCTGTACCAGTTAAATTTCTATTGTGATCAAAATTTTTAGGATGAAATAGCAATGCAGATGAAGGGATGCATAATCAGAGTAACGTCAAATAACATTTGTCTGCCAAACAGATGTGGGTTTAAAAGAAAAGGTACTTTATTGAAATGATGTCATTAAAAAATACGCTGGACCAGCAAATTGGACTAGGTTAAGGGGATACCGGCCTCGAGATTAATATAGCATGTGAAACTGGCAATAAGTGAGAACTTGTACCCGTTTGGCCATCTGTTGCACAGATTATCAATTCAACTATCAAGCCTGCTTTATTAATTTTGACTCTATGGTCCTGAATGTTCATTTTAAGACCTATTTACCTATCAGCACATGAATCTGGAAGGGTTTCTGGGTAAGCCGCATCACTGGCTAACTTACTTATCAATGATATCTAGTTTGCTTTCATCTAGAAAGTATATAGGGAGAAATTGCTGAGAAAGGACTTTGAATCTTAGGAGGAAAACATGGTTTGACTTTGATTTTACCTTAGACAGCAGTTTCTGTAATAAGCAGCCACTGCTGCTTGATTTAACCAGTGCTTAGAGTAGGATAAACAATTCTTTCTCTTATTTAGGTATGCACACTAATTGGGGATTGTGGTCGTAATATTTCTAGACCAGCAAATATAATTTTGGAATGATCGTCTTGCTTTTTAGTGGGTTTTCCATGTGGAGATGTCCTGAACATTTGATGTCAGTATTTGCTGTTTGGCGGAGCTTTTTAATATGGATTATGTAATGATCGTCTTGCTTTTGTTGAGTATGGATAAGCGGCATTGGAACATTGCTATTTAACAGGAATGGCTTACCTTTAACACTTTTCGCATTTCCCAGGATACTCAGCGGGTATTCAAAGGTGCACTCAAAATCAAAGCCTTCAACCAAAAGGTAATGATGATTCAAGCCTTTGAAGTAAAATGAATGTTGGATGAACGTCTGTGCCTATAAGTTATTGTCTACACCGACACATAGTAATTCTAAGGAAAACAGAGTTTATATTTTGTTGCAAAAACTGCAGGCACCTCATGCAAAACACTTTGGAAGTTAGAGTAAGTTCAGGCTGCCTGAGAAATATGCTTGTTGTATTACTAATGGGAATCTAGTATTAGACTGACCAAGTCTAAAGCTAGGAAAAACTTGCGATGATAAACTCTCCAGAGGTCTTTTCTTACAAGTTCTCTTTAGATGTTGTGTATCTATTTCCTTGTGAAGTCATGAATTGGCCTATGGGACAAGATAAAAGTTGACATTAATTTGTCTCTAATATGATATCTAGTGTTTTTACGGTTCTTTGGTTTTTTAGATTGTGGACACGTGGATCAGTGAATTTGAGGAACTTGAAGGAGTTTCAAGCTTGTCTGTCATGGAAACACTGCTAGAGCCATCCCCAACCGCTCCTGCAATTGATTGTCCTGAAGATTCAACAGCATTTATGAACTTCTTCAATGTACAGTTCTTAGTTTACAGTTTCAGTATAGATTCTACTGAAGCATATAAACACATTATGGATGCAATTGCATGCCGTCTTGCATTTTAAACAAAGAAATATTGGTCTCTTATGATGATCTCTCCTTCAAACCTGCAAATTTGTGTTCATGTAACTGTCTGTCCTTTAGTGAGCTAGATATGTTGAATTTTTTCTCCTCATGGTCCTATAATTCGTGATTTAACATTGATGATGTTGTACTGAAAGTTTGAGTAGGTGCTTTCGTCAGATTGAGGCTGATTTATAGGTTGCCAAAACCTTGTTAGTGGCTATTTGGTTTGGCTTTTGGATTATGACACTTGGCTTTTTACTGGTACCTTTAATTAGATGGTTGACTTCTTTCACACAAAACGCCCAAAATCTTAAAAAAAGAGAAAAGAAAAAAAACGAAGATAGACAATTCAAAAGCTTGTGTCGTGAATTATACTTAGACATAACTCAAACTCAAAAGATAGACAATTCAAAAGATAGCCCACTCTTTCATTTCTTGGTCTATTTTGACATTGCAAACTCTGGTCAATATGCTACAAGAGAGCTTTTGCATTCAAAAGCAACACTTGTAAATATATCCAAACAGGAGGGTCATAAATTTTACTTAGACACAACTCTCCTTACACTTACCCGTTGTTAGGACAGGCTAATATGTCTAGACTTGTCAAAGATATTCGAAGACTTTGCTCTAGGTACTGATGACATTTCATATATGTATTCCCTCTTACCCTTTTGGAATATAACAAAATATTTTAACATATATCAAAGGATATCGAACCACGACAACCATGTGTCACTTATCATGCAGCAACAAGTCACACCAATCTGCTGGCAAATGCAGCTTCTATGGTTCCTAAATTAGTTTCACTATGAACATTTTATTGACAAGTGACTCGAGAGTTCATGACACATCCACTTCAAAGACGAGAACTGAGAAACTATAGCTGCAGTTCCCATTAAACAGATGCAAACAAATTTTCTGTATCAACCGTCAGTAATTTAGACAAGGATTATAAGTGTATCTTTCTCCCAATTCCCAACATTTCTACATGTTTCCGGAACAGTTCATTCAATATATACTGCCTTGAAAATATAAGGGAGGAATTGTACTTTATGCGACGATGTATAAGAGAGGAGCGTATGAGGATGAATTCCGTTTATTTGGCTGGAGAAGCTAGTGAGCCATCACAAGTTGCTCCTCAAAATTGGGGTTGGTTCTGGCAAGCCAAGAAAAGATGATAGCACCGGTGAACAGCATCAAGACTAGTCATGTTCTGCTATGAACTGATTATTGGTGACAATCATGCAACTTCTTTGAATCAGTTTGTGGAGTCACGGCTGTAGTACTAGTCCAGTGTCTTTGCCAGTATACGGTGAAGCAGCTCGCAAGGGAATATACGGAGCAAAGTCCATGCCAAGTCAAGAGACTGATAAATATTGCAGGTGTCGTAGGCCTCTCGCGTCACAAATTTCCTATCAAACTTTTTAGGAACTCTAGATAAAGCTGAAATATCACGAAAAGAGAATCACGTATAATTACTTTAGAATATCAAGTGGAAGACAAAAAATAGGAAGAGGAGGAGAAAGTCAAATTAGGAGAATCCAAATTGTTTTGCATGAGAGAGAGAGAGAGGAGCAGATCCTCAAAAGATAGAGCTTCTTCTCCAACCACGGCTTTCATAGCTTGAACATCTTTCCCAATTGCATAATTTGCATATAGTTGCAGAAAAACCAGTAAAAGTTTAATACCAATTGCCACCATTTCAATAAAGACTTAACTATCTATTTCACAAGGAAATACCTGGTTGGAGACATCAGCATGATCTCTACGCGTCATTCCCTCGCCTATTGCACTCTGCAAGGTAAAGGGTACAGATCAAACACCTGAAGTAAATCCAAAGGGAAATGGGAAGTTTTAAATGTAGTAAAAAAGGTATTACTTTCATCAGTAGCGAAAGTGATGGAAACACATTGATGGGAGGATATATCCGTTTCAGAAAAGAAATAATGTATAAACAATGATCTTATAAGTAGTCAAGCCTTCAAGATAAAGCTAAGCACCATTCGGTATAGTCAGAAAGATTAGAAAGCATTTGGTAACGATTCTGTTCCCGGAAACAATTTCTGATCAAAAATGATTATTTTTTATTCTGTTTCCGGGAACAATTTCTAAGCATTTTAAACCGTTTGGTAACTGTCCAAAATTTCTAATTCTAGAATAGAATTGTGTTTGGTATCGTGCTCATTGGTTCTTTTCCAAATCAATTTCTTTTAATTTTTAAATAATTTTTTTACTTTTTTTACTTTTTTTCCTTTTTTTTTTTTTTTTTTTTTCCTTTCTCTCTCATATTCTTCTTCTTCAAGTGGCCGATCGCTGGTCGGCCGGCCGCCGACGAGGGCCGGTGACCTCACCAAAGTGTCGCTGACCCTCGGCGAGGCCAGCCCTTGTCAGCCAAGCCTCGCCGATGGCCAAGTAAGCCTCACTAGGGTTGGGCGAGGCTCGCCTGGCCACTAGCGGGGTCGACCCGACTAGATCGGGGTTGACCTCGCTAGATCACGAGGCTGGCTTAGCCTCGTTGGTGGCTAGGCTTGCCTTCAGCGAGCTCGCCGGACCTCGCCCTAGCCTGGTGAGCCTTCGGCGAGCTCATCAGACCAGTTGCCGGCGACCGGCGGCGGTGGGCGGCGGACGGCAAATGGCGGTGGACGGCAACCGTGGTGGTGGTGATAGATGAAGAAGAAGAAAAGGGAAGAAGAAGAAGAGAAAAAGGGAAAAAGAAGAAGAGAAGGGCTTGATTCTTAGATTTGTTTCCGGGAACAAGAATCAACTTTTTTATTTTATTTTTGATTATGTTCCAAATCTACTTCTGGGAACAAACAATTAGAAATTTGTTCCCAAGAGCAAAAATTTTATCAAACATGATTTTGTTTCAAAATTACTCCTGGGAACCAAACGGCGGTGGACAGCAACCGTTGTTGTCCCGTAGAGTGGTATAATCGTTCTACAGCTTTATAAGAGACCTATTTTTCTTTGTTTAAAATGCAAGACAACATGCAACTGCATCCAAAATGTTTTGCACGAGGTGCCTACAGTTTTCGCAACTAAATATAAACTATGTTTTCCTTAGAATAACTATGTGTTAGTGTAGATAATAACTTACAGGCACAGACGTTCATCCAACATTCATTTTACTTCAAAGGCTTGAATCATCATTACCTTTTGGTTGAAGGCTTTGTTTTTTAGGGCACCTCTGAATACGCGCTGAGGATCCTAGGAAAAGTAAAAAGTGTTAAAGGTAAGCCATTCCTGTTAAGTAGCAATGCTCCAATGCTGCTTATCCATACTCAACAAAAGCAAGACGATCATTCCATAATCCACGTTAAAAAGCTCCGCCAAACAACAAATACTGACACATATGTTCAGGACATCTCCACATGGAAAACCCACTACAAAGCAAGACGATCATTCCATAATTATTTTTGCTGGTCTACAAATATTACAAGCACAATCCCCAATTAGTGTGCATGCCTAAATAAGAGAAAGAATTGTTTGTCCTACTCTAAGCACTGGTTAAATCAAGCAGGAGTAATTGCTAAATTATTACAGTAACTGCCGTCTAAGGTAAAATCAAATTCAAACCATGTTTCCCTCCTAAGATTCAAAGTCCTTTCTCAACAATTTCTCCCTATGTACTTTCTAGATGAAAGCAAACTAGATATCATCCATCAATAAGTCAGTCAGTGGTGCGGCTTACCCAGAAACCCTTCCAGAATCCATCAAAGAAGGAGCAGCGCGATGAAGGAGCAAAGCACACGAGAAAACATTAGATGCAGCTTGGATGTAGCGGCGGCCAAAGAAGCGGATGCAGAAGGGCAACGGCGATGGCGGCATGTCTCGTGGTGATTCGTTAGACAGCAGGCTCCGTCGTCCGTTGGAGAGAGTGAAGGGTAGAGCGGTCGGGCGAGAGTCAAACGGTAAAATGGAGAGAGAGATTGTTCAAATTAAAGGATCTGTTGTGGGCCCAGCTAATATTTTCTTGGAGAGAGAGAGCCGAATTTTTCATATTGACCGAGAGAGAAAGGTTTTTGGTGGGACCCAGCAGGAGAGAAAGTTGAACATTTTGCAAAGGGAGATTGAGGCCTGTTTGGTTCAAAGTATTTGGACGCTTTCATTTCGCTTTAAAGTCCTTGGCCAAACGCAAAGGTGTTTAGTTCGTTTTTTGCGCGACTTTAGCGAGATGCGGTGCATTTCCAAATGGGCTACAGGGCCTTTAGCCCAACGGCTCTTGAGGTCTACGGAAAGTTGCATCTTCGGAATGCAACTTTCAAGTATTGTTCATCTCTTCGGTGGAGAAGCCGATCGGCCGCTTTGAATAAAAATAAATATAAAAATAAATATGTTTATATTTTTATATAAAAATATCTATTTTATATTTTATATAAAAATATAAACATATATTTTATGTTTATTTTTTATATAAAAAATATAAACATATGTATTTTTATATTTTATGTTTAATAAATATATATTTATATATTTTTTATATATTTTTTATATATTTATATAGATATAGACATATCTATTTTTTTATCAACATATCTATTTTTTTTATATAAACATATCTATTTTTTTCTCGATTGTTTTTATAAACATATGTATTTTTATTTATATTGTATGTTTAATAAATATATTTTATGTTTATATTTTTATATTTTTTATAGAAAAATATGTTTATATAAAAATATAAACATATTTTTTATTCGGGCGGTTCGGCCGCGATTCGGCGGTTCGGCCGCCGGATTCGGCGGTTCGGTGGCCGAACTTCAAAAAAAATATAAACATATTTTTGCTTTTTTAATTTAATAAAAGTTAATTACAAATGCAAATTTTACCAAACGGTATTTTAGCCAAAATTATTTTTCAATGTAAATTTTACCAAACGACATTTGCATTTTGGAAAACCCCCTTCACCCAAAGGTATTTGCATTTCTGCAAATGCATTCCCCAAAAGCCGAACCAAACGGGCCCGATTCCAGTGTGGCACCAGGGTGAGTGGACTCGTACGACGTCACGCTAGAATCGGAGCGTCTAAGGCACAAAGGTCCCAAGAAGGCTAAAGCCTAAAATGTCATATGGGCCATAGGCTGAAGAAGTAGGCGGAGCGATGATGTGGTGGTTTGGCACATCGGATTTAAGTCTCCAAGTGTTGTCATTTCCCTCTGCGTGTCAAATCTAATCACATGCTTCTTGGCTCTAATCACACTTTTCACCTATCAAAAATAGATGGGAATAAAACAAAAGGCTGCAGCAGTTTTCTTAATGTGAATTACATTAATTGATATTATAATTTATCGTTTTATGAAAATGATCTAAAATGAGATAGAATATTTCTTAATTAATCTAATATGGGACTGACTAGTGTGGGCTGAGTTAAGCTTAACGAGAAGGCGTGGTTGGAAACTTTATAAATAGTGTTAAAATCTCTCTTCTAACCATAATTCTCACAATTATCCTCATAAAAGAGCATTTAGCTAGCATTAAAGGATGATGGATCATCTCATTGAGCTAGTGATATAGAGGGCAATAAAGGAGAAGTACTTGGATGTGGATCATCACTTTTCCACTTCCGTATCAAAATTAATGGATCAAAAAATAGGTACTTTAGTCTTTTTACTCAATTATATTTGTTCTTGTTCTAATTATAGAAATCATGGGATTATGCTTTTCCGCATCTAACAAAGGTATCATCACCAACTTTTGAAGTCTGGCTTCTCTCTCTAGACTCAAAAAGCTTAGCTGTTTTACATGCATTTTTCTCTCTCCCCTCAATAGAAAAATTGTTCCCACGTTACCACCTAATCTCTCTCATTTGTACACTCTCTCTGTGGAAACCCACCATCATTCCCTCTACGTGTATCCCTCTTGTAGTTATCAGGCATGGTGAAAGCATGAACCGATAAAAAAATGCTTGCAATCGGGGCTTCCCTGCACAGGCCACCGTTGCATGATGGTGAAAGCAGGACCGGCGTGAGATATGTTACTTGTTGTGATCCCGTTCTATAAATATGGGGAACCCTAGACCATTATCTTGGCAATATTGAGGCAAGCTAGAATTTGCGGTGAATCTCCATTGTTTAAGTAGTCATGCATTACCATAGAAACTCCCAATTCTTTAGCAAATTTAGTTGGAGCACATAACATCTTAGAATCCTGATTATTTCAACCAATACCACATATCGGAATGAAGGAAGAGAACCGATCGATCTTGTTCCGATTTTTACGTTGCACTAAATTGACGCCTCTAAGGATTTGAGGATCCCATTTGAGGACCATGAGAATCCCATTTGAAGACATGGTCCTTGTTCCTATGTTGTGGGCTCAATCATGCAGATAAACTGATATGTAATGATACCTATACATAAGTAAAAAGCGAAATTTTGGATCAACTTTACGCACTAAACGGTAAATCAAAGGCATATGTTCCTTAACCTTGAAAGAATAGATATAAGAGCCTAATAATAAGGCAAAATGCAGTTGGACCATATAGGATTTGCTTTGTAAAGGACATTCTTCATTCTCGGCACAGAAGCAAACGTCGCACGTTTTTTTTTTTTGTTTTTCATAAATGTAAGTCGATTTGTATAGTTTAACATGGTATCTGACATTTGCTTGTGTCCACTTACAGAGAAATGAAAATCATGGGACTGGAAGAATCGTGAAACATCATAAACGTTTTGCTAATGAGAAGTCTTGACATTAGCTTAATGTCCTTAAATTGGCAAATGCAGCTCTGTCCTAAAGAACGAAACATAGTTGCAATTCCTTGGAGATGTACTCACCCAGAAGAATACGCAGAGCTAAGAACGTTAACTTTGAAGATAGTAAATGGACACCACAACTCTAAAAGTCAATTACCTTGAAGCTGACACGTAGAGCTCGGTACATTCTCATTTGTCTCAGTAGAATCAATCAAAAAAGGAAAAATTTAGAGACATGCACCATTTGATCACCCATAAATATGTCCGTATTTATCCATTTAAAGAATGGAGAATTGCTAGTACTTGGCCTTCCATATGGAGCTCTGACAGACTTTTCTAATTGGCTTAAGGTAGGAAGGCGACACGTATCCTCGTGGGACCCACAATCTGAAGAGAAAAAGAGGCGCAATTTTGAAAAAATTTCAGTCGGACCCGAGGAGCAACCGGTGGAAGTGGGAGGTGAGCGGCCTCGAGCCACGGAAGTCGTCGACCTCCGCCTCCTTTGATGCCGACGACCAGCACTGGCCGAGTGCCCCCTCGTCCGGCGGTATTCAATCTTTGGTGCCGCCACCACCTCCTCGCGGCCCTCGCAGCTCCCGCTGGCCTCCAAGGTCCAGCGGCTCGCGGACAATGTCCAGGTTTTTCCGAAACGCTCCGATCGTCTCGCGCTCTGTTTTGGCTCCCGATTGAGTTGGGGGATTTGCCTGTTTCGAATTTTTGCTTCTTGCTTCGGTGGATTCCTTCTCTGTTGCCGAGCTCTGCGAAGAGCAATTTCTGGATGCAGCTTGCGAAGCAGGATTACTTGGAGCTGAGACAAGAGGCAAGCAAACTGCAAGAGTATTCCAACGCGAAGCTTGATCGAGTCACGCGCTACCTCGGCATTCTCGCTAACAAGACGCGGAAACTAGGTGAGGCGGTGCGGTGTCTGTTGTGCCTCGACGCGCGTTTGTTTTCTTATTTCGGTTTTTGACAGTTTCTGTGCTTTGTGTCAGATCAAGTCGCCCTTGAAGGCGAGGCTAGGATTGTAAGTCATTAAACATCATAAATCTGTAATGCAGAAACTCATACTAAACGCAGTGATCTTTTGATTTTCATGATTCTCACAAATAGATGAAAACATACCTTTATCCATAGCGTTGCACTTGATGATCGTCGTAGAAAGTCCAGAAGAACACGAACCAAAGAAGAAATCCGATTTCTCTCCCTTAACCCACTATACTTGATGTATTCAATCGATGGATGAGAGAATACCAAATGCCTTTAGGTTATTGTCGTTCATTGTGGGTGGAGAGAGGACCGAACTCTATTTGTACGTCCGTTGAAAAGGTGCCTTCCATCAAAGCAATATACCCTTTCAATTTAGTCGTACCTCTTCATTTTATTAGAGTCGTAACTCCTCGTAACCAATAATTAATTATTTTATAACATAACAATAATTATTAAACTATATAACATAAATCATATCATGTGGGCCACATTAATTCTTACATTCTCCCACTTGGCTCATATGATATTCCTTTCATAGTTTAATAAAGACTGTAATGTGCACAATAACATTATGCTATAAAATTTCATCAAATTGGCAATCACATAATAATTACAATTAAGTAAAGAAAACTAATGCGAGTCATAGCGGTTGTATGTCATTAATCGACATAGTCCATTCTATGCACTACAGCTATAGCACTTTACTTAACATGATCCATAAAAGAGAAGTATAGTAATAGTCCAACTATACTGTTTCCTTAGAAACTATCTTGTTTAACATTCATCTATTTCCATAATGTATACTAAATAGAAAACAGGAAATATCAGAAACACGTAAGTGAGCTCAAAGTGTCAAATACATAAACTTAATACAATCATAATACAAACACTAATGACGTTCAATAATGCCCATCCTTTCAACATGCTCATTAAATGTTTTGGGCGGCAGTCCTTTTGTTAAGGGATCTGCTATCATAAGTTTGGTGCTAATGTGCTCAATTGACACTCTTTGTTTCTGAACTTCTTCTTTAACAGACAAGTATTTGATCTCCATATGCTTAGCACCCTTAGAATACTTGTCGTTTTGGAGAAGAAAACTGCTGCAGAGTTATCACAATAAATTTTCAGCGGCTTGGCAATACTTGTCGACAACCACAAGCCCCGAAATAAAATTCCGCAGCCATAATCCATGAATAGTGGCCTCAAAGCATGCCACAAATTCAGCTTCCATAGTGGATGCAGCAATAACGATCGCTTCGCACTCTTCCATGAAATTGCCCCTCCGGCGGAAGAAACAAGTAACCAAACGTTGACTTTCTTGTATCGGCACAATCGGCTAAATCTGAATCTGAATACCCAATCACCTCGAGATGATCGGATCTTTTATAAGTAAGCATATGATTCTTCGTTCCTTGCAGGTATCTAAGAACTTTCTTTGCAGCTTTCCAATGATCCATTCCAGGATTACTTTGATACACCTTGAGCATTCCGACAAAGCAAAACCGATGTCCGGTCGGTACAAGTTTGTGCATACATTAAACTCCCACAACAGATGCATAAGGAATATTCTTCATTTGTTCTCGTTCCAATTCACTTTTGGACATTGCATAAGGCTAAATTTATCACCTTTCTGAATTGAAACTATTCCTTCGAACATTTACTCATATTAAATCTCTCTAAAATTTTCTCAATGTAGGCTTTCGAGACAATCCTAATAATCCTTGTGATCTATCACGGAATATTTCTATTCCTATCACATATGTTGCCTCTCCCATATCCTTCATTTCAAAATTCTTAGAGAGAAACTTCTTGGTTTCATGTAACAAACCAAGATCATTAGCAACAAGCAAAATATCATCAACATACAGAACTAGAAAAATAAACTTGCTCCCACTAATCTTCATATATATACACCGATCAACGGTGTTTTCCTTAAATCCAAATGAAGTTATGGTATCGTTAAACTTAAGATACCATTGTCGGGAAGCTTGTTTAAGTCCATATATTGATTTCTTTAATTTACATACCTTGTGTTCCTTTCCTTTAATTGAAAAGCCTTCGGGTTGGTCCATGTAAACCTCTTCTTCTAAATTCCCATTAAGAAAGGCGGTTTTTACATCCATTTGGTGTAACTCCAAGTCATAATGAGCCACCAAAGCCATAATGATTCTAAGTGAGTCTTTCTTAGAGACTGGTGAAAATGTCTCTTTATAGTCAATGCCTTCTTTTTGCGTAAAACCCTTTGCAACAAGTCTAGCTTTATGTCGTTCAATATTGCCTTTTGAGTCGCGCTTGGTCTTAAAGACCCATTTACACCCGACCTTCTTACATCCTTTAGGCAATTCAACAATATCCCAAACTTGATTTTGATGCATGGATTTTAACTCTTCTTGCATGGCATTAAACCATTCATTAGAATCTTCACATTCCATGGCTTGGGAAAATGAATCTGGATCATTTCCAATTCCTAAGTCAGTTTCGACTCTTGTAGATAAACCATATAGTCATCGAAATAGCCGACCTCTTTTCTCTTTGAGATCTTCTTAATGTTATTTCTTGTGACTCAGCTATTGGAGGTTCAATATTGACATCTTCATTATGGAGTGGTTGTTCATTAATTTGTTGTTCTTGATTATTGTTAGATTGTGCTATAATATCAGGAACAACAACTTTAGAAGTTTCGGGTATAGGAACTTCTACCCTTACTTCTAGAATGCAAGCATCACGCATTCTTTCACTCCCACTAATGTCACCATTCTCAATGAACCTAGCATTTCTAGATTCAACAATTCTTGTACTATGATTAGGACAATAAAATCTATTCCATTTGGATTTCTCTGCATAACCAATGAAATAACCACTGGTCGTTCTTGAATCTAATTTCCTTTCATGTGGATTGTAAATTCTTACTTCTGCTTGACAACCCCAAACATGCAGGTGTCGTAAACTAGGTTTCCTTCCCGTCCACAGTTCAAAGGGAGTCTTTGGAACTGCCTTACTAGGAACCCTCTTTAATAAATACATAGAAGTCTTTAAAGCATACATCCACAAAGACAAGGGTAAAGATGAATGACTCATCATACTCCTAACCATTTCCATTAAAGTACGATTACGCCTTTCTGCTACACCATTTTGTTATGGTGTACCTGGCATTGTTATTGAGCACAAATGCCATGTCTTTCAAGGAATTTAGCAAATGGACCTGGACATTGTCCCGATTCATTATACTTTCCATAATATTCACCACCTCTATCTGATTTTACTATTTTCACCTTTCTATCTAATTGCCTCTCAACCTCTTTAATATACACTTCAAGTGCATTTATTGATTGAGACTTATCAAGCAATAGATAAATATAACCATAACGTGAAAAATCATTAATAAAGGTAATGAAGTAACTTTCCTTACCAAAAGATGGAACATCGAATGGACCACATATGTCAGTATGTATAATTTCAAGAAGTTTTGTGCTTCTTGTGGCACCTTTCTTAGTGTGCTTTGTTTGTTTACCTTTAATACAATCAATACACACTCCAAAGTCAGTAAAATCCAAATTTAGAAGAATTTCATTCTTCACTAATCTTTGCATTCTTTCTTTGGATATATGACCCAAACGTTTATGCCATAAGTAAGCAGAATTTTCATCCACCAAACTTCGTTTAGTGCCAACATTATGATGCAAGGTCATTAATGTCTCAACAAAAGTATTATTAAGTCTAAATTTGTAGAGACCATCACATAAAGTTCCAGTTCCAATAAGAGTATCACTCTTAAATAGACTGAAAGATTCAGAACCAAACTTACAATAAAATCCCGCCACATCAAGTCTTGGCAAAGAAACTAAATTGCGAGAAAAGGTAGGTACATAAAGGGTTCGAAACAAATCCAAATAATGCCCAGTATCTAAGATCAAACGATAAGTGCCAATGCCTTCAACTGGAGCTTTGTTTCTATTCCCCGTAATCACATAACTTTCATTTGGCTTTATAGTTTGGATCGTAAGGAATCCCTGCATCGTATTTGACACATGAGTGGTGGCACCAGAATCAATCCACCAAGTATTATGAGGAACTTCAGTAAAGTTTGATTCAAAACATACTAAAGCACAATGCTTACCTTTCTTTTCGAACCAAGCTTTACATTTCAGACAATCTTTCTTCAAGTGTCCAATTTTGTTGCAAAAATGACACTTAATAAGATTGTGTTCCTTCTTGTGGATTTGAGAAGCCTTGGAAGAGTCATTCAGGACGTGTAGTCCTTTATTCTTGCTCCTTCCACCTTTCCTCTTGAAATTCTTTCGAACATCTTGATGACTTGAAAGATGAACAGAATGAGCATTTTGATTATTTATCCTTGTTTCCTCTTGAATTAGCATACTGACCAATTCATTTACATTCCACTTATCCTTTATAGTGTTGTAATTCATTTGAAATGGCCCATATTGCTCATGAGGCAAGGAATTAAGTATAAACTGTACTAAAAAAATACTCATCCACGTTCATCCCTAAAGTCCTTAACTTTGCTGCTAAATTCGTCATCTCAAGTATATGCTCATGCATGGTCGCGAACCATCATATTTCATGGTGGTCAGTGTACTCATCAATGTACCAGCAAGTGACTTATCAGCAGTTTGAGAACGTTCTTTAACAAATTTCATAAATTCCTTAGCATTGTCAGTTTTGGGAAGAGAAGTCTTTAAATTGTTTGCAACTGTCATTCGCATGAACATTAAGCTCGAGTCTGTTCGATCTTTCCCAAACTTTATAGAAAGACTTTTCATCATTGCTACTTTCATCAGTAATAGCAGCTGGTTTCTCAGCTTGAAGTGCTAAATCAAGATTCAGGACACCTAAGTGAAACTGGACTTGTTCACTCCAATCAGGAAAATTTATCCCATTGAATAAGGGAACAGATGAGGCGTGCGAATGGAGTGAAACAGTACAGATACTGCAAACATATGCAAGAAAATACTCATACATTAATGCCTTGAGAATATCACCTAATCAGATTCAAACTAAACTACACATGTACATCATAGTTCTCCTTTGGGCGATCCTATGATATACAAATATATAAAAAACCATAATGATGCTAATAACTTTTATTTGATAATTGTAAATATATCTTATTAAAATTTATTTGCTATCTTTGGATATATAAACAAAAGTAATAAGTCATATTAATTATCAACTATAACGTTCATGAATTATAGAAAATAATTAACCTTTGGGTTAATCCCTAAGTTCTTATAATAAATGAACTTCAATATACCCATAATCCCAATAATGATATGCAACATATCAATTTTATAAATAGCATCAATTAATCATGGGTAATTGAATAAAACAATTTACAATATCAAAAAAAAAAAAAAATTCAAAAGACTTCAAGGTTTGGCCACTTTGGTGACTAACAAACCATTCATAATATGAATTTTTAATATTGTAAATTACAAATATTTACCAAATTGCACACAAGGACAAAACCGTAAAATCATAATTCCATAAGGGCAGAATAATAAATTTTTAATCCAGGGGCAAAATGGTAAATAAACAGAAAGGGCAGAACCGTAAATAAACATAAAAGGAAGGGCAAAACAGTAAATAAGAGCTGAGGGAGGGGCAAAAGCGTAAAAGGGCGCGTGCCCCGCACGCGGGCGTTCGGCGCGCAGGCGCGTGCTCGGCACGCGTGCGTCCAGCGCGCAAGCGCGTGCAACGCACGCGCCTGGCAACTGCCGCGGGCGCGTGCGTTGCACGCGCCTATCAAGCACCGCGCCGTTTCGCACGCGCGTGCTCCCACGCGCCTGCGGTTGGCGCGCGCGGAACGGTGCGTGGCGCGTGGGTTCCACGCACCAGCGACTGCAGCGCGCGCGCGGACCCACACGCCTTCTTCCCCTTCGCGCACAGTAACTTTTCTTCGCCAATTTTTCACCGTTTCGTCCCCTTTCGCCCGAATCCTTCCATTTTTCGACATTATTCTCCATGAGAACTTCCATCATTCGGATTTTCATCAACAAAACCATCCGAAAACATTTTAACAACAACAAATAGTACAAACAGGATCGTTCTACAAATCATCAAACATAAATCATAATATTTCTATAAACGGAAAAACATGAGATCATAAACCACGCTATGATACCAACTGTAAGTCATTAAACATCATAAATCTGTAATGCGGAAACTCATACTAAACGCAGTGATCTTTTGATCTTCATGATTCTCACAAATAGATGAAAACATACCTTTATCCATAGCGTTGCACTTGATGATCGTCGTAGAAAGTCCAGAAGAACACGAACCAAAGAAGAAATCCGATTTCTCTCCCTTAACCCACTATACTTGATGTATTCAATCGATGGATGAGAGAATACCAAATGCCTTTAGGTTATTGTCGTTCATTGTGGGTGGAGAGAGGACCGAACTCTATTTGTACGTCCGTTGAAAATGTGCCTTCCATCAAAGCGATATACCCTTTCAATTTAGTCGTACCTCTTCATTTTATTAGAGTCGTAACTCCTCGTAACCAATAATTAATTATTTTATAACATAACAATAATTATTAAACTATATAACATAAATCATATCATGTGGGCCACATTAATTCTTACAAGGATAGCACCGCTCGTTAGTGAGAAGAGGAAGTTGTTCAATGAGTTGTTGACGTCCAAAGGTTAGTCTTTGGTTTCTTAATTGAGTACTCCCACTTTCCACACGAAGCATGTGGAGCGGAAGTACTTGGATATATGAGCCGATAATTCAGAAAATTTCTAGTTTGAATTGCAATTCATTTTCGGGATGATGTTCCTGTCGGATGCATGGGTAGAGATAACTTACTTGTATGACAATTTTGCAGTGTGTAGTAAGAGGACTAAACTCGAGTTTAACGAGTGAGATCGAGTTGGAATATGACTGATAGAGTTTTAGCGATGAAGTGCATATTAACTTGAGATTGCACTATTAGCTGCCGATTTGTGATGCATTTTACTGATCATTGTTAGTTTGAAAAATTTGAGCTGTTTGTTAGTTCAGGACTGATTATGCCTCAGAGATTCATTAATCTGTAAATGGAGACTAGATATCAAGAACGGAAATGATTTTTTACTCTGTGTATCTTCTTCCTCCTCCGTTAGGATCAGTCTGATACTTTGATTGATGGTTACATAGAAATTGAATCTCTTGGATTAAACTAATGGAAGAACTCCCAAGAAATATGATTTTCAGACAAGAGTCTAGTCACCTGTGACATAATTTCCATTTGGACTCCTTTCACATCATCAATTCACCATTGATTGCCCAATAACTAGATTGGTCGACCTAAGTTATACTAATAGTGTTTAAGTGAGAATGACATATCATCTTCAAGCCATTTGGTTGGCTATGAGTGCAGGAGGTGCACACACGTTAATTAACTGTTTGGTTTTGGAGTTTTTTTTTTTTTAATTAATTGCTGAGGGACTATAGTTCAATTGGTTACTCTCTAACTCTCTAATGGGAGCACGGAAATCGATCAAGATAGTGAATTCCCCTGTTCTTTGTGTGCTCTCTTCTCTTACTATAATAATTTGTTTCAATAGCTCTTCTCTTCAATTTCCAGTCCTCCCTTTTTGAGGCTGTACGAAGTTTTATGGTCAGAAATTTATGGGTATTTTCCTTTCCTATAATGATTTGAAGATGCTTTTAATTTCGGGAACATAAAGGTATTATGTCGTTCGAGACCATTATTTGAAGATGAAGGTCCCTCTGCTGTAGAATTCCCTGATGATCTTACTATTCGTGTCGACATTGGTGATGAGACCAGTACCAATCCTAAGAAAGATTATGAATTCGATAGGGTGTATGGACCTCATGTTGGACAGGGTGAGCTAGAAAATGATTAATTTTGTTACATAACAGGCAGCATTTGAATTTTTTTTTGGTATATACTAGCTACATGGCTGGTTTGAGTGGAGGTTTGTTATCTTACAATAGGACTGGTGCATGTGCAGCTGATATATTTAATGATGTTCAACCGTTGGTTGAATCAGCTTTGGATGGATTTAACGTGTCAATATTTGCTTATGGACAAAGTAACTCAGGAAACACGCACTGTCTCTCTCTCCATTAGTTTAATCCAAGAGATTCAATTTCTATGTAACCATCAATCAAAGTATCAAACTGATCCAAATGGAGGAGGAAGAAGATACACATATTAAAAAATCATTTCCGTTCTTGATATCTAGTCTCCATTTATAGATTAATGTATCTCTAAGGCATAATCGGTCCTGAACTAACAAACAGCTCAATGTTCTAGACTAACAATGATCAGTAAAATGCATCACAAACTGGCAGCTAAGGGCATGTTTGTTTATGTTTCTTTTTTTTGTTCACAAACAGTTTTTCTGTTTTTTTGTTCTCGGGAACAAAAAAAGAATAGAAATGCGTTTGTTTGCTTTTTTGTTCCAAATCTGTTTTTTTGTTCCCGGGAACAAAAAAAGAATAGAAACAAGAAACAAAAAAAAGTTGTTTCTTGTTTCTGGAACAAAAAAAAAAAAAAAAGAACAACTTTTCTCTCTCCTCTCTTTTCTTTTCTTTTTTTTCTTCTTTTCTTCTTCTTTTTGCTTTGGCCGGCGGCCTCGCCCAGCCACGGTGAGGCTCGCCCAGCCACGGCGAGGCTCGTCGGCCCCCAGCGAGGCCGAGCGTCGCCGTGGTTGGGGCGAGGCTTGCCCTCGCCTTGGCCGGGCGAGCTCGGGCTCGCCCAAATCCAGCGGGCCGAGCTCGCCCTAGCCACCGGCAAGGCTTAGCTTCACCGGGCCACCGCCAGGCGACGCCAACCTGGCGGTAGCTAGGCGAGGCCGAGCCTCGCGCCGACCACCGACGAGCCCAAGCTCACCATCTCTGATCTCTCTCTCTCTCCACCGACGAGCCCAAGCTCACCATCTCGATCTCTCTCTCTCTCTCTCTCTCTCTCTCTCTCTCTCTCTCTCTCTCTCTCTCTCTCTCTCTCGCTTTGCTGACGGATCCGAAGCGAAGACTCCATTTAGTTTTCGCCAGCTCCGATCACCACCATCATCGCCACCGCTCATGCTCACGGCCCCGATCTCGCGCCGTGGCCAACGATCTCCGCGCGCTTCGTTCGCAGCGAATGTGGAGCTGAATCGAACCCCTCCGGACGCCCGTGACGATGGACATCATCTTCGCCCAGATCCAGGCCGACCTCCGCTCCAACGACGCCCTCCGCAAGTCCGACGCCCTCCTCCAGGCGCTCCAGCACTCCGCCGCCAGATCTGGGCGAGCCCGAGCTCGCCCAGCTAAGGCGAGGCCAAGCGTCGCCGGCCGACGCGAGGCTCGGCCTCTCCTTGGTTGGGCGAGCTCGGGCTCACCCAAATCCGGCGAGGCCGAGCCTCGCCCAACCACGGCGACGCTCGGCCTCACCGAGGGCCGGCAAGCCTCGCCGTGGCCGGGCGAGGCCGCCGCCCTCGTCGGCCGGTTGCCGGCGACCATGGCCACAAGGAAGAAAAAAAGAAAAAAGAAAAAGAAAGAAAAAAATGAAAAAAAAAAAAAACATTAAAAAATTAAAAGAAATAAAAGAAATAAAAAAAGAACACAAATTTACCAAACATGTTTCTGTTCTTTTTTTATTCCAGGAACAAATTTACCAAACGCGTTCTTTTGTTCAAAAATGGTTCCCCGAAACAGAAATAGTTTTTTCTATTTCTGTTCCCTGGAACAAAAAAAGAACAGAAACACAAACAAACGCACCATAATAGTGCGATCTCAAGTTAATCTGCACTTCATCACTAAAACTCTATCAATCATATTCCAACTCGATCTTACTCGTTAAACTCGAGTTTTGTCCTCCTACTACTACACACTGCAAAATTACCATACAAGCAAGTTATCTCTACCCATCCATCCGACAAGAACATCATCCCAAAAATGAATTGCAATTCAAACTAGAAATTTTCTGAATTATCGGCTCATGTATCCAAGTACTTCCGCTCCACGTGCTTCGTGTGGAGAGTGGGAGAACTCAATTAAGAAATCAAAGACTAACCTTTGGACATCAACAACTCATTGAACACCTTCTCACTAACGAGCGGTGCTATCCTAGCCTCGTCTTCAAGGGCGACTTGATCTGACACAAAGCATAGAAACTGTCAAAAACTGAAATAAGAAAACAAACGCGCGTCGAGGCACAACAGACGCCGCACTGCCTCACCTAGTTTCTGTGTCTTGTCAGCAAGAACGCCGAGGTAGCGCGTGACTCGATCAAGCTTCACATTGGAATACTCCTGCAGTTCGCTTGCCTCTTGTCTCAGCTCCAAGTAATCTTGCTTCGCAAACTGCATCCAGAAATTGCTCTTCGCAGAGCTTGGCAACAGAGAAGGAATCCACCAAAGTAAGAAGCAAAAATTCGAAACAGGCAAATCCCCCAACTCAATCGGGAGCCAAAACAGAGCGCGAGACGATCGGAGCGTTTCGGAAAAACCTGGACATTGTCCGCGAGCCGCTGGAACTTGGAGGCTGCGGGAGCTGCGAGGGCGGCGAGGAGGCGGTGGTGGTGCCGGAGATCAAGTACTGCCGAACGAGGGGGTGCTCGGCCGGTGCTAGTTGTTGGTGTCGAAGGAGGCGGAGGTCGACGACGACTTCCACGGCTCGAGGCCACTCACCTCCCACTTCTACCGGTTGCTCCTCAAGTCCGACTGAAATTTTTTCAAAATGGCGTCTCTTTTTCTCTCCAGATTGTGGGTCCCACAAGAACACATGTCGCCTTCCTACCACTTTTTATTTGCCACGCTGGAGCACGAGCTCTACCAATATTTTCTCCGGCCTGGGATCCTCCTCTCCGTCCCGTTCAGCCACTAACGTCCCGTCACCGCCATGTGTTTTTCCTCCCTCTCTCTCTCTCTCTCTCTTCATAACGTCTCTGCCCGCTCCTTCCTTGCACTTCACGCCAAATGCCTTCTCTCTCTCTCTCTCTCATCTACACTATTCGCTTGACAGATGATCTTAGCGAGAGCTCGAAGTAGCAGTAAGACGAACAGGAGACACGTTTTCGCTCGCCCAGCCGTCGCCATTTCTAGTTTTCTATGTTTTCTTTCCCTGGAAGGCATCTTCTGCTAACTTATCCAAGTCACCATCATATTTATTAATTCATATCAAGATGCATTGATGCCACACCCTCATTTCGTGCAACGAAGCGAGATTTCTGCTCCACCCACTTCACAACTCAAATCTCATCTCCTCCCATCTTTTCTCTCCAAATTTATGCTTACTTTTATGCCAATGATAAATCCTACATAAATCAGATAGGTAAAGAAAATGGCAAAGCCTCGTTTAATCAAATCATATTTACCAAGGTTGATTAAACAGTGGAAAAATTAGAGCATATAATGTTGCCATAATTTTTTTTTTCACAAGACGTCTTATCCAACTATAGCTAATATGAGGAGGGTTATTGAGATGACAAAAAGTTAAAATCCCCAAATTAATAATAGATAAAATCACTTATGAAAATATTTTTAAACATTGACGGTGTATGTTATAATTAGTCTCAGATTTTATTAATTTTATAAAAGAGTTTGTGCATACATGCACACTATATTTGGACAAAATTTGCAATCAAACCTAAGCATGTTATATCTTTGAATCATAAGGATTACTAATACAAATAAATGTTGACGTCCATTGTCTAATTTTTAAACCCGATTGCATGCATGCATGCATGCAAATCGCTTCATCACTAACCATCGTGCCTTATTGCTTCTTTCTTTTAGCTTAAAGAATTCCTTGAAATGAGCGTCAAGGAGGAGGTGAGTGATGGTGATTATGGGTTTCATTTTTATTTCTTTTATACTTCACATTTTTCGCTTTAATTGGGGACAGTGATGGACATGGTAGACGCTGTCCCAAGCCCACTCTCTGTCTTCTTTCATTATCCCATCTCTCTCATTATTTCAGATCTCCTTTCTTTCATCATTACCTCTCTCTCATGGGTTCTTGAACCCTTTTTGATGACAAAAAGTGGGTTGAAAACATAAAAAGATGACAGGGAGACTCATTTTATATTGTTTTCTATTTCTTGCACAGCAACTGTGACAACATGAAAAAGGATAGACAACGTGACGTGAGAGTAAAGGGCAGAGGTCTTTTTTGTGTCCTTTTTCTTGATGAGGTGAGAGGAGAGGAGAGGAGAGGAGGATTTGAACATTTCATTGTTCTTTGCCTGTTGATTATTGACACCTTTGAATTTGATATCCTTTTGCTTGTGAATCAGCCACTCCCTTTTAACTTTTCTACCTGACCTTTTACTCCTAATAAATCCTTTTACAAAGGCCTTAGGGACTAATTTTCCCTTTGACTGGTCATTGATTCTAAATTTCCCCTTTTTCTTTATGGTTTTTCAATTTTCTTTTTCCGATTTTTAGAGTATCAAATCAAATCCATTTAAGTTTCTTTCTAGCTTTGGCCCTTGTGGATCGAACCCGCTTCAAATCGTCCTGGATTGAGCATGAGAAGTGGACCCTTGAGATGAACATCACGAAGAGGTGAACTAATTGAGAGAGAGATCACGGGCAAAGTTTAATATATGAATCCATTTGTGTTCACTTACCAAGAGCTTGCTGGGTACTATTTCTTTTCCGGGTAATAATTTTTATACAAAAATATCCTCTCTCTCTTTTTTTTTTTTCTTTTCCTCGTAACAGTTTCTAAATGAAAGAACAAGTTTAGTAACTACACAAAATATCTAATCTCGAAATAGAAAAATAACAGAAATGCATTTGGTATGGTTCACAATTTTTTTTTTTTTTTTTTTGTAACGTAAAATTTCTTTTAATTTTTAAAGATTTTTTCTTTTTTTTGTCGCCACCGACCGCCAACCAACACTGTCCACTGACAAAACGTTCATCTTCCTAGCAATGAACATCCGCATTTTTGTGCGATTCTGATAAATAGTGAAAGAGAGTAAACTTAGATACAATATTCAGTTTTCCACAATACATAACACAGAGTTGAAATGCTTGACAAAAAAAGGGTAGGTGGGTTGTATCCTGATAATTTGAGATTAAAACTTCAATCCTCTTTATAACGAGTTCTCGCATGAGGGTCCCCCTTATAAAAT
This sequence comes from Eucalyptus cloeziana, assembly GCA_014182715.1. NCBI lineage: Eukaryota > Viridiplantae > Streptophyta > Magnoliopsida > Myrtales > Myrtaceae > Eucalyptus > Eucalyptus cloeziana. The sequence goes on along the minus strand of CM024634.1, from coordinate 28,306,080 downwards.
GTCTCGTAATGTTTTTGTAAAGTAGTATATCCCGGGGGCTGTTCACGGAACACCTTCCTCACAGTTCGCAATAGAATATTTGTGCATTCGTACTAAAGATGCATTGAGGATGAAATACATGTATAAGTGAAAAAGTTGGAGAACAAGAAACTAGAAGAGGATGTATCCATGCTACTCTCTAAGGAAGTCAACTTTCATGCGCTAGGTTCTACACGCTGACGCGTCATCCGACAATCGACTCTATTGAACATAGGATCGAGGATTAGACCAAATCCTATGGGTCTGGTCCAATTCCAAGGTTAACCTAGGGCTGACAAATTTTTTTTTTTTTTTTTAATTTCATTTTTATATTCTTTGAAAGGATAAACATACTCTTTCAACCTTATCAAAAAAAAAAAAAAAAAAAAAAAACATACTCTTTCAAATTACATTATCCATCAACAATATCACATTGGGTAATCAAATTATAAACACTGGTACATATCAAACATAAATTTAATACAAGGTAACAACGGACATTTCCGTTTGCTAAAAAGCAACAAACAGCAAAAACGAAAACGTGAAGCACAAAATGGGAACCACTAGCTTATTTGCATTCATGGGGCAAGGGTAGAGAGGTGAGTAAGTAGTGTTTGTGAGGCGGGCTAAGAGAGGCGAGCGATTTCACTAGCTGCGTTGCACTTATGAGACGAGCGAGGACAGGCTAGAGGTGAGTGAGGCGAGTGGCAAGGCAAGCAAATAGAGGCAAGCGAGCGACCGAGCAAAGCAAGACAAGCAAAGAGGGTTTCCTTTTTCTTTCTATTTTTGGTCGTATTGGGCCTGAATTTCTACTTTTTATTTGCATGGAAAAATTGCATAAGAAAGAATAGAGGTCAGGGCATTAGAGTTTAGAGTAAACAACAATATATAATATGTTAGATACCATATATTATGTGTGTGTATTTATATATTATACAAGGTTGGTTTGAGTTAGACTAACCTTAAAGTCCCTAGATCGAGGACCAATTTGCACAGTGCAGAGTCCAAGGCTCCTAAGACAAAGTAATGGCCCAATCTCCCCTGGGAAATAAACCAAGACTGGCCGGGCTAGGCCAGTCCATAATCGACCCTAGACCGATGCTCAACGCTAACCAAACGCATGAAAACATAGCAGTCATTTAGAAAGGGGCATTTTGGAGATGGGCATTGGAAGTTTCAGAGTTAGATCCAACAGAAGAAAAAGGCAAAAAAAAACCCTTTGTTTTTCATGCCAATACCAGTTTAATTCGTCTATTTTGAACTTTTAGTTTACACCTTAAGTTGGTGTTACACCCTAAGTTGCCCCCAGTGTCTATAGTCTTTGTTCTTAAAACTGCTATTTTCTTCTCGAAATATCCCTCTCACGGGTACCCAATTATTCACCTACCCATGGTCATAAATTCAAAGGGAAAAACCCTGATACTAACTTCGTCCGATGCAGATGCCAATGCTCTTGCTGCCCCCTGTTTCAACAGCTACTCTGCTGCTAGTCATCTACAACCACCCGCCCCCCTTTCGCTGTCTCTATCTGAGGATAGAGGAGATGAAGGGTGATGGTGGCGGTGGCGGTGGCATTGTCGCGGATGGTGGTCCAAGCCGACAGGAGTCGTGACCGCTTGATAGAGAGAAAGCTAGGGTTTGTTTAGGGGGAGGCTTCGCAGGGAAATGGCATTTGCAAGACTAAGGCAACAAGCTTAGTAAAAAGGCAGTTGAGTCTTTTTGCTCATAGAGGGTTCTGTCCATAGATGTAAAGTTAATGTTAGGTTTTACGATAAATAAAGAATGCGAAATAATGACAAGGTTAAGAAAAGTCACCAGGAAACTTGATATTTCTTTTTTCAATATCAAAAGAAAGATCGTGAACTATAGAAGAAGGAGATACAGTGATCGCTTTGATAAATTTATTTTCTATAACCTTTGCTATTGTAAATTTTGTTAACAATTAATTTTTGAAGGGTGGAAATTATCAAAAAAATCTTAAAATATTTTGTAATTATGACAATTTAGTCATAAATTATTTTTTTGTCAATTCAGTTCTAAACCTTTTGTAATTATATCAATTCAATCCATCTAACCAAATTTAGCTGGCTGGCCGTTCGGCAAACACTAACATGACAATTTTTCAATAATTTTTATATTTTTTTAATTTTTTTAATTTTTTATTTTTATTTTTCCTTTTCTTTTTTTCTTCTTCTTCTTTGGCTTCTTCTCCCTTGGAGTGGCCAATGAGACTCCGACAAGGCTCACGGGCCATTAGGCAAGGGCCACGAAGCCCCTGTCAACCACCGAATGCTAGCAAGGGTCACGGCCCTTGCCAAACCTCACCCACCCTCATCGGCAACTTCCCCCAAATCTAGGTGAGGCCACTAGTGAGGTTTGGCATGGCCACGACCCTAGCCGGCCACTATGGATAAGGAAAAGAGGAAGAAGAGAAAAAAAAAATAGAAAAATTAATAAAAAAATTGGAAAAAAAATATAAAATGCTATTAAAAAAATTGCCACGTTAGCATTCGACGAACGGTTGGCGCCAATCGGCATTCACGTTAGCATCGGTGGCTAAATTTGACTAGATGGATTGAGTTGACATAATTGCAAAAGATTTAAGTTTTTTTTTGGTAATTCTCCCAATTTTTGGGGTATGTCTATGAAAAACATATTCTTGAAATTGAAAAAAATATTTTTTTGCCATGTAAATTTTTCAATGATGCTTATATCTCTCGCACTTTACTAGATATATGTGAACTTCTCTCGTGATGTAAATTATTCTTCAAAGTAACCACTAGGGGTTCGCTCCAGTGGCCACCCTTCCATCTTGGAATGGGGAGGTTGGGGGTTCAAATCCCCTCCTTCTCGGGAGATTGGGGTGTGGATGATTTCATTTCAGGAGTGGGTTTCGACTCCCACGCCCTGCAAGGAGGCAGGGCAAAAGTCTGAAAGTGAGTGTTAAAATAGGATTAGCGTAGGACTAACCAAAAATATTTATTATATATATAATATATAATATATATATTCTTCAAAGTCATTTTACAAGAATCTATTTCACCCAACTTACTTGTTGAGACCTAAATTTTGGCAACCCGTTTAATCATTTTTTTTTTGCATAAAAAATGGGTTAAATTTTATCCCAAAAAAATATAATATACAAATCACATAGCATATAGTTTTAAGAGCATTTTTATTTTTATTGCATTTGCATGGGAACGGCGTCGGATGGAGTTAAAGGGATGGTTTTGAACTTAATGAAATTGGACTAAACCCGCAATAATGAAAATTCTTGGGCAAAGCTCATGGACATTATAAGAACTGAAGTTTTCATTGGAAAGTGCTCAATTAGGGGATTAGTTTATGCTGGATTTGGATAGACCGTGGTCGACTGATTAAAAGGAATCCGGTATATAATCTTGGGCACGTCAAAAGTGTATATTGAGAAATCAAAAGAAGATCGGGATTTAGTCAATCAAGGAAGAAATTTACCTAAAAAGGAAATCAATATAGCCGAATAAATTGTTTGCATGGTCAATCAAAAAGAAATCGGCGGAAAAACCAAGTATAAAAAGCTGTCGAGGGGTCTTTGGTCTGGGGGGCTCTCTCGCTAGGGTTTTTAAAAAAAAAACAAAGAAGAAGAAAAGTCAAAGAGAAAAGTGAGAGAGAACAGAGTGAACGTGAGCAAAAAAAATGTATTTTCTTCTCTATCAAGTGCAGAGAGGTAAAAGAAAGGAGGAAAAAGGGGGTCTTCTTCGACTCCCCCGATTGGTGCCTCCAGTTGCTCGACCTTGAAGCCGACGCCCGCAGCCCACCATCCTCAGCCGTTGTTCCTCCGTTGATCGCTACTGCTTCACGTCCAAATCGGCGCCTGCACACAGCTCGATACCACGAACCAGCACATCCTAGGGACGCTTGAACCATTGCTACCTAGTTCAGATTTTGGCCGCTTCGTTTGTACTCATTCTTCGCAGGTTTCGCCGAGGTCCAACAAGGCCACCATCTCTTGTCCAGCATGAATACCACGTCATGGTTTTGCGGCCACCGCTTGCGAGCTTGAAGTCCACGGTCAAAAAGAGTTATTATAATCTCGCTTGGATAATTCTGAGTGGTGGATTTGTCTTCCTTTTAAGTTTTGTCCAGATTTTACTATAATATTGTGGGCTTTGTGAATTTGTTTCATGCAAGCAAAAGAATGTTTTTTTTTTTTTTTTTTTGGCAATGAGATCGCGAAGAATTCGGAACGCCAAGCTCGAGCCAGCGTTGATTTTCTCTTCAAGTCGATTGGTCGAAGTTTCTATTTTTTCGCAGGTTCATTGGCTGTGACCCACCCGCATCGAGCTTGCCGCGGCCTTATCGAGCCACGCCGAGTCACCACCACAGCCACCGTCTTTGAGCCGTGCCGCACTGAGTGCCCATCAATTTGGTATCAAGTCAAGTGAATTTCGCTGCCCCCATCGGGCTTCTATTCTGTTCAAATTGCTAGCACTTGGTCTCCGTCGCATACGGCAATATCCTTAGTCTTGGTTTTCTTGCTCAGTGGGTCCAATGAAGTCAACGAAATTTGTTGGATCCAATTTGAATTGTTTGCAGATTTGTTTGAGTCTCGACGGAAGTGCAACATATTCCCTTGCAACACCGTGAGCCATCCCACGATCTGTTGTTCGCCTAAACTCTGAAACGTCATCCACGCTATACTAAGAATAAGGTAAGAATATTGATTAATTCGATATCGTTGCCTAATTCGTAAAATTATGATGTTGTTTGAGCATTTAATCGATATTGCCATATCCAAGAGATCTCTTGATTCTTCATGAAATAGGAAATTTTCTTGATTTCACAACGTGCATACGATTGACAGTCCGATTTCACGCTCGAAATACGACTCGCAATTGCACAGAAAAATTGCCAATCCGATCTCATGCTCGAGATTCGATTCGCGGTTTTATTTAAAATTGACCAGTCCAATCCCATGCGCGGGATATGATCCGTCAATTTATGGATATCGGTTTTATCTTGTTGGATGTGATGTCGTATCGTTTGAGTTGATTTTGTTTTCGTAAAAAAAAAAATCCAAAAAAAATTCGTAAAAAGAGTTTGAATTAGGGTTAGGTTTTTATTTTATTTTATTTATTATCTTGCATGATTAGATTAGGGATTTTATTTTGAATCATGAAAAAGAAAAAGAAAAAGTGCATTCATTTAGGATGTTAGTTTTTTTTTATTATTCTATTATTATCTTAATTGCATGTTTAATTTTAATTTCGAATTTCATAAAAAATTAGAATTAGGGCATTCTCTGCACGTCATTGCATATTAGATAAAATTACATGTTTAATTTTAGGTCTAGATAGATCTTTAGATAAATTGCATGATAGGTTGTTTTTTTTTTTTTTATGCATGCATGTTTAGAAAGCATTTAGAATAGATAGTATTTCACTTTAGTTTGATTTTCATTTTTAGTGATTTTAATTATGAATTTTCGTTAAATAAAAAATAAAAAAATCATGTGCACGTCATGTAGAATTAGGTTCATGAAATGCATGTCATTTAGTGATTATTGCTAGGTTCATTTAATCAGAAATTGCACGTCATTAGAATTAGATCATTTTGGTTAATTTTGATTGCATATTTAATTATTGCATGTTCATTAAAAAATCACAAAATCTTTTACTCATTCATATAGTTTAAGACATTTTGCCACGCCATATTATTTCATATTAGGTTAGAAGCATTGCATTACATTGCATATTGACTATATTCTCGTTAAAAAGTGAAAGCAAAATTGATTGATTGCTTGTTAATTAGAAATCATATCTAGGATTGCTGATGTGAATTATGATCTAACACTGCAGATGCTTTCGTTGCTTTGAGGTAAGTCATGCATTATTTAATTGCTTTCCTGAGTGTTAAATTGGTGGTTTGCGTACCCATATGATCACCTCACATGTTAGGGAGATAAATTAAAATCAATTCAAATTGCTTGCCAAACATTTTTTTTAAATAAAGAATGGTACCGAAAGGGCATTAGAGAAATCTAGTGTAACCAAGTCCCCGTACCCATAGTCTCTGGTTCGTAGGAGTAAAGTAAATCTCCCATTACTTTACTTGGGTTTCTAATCGACCCACCAAAAAATAGATTAGTAGCGACTCCCAATTAAAAAATCAATTGCATGTTAAGAACTTGAATTTAAAGTCACAAATTGGTATGGGCTTGGGAGAGCCCAAGTTAAGTCTAGACTTAACAATCCATTAGCCAAACCCTAGGTGGTTCATCCGAAAATTTGGTCGCGACATTACTTTATGGAGAAGATCCTTATTGAGAAAAGAATTTTGTTAATGGATGCCCGATAGACACATTTTAGGCATTTATGAAAAAATAAAAGTTTGCAGCATTCAAATGAAGTGTTCTATTCGTGTTATAAACAATTGATGTTTTGAAAGTAGAAGCATTCTTCATTTGATATGCTTAACAACTACCTTGAGAGTATTCCATAACAAGCCGCTCAAGAAAATGATCATGTCAGCATATTCCTTGGTGAGCATTATTGGAGCACCTCTTCTTTTGGTCAATTTTCAAAAAATCGAACTCTGATGACTGGTTCAACTACTTAAATCGGGTACTGACCAGGCTATTAGTCCGATTCACACCTTTATAGTTTATATCGTGGATAGTGAAGACCGGTCCCCTAAGAAAACCTAGACTTGTCGAGTAAATCGTTTCGCTTAGAACCAAATCAAACTAGTCCATATTCAATAATTGTTGAGCTCTGTGACAAATAAGTTGCTTTTTAGAGACATGGTTGGAACCTCCAACCTCTTGGACACCATCCATTCACTTCGCTTTATAAATGGCAAGCGATTAATTTGTGCACAATTTCTTCACCTTTTCCAAAAAAATAAGGTTCTGATCAGCACCTGGCGAGATGCGACTCCATAACCTCTAAAATAACTGGATATGACTACCAATTCGATATGGGTGCATAATTGTTGTTCTTCAGGCCGTCCAATTTTTTTCTGGTTGAATTGGTGAACCGTGTACTGTTCGCCTTGTCAGTAGGACCTCCTATACGGATTTCAAAATAATGCTTTTGGTTGGCCGTGTTGCGTTGAAACTTGAAGGCGCCACGTTTTGTCCCTTTAACAAATGCACAACTGACATGACACATTATACGACTTAAAGATGGCAAATAAAGTTGGTATTCTGGTGAGTTGTCCTCCTCCATTTGGCGTTTACACGAAAAGATGACTTTAGACGGCATAAAGCACTTAATTCGCAATTTCTCTTTCATGCCAATACCAGTTTAATTCGTCTATTTTTGAACTGTCTAGTTTACACCTTAAGTTGGCGTTACACCCTAAGTTGCCCCCAGTGTCTATAGTCTTTGTTCTTAAAACTGTTATTTTCTTCTCGAAATATCCCTCTCACGGGTACCCAATTATTCACCTATCCATGGTCATAAATTTAAAAGGAAGAACCCTGATACTAACTTCGTCCAATGCAGATGCCATTGCTCTCGCTGCCCCCCTGTTTCAACAGCTACTCTGCTGCTAGTCATCTACAACCGTCCGCCCCCCTTTCGCCGTCTCTGTCTGAGGATAGAGGAGATGAAGGGTGATGGTGGCGGTGGCATTGTCGCGGATGGTGGTCCAAGCCGACAGGAGTAGGGTTTGTTGAGGGGTAGGCTTCGCAGGGAAATAGCATTTGAAAGACCAAGGCAACAAGCTTAGTAAAAAAGCAGTTGAGTCTTTTTGCTCATAGAGGGTTCTGTCCATAGATGTAAAGTTAATGTTAGGTTTTACGATAAATAAAGAATGCGAAATAGTGACAAGGTTAAGAAAAGTCACCAGGAAACTAGATATTTCTTTTTTCAATATCAAAAGAAAGATTGTGAACTATAGAAGAAGGAGATACAGCGATCGCTTTGATAAATTTATTTTCTATAACCTTTGCTATTGTAAATTTTGTTAACAATTAATTTTTGAAGGGGAAAATTATCAAAAAAAATCCTAAACTTATTATAATTATGACAATTTAGTCCTAAACTTTTTTTTTTGCTAATTCAGTTTTAAATCTTTTGTAAATGTATCAATTCAATCTATCCAACCAAATTTGGCCAGCTGAGCCGTCCGACAAACACTAACATGACAATTTTTCAATAATTTTTATATTTTTTTCTAGTTTTTTAATTTTTCTTTTTTCCTTTTCTTTTTTCTCTTCTTCTTATTTGGCTTCTCCTCCCCCGCAATGGCCAATGAGACTCCGGCAAGGATCACAGGCTATTGGGTGAAGACCACGAAGCCCTTGTTAGCCATCGAACACTAGCGAGGGTCGCAGCCCTCGCCAAACCTCGCCCACCTTCATCAGTGGCTTCCCCCAAATCTAGGCGAGGCTATTGGTGAGGTCTGGCAAGGCCACGACCCTAGCTGGCCACTACGGGTAAGGAAGCCAAAGAAGAAGAAGATAAAAAAAAAAAAAAAAAAAAAGGGGGGGGAATAGAAAAATTAATAAAAAAATTGGAAAAAAATATAAAATACTATTAAAAAATTGCCACTTTAGGATTTGATGGACTGTTGGCACCGGTGAGCATTCACATCGGCATCGGTGGCTAAATTTGGTCGAATGGACTAAGTTGACACAATTGCAAAAAATTTAAGTCTTTTTTGGTAATTCTCCCAATTTCTAGGGTATGTATATGAAAAACATATTCTTGAAATTGAAAAAAATTATTTTTTTGCCATGTAAATTTTTCAATGATGCTTATATCTCTTGCACTTTACTAGATATATGTGAACTTCTCTCGTGATGTAAATTATTCTTCAAAGTCATTTTACAAGAAACTATTTCACCCAACTTACTTTCTAGATAAGATCCTTATTGAGAAAAGAATTTTGTTAATAGATGCCCGATAGGCACTTGTTAGGCATTTATGAAAAAAAGGTTTGCAGCATTCAAATGAAGTGTTTTATTCGTGTTATAAACAATTGATGTTTTGAAAGCAGAAGCATTCATTTGATTTGCTTAACAACTACCTTGAGAGTATTTCATAACAAGCCGCTCAAGAAAATGATCATGTCAGCATATTCCTTGGTGAGCATTATTGGGGCACCTCTTCTTTTGGTCAATGTTCGAAAAATCGAACTCTGATGACTGGTTCAACTACTTAAATCAGGTACTGACCAGGCTATCAATCCGAATCACACCTTTATAGTTTATATCGTGGATAGTGAAGACCTGTCCCCTAAGAAAACCTAGACTTGTCGAGTAAATCGTTTCGGTTAGAACCAGATCAAACTAGTCCATATTCATTAATTGTTGAGCTCTGTGACAAATAAGTTGCTTTTTAGAGACATGGTTGGAACCTCCAACCTCTTGGACACCATCCATTCACTTTGCTTTATAAATGGCAAGCGATTAATTTGTGCACAATTTCTTCACATTTTCCAAAAATAAAAGGTTCTGATAAATACCTGGTGAGATGCGGGTCCATAACCTCTAAAATAACTGGGTATGACTCTACCAATTCGATATGGGTGCATAATTGTTGTTCTTCAAGCCGTCCAATTTTTTCTGGTTGAATTGGTGAACTAGGGGTGAGCATGGTCCGGGTTGGGCCGATCCACCCCCTAACCCTAGGACCAACCCGCACAGTGTCGGTCCTCAATTTTTGGAACCGAAGACCAACCCTATTGAGCTTGGGACCGAGGACCGGACCGACCTAATAGGTTTGGTCCGGTTCCAGGGTCAACCTGGGACTAAACGATAGTTTTTTATTTCATTTTTTGTACTCCTTAAAAAAGCGATTGAGGACCGGATTGACCCAATGGGTTCGGTCTAATTTCCAGGTCAACCTAGGACCAACCAATAATTTTTTATTTCATTTTTTGTACTCCTTGAAAGGGCAACCGAGGACCGTACCGACCCAAGGATTCGATGATGAGCGATGTCAGCTAAGAAAGGCAAGCGGTGAGGGTCAAGTGGGGTGAGCGTTAAATAGAATGAGCTTCGAATGTCAAGCGGAAAGCAACAAGCCAAGCGAGCATTGAGTGGCGAGCGACATGAATGACCCAAAGCGAGCAAGACAAGTGTCAAGTGGTGAGCGGAGAAATTGTTTTTTTCGATTTTGGCAAATTGAATACTAAAATGACAAATAAGACATAAGAGAATGAATACTAGAGGAGAATGCCATAAGGAGCTGTTTATGCCTTTTTAGACGCCGTGAAGACTTCTCACAAAAACATTTTCTTCATTCGTAAATTATGACTATTGACACTGTAAAAGACATTAAAAATCTAAGTTATTAAAGAATAATGTAAAATTACTTGAACTCCTCACTAATGAGCTATTTAATGTTGTTGATGCTATTTATTTTAAGGTTTTTCCTATATAAAAAATTTATAAATAATATTATATATATAATCGGGGTTGGTCGGGTTAGGCCAAATAACTCGGGGCCAGGACCGACCCAAGCCGAGTCTTGGCCCAAGAATTCTAGGACCAAGGACCAACCCGGTCACTTTGGGAACCGGACCAGGACCAGCAAGGTTGGGCCGGTCCAGAGTCGGTCCAGGGTTGACCCTAGACCGATGCTCACCCCTATGGTGAACCGTGTACTGTTCGCCTTGTCAGTAGGACCCCTATATGGTTTTCAAAATAATGCTTTTGGTTGGCCGTGTTGCGTTGAAACTTGAAGGCGCCACGTTTTGTCCGTTTAACAAATGCACAATTGACATGACACATTATACGACTAAAGATGGCAATAAAGTTGGTATTCTGGTGAGTTGTCCTTCTCCATTTGGCGTTCACACGAAAAGATGACTTTCGACGGCATAAAGCAGTTAATTCGCAATTTCTCTTTATGACATCATATCAATGAACTGCATCAGTCAAGTCCCTATCAAATTCCCTCTCTCTCTCTGTTTCTCTCTCTCTCTCTCTTTCTAAATCCGTGAAATATCAGGCTGTCGCCCGATTTCCCCACCGATGCCCCCTAAGAGTCGTGTCTCAATCTGCACATGGTTGATAGTCCCCTTGAATTGATCAGGATGAGCCCCCACCTTGAATTGTGAAATGCCTCCCCTAGAAGCCCGGATCGTGTTTCAATCCTCACATGGTTGATTGTCCCCTTGAGTTGACCAGGGTGAGCCCTCATCTTGAATTGAGAATTGGAAAATTTCCCCACCGATGCCCCCTAGAGCTCAAAGCTCAGATCGTGTCTCATTCTCACATGTGATTGGTAATATCCTTGAATTGACTAGGGTGAGCCCCATCTAGAATTGAGAATTGGACTTGAAGGGCCGAGGAATCGGGAAGTAGCCACAATTTAATCGTGTTACATTTTTTCCTTTGGAAATAATCTAACTTTGACAAAATGTGATCATTTTGTTGTAGATTGGTGAGTATAGACAAACGAGACTAGGGGTTATGCCGTGACCCACAAGTTTTTAAATTTAAATAGGATTGCCATGCCAATATCCAATAGCTGCATTTTTCACACCTCAAAAACTTGTGCTTCATGCTGAGCACGAGTGCTTGCTATAGATGGATGAAGATAGATATGTTTAACGTGTAACTAGGGATAATCTATATTATAATCGGCATGATCTTTCCAAGTGGGATACGGTAATCATCATTAAGCCAAACAACAATGTTTGGTGCCCCAAGAATAATGTGGACAAAGCACGGCAAATAGGCGTACATTGAGAAGCCTTATCCCCAAACATTTCCTCCATTCGATCCCAATTTTACAAGTCTTCCGCCCTTCATGATCATCCCATTATCCTCCACTGCAGAACTTAATGACATCTATTTTTTCACGGTAAGGATTTTATTTAATTTGTGTCCCTAATCATGCTTTTTCTGATTGAGTATGTATACTTTTAATTTGTTTGATCAAGGCTTTCTACTTCCACAAATCTTCTAATCGAGTCTCTCCAATACCAAATCCGGCCAAGAAAGGTGCCAAATTAGGAAGTGCATGTAATGGAACAAATTTACGAATGTAGAAAATGTTCGAGTATGATTGGATAAAATTTACCTAATGCAAATGATTGTGTGGACGTTCACATCGTAAAAATTTTTCCATGTTACACTAAGACATTGTTCGATGGTCACATCAGCTACATTTGATCAAATTTTGATCTCAAATGGACTTGATTTGAGAATTTGTGAAAGTAAAGAAGCTCCAATAGATGTAAATCTGATTGGCAAAGTCTATACTATACTTACTTTTATCAAAAAAAGAAAAAAAAGAAGAAGCTCCAATAGATAATAATATAAATCAATTAGAAAAAGTGCAAAAGTATAAAGACGTAAAGTAAATATTCGTATCTTTAGACTCTAAAAGTGACTATCCATGGCCTTGGACCAAAGTGCAAGCATTTTCCTTGAATCAATGTGCAAGCATTTCCAAGTCAAATTAAATGCAAATAAGACGAAACTTTGTCACCTTCGCTCTTATGGCTTTTTCCCTTTGATTAAAGTAAAGGCAACACTCTTTCTTTCCTAAGCAACGCACTGCTTTTAATGTTGCGGTCTATCGTCACATGACTAGGACAGAAATCAAACGAGTGTTACAAGGATCATGGATGCAGTGGGGGTTGCATCTAGGGGTGAGTATGGTCCGGGTGGTCCTCACCTTGGAATTGGAACATGGGTTAATATTCGTGAGAGTTAGGACATGGGTTACTCGAATATGCTAACAATAGGAAATGGGGACATAATGAGAGATGCGTAAACAACTCCCCTTTCTAGGGGAATTATAAGTGCGTCATGTCGACCGAATAATTAGGTCATGTCGTGCATGTTCATCCCACGACACACTTTGATAGGAGCCTTAGCATTAATTTTTGGAGGTCAAATGAAGTATTACTTGCTTCCAACGTAAGTTCAACAGTATCATAACGAAGTATTACTCCCATTGAAGTTTCGGTAGCTTTATAGTGTGGTGGCAATAATCGGTTAGATCAAAGGAATGGCAGTTATTGCTTGAACCGAATATTTTGTGGCGGTTGTGGGATTTCGATGATAATTCTCGGGGTTCGCCGGAATTTGGTTGCTACTTTTCATTCTCTTCTCTTTTTTCCATATATGGAAGTAGGAAGAGGACCGCATCTTCATGTTGATCTAAAAGAGTGAATAACTCATTGTGTACGTCTTAAGATAATTGATCCATGAACTTGATCACATGTTTATGATATTATAAGAATAGTTTAAACTTGAATGTTTACATGTAGGGAAAATGATCAAGCAAGTCCTAAACCTAATTACATTTGTGCCAATTCAATTATAAAACTTTCAATTTGGCTAATTTAACCTTAAACTTTTTGACAATTTGTCAATTGAGTCATTCCGGCCAAAATTGGTTGGAAATCGTTAATGTAAATACCGATCAACCTCTGTCGTTAATGTAAATAATTTTTCCAATTTTCTTTTGAATTTTTTAATTTTTTCTGGCCATCTTGATGAGGATTAAAAAGATGACTTGTTTTACAATAAATAGTAAAAGAAACTTAGCCCTTTTTAAAAATATATGTCCCTTCACAATTTTGGAAGTTGGACAATAACTCTTGATACAATACAAATGATATAATTCTTAAATCTTTCTTTAGAGCCATAGACGCATCCTTCTATAAATACTTGACATTACTGAAAGAGCAATTATATAATAGTAAATACAATCTTTTTCATAGCTACAAAATTAAGTTACCGCTCAAATCGGAAATACTAGTCATCAGTTCACCTCAAATTCACAATTATAAGTACCATCATCACGAGATTTTGCTCTTAGAATAATTGGAATTCTTTTACTAAGATTTCCTCAAGATATGCATTTCCTTAAGCTTTGGACGGGCAAGTCTTATGGATGTATTGGGAAACTTGTTTTCCACAATTAGAGAGAGAGAGAGAGAGAGAGGGGGGGGGAGCGTTAGGGTTTTAGATCTTTGAATTGCACTTATTCATAATCGCAAAGGATCAAACAACCTTCCTTGATATGACCCGACTCCTTAATCTCTGCCGACAATTAGTTGGGCAGCCTAGTATTCTTTTTATCATCTTTAAGGCACCGCACTTGCCCAAGATAGTACAGAATCGACTCTTGGATTTGATGGGTCTAAGAGATTCACTCATTCAAGGCTATCCCGTATCAAATATTAGTAAGTGCTCTTTCTTTCTTTAGAAGTTTTTTGGAGTTTTTCTTTTCTTTTTCCTCTTATTTTTTTATTTATATATTGTTTGGTTGAGATGTGGATCGATCCTTGATGATGGGATTATAGAAGATGGTGGCAAACAAAAAATAAAGTGCAAATATATATAATCAAGTTGTTAAGATACTGTCAGCTACGTCGATGTGTTTCTCGTTTCTCTATAGGAAGTGTGATCAAACTTAGTTAAACTGCGATACAGTTATATGTTTTGTAGGAGTAGAAGCCAACGTAAACCGAAGACTCTCACGATTGTAATATTAGGTTGCTTTATCATTCTAAATGTAATGTCTATAAATTATTTCCGAAAGACTAAATTAAGCACATATCAAGAAGAAGCACGATAGACACAAACCGAGGAGAGAAAACAACAGCCCCGCCCATTTTCAGATCGCATTTCATTAGGCCTATCATATGTTGCGTTCATGGAAGAAATCAACGAGCTGTCGTGAGATCAAGAAAAGTGGACATAATAGCCACTTGGTATTATACCGGCATAGGTCTTGTATCTCAATATCACTTGTGTAGTAAAGGAAGTTACGCCCACATTAATTCTTAAAAATCCTAAACTTGACATGAAATTTGGTCATTATCTTAAGTGAGGACGACATTTGCTTAGAAAATCTCTCCCGACTCATCAACGTTGCAATTTCAATCCATCTTATGTACATTTTTACATCACGTTTTTGTTATGTCTGTCATGTTACATTTAATTTATACACAGTAAGCAAGGAGTTAGTACAATTTATGCCCATAAAACCCTTTCCCCACTCAAACTCACCAAAACGCTAAACCAAATCCAAACTCGTTGCTCATTCCACCTTAACAATGGAATCGGTTGATAATGAAGTGACGAGCGAGAGCGCGTTTGTCCAAGCCTGTGCTCACGTATGGACCCATGCTTTCAACTCCATCTCCTCCATGTCCCTCAAATGCGCCATCGAACTTGGCATCCCCGACGCCCTCCACCACCACGGCCATCCCATGACCCTTCCTGAGCTTGCCGCTGCGCTGTCGGTCCCTACCTCCAAGGTGACCTTCCTGCGCCGGCTCATGGCGGTCCTTGCCCAAACCGGCTTCATCTCTCAAGGAAAGTCTGCTGCTGAAAATGACCATGAGCAACTAGGGTTGACGTACTCACTCACTCCCATTTCACGTGCGATCCTGAAAGGCGAACCCGGTGGCTTGTCGCCTATGGTGTCGTTCATCCTTGGCCCCATCATACAAGATCCATTGCACTGCCTGGGGGAGTGGCTCAAGAGCGAGAGCCCAAGCCATTGCACGCCCTTCGTCATGAAGCACGGGAAGAGCCTGTGGGAGTACACGGCCCAGGACGAGGGGCTGAACCGGTCCTTGAACGAAGCCATGGCAAGCGACGGGCCAATGATCGCAAGGCTGATGATGGAGAAGCGTGGACGGCAGCTGTTCGAAGGGTTGAGGACGGTGGTCGATGTCGGAGGAGGGACTGGAGGGTTGGCGAGGGAGGTGGCAGAGGCGTTTCCCCAAGTGGAGTGGATGGTGCTCGATCTGCCGCACGTGGTGGCCGGCTTGGAGGGGACGAGGAACTTGAAGTTTGTGGGTGGAGACATGTTTAACGCTGTTCCTTCAGCGGATGCTGTTTTGCTCAAGGTACGTAGAAAAAAGATTTTAATTTTTTTCTTCCTTAGTCACATTGCAAGTGCATGAAGCTTCACGCATTCTTTTTGTTCCGGTATCTGAACTTTTTATTTGTTTAATCAAATACCTAACTCTTTTAACATGACTCAATACAAGGTCTTCGCTAAATACACGGAAGGAAAATGCCTGCATTAAATATTTAAGTTGGTCACTATATTGAAAAATAAAAAATTCAGCTACTCGATCGAGAAACTGATGAGACCTCAGTTACTTACGGGGTCATTAACCTTCAAAAGAAATGCAAACGAAACTTTAATTTACTTTTGACCTAATGGGAAAGTACATTTTGACACCAATTTCACATGAATAGATTACTGGATGGTGACACTACCTAATCTATTGACTAAGATTCTTAATGAGGACAGACAAAAAGGCAACAAATCAAATCAAATCAAATATAAACTCTGAAGGCTACTTAATCATATAACAAACCTTTTCATTAATTGACTTAATTGATTCCATTAAATTGAGAGGGTTCATATGCTATTGTGGGTCTCAATTTATGAACACGTGCCTCTTTCTTTCTTCGTTTTTAGTTGTCAAGCAATGGTACTAAGTGCCATCTTGGCTTTCTAGTTTTTTTGTTTTACTTTCCACCTTTGAGGTTTTCTTTTTTTTTTTACGTTTGAAACATGATTTTGCTTCATACAATCTTTAATTGAAAAATTACACATATAAGCCTTTAATTTCTTTTTACATCATGCCAAATTATTTCATGATTTTTGGAAGTTAGAATAATATTTTAAGTTTGGTAGCAAAATCCACAAGCAAACCTTCTTCTTAACATATATGTAACATTATCATATCAAGATTCAAGAATCTCAAATCAAATTCCATCAAATGTGCATGCGCTCTTCCAATCTTCAACATAATAGTCTAGGCTCATTGGCAAATCCTCTTTCTCTCATTAGCGGGAGTGCCGAATGATACATATATTCTAAGAGATGCATATCTACATCTATCTATCAGTGGATATTACATGACTGGAGCGACGAAGAGAGTGTGAAGATACTGAAGCGGTGTAAAGAAGCGGTTTTGAGCAATGATAAGAAGGGAAAGGTGATGATAATCGATATAGTGATCGGTGATGAGTCCAAGGAAGACGAAGCATCGATGGGGATTAAGCTTTGCTTTGACATGTTGATGATGACGGTTGTCCCATGCAAAGAGAGGAACGAGAAAGAATGGGCTAACCTCTTTCAAGAGGCTGGTTTCACTGAACACAGAATCACTCCTTTGGAGGGTTTTAGATCTCTCATTGAGGTTTATCCTTGATGATTGAGATTAATCAAAGTAATATGTGCCCTTGACATCAAGGGTGTTTTGATTAATGTGGTTGCAATTTCTCCTCTTCTTGTGAAAGTTAGAGTAGGAATAGAGTAGGACCGACCAAAAAAAAAAAAAAAAAAAATTCTCCTCTTCCTCTTTTCCTTCTTTTAGCGTGATTTAATAGATGTGTCTTTAATTTGCAGGTCTATCATAAAAGGAATTGTGCTTGAATTTGTGTGTATTAGTACATTTCTAAATAAGAAGATTTATTCACATATATCTTTTTAATAAGATGTAAATATTTTTACTAGACAAGGGTCGTTGATCTTTCTAAGTGATGTGATTATAGTATTACATTGAATCATACATAGCGCATATAACTTTTTGTTCATAGAAGCCATTCTATTTTGGTTGAAATGGACAATTCTAAATTTATGTATATGCCAATGGTTCTTTATGGTACCTCGATCTTGTTTCTTTACCTCATATCTAACTTAAATAAAACCTGCCTAATGATTAGATTAAAGAAAAACACATCTTTCATGGGTACCCCTGAGTCATGATAGGATCTTGGGTTGGTTTACATTCCTATGTTTTGTCTTTAAAATTCACTTATCTTGAGATTGATCACCACTTTGTATCACTAGACATTGGGGCATAATTACCCAGTAGTAGTGAAATTAAAGCCGTACCCAATGGATATTTAGAGGGGTAGTAGTGAAATTAAAGCCGTACCCAGTGGATATTTAGAGGGGAATAGTTACAAAAACCAATTAGAAACAACCAGCCTTTGATTAGGCATGAATATGTCCATATTTACCCGATCAAAGAATGGAAAATTGATGTTATTAATTTGTACTAATCAATGTACTACATTACTCTCTCTCGTCACTTTTTGCTGTTCACTCGCTACTCTCTCAAGGAGAGAGATCGACCATAGAGCATGAGAGGTCCTTGCACAATCGGTCTCTACATGTCTAAGGCGAGAAAGTATTGGATAGAGTTCTAATTCTAGTATGTCATCATACAAGTCCACTCACCGGATGACACGTGCGTTGCCCGACGCCACGCTGGAATCAGACTCCCTTCGCAAAATATTCAACTCTCTCTCCTGCTGAGTTCCACCAGAAACCTTTGAGAAAATATTGGGTACCCTAAAGGGACCACGTCATCGGTGCTCTGAACGAGTCAGGCGTCGACACCTGTCCGTTTGGCAGGTCCACGTCTGCTATCTCTCTTCTCTCCGGTCTTCTGCGCTTCTGTCTCTCTCCTCTCTCTCCTCACGAGAAAATAGGGGCGCGCTCGGCTCGGCTCGCTCGGCTCGCTGCAGAAGAAAAGACAGATCACGACTCCCGCCCGAAAGATTTCTTTCTCCTCAGTTTAATTTTCTGCAATTTTCTCTCTCTCACTTTCTCTCTCCTCGCAGGAGAACAAATTGAGAACGACCGAGACCTGCGTTCTCCTCTCTCTCCCCTCCGCCTCCGCTGGTTGCTTCCGTCGCCCCCACCCCGACGCCGACGCCGACGCCGCCGACGCTCCTCCTCCTCCCTCTCGCGACGTCCGCTCTTCTCTCTCTCCCCCCTCCGCGAAGTCGTGCCTCTCTTCCAGCGAAACGCGACGCCGACGGCCCTCCACCTCCGCCTCCGCCGGTTGTCTCCGTCGCCCTCGACTCCGACGCCGACGCCGACGCCGACGAAGCCTCCGCCTCCCTCTCGCGACCTCTAGTCCGCTCTCTCTCTCTCTTTCGTCCTCGAGTCGCGCCCCTCTTCCAGCAAACCCCGACGCCGACACCCCTCCGCCGGTTGCCTCCGTCGGCGTCGGAGTCAGTCGCCCCCGTCTCCTCCGCCTCCGCCTAAGCGCCCGACGCCAACGCGTCGAACCACGACTGCGAAAAAATGGAGAAACGACGAAGCAGAAGACGGAGACGAAGAAGCAGAAGCGCGCGCGCTCGGGGTTCTGGACATGGGTCGTCGCGTCGGTCGCGTTCCGTCTCGCCCTTGTCTACCTCCCCAGGAACCTCCGCCTGTCCACCCGCGCCGAGGTCGCCACCCCTCTCACCAGCATTCGCCGCCGTAACGCTGCCTCTCTTCGCTCCGTCGATCAATTCCCGATCCCCGATCCCCGCCCCTCCTCCCTTGAAATCTTGGAGGTCCATTTTCTGATACGATTTCTGGTTTTTCTTGTTTGTGCCACCTGCAGTTGGCGAAGGCTACTGGTTGAAGCAGTCGGTGATGTCTCCCTACGCAGGTTTGGCTCCGTTCGATCTCTGTAGGAAGGAAGCCTCTTGTTTGCCTACTGGTGTGTCGCTGTTTGATGCTTTGATCCCTTCCACAGGTTCCATGGATCGCGGTTCTCCTTTGCTGTTGCTCGTTCTCGGACCTCTCGCTGTCAAAAGATAACTGCCGGAGTATTATCGCCGATGCATTTTGAAGGCTAGGTTGATTGTGAGCTTCGCTGGTTATCTGCTAGAACTGAACTATATTTATCTGGCGTTATCGAAGCGGAGGCTGTGGCTTGTGCAAAAAGTTGTTTTCGATTCCAGAAATTGAATTTCTTTTTAGGGGAGACTTGGAAGATGTTCTCTGGAGCAGTTCTGCATATAGGAACTGCATTTACTTTAATTGCGTGGTTGATAATTTTTTTTTACGTGGTATGTTGCACCACTTACTCTTTTAATGCCTTAACAGTGAGCATTTCTTTGGATGATGAGCTCCACAAAAGTCAGTGATAAAATTGGTTTTCAATTGTTGCTGATTAATCACCCAGATAAAGCCTGTTACTGAGAACTGAAAATATACATGTTCAGTTAAAAATATGCCTGCTTTCATGCCCTTGCTTTTATGTTGCCTTATCAAAGTGCACCTCTGCGATTGGAGATTGACCAGGGCAAATTTTTTTTCCCATGGAGTTAGCAGTTCATTATTTTCCGTGGCATTAGTCAGATTGGAAAGCATGGTTCAAATGACAACAAGGGGAGAAAAAGTGACATCGAAAAAGAACTTGGATTCTCTGTCATTGCCCGTGGGCATTATATGGCTTTCTAATGTCTACTTAGTCAATATTCAACATTTACTGTACTGGGAATAAGCATGTAATAACGAGATACTCGAAATGCTCGAGGTATATGGTTAAGAGCACTTTATTGCTGCCTGCTACCAGACACATGGCGAGCGTGAGAGAGCAAGAGCAAGCATACCACCAGTTGGAGGACAAGATGAGAAGAGAATGTGAGAAATGAGAAAACAATTAATGGGTCAATGTAACCCTGAAAAAGTTATTTAGTTACTGTAGAGCAATATTGCTCTATGGTCAATCCCGCCTTTTGGTAGATGGTATTCTTGAGATTTATGTTTAGCTAGGTCTACTTATCTGATAGAGTTGTGCATACTTGAGCTTCGAGCCCACGTCTTGTGCTGAGCCTTCATGAGATCATCAATTAATAATAAAAATAATTACCTTGAAGAGGATATTTTAACTGCGCTCAGCATTTTGATAATCTATTTCGACTCTCTCTTGTCATGATGTGCAGTACACAGTGCTATTTCGGAGAGAGATTCATGCCGTCCCTTCTTCCATTCAGGAAGCATCCACAATGACTTCCACGGCGTCACCTGACAATTATTTTTCTGACATGTACCACTCTCCTCCAAGGCCTTTGCCCTATGAAGTAGAGCCAAGGCGTTTGTGCATGCAGAGGGATGGACTGGTTCCAAGGCATGAGAAGGGTTCAAGTCATGCCAATGAGGAATCAGAACCTCTTAGGAGTGACACGGATGGGGAATCGGATAATATTTGCTCAGAAGGCAAATGGACTAACTATGCACATGAAAAAGGTTTTAAAGAGCAACCATATAAGACCTCACTTAAACTATCCTCGGCGAAAGCGAATGCTGATATTGGGCATATTTATACGACATCAGAAGAGGAAGATGTTTGTCCAACGTGTCTTGAAGGTAGAAGTTTTTGTATTAGAAGATTGGTTGCTTGTTGCTTTCTTATTGAGCTGACAATTATTAGTGGGCTAAGCTAATTCTGAATAACGTGAAGTGCTGAATAAGTTTTAGAAAAGGGATGAGACATAATCTTACACTAGTTCAACTTGTTCACTTTCATGCCTAGATGTAGTTGAGTTTTCAGCTTGTAAACTATTTAGAGATCCAATCTACCGGTGAACTTGATTTTTTTCTGAAAGAAATTACCTTACCATTGTATGCTTTTGTGCTTTCCTTTTTTTTTCCTGGGAATATGCTGGCACAGATGCAGATTATTTAGAGAAAATTTTGAAGAGGAGAACTTTCATCTGAAAAAAAAAAAAAAAAAAAATTGACAATAAGCTTATGTGGGAGCTAGGGAAGTACTTTCATGAACTTGGAATTTGGGTCTAATTATTGCCTCAGACAGTGGCAGCAGAAATATTGTGTGCAAGTTGGCTTGTTCAGTATCCATATTGGTTTATAGTTTTGTAACATGTCACTGCAATGTTGTGATTAATTAAATTGTTGATGTTCTTGATGAATTCTATCAATTTTTACTGCTTACTAAATGCAGAATATATGCCTGAGAATCCAAGAATAATGACAAAATGCTCTCACCATTTCCATCTTGGTTGCATATATGAGTGGAAGGAGAGAAGTGACATCTGCCCTGTATGTGGCAAGGTAATTCTTTTCCTAGATCCCAACAGCAAACATGCATACATACATGCATACACATGTGATTACTGTGCTCCAATGATTGCTTCACCGTGGCACAGACCACGATTCTTAGTTGTTGTCTGACCTCACAGAGCGACCTTTCTCAGGGAAACTCTTTTTTGGGGTAGGAATTGGGATTGTTTCTCCCTCTGCTTTATGCACGTTGGGTTGCAATCATTTTAAGGACACGTTAAGAGCTTTTTACAAAAGAAGATATGCTATTTGGTTTTCAACTGGAATCGGTAACTTTTGAATGGTTATAACCTCCATACTAATCCCTGTACAAGTCCTACTGACACCCAGGATAAGCTGTTATGCTTGCAGCTTATTGCTTTATAATTGGAGGCTTTCCTTTTCTTGGGGATTTTGCCAGGCTGGGTAGTTGTCATAAAAAGAAAGATCATTGAACAATTACCTAAAACAATGGCAGAAAATAGTAGTACATTTCTAGCCTCATGAGCTTCTATGGGTTGAGCATGCTGCCAACATTTCGGCAGCCTCTCACCGACTGATAGTTGTGGCTTCCTATGATTTTGCGGCTTCACAAGTTATGGGATTGCTATATGTCTTCTATATTGATTTAGAGGCGGTGCCATTTTGTGTGGGCAGTTGAGAAAAATCAAGATGTTCTGGTATTTCAACTGTTTTCTTCTCCTAGTTGTGTGCTTAATTGGACCTTTTTCTGTTTGACAGGTGATGGTGTTTGATGAGACTTGATCTTAGGTGAATGCTCGTGTTGACGATACTGTCAGCATTGGGAAGAGAAAAAGAATCCTGTTAATATACTTGATGAAATGTAAAGAAGTCTCTGTGCATATTCCAATTTCTCAGACTCTCTCTCCAAAGACCCATTATACATTCCTTCTAAATTATCTTTTACTTCGTTTAGACTTGGTTATGCTGCTTTAAACTGCAATTGTAAATACGAGCAATATCTCAAGTGCATATTGGTAAATGTAATTGTCTGGTCGTTGCCTTTCCATTTTTGGGTTTGGTTTAGTTATAGAAACTACATATGAAAGAAAGTGCATAAGTGGCCAACCAAACGACACGCTGTCTTGCTTTCGCGTTATGGCGCTGTGAGGTTCTCTTCTCTGAGTTTGCTGATGCTCGGGCTTTGCCCTTGGTAGAGCGACGTGTAAGACTGCAACTTGTTACTTCGGTGCTTGCTAGGCTTCTGGGGTTAGATTTACAATGAAATGCTTAATGTCGGTCCCAGTGCATGACTTCGCTTCTGTAGTTAGGTCACAAGTTTAGCGAACGGCAGCTTGATTTACCTATGGATTCTCAAGCAAAATGCCGTAGTTTTTCAGACTCCGGCCAAGTGAAGCTGGCAACACTTTCTGTTCACTCAGAAAAAAGAGTACGAGCAAAAGATCGGATGTTCATTTCTTTGCCAAGCTTTGGGTAATTGAAACGAGTAAATCAATCGTCACGTATGTGAGAAAAGCGATTTCGCATAATCATAAAGCACATCACAAGTGGACGTTTATCTGTTGAAACAAGGTGTTGGCAGGCAATGGCAAAAACAGAGCCAGCAAAATCTCCAAGAACCGTAATAATTTATTCACTCATTTTTCCTATATGGTATTTATAGTAAAACAGATAACACAACCTGCTTTTTTATTTATTTATAAGTAAACACACAAGCATGACATTTTCATTTCATCTACTTTCCACTAGCGATAATCTCAAAGGCTCGCAGGAACACCTCGGGGGGCTGGCCACCACTCAATCCGTGCTTCCCATTTATCTGTTGAAAATAATGATCTCAGAAAAGGTATCTCTATGTCATCCAAAAAATTAAGGCAAAATATGAGAGAGACAGAGACAGAGAGCCAGGGGGGGAGAGAGAGAACATCATTTACCACGAAATGCGGAACCCCAGAAATGTTCGATGAGTACTGTTCGAGCTCCTCATTTACCTTGATGGAGCAAAAGAAAATTATGAAAAGGTTCGTGAGATTCTTAGAATCAGTGGCAAACATCTGGAAGCTGCCAAAACTAAAGAGATTAACTGCAGTAGATTTCAACAGGATCATTGAAAATTCATGGAAAAAGGAGATAACACTTTCCTGAGTCAGCTTAGAGAAATGAAATCTTTTAACTCCGAAAAGCTCCTAGATATTCTACACAATTAGTCACGCATTCTCTCCTGATCTCTAGGTTCAAATGTGAAGCAATGTGTGTGTGTGTGTGTGTGTGTGAGAAAAGAGAGAGAGAGAGAGAGAACCTCTTGCAGTCCATTATTTGGATTATCCAGAAACTCGGCTGCCCCGTCTACTCCAGCCTTGGCAGCAGCTTCCACAAGGAATTCTCTGAATCCACGTTATACAAAGTGTTAAGTTCGAGTGTGCACTAAAAATTAAAATGAAGACGAGCGAGCTTCATCAAAAGAATGTTGGAAAAAGCTTCATTTCTAGCTTCGTGTTAAGTATAGCTTAACCAAATTTCCCTGGGGATAGAGTAAAGTCTGGCAAAATGGTCTCTTTATGATTCAAATGAAAAATCAAGGACATACGATGAAATTGGTCAGCCTCTTTTTTTTTTTTTTGACATTTTCTCAGAATATGAGGATGTAACGCTAAAAATTAGAGAAGAATGGCTCCTCTCTCCCAGCTTAGTAACCTTTATTTAGGATAACTAGCACACCCAGCAATGATTTCCCTATGTCTTACTCTCACATTCAAACACTATTAAGAACAACCTTAATGGTTCGGAGAGATCTTACGTTTATCTTCCAGACAAATTGGGCAGTAGAATCAGCTAAACCAAACTTTTTCTATCCTGGGAAGAGGCTTAAACTATTCAGACCTAGGTTAAGCCAAAGGTCATGATGCATGTTTGACACTATGGCTGTAGAGGATTTTAGATTCACAAAGACTATTCCCAATGGAATAAAGTCAATTCTTAAGAAAAAATTACAGGGGAAGAAGATGCATCTTAAGAGATGATGCAGTGATAAGGGATTTTCCAAAGCTCAGCAATCCACTTCGATGCATGTGTGGACACATACAACCACATGTAGCTCAATGCATGTACAAGAAGTGAATCTACCTGTCACCAATATATCTTCCCTGGGTGAAGTAGCCAATAAATAGCTCCTCCACAAGTTTTTGTTGCTTCTCGAGCCCTCGTGTCCCAGCATAGTATATAAGCCTGTGGCTATCCACAGTATTTCCCCTGTTCATATATTATATATGTTACCAATATTCTCAGCACAACCTCTTGCTTTGGGAATTTAAACATCCAATGTACGGATGATATCATAAACATCCAATGTGTTTTTCCTTGCACATGGTCATTTACATGTTGGTCATGTCTTTAATACACTTAAATTGTTTCTTGATATTAATGATGCACTAACAAGATGCCACTTTTGCCTTCTGAAATCTCCGGAAAGAGAAGAAACAAATCATTCAGAGCTCATTGTTAAAAAGAAGTCAAAAACCAATAGCAGTATACGAAAGTCAATGTTTCATCAAAACAAAAATGATAATTGTAAACCTACCTCATCAATTGTTGATCCAGTTTCTGAACCACTTATCATTCGATGAACACCCCTCTCCCCTTGAAGACAAACTTATGCATAATCAAATTCAAATTCAACCGTTGCAGAAGTGATTCCACCATTAGTTGCCCGACACTTCTCGACAATCCTCCCTCAATAACCTTGCTTCTCAGCCCATTTTTGGTACGTTCTCAGTAGTTTTTCAGCCCATAACTGGATTAGCAAATGCATGAGACAGAGAGATTGGAACCAGCAGAGGCATAAGCCCAAAAGATTCTTTTTTTTTTTTTTTGTGTCAACAAAACTGAGTGAACTTCATTGAATTAGCTAATGGAAAAGGAATATATCCCCATTATAGATGAATATTACAGTCCACTATTTTCCAGGATTTCATCTGTCATATGCAAATAGATTGGCAACTTATCATTCCCTGTCCTAGTTCATACTGATGTCAAAATGAAGTATCCTCATAACAGAAGTATCCTCATAGTGGAGAATAATATTGAACCACTATCCATACTGATCAAATTCTCACTTTTCTTTTTTCTCATATTCTTTTGATAGCCACCACATTATCACTCAATGTTTACTTCTGAGTTGGAATTCAGGGGAGGGACATGCAAAATACCTCCCACAGGAAGAAGGATACTAGACAATAAATTAAATATCCGCTAAACCCAGGAGAAATCCCACAATTGATTTTCAAGACATCTAAGTCATCAAGCAAAGAGATTCGTAGATAAGAAGTAACTGTAATGGTGATGCGCACAAGCATAAATATATACTAACAAGATTCCACTAATAATGTCCCACCCTTATATGTACATATATATGCAGTTTTTTCATTCTCAAGTTCTTTGAAACTCCTATATTGTGGCATAAGTATTATAAAGAAGCAGGAACCAGAAACTGTGCATCCATTCTACATCAATGTATATTACAACAGAAGAGTGTGATATAAACATCATCTCTTTGCACATGCATAATTATTCTAGAAATGAAGTTAGATTATCAAACCTCATGGTAATTGCCATTGGATTCAGCTTTGATGACCATCGACGCTCCATCCACATCATATGGTCCCTTAAGAAGCTTCAACATCTCATAACAGTCCAAAAACTTACTCATATCCAAAGACGAAGTGTATGCCTGCTCGAAAAGAGCATAATTAATAGCATCCATCTCCACCAGTTGAGTTATCAGCTTTGCTTCTTCCGCCTGCAAATTTCAGCAGATAAAAGTCAACTAAAGCCCAACAACTGCACTTCCTTTAATTGATACAGTTAAACTAGATATGACAGTCATTGACACATTAAGAATCAAGTTAATCTCGGAAGAAGAGTCAAGACAAGTATGTGCACATGCTTTCAGGCTTTGGCACAGATAATGGGCAAACCAATGACCCAACAATTGCCCAACTTAATCCACACCTACTGGGTGGAAAAGCTTATTCTATGACATGGATATGGCATTCCACACCACCTTGTAAGTTAAATCCCTCAGGGCATCGACTGCTCCAGCGATGTCTGCCAACTTCACAAGAACATCATAAGATTTAGCAGGATCATCCCAAAGGTCGTAATCTCGAATCAGTCCATCAAGCTTAATCCATTTAGCTTCTTCGATTTGCAGTGCAGTAGGAGCCATCTTCTCAGTGCGTTGAACTCAATCTTCGATCTTCCTTTTTAGCGAAAGCAACGCTGGAGAAAAAGAAATGCAAATATTACATAAAAGCCAAACTGCAAAGATATTTACCCCACCAACATCCCAGAAACACTTTTGCTTACATTTCTCAGAACTCGTGTCAGATTGTACAAGAAAATTAAACTTGACTTCAAGTCCTCTGACGGGAGTTACATTTTGCAAAACTCATCTATTTCCAACATGTTTGACATAACTTCCTCGCAACGGCAACCATAGATATCAAATGAACCCCTGGTTCGAAATTCCGAAGAGCAAACTCCAAAACCAAACATATTTGGAACACCGAGGAACAAGAAATGAAGAATCTTTCCACTAGGGTGATAACTTAAAAAGCAAGAACCACTCACGCATGGGAGTTCACCTAATGTGAAGCGAGAGGCTACATGAGAAAGATTCAGGCCCAAAAGATAGTTACTGACTTCAAATTTTACACGAAAGACATGACTGTATGACCAATAAAATCCGGAAAAGTTCACTCTTTCTTTTTCATTTTACCGCGAACCGGTCTGGATTTCTTCACAAGCAGTCTAAAACAACATGTCAAAGAACTTTTCAAAAAAGCAAGAACCATCTATCATCTTGTGCATTTGCAAATGAACCGAGCACTCCATCTTAATCTGACTAAAAGAAGAACTACCCACATGAAAGCATTCGAGAAAGACCAACATAATGGAATCAGGCAAGGGAGACGGACCGAGTTCTCTGTAGATCCCGTCGACGGAGCTACAATCCCGGACCATACAGCGCAAGACCGCGGACTTGTGCGGCTGCAGAGCCCGCCATCTTGACCCGAACGAAGCGGATTCTCAAGACCTTGCTCTCTGTTGGAGGCAAATTCTCAAGACCTCATGGTTTTCCATCAGTAATATTCACTTCCCTGCTCAATAATCTCCCTTGCAAGCATTTCGACTAGGGTTCAGGCGAAACCCCTGAACCCTAGTCGAAATGCTTGCCTCATGGATGAAAGAATGCACAGAGAGACACACTCAGAGAGAGAGAGAGAGGCAGTACGGTGTTGCTGAGCAAGGAAGAAGACACGCAGCACGAGAGCATACCCGAGACCTCACCGAACCGCGAGGGAAGAACCGCCAAAAGCGTGGAGGTCGTGGGAGAGGCGAGCGAACAACTGACGCTTTCGAAATGCACCTCGATGACGAGCTACTGCCATGGTCGGTCGAGCACTCCTCGCACGACAATGTCGCAGGATTTCCAACGCCGCGAGACCCGCCTCCTTCGCCTTCTCCACCTTCGCGCTGGAGACCCCGCCTCGCCGGCTTCCCGGTTTGCGGGCCAAGCGGCGTGAATTCGCCGAGCTCTTGCAGTTGTCGCCCGCCTCCACCTCCGCCTCCGACGCCGACGACCCCGTTCGCTACCGCAAGAAGCTGCACGGCCGAATCGTCGTCTGGGGGCTTCTCGAGGACTGCTTCGAGCAGGGATTGCTTCTCAGTCGCGAGTCGGGGGACGGAGAGAGGCGAGCGAAATCGGCCGTAGGGAGAGAGCGCGATTTAGGAAGAAGTGCGCCGAGAGAATGGAGCCCTGGGATGAGGCCGTCGAGTGGAGAGAGAAAGGCCGTCGTCGGAGGGAGCGACGGTCGTCGGAGGAATCGCTAGACCTGATCGTCGGAGGAGGAAGAGAGAGCAAAGAGGAGAGAGAAGACTGTCTGCTCTTCCACGAGGGAGAGAGACAAAACCCATAAAATTCAAGTGAGGAGAGAGAAATTTTAAGCGGGAGTGTTTGCGCATTTATTACCCATCGATCCGTCTGCCAGCCGAGCCGAGCCACCAGCCGAGTCGAGAGTTATTCGGGAGAGAGTGAGAAGAGAGAGGAGAGAGACAGAAGCGACGAGAAGAGAGAGCACAAATGGACCTGCCCGCTGGACAGGTGTCGATCCGTGAATGGATCAGAGCACAAATGACGTGGTCCTTTGAGGGTACCTAATATTTTCTCGAAACGTTTCCCTCCCGGTGAATTTGAAAAATTTGGCTCTCTCTCTAAGAAAATATTAGCTGGACCCCACAACAGATCTTCTCTCTCACGGTTAATTTGAATGCAGCGTGGGACTCTCTCTCTCTCTCCATTTTTCTGTTCGACTCTCGCCCGGCCGCTCTTCCCTTCTTTCGCTGCGATGGACGATGGAGCCCGCCGTCCAACGAACCACGCCGCCGCCGCCGCCGCCGCTTTCGTGTGCACCTCGTCAGCAGCCGCTACATCCGAGCTGCAGCTAATATTTTCTCGTTCGCTCTGCCCATTCGTCGTGCTGCTTCTTCTTTGACGGACGATGGAGCCCACTTTGCGTTTCGGAAGGCGAAGGCGGAGGCGGAGCTGTCCATCGGCCGGCGGTGGTGTGGTTCGTCGGCGGCCCCTTGAGTTTATGAGTGGAAAGTGGCAAACTCATGGGCAGTGGTTTCTCGCGTCGATGAGCTGGCCTAGGTGCAACCAAAAGATTGATCCCAAAAAAAGGAAAGGTGAACATTCTGGACTCGCCTCACCGGCACAACAAAACCAGATCAACAAAATGGGTTAGTCTTCCAGCGCTCACCACCGCGCGCATGAATCGGAGCCCTACCTAGAGAGGTTCTTTTTCTAACAATTCGTCGTCGTCGGTTTGACTCTACTTATTTCTGGGCGATTCTTTATAGCGCCTGCTTTAGGTGATTTCCGGTTTTTGCGGAATTCGCGTTGAATTGGAGTAAGAAAATGCCGTCACTTGTTTGTGGTTTGCTTCAGATTGTGATGAACTCGGAGAAGGTTTTTCACGACGCTCGGTTGTTTCTCTTTCTATTTTCTGGCTGCTTGTTACATTGAGAATGAGAAAGTTGTGTGGGGTGATTGCAGAGTCGCAGGGATGTGAAGGATCTTTGTCTGTTGTTAAGAGGTAGCTGTTGTTTAAAAGTTGTAATCTTCTGCTTCAGGAAATAAGTTTCTTGATAATTGTGTTTGACAATCTCCATCCGTGACATTTTGAATAGGATTACTCAGCCACAATTTCAGCTCATTTTGCTGAATAGGCGATGCACAGGTTTGCTGCCTCGTTTTTCCAATGTTTCAGATACTATGCTATGCCTTACTAGCAAATGAGACTTTTCTCTTGGCATTTCTAGTCATCTGTTCATGTTTGGTGTGATATGACACGGATTTTGATGCAATTGAGCTAGTAATAGCCTACCTAGTTTGGGATATGATGAATGGTGATAATTGGATGGCCTTTACATTATGATTTTCTTTAGCAAATGAGTGTCAGGTAACTCATTGCATGTTATTTTATGATTAGCAGATAATTTGGTAGAGAATCTGCTTGGAGATTTTGAGCATGAAGTTCAGCTTCCATACTTGTTGTACCATAATGCGGCGCGCAAGAAGTTAATGGAATTTGGTTCTACAATCCATGTGAATGCGAGGATGTTGCAAATCTCTTTACTATGTAAAGTATCGGTTTTTGTTTGTTTCCTGTACCGGTTAAATTTCTATTGTGATCAAAATGTTTAGGATGAAATAGCAATGCAGATGAAGGGATGCATAATCAAAGTAACGTCAAATAACATTTGTTAGCCAAACAGATGTGGGTTTACAAGAAAAGGTACTTCATTGAAATGATGTCATTAAAAAATACACTGGACCAGCAAATTGGACTAGTTTAAGGGGATACCAGCCTCGAGATTTGTATAGCATGTGAAATTGGCAATAAGTGAGAACTTGTACCCGTTTGGCCATCTGTTGCACAGATTATCCATTCAACTATCAAGCCTGCTTTATTAATTTTGGCTCTATGGTGAGGCTATTCTGTCCTGGATGTTCATTTTAAGACCTATTTACCCATCAGCACAGGATTCTGGAGGGGTTTCTGGGTAAGCCACACCACTGGCTGACTTACTGATCGATGATATCTAGTTTGCTTTCATCTAGAAAGTATATAGGGAGAAATTGCTGAGAAAGGACTTTGAATCTTAGGAGGGAAACATGGTTTGACTTTGATTTTACCTTAGACAGCAGTTACTGTAATAAGCAGCTACTGCTGCTTGATTTAACCAGTGCTTAGAGTAGGATAAACAATTCTTTCTCTTATTTAGGTATGCACACTAATTGGGGATTGTGTTTGTAATATTTCTAGACCAGCAAAAATAATTATGGAATGATCGTCTTGCTTTTTAGTGGGTTTTCCTTGTGGAGATGTCCTGAACATTTGATGTCTGTATTTGCTGTTTGGCGGAGATTTTTAATATGGATTATGTAATGATCGTCTTGCTTTTGTTGAGTATGGACAAGTGGCATTGGAACATTGCTATTTAAGAGGAATGGCTTACCTTTAACACTTTTCACTTTTCCCAGGATACTCAGTGCGTATTCAAAGGTGCACTCAAAATCAAAGCCTTCAACCAAAAGGTAATGATAATCCAAGCCTTTGAAGTAAAATGAATGTTGGATGAGCGTCTGTGCCTATACGTTATTGTCTACACCGACACAGTAATTCTAAGGAAAACAGAGTTTATATTTTGTTGCAAAAACTGCAGGCACCTCATGCAAAACACTTTGGAAGTTAAGAGTAAGTTCAGGCTGCCTGAGAATTATGCTTGTTGTATTACTAATGGGAATCACGGATTAGACTGACCAAGTCTAAAGCTAGGAAACACTTGCGATGATAAACTCTCCAGAGGTCTTTTCTTACAAGTTCTCTTTAGATTTTGTGTATCTATTTCCTTGTGAAGTCTTGAATTGGCCTGTGGGACAAGATAAAAGTTGACATTAATTTGTCTCTAATATGATATCTAGTGTTTTTACAGTTCTTTGTTTTTTTCAATTGTGGACACGTGGATCAGTGAATTTGAGGAACTTGAAGGAGTTTCAAGCTTGTCTGTCATGGAAACACTACTAGAGCCATCCCCAACCGCTCCTGCAATTGATTGTCCTGAAGATTCAACAGCATTTATGAACTTCTTCAATGTACAGTTCTTAGTTTACGGTTTCAGTATAGATTCTACCGAAGCATATAAACACGTTATGGATGCAATTGCATGTCGTCTTGCATTTTAAACAAAGAAATATTGGTCTCTTATAATGATCTCTCCTTCAAACCTGCAAATTTGTGTTCATGTACCTATAGGTTATTGAGCTTGAGCCATTGAGAACTGTCTGTCCTTTAGTGAGCTAGATATGTTGAATTTTTTCTCCTCATGGTCCTATAATTCGTGATTTAACATTGGTGATGTTGTACTGAAAGTTTGAGTAGGTGCTTTCGTCAGATTGAGGCTGATTTATAGGTTGCCAAAACCTTGTTAGTGGCTATTTGGTTTGGCTTTTGGATTATGACACTTGCCTTTTTACCGGTACCTTTAATTAGATGATTGACTTCTTTCACACAAAACGCCCAAAATCTTAAATGAAAAAAGAAAAAAAGAATATAGACAATTCAAAAGCTCGTGTCATGAATTATACTTAGACATAACTCAAACTCAAAAGATAGACAATTCAAAAGTTAGCCCATTCTTTCATTTCTTGGTCTATTTTGACATTACAAAACTCTAGTCAATATGCTACAAGAGAGCTTTTACATTCAAAATGCAACACTTGTAAATATATCCAAACAGGAGGGTCATAAATTGTACTTAGACACAACTCCCCTTATACGTACCCGTTGTTAGGACAAGCTAATATGTCTAGACTTGTCAAAGATATTCGAAGACTTTGCTCCAGCAACTGATGACATTTCATATATGTATTCCCTCTGATCCTTTTGGAATATAGCAAAATATTTTAACATATATCAGAGGATATCGAACCACGACAGCCATGTGTCGCTTATCATGCAGCAACAAGTCACCATGTCACACCAATCTGCTAGCAAATGCAGCTTCTATGGTTCCTAAATTAGTTTCACTATGAACATTATATTGACAAGTGACTCGAGAGTTCATAACACGTCCACTTCAAAGACGAGAACTAAGAAACTATAACTGCAGTTCCCATTAAACAGATGCAAACAAATTTTCTGTATCAACCGTCAGTAATTCAGACAAGGATTATAAGTGTATCTTTCTCCCAATTCCCAACATTCTACATGTTTCCGAAACAGTTCATTCAATAAATACTGCCCTGAAAATATAAGGGAAGAATTGTACTTTATGCGACAATGTATAAGAGAGGAGCATATGAGGATGAATTTCGTTTATTTGGCTGGAGAAGCTAGTGAGCCATCACAAGTTGCTCCTCAAAATTGGGTTGGTTCAGGCAAGCCAAGAAAAGATGATAGAACCAGTGAACAGCATCAAGACTAGTCATGTTCTACAATGAACTAATTACTGGTCTAGTGTCTTTGTTGGTATACGGTGAAGCAGCTCGCTAGGGAATATACGAAGCGAAGTCCACGCCAAGTCAAGAGACTGATAAATATTGCAGGTGTCGTAGGCCTCTTGCATCACAAATTTCCTATCAAACTTTTCAAGGAACTCTAGATAAAGCTGATATATCATGAAAAGAGAATCACGTAAAATTACTTTAGAATATCAAGTGGAAGACAAAAAATAGGAAGAGGAGGAGAAAATCGAATTAGGAGAATCCAAATGGTTTGCATGAGAGAGAGAGAGAGAGAGAGAGAGAGAGAGAGAGAGAGAGAGAGAGAGAGAGAGAAGATCCTCAAAAGATAGAGCTTCTTCTCCAACCACGGCTTTCATAGCTTGAACATCTTTCCCAATTGCATAATTTGCATATAGTTGCAGAAAAACCAGTAAAAGTTTAATACCAATTGCCACCATTTCAATAAAGACTAAACTATCTATTTCACAAGGAAATACCCGGTTGGAGACATCAGCATGATCTCTACGCGTCATTCCCTCGCCTATCTCTGCAAGGTAAAGGGTACAGATCAAACACCTGAAGTAAATCCAAAGGGAAATGGGAAGTTTTAAACGTAGTAAAAAAGGTCTTACTTTCATCAGTCGCGAAAGTGTTGGAAACACATTGATGGGAGGATATATCGGTTTCAGAAAAGAAATAATGTATAAACAATGATCTTATAAATAGTCAAGCCTTCAAGATAAAGCTAAGCACCATTCGGTATAGTCAGAAAGATTACTTTCCAGCCATACAACCAGAGTATTTAGCAAAGTAATTAATGAAGTGATCTATCACATAAGTAGTAAATGTAATGGAACATAATATGGTCCAACTATGTTTGCCACTAAACTAGCTCATTCATTTCTCATATAAGAGAAGCATATAAACCACCTCATAAAATGATTACTTCCATGCACCGAAGTACGTGTCTCTTTAGGTGTACAAAAGCTATAGAACGATTATACCACTCTCGAATGCATCGTTGTTGTCCCGTAGAGTGGTATAATCGTTCTACAGCTTTATAAGAGACCAATTTTTCTTTGTTTAAAACGCAAGACAACATGCAACTGCATTCAAAATGTTTTGCATGTGGTGCCTACAGTTTTCGCAACTAAATATAAACTATGTTTTCCTTAGAATAACTATGTGTCGGTGTAGACAATAACTTACAGGCACAGACGTTCATCCAACATTTATTTTACTTCAAAGGCTTGAATCATCATTACCTTTTGGTTGAAGGCTTTGTTTTTTAGGGCACCTTTGAATACGCGCTGAGTATCCTAGGAAAAGTAAGAAGTGTTAGGAAAGTCATTCTTGTTAAGTAGCAATGCTCCAATGCTGCTTATGCATACTCAACAAAAGCAAGACAATCATTCCATAATCCACATTAAAAAGCTCCGCGAAACAACAAATACTGACATAAATGTTCAGGACATCTCCACATGAAAAACCCACTACAAAGCAAGACGATCATTCCATAATTATTTTTGCTGGTCTAAAAATATTACAAGCACAATCCCCAATTAGTATGCATGCCTAAATAAGAGAAAGAATTGTTTGTCCTACTCTAAGCACTAGTTAAATCAAGCAGCAGTAACTGCTAAATTATTACATTAACTGCCATCTAAGGTAAAATTAAAGTCAAACCATGTTTCCCTCCTAAGATTCAAAGTTCTTTCTTAGCAATTTCTCCCTATGTACTTTCTAGATGAAAGCAAACTAGATATCATCGATCATTAAGTCAATCAATGGTGCGGCTTACCCAGAAACCCTTCCAGAATCCATCAAAGAAGGAGCAGTGCAATGAAGGTATATTCAAAACATATTCTGGAGCCAGAGATAATGCCTCCTTAGATAAAAATTGACGAGAGTTCCCTTGATCGCCCGAAACTTCACTTGGGAGCAGATTTTCACGAAACTGCAAAACATATTCTGGAGCCGGAGATAATGCCTCCTTAGATAAAAATTGACGAGAGTTCCCTTGATCGCCCGAAACTTCACTTGAGTGCAGATTTTCACGAAACTGAAAAATATCCTCATGGAAGAAAACATCCCTGTTACAAAGAATTCACCTGTGGAAGGTTCAAAGACATGGTATCCCTTTTTTAAATTTGGATACCTCATAAATATACAACGTTGGGTGCAAGGACCCATTTTGTCCCGAGGGCCACTGTAGTGATGTAGCATAAACAACCAAAAATCTTCAAGTGACTCAGCTCTGGCTTCTTTCTGAAAAGCATCTCGAAAGGGGTTTGTCCATCAAGGACTCGAGTGGGCATGCGATTGATCAGGTAAGCAGCCGTGACCACACAGTCTCCCCAAAAAATTTCCGAACTAGAGGCTTGAAATTTAAGTGCACGTGCAACTTCCAAAAGATGTCAATGTTTGCGTTCCACTACCCCATTTTGCTGTGAGGTGTGGGTGCAGGAACTCTCATGTAGAATGCCATGAGATGAGAAGAGGGAAGCACAATCATTGTTGAAAAATTCTTTCCCATTATCAGTGTGAATGCACTTAATAGATTTCCCAAATTGATTCTTTGAAAAAGAAATGAATAATTTTAAATGAGAAAAAACTTGATGTTTGGACTGCATAGAAAAACCCATGTGGCACGAGAGTAATTGTCCACAATCATCAAGAAGAAACAAGACCCATCTCGATGTGGAGTATGATAAGGTCCCCAAACATCAATATGGATTAATAAAAAAATATCACTGGCACGAGTCTTACTGAGGGGAAAGGGAACATGTGACTGTTTTGCAAGCGGACAAATGTGACACTGAGGATAAGGAAATGAAGCACTGTGGCCCATTCTAGAATGTATAAGAAAATTTTTATCATTGGTAGTCACGTTACATAATGATTGTTTATACAAAGGAATGCATGGGAAATCTAAAGTTCTTGGAAAGCTGGTCCAAAAAAATAGTCCTTTAAAGAGGCTACCCAAGCCCATCAGTTTGCCAGTTGAAAGAGCCTAAAACAAACAAGCATCAGAATAAAAGATGACTTGACATGAATTTTCTTTGCAAACTTTAGAGACGGAAATGAGGTTGAACTAGAATTCAGGGACATAAAGGACATTTTGTAGAGTGATTTGAGGACTAAGGTTTATTGTGTGAGTAACACTTCCATTTGGTAGTCGCACAGAAATGGGCAAGTGTAATTTTTCATGGATAACAGAAAAGAAACCTTTACCGCAAACAATGTGGTCACTGGCCCTCGAATAAATTATTCACACATTTTTCAAAATAGAATTAATCAGGCAATGAGAAATGCCTAAGAAATTCCCCCCTTTGTTGGAAGTGTCCAACTTTTCTAACGCTTGAGTTGTTGATATTGTCCATATGTGATGGGCTGATTGGCATTGGGACCCGTTGGTCCGATGACTTGGTAAGCAGCTAAAATTTATTTTTCCTTCTTTCCTTTCTCTCCTGATTTACCATGCAATTTCCAACAATTATCGATAGTGTGATGCGGACGTTTGCAATATTCACAAAATAATTTACCTTTTCCTTTTGATTGCTGCCCAAAATTCTTGGATTACGTGGCAAAAATCTGACCGTTGGATCCTTTAATTCCATTGCCATATCCACCGTCCGATTCTGATTTGAGATCAGCCGATCGTGAGCCGTTTGATCGCTGGGTGCGATCTGAGCCGTTCGTCCCTTGCTTTTTAAAGGGTTTTGTTTCAGCAAAAACTAATGATGCAGCTTTCCCTTCACTTAGGTTTTTGTCTACAGCTTCTCTCTGTTCACGGCAAGCTATGAACGCAATTCCGTCGATGCCTTTCGTGTACTCCGATGAAGCAAGCCGTTGGCTTTCTTCTTGAACGGCCAATTGGTATATCCTTTCGAGCAGTGGTACCGGATCCATCACCAAGATTTGAGAATGAAATGCCAGGTAAGAATCATTTAAAATCAGAAGGAATCTGATTGCTTTCTCCATTTCCTTCATCGATTTGTACTGCTGTAATGTTGTCTTGGGTCCCTCGAGATTTTCCTCTGTTGCCTCCAGTTCACTCCAAAGAGTTGACAGCTTGTTGAAGCACGCCGCAATAGACATGTTTCCTTGCTTCAGATCTGAGAGTGCCTAGGTGAGCGAGAAGATTTCGCTCAATCCAACTTGTCGTACATTTCCTTAATGTTGTCCCACATATTTTTTGTGTCCTCTGTGGGAGGTAAGCCTGCCACTACTTCAGGGGAAATACAATTCCCGATCCATGTTCTCACAAGTTGATTGCACTTTTTCCATTGCTATATCATCCTTTCGTCCGTTGGGATTAGAATGGTCCCATCGATAAAACCTTCTTTATCTTTCGTGATGAGAGCTCATCGAAGTTCTTGTGCCCAAGTCGAGCAGTTTTCTGATCCGGTCAATTGGAGAGTGATTAGGAGAATTTCTGGTCCATCAGCTATGGAGACGAACAGGGGGTCACAGGGCTCCGGGCGACTAGTCATGGCCGAGATTGAATACAGGAAGAAACCAAGCGGGGGAAACGGGTAGGGATTTCCACCCATACCCGGATTACTTGACCCGATTGTCTGTCCCGCACTGTGAAAACTCGACTTGGTTGTCTGCCCTGCACTGTGAAAACCGGCACTCGCATCTCCTGACCCAGTCAGTTGCCCCGCAAGGAAGGATCCCGTCCCGGTGGTTGGACTTGCCCCGTTCGCGACTAGCGGGTCACCATTGGACCGGGTGCTGTTCTCGTAGGTTTGATTCCCTGACCACGAGGCGTTTAGGCTTGGCCCATAATACCAAGGATTGGGCTACATCTGAATGGGTAGCCACTAGAATGGTTGGCCCATAAAGGGTTGCCCCAGATTCGGCTGGGCCTGTGGTGATGGCCATTGCATATGTTGGGCTTGGATGGGCTGCTCTCAGCTTCCAACGACTCCAGCAGGTGGGTTCAAGGTACTGTTTTGAACATCCGAGACCTCTGGCGCTATCTCTTCTGAGACGCATTCTTCAGAAGCCGATGGCTGATTCTGAGTCATAGTAATGGTAAAAAAAAAAAACTTGCTCGCTTTGTGGTTTCAAGTGACTGATTCCTAGCCGGAGTGTTAACGTTGTTTTGCAGGTTAGTGTGCCCTTTGTTGCAAGAATAGGGCAGACGGCAGGCAATCAATCAATGAAGAAGGCGGAAGCTAAATCAGGAGCACAATTGCTCTAATACCATGAAAGGAAACGAGGAAGACAAAAAAGGAGCAAGAAGAACAGATTTTAGGGGAAGATTTTTGTATTTCTTTTCTTTGAATTTGAAAGTGTACAAAGCTTTGTAATTATAGTACATGATGTATACAAACGAAGGGAAAGAAAATATCTCAAGAATCAAATCTAATCTTTGATTGATATAATAAATCAATTTAAATCTGAATGGATAATGCACATCTCGAGCATACCTTTCAACAGATCTTACAATGTGTCATAATCAAAATATATTTATATCCTAACACTGCGTGCATAGGAAAGGAAGTAATCTAATATAACGAGAAAGTCAGTTATCCTAGTCTACAGAGAGAATTAGCTATCCAAAGATACAACCAAATAAAGTCTTCGAATACCATTGACGCATGAGAATATCGAGGTTGCAAATAAAGTCTTCGAATCCTGTTGACGCAACAATAGATGCAAGAAGCATTAGCACTGAAGTGCGCATACTCCTACTAGGTGTGAAAGCCGATCATTAGGCAAAATTCAACAACATTTGTTGTGGGGCGCCAATACTATCAAATGTTGCACTAACTTTTGATTAGCTTGGGCAGCACCGATTTGGCAATACCTTCTAAATTTGTGGTAATTCTTGACTAACATTGGCTGCATCGAAAGGAATGGGATCGTATTTTGTGCAGGAGGTGTGGTTTTTACATTTTCAATCGCATGTAAGCACCAGCGTCAAACAAAAACAAGTGGAACATGTACATAGTCATGTCAACATGGGTCCAGCTCTATCGACGAGAGAATCGAATGACACGAAATGTGAGGTATGCATACTCAAAATTTCTTCAAGATCACCTAACTCTGACATACCAAGTTAGAACCAAAAATAAGGAAAGTATCCTGTAAAAATGGACACTATAATGCGTTGATTAATGGGGACCTCCATAAGAACAACGGGCACAAAAAAAGAGAAAACATAATATAACAAAGAAATTAGCTATCATAACCTAATAAGGACTAGCTATCATTGTATATTGCGATACAATAATACCTCTTACATCTAATAATATCTCTAACAATTTTTTTTTTATCATTGCGCAACTAAAAGTTTTATTAGGAATAATTTTAACATTACGTAATAAATATTACATAACATCAACATTAAAGACCAATAAATCATACGTTGTAAAAATAAAGCTTTAAACTAAATGAACTGGGACAGGATCATAAAGACAATGTACTAAATAGCGTGACAAATTCTTATTATTAGGTATTTGACATTAATTTCTCATGTAAACTTTCAGTTACAATCCGCGCGCTCCTCAGCAAAACAAATGACGTGGAAACCTATCTTTTTTACTCCCTAGGATTACTCTTAAAATCGAAATTTCAGAGTTTCTCCA
This sequence comes from Eucalyptus cloeziana, assembly GCA_014182715.1. Lineage (NCBI taxonomy): Eukaryota > Viridiplantae > Streptophyta > Magnoliopsida > Myrtales > Myrtaceae > Eucalyptus > Eucalyptus cloeziana. Next base: position 28,266,130 of record CM024634.1, on the reverse strand, counting down.
TCCGAACGCCCGAATTACCTCCAATCTTAATCCAATCTTATCTCCTCCAGACAAAAAATGGACAGGGCTTACAACGGAGAGACGAGCGAGAGCGAGACCTTACGAGCCCACGCTCACGTATGGCGCCACGCTTTCAACTTCATCTCCTCCATGTCCCTCAAATGCGCCATCGAGCTCGGCGTCCCCGACGCCCTCCACCGCCGTGGCCATCCTGCGACCCTCCCTGAGCTCGCCGCAGCACTATCGGTCCCCACCTCCAAGACTACCTTCCTCGGCCGCCTCATGGCCGTCCTCGTCCACATGGGCTTCCTCTCCCGCCAAAAGGCCACCCCCGAAAGCAATGGAATGTCGGAACACGAGGCCGACGAGCTAGGTTTTGAGTATTCGCTAACTCCGGCTTCATGTGCGATTGTGAAGGGCCAGCCCTTGGACTTGTCGCCGATTGTACTGCTCACACTCGACCCGATATTCGTCGACCCATTTCACTGCATGAGCGAGTGGCTCAAGAGCGACAGCGAGACTGGCTCGCCCTCGCTGCGGACGCCCTTACACATGAAGCACGGGAAGAGCATGTGGCAGATCAAGGCTCAAGACAAGAAGTTCGACCAGCGCATGAACAGGGCGATGGCGAGCGACGGGCCAGTGATGGCGAGGTTGATAATGGACAAGTGTGGGGGGCGGCTTTTTCAGGGGCTGAGGACAGCGGTCGATGTTGGGGGAGGGACCGGAGGGTTGGCGAGGGAGCTGGCGGAGGCGTTCCCAGAGATGGAGTGGACGGTGCTCGATCTGCCGCGGGTGGTGGCCGGCTTGGAAAGGACGAGGAATTTAAAGTACGTGGGTGGCGACATGTTTGAGGCTGTTCCGCCGGCGGACGCTGTTTTGCTCAAGGTATGAGATATTTTATTTGTAAGAAAATATGAAAAAGAACTTGCTTACATAAATTAATGGGTTTAGTGTTTTTTTTATGTTAGTGCTTGGATATGATATTTTTTTGCCATAATTGCTTGGAAATAGTCCCTAATTGAACAATCGATATTTCGACTTATTTTTTAAACTGAGAATGCTACAACGTTTGTAGTTCGTCTTTAATTAGTTCCATGTTTGACGCTACAATATGTCTGATAAATTATGCAGTGGGTATTACACGATTGGAGCGACGAAGAGAGCGTAAAAATACTAAAGCGGTGTAAAGAAGCAATCACGAACAATGGCAAGACAGGGAAAGCGATAATCGTGGAAGCGGTTATTGGAGATGGGCCGGAGGAAGGTGAGACGATGAAGCTCTTCTATGACATGATTATGATGGTGGGTACGACGGGCAAAGAGAGGAACGAGAAAGAGTGGGCAAAACTCCTTCGTGAAGCTGGTTTTAGTGACTTTAAGATTACTCCCTTGGCGGGTTTTAGATCTCTCATTGAGGCTTACACTTGATGCTTCATAAGACATGAAATCGTTCGGTGCCTTGACATCGATCTTGGTCTCTTGCATCATTTTATGAGTCAATTTTACGGATCAGTCCTGATAATATTCTCATAAATGGATACATTTCTGTGTTGGAGGCTAAATAAAAGATCCCAAATGGTCAGTAGAAATTAAAGAGGATAAGTAAAGATTAGTGACTGTAAACATAATCAGATCGACATCATTGAAAATGACCTGATAGTTTTGGTCAATGACAAGCTAACAGACAATTTAGGGTCTGTTTGTTAAAAAGTGTTTATATTCCCAGGGAACAAAAAACGTTCTTTTGTTTGATAAAACTTTTGTGTTTGGTAACAAAAATCTAATTTTTTGTTCTTGGAAACAGATTTGGAACATAAACAATAAGTAAAAAAAGTTGATTCTTATTCCCGGGAACAATTCTAAGAAACAAATTTTCTCTCTCTTCTTTTTTCTTCTCTTTTTTCTTCTTCTTTTTTCTTTCCTTCTTCTTCCTTTTGGCCGGTCGCCGGCATCGGCCATGGCCAGCGACCAGCCGACGAGGGCCGGTGACCTCGCCAGAGCGTCACCCAGATCTAGCGAGGCCGACCTCACGCCGCCTGGGCGAGGTCGAGCCTTGTCGGTGGCCTGGCGAGGACGAGCCTCGCGGTGGCCCGGCGAGGCTCCGCGAGCCGGACCTCGCCCACCCGTGGTCGCCGATGCTACCATGGCCAAGAACCGGCCACAAAGGAGAAAGAAGGAAAAAAAAATAAAAAATAAAGAAGAAAAAAAGGAAAAATATAATAAAAATATTGAAAAATTAAAAGAAACAACAAAATTATACAAATTTACCAAACACATTTCTATTCCTATAATAGAAATTTTTTTGCGATTACTAAGCTCATTCTTATGCTCTAAAATTGTTCCCGGGATTTCTGTTCAAAAATTGTTCCCGGGTAGAAACGTTAGCAAACGTGCCCATTGTTCCATAACTTGTACTGCATGGCTCACTTGATTTTCATGAAATGGAAAATGCAATAGGAAAACATCACCTAAAGATAGATGCCTCCCAAAGACAGACTCCTCATGGCCCAAATATATCAACTGATATCGATCAAAATTTCACCGTTCGCTGCATATGAAACTGTTTGACCAGAATCAAATAATGATCCAAGATCTGCACCAGCCCGCAAAGAAGTGAACTCTCGGGCTTGTTCCCAATTTATCACTGTTTAAACTTAAATTTTAACTAAATATTTATATTTAAGTTGATAAGAAAATTAGGTGCCAATTTGGCCCTATCCAAAAATATTTCTATTAAATCACGTAGATATTAGTATTATTTGCAATGACGTATTTTATTCTTTTTTTTCATTTTCCTTCATTTTACTTTATTTCGAATAAGTAAAAAAAATTAAAAGGGTTTTATTAAAAAAAGCAAAATAGCCTAGGGTTGGGCTTGACCCCAGCCCCTTATCTCTTTCTACTTTGCCCAGGGCCAAGCCCAATCCCACTTACTCTTTCCCCTGGGCCAGTCCCCCTCCCCCTGTCTTCTTTCTCCCTCCTTCCTCCGCAAGCCACGAGCATAGGAGATCTAGGAAGAGGAACAAGAGTAGACCGACGATGGAGGGGACGTCTCGCAGGCACCATCAAAGCCGCCGAATAAAGCAACACGAGATCAAGTGAGCAACCCGGACGAAGGGGCGTCATCTTCAATGCCGAGCAAGCCTCTGCGGAAGAGAAAGGATTTGACGCCGGTTTGACCGAAGCGGACATCGGTTGGCACACCAAGGGCCAGTGGTCGAGGAGGGGGAGGGCGAGCAAGGTGAGGCAGAGGCAAAGGGAGTCAACGAGAGAGAGAGAGATCTATGAGATTTGAGAGAGAAAGAGAGTTTTGAGATGTTGGGTAATCTTAAACCTCTCTCACCCCAAAAGTTAGTTCACGGAGTGAGACTTTCCCTCACACTTATAAACTGAACATATCTATTTTCATGTCAAATAAGATAGAATTCAAATTTCCTTATGCATTATTTTATCACCAAGATTTCCTTAAATGTAGAGTGGTAGTGCATTTTGCTTGTGTGAATTTTTTACTCTTGTGTCCACAAACTCATCGTTTTACATTGATTTCTTCAAAAAGAATAACAGCCCAATGTTTATCACCGGCATCTGTTTGCAACACTCTTTTCCCTTTAGAAGGGATTTGCAATGAAGGAAGATGCTACAAAATCTCCTTAAGTCTGCATACAAACTTAGTCTGCTGTGGTCCTCATGGAGGAGCATTTTTTTTTAGCATTTGTTGTGGTAGACTCACAAACTCTATAATCTTTGGAACAAAGTCCCGGAGATAATTTATAATCCCTAAGAATTGTTGAGCTTGCTTATGAGAGAGATTTTCATTAGGGAATTTTTGCAATTTCTCAATAATATGAGGACCTGGATAATAAGTTACATCCTTAAGATGCATTCTAAGAAATTCAATTTCTCTCTGGGCAATGATCATCTTTTTATGGGATAACATGATGTCATGCTTTCATACCAAGTATGCAACTTAAGTTAATAATATACAATGAGAGTCCTTATCTAGGCTATAGAGGAGGATATCATCAATGTAAATTTGAGCATAGGGCAGGATGGGCTGGAAAATCCTACATATAGCCTTCTGAATAATGAAGGAGCTGTTTTAAGGCAAAAAGGAGCATTATCCACTAGAAATGTTGATTCAAAATGCAAAATCTAATTTTGCATCGATCTTCAAGATGAATACCTAATTGCCAAAATCCATCTTTAAAATCGAACTTATAATATACTTTGGCTTGAGTTAGTCTCCATTTGGCCTGAGGAGAATACCACCATATTCACTACAGATATGGAAGTGATATTGCCACATAAGTCTTCCAAAATTTTCAACAAGGACGTTATCTTGGATAAGCCAAGGGATTTCTAGTGGATATGAATATAAAGGCCATTTAGGCTTGATTTCTCTGATTTTTTACCACATACATGTTTATGGACGTGGTGGCTGCAAATTTTTTTGGTCTAGGCAGAAAATTAGCAAGTATATCTTTTCTACAACCAATGTGGGATAAACCCCAACAATCTCCCCCTTCACACATCTGGCTTAGGTCGGAGGCTGCAATAACCTCCCTCCGAATGACTGTTGGGTCTAGACTTGTTAGTAACCTAAGCTCTGATACCTCCGAGTGACTATTGAGTCCAGACGCATTGGTAACCTGGGCTCTAATATCAGTGTTGGGTGGTCTTGGGCCTCTCTCACCCCAAAAGTTAGCTTAAACTGACCACCTGTCCCTTTCACAACTAATGTGGGATAAACCCCAACATGAAAGATAGTGAGATTAGCGATAAGCCTCAAGCAACCACCGCACTTAAACCGCCACCGCACCTTCCCTAAGCCAAGCCTGTAAACCCCCGTCTTTTTTTTTTTTTTTTTTTTTTTTTGTTCTAGGCATGTTGGGCCGGAGCTTGTGGTCATCCGGCTAATGCGAACTCCGACCCCCATCTGTCCTTCGATTTGCTATTGTAGGTGTTGTGGTTCATCCGTCAAGAGTCCTAACTCGGGTTTGGAGCTCAATCAAGCTGAAAAACTCTCAATTTTGTAGCGTATACCATGTTTTCGATGCAATGCCTCAACAAGATTTAGTTTTTATGCCCTTGCTTCTAGCCAAAACCGAGCATCCTTGGGTTGATTCTCATTGTTGAGACGATGTAGTTGTGTTTGGCGTTGTGGGTGTCGGTCATTTGGGTTATTTCGTAGAGTCCCCTTTGTTGTCATTGCCGTTTTTTTTTTGTTGTTTCCTGTTCATTTGCAGGGGAGGAGACCATTGATCGGCAGTGTCACAGCCGCCTAGGATGAACGCCCAAGCTGAGGTGACGTTGAGACGTGCTTTCGATCTAGCGAAGACAAGCGAAGCCTCCTGCCGCGGGTGTCTCCATCGCAGCGAGAGTAGCCCCGAGCAAGGAGCAAAGAGGACGCAAGGGGGATGTTGGGTCGGCTAGGTCAGGCTGGCTCACAAGTCTAGTCAGCCCAAGGGTTGTTTTGCACAGGCCTAGGAAGATGTTAGTGTGTTTTGTTTTTTTAAATTATGTGCTTGGAATTTTTATTTTTTTTAAAGAGGAGAAGCCCCAGTTGGGCCCATGCTGCAAGCCCACCGAGTTGGTAGTTGATGAATTGGGCTGGTCCCAACCTAGGAATCTGACCCGGGTCAATTTTTATAATAATATTATTTTAATAATAAAAAATAGAAAAGCCCAAAAAATATTTTATATTCCCCAAAAAATTAAAAAATGCCTAAAAGATGATTTTTATTCTCCACAAATGCATGGAAATTCCTCAAAAATCTAAAAAGCCTTAGGTTGAGTTTGGTGGTCATGATAAAATTCAAGATAGAATCAAATTTATTCCATCATGCATTTGGTGCCTACTCAAGATAAGATAAAATCGGATATAAATGGGATATAGACCGGATAAAATTATCCCATGGGAGAGGTGAGATAAAGAATGATAGAATTTCCAATATCTATAATATGAAAGTTTTTTTCTCAAGTAACAAATTTCTAATATAACAAATAAAGATTATATTTCAATATAAATAATATTTGAATTCTAATATAATAAATTCAAAATAACAAAAATAATAATTTATTTTTAAAATTAATCTTAGTTTTATTTATATATTTGAATTTAATTATATCTTATAATATAAATTCAATATACAAATATATATTTATTACATATTTTAGGTGTTTTAGTATTTTAGGTATATTAGTACAATTTTCTATTTAATAAAATCTTATTAGAGAATGATGGAAGGGGAAGAAGAAATTTATTAAAAAGAGGGGAAAATAAAATAAAATAAAAATAAAGTAGACAAGAGTGTCATGAGATATTTTTACCATCTCCATTTGTAAAATGTGTGATTCATATAGGCATTTATACCAAACAATGTATATAATATGATGTAAATATATCCGACTTTATTTTTACAATCACTAAACAATTGATAAGATATAACAAAATCTCTTAAATTTCATATCCCATCTCATCCAGTTATATCCTAGTTACAAATCTGAACAACCAAATGTAGCCTTAGGGTTTAAATAAGATTAGGTATCGGAAGGGCGTTAGTTGATCAACTTAGTTTCTCTAGTTGTGCAAGAGTAAAATATTTCTCCTAATATTTTACTTGGATTTTAAATTGACCCACCCAAAATTGATTAGTAACGACTCATATTTAAAATTGACTTGCAAATTAAAAAACTCAAATCATAAGTTGTGAATTGGTGGGCTTGGGAGAGTTTGGGCTAAGCCTAATACTTAGCGAGCCATTAGCCTCTGCATGCCCACGCGTGAGGGCGCTGAAAGGGAGGTCGCGACAATCACTTCTAAAGAAAAGCATGAAGATTTAGGCAATTCAGGCAGAAGAAATTTTCCACAAGCGTGTATGATTAGATTTCCCAGAAACACGAAGTGATGTTTCGCCTAACCCTCCCAAGCAAATCAATCCTCAATTGTTGAAACAGAACTAAAATCCAAAGCTTCGTCTGGAACCGGTTGCAATCTAATGACACGGCATGCGATATCTGCTGCTTCAGTGGATATGATGCAGTTTCTTCTCAGCCAATAGCACGGTTGAATATGTATTGGTGTAAATACTTCCACAAGACGCAAAATATCACTACGAACAGGACGGTAGCTTCAAGTATAACATTAGCAAAAGGCCGTCATGAATAAAGGATCCAGACATACCGGCTTGCCTTGATTGAGGTCGACATATTAAACAGCAAAGACAATTTTGATAATTCATTTGCACCTTTTGTCTGTGTCATCATGTAAAACACTAAACAGAGCCCACACATGAGCGAGATGGAGACTTGGAAGTCTCGAGCACTTTTTTTTTTGCTACACATAAATCTAAAATGTACTAAACAATGTTCGTGGTGAGGCGATACTGGGTCAGATGATTCAATCTAACTTCATTTGATTGGGGTTGTATGGAAAAATGAAGCTGTTTCTGGCAATAACTGAGCCTAGAAGGAAAAAGAACCAAAAAAGTTTTAAATCTATTGTTCGAGTACCAATTTAGTCTTAAACTTTTCAATTAGATCAATTTAGTTCTAAATCTTTTCACATTGGTATCAATTCGGTCCATCCAATTAATTTAAGCCAAAAATTGGTGACGTGGATGCCAATGATCCTATGTGGCATCACCAGTGCTAATGTGAACATTTTAAAATCATTTTTCAATAATTTTTCAATTTCTTTTTTTTTAATTCCTTTTTTCTTTTTCTTTTTTCCTATTCTTTTTCTTTGGCCTATGGGTAGGGGACCAATCATAGGTGGGGGCCGGCAAGGGCGTCGTGGCCCTCGTGCTAGGGCAAGGGCGGCCATTGCCAAATCGGGCAAGGGGCAAGGGCTCAACCCTTGCCGCCCACGCATGGGCAACCCTCGTTGAATCTGGCGAAGGTAGGCGATGAGGGTCAAGCCCTCACCCACGCTGCAAGGGTCTCGCCCTTGCCAAATTAGGTGAGAGCCATGATGCCCTCACTAGTCCCTCGCCTATGGTCGATTGTTGGCCATGGCCAATACCAGCCATAGGCCAAAGAAAAAGAATGGGAAAAAAGGAAAAATAATTAAAACATAAAAAATTATTTTTAAATTATTTTTAAAAAAATGTCCATGTCAACACTAGAGATGCCACGTAGGATTGCCGGTGTCTACGTCATCGATTTCCAGTCTAAATTGGCCAAATGAACTGAATTAATATTAATGTGAAAATTTTTATGACTAAATTGACCCAATTGAAAGGCTTGTGACTAAATTAGTACAAATACAATAAGTTTAGGACTTTTTTGGTACTTTCCCTGAGCTTGGAGCATCATGATGAAGAATGCATCTCCAGCCTTAGTAAAGTTCCGGCAAAGGATTATTACGAGTAGCAAAAAATTTCAGCACAACAGCTATAGTTAAGAGAGAGACAAATGATGATAAGGCAAAGGATCAAACAATGTGTGACTGAGGATAATGGTATGCAACACACTGGTTCGAATTTTTTAAAACAGGTACGATTGTAGTCAAGTCGACTCGTTACAAGATTTGCCGTTTCTCTATCGCAGGAGGGAGGAGGAGATAGACATGACATGGAAGTGCGACAAATGTTAAAGACACTAAGCATTACCTGCACTGCACATTAAATCCATTAAACTGTTAGCTGAAACTGCTTCAGATTGAGACCAAGAACAATTTTCGCAGAGCTAAGATGCTTCCTGTTGGCTTGGAAAAATAATTGCGCAACTCATCATTGAATTTCCCTCAAAATGCGAACACAAAACCTCATAAAAATAGCCAAATTGCTCTATGCAAACCGTGGTGCTAAATTTATCTATAACAATACGAGCTTTAAATAGTAGTTTGATGGGCATTGGAAAATTAAAAAATATTTAATCATTAGGTTCATTAGAATTTGGCGCAATAATTGGCTTCATTAGAAGATGCTGATGACATATAATTCAAGCAGATACAACTCTAACGTAGAGAAACGTGAATAGCAATGCAATCCTAGAACCATATTCAATTTTTTGCTAAATAGGAAATGCAAAAATGTAGTGTACACATTTTGTCGAGGCTCAAATTTCCAAAGATAGCGATGAATTTGATCCCTCAAATTTAAAAACGTGATTAACAACGTTCGAACTATAAACGTGTGGGTTGTCATTGTCGATTTAACTTTTACCATACGCCTATTGCCATTCTTTAAATTATAGAAAAAGTCTTTCATGGTTGCCTCAGGGTTAACTTGGTCGATTCACGGTTCCCATGTTTCTTCTCTTTGATTGCATGAAATCCATGTCCGCTTCCAGCAGCAACTAGAACCACTGGCTATCTCACCTCAACTACCAATTCTCTTGTTCGAAGATTTCCTAAATGATTGGCAAGAGTGAAGGCGGGCGAAAGAAAATGAAAATATTTTGTCAAGCTTTCTATAGATTGTTCAACTGATGAATTATGTATCGTGATTGGATCAGAAAGGATATGTCTAAGTAGCGTGAGAATTTTTTTTTATATATTTGATATAAATTGCTTATTTAAAGACTTGGTTATAACCGGTCATGTTACTCATTGAAATGAATATTGTGTAAAGCTTATCTTTTCTCCCTAAAATTATTCTTAAAATTGAAGACCACGCGTTTTATATCTTGCTTTTGCCGAGTCCCGCACGTTACGTTCACTGCGTAAGATATGGTTTGCATTATATAAGGAATTCAAGTTATTGTGCTTATTACGATTGCCAAGTGACGGAATGATAACGCCGAAGGTGGTGACCATTGCCAAGTGACGCATAAACACAGGACCGTCAATGTGCATGAATCACTATGCTTAATACCATAGGATATTGAGAGAAAATAATTTCTTTTATCATTTTCGAAACAGTATTTTTCTCATATAATGAGAGAAAATTATTTCTTTTGTCGATTTGATTTCCTTTTTCTGTATTTTTTTTTTAATTCTAAGTGTCGGCTAATTTTTCATGGGGAGCGTCTCCGCGGTGACATAACCGGGGCCATTGCCGCCGCAAATGGTTTGGGAACAAAGCAAGAGAGCATCATGGTCATAAGGGGTTGTAATGAGAATTTATTTTTAAAAAAGAAATCATTATAGAAACAATCATTTGATTAATAGATCAATTTCACATAGTGACGTGTTATTTATGTCTAGTATCTTTCTTTATTTGATATCATAATTAGTGGTTCAAACATATTCTAACATATATCAATACAAGCTTTAAATAATATTTTGATGGGCATTAGAACATTAAAGAATATGCAATTATTAGCTTTACTTAAATTTGGCGCAATAATTAGTTTCATTATAAGATACTAATGTCATATAATTCGAATGGATACAGCTCCGTTAGGTAGTCGTGGGCCTCTTGTCCCTAAAGCTGGTTCAAAAAGTAAAACTTTCCCTTACACTTATAGAGCGATCATCAGCCCATTCCATAACTGATGTGGATAAACACCAACAATCTTCCAACAATCTCCCCCTCACAAATCTAGCTCTATGTCAGAGACCAAACAACTTGTATTTCTCCCTCTCACACGTCCGGCTTTGGATTGGTGTCGCAACAATCTGTATCTCTCGTGTGACTATGGGTTCAAGCTTATTATTAACTTAGGTTCTGATGTTGAATGGTTTTGAATCTCCCTCACTCAAAAAACCAGCTCAAAGGGTGAGATTTTTTTTCTCACACTTTAATCCATTTCACAACCTATGTGAGATAAAACTCCAACAAACTCCAACATGGAGAAACGTGAATAGTAATGCAATCCTAAAACTGTATTCAAGTGTCTGCTAAATATGAAATGCAAAAATGTACTGTAAATATTTTGTCGATGGTCAAATTTCTGTCGTTATCAACGAATTTGATCCCTTCAATTTATAAAATGTGAATCATGTGGGTTGTCACTTTCACTTTAATTTTTGCTATATGCCTCTTGACATTCTGGAATCAGGTGCGATGTGGGGTGACTCCAACCACATTTTGTTCGAAGCTCCGACCCCGTGATGACATGACCCGGGCAAAGTGTACCTATTCCGCTTGATGTTCCCTTTGAGTCGGCGACTCCTTTTAATGAGTGGTAATACTCGACCACAAGGGCATAGACACAGCATTGAGAGCGATGCATATCAAACTGCAATAACTTTGTATTTATCGTACTATTATCATGCAAGTAATTTCCAAATATGTCGGATGTGAAAAACGTGATATCTCTTCCTTCAATGAACTGGGCTTTTGTTGTCCGGTATCTAACTTCAAATTTTAGAAAAAAGTCTTTCATGGTGGCCCCAGGGTTACCTTGGGTTCATTTAAGGTTCCCATCTTTCGTCACTTTGATTGACTAAAATTTATGTCCACTTCCAGCAGCACTAGCTATCTCGCTTCAATTACCCATTCTTTTGTTCGAAGCTTTCCTCAATGGTTGGCATTAAAGAGTGATGGCGGGCAGAGACAATGAAAATACTCCGTCAAGCTTTCCAAAGATTGCTCAGCTGATGTATTAACGTATCGAGAGTGGATTAGAAAGAACAGAGTATGTCTAAGTAGCATGACAAATTCTTATTCGGTATTTGATATATAAACTGTTTATTTAAAAACTCGATTACAACCCATCATCTTACTCATTAAAATGAATATTGTGTAAAACCTATCCTTTGTCGCTAGCTTTACTCTTAAAATTGAAGAAAGTACATGTCATATCCTGCTTTCGTTGAGTCCCTCACGTTACGTTCAGTTCGTACAATATGGTTCGCATTATATAAGGAGTTCAAGTTATTGTGCTTATCAAACCATCTCATCAGGCACGATAAGTCCAACTTAGTCCAATCTTTGTCCCTCCTAACGACAATGGACGCAGCTAATAGCGGAGAGATGAGCGAGAGCGAGATCTTCCGAGCTTACGCTCACGTATGGACCCACACTTTCAACTTCATCTCCTCCATGTCCCTCAAATGCGCCATCGAGCTCGGCATCCCCGACACCCTCCACCGCTGCGGCCACCCCATGACCCTCCCTGACCTTGCCACAGCGTTGTCTGTCCCGGCCTCCAAGGCAGCCTTCCTTGGCCGCCTCGTGGCCGTCCTCGTGCACACCGGCTTCCTCTCCTGCCAGAAGCTCGCCCCTGGAAACAACCAAATATCTGAAGACAAGGCCGACGAACTCGGGTTTGAGTATTCTCTCACTCCAGCTTCACGTGTCATCGTGAAGGGCCAACCATGGGACATGTCGCCGATCGCAATGGTCATGCTCAACTCATTGTTAGTGGAACCATTTCACTGCTTGAGCGAGTGGCTCAAGAGCGACAGCGAGGTTGGCCCATCGTTGTTGCGGACACCCTTCGACATGAAGCATGGGAAGGGCCTGTGGGAGTACGCGAGCCAGGACGAGAAGCTCAACCGGTGCCTCAACGAGGGGATGGCGAGTGATGGGCCGATGATAGCGAGGCTTATAATGGACAAGTGTGGTAAGCGGCTGTTTGAGGGGCTGAGGACGGTGGTCGACGTGGCAGGAGGCATCGGAGGGCTGGCGAGGGAGCTGGCAAAGGCTTTCCCGGAGATGGAGTGGACGGTACTCGACCTGGTGCACGTGGTGGCCGGCATGGACGGGACGAGGAATTTGACGTATGTAGGTGGTGACATGTTTGAGGCTATACCTCCGGCGGACGCCATTTTGCTCAAGGTCGGAGAGATTTTATTTGGTAGAAAAATAATAATTTAATAAATATATATACACACACACGGAGAAAATTATTCAATCAATTATTGCACCGATGCTAATTTAGTTTTATTTCAATTTTATCAATTTAATCCTAAACATTTATGTGAAATACTAATGTTATTCTTCCAATTGTCAAAACTCACTGATGTGGTGGACCAATCATCACCGACTGTCCTACATAACACACCATCAAGTCAACGATTTCCAGCGGAAATTTGAAATTCACTGATGCGATAGTCTAGTCATCACCAACTATCCTACATAACACACCATCACGTCAATGATTTCCAGCGGAAATTGGTCAGAAGGAATACGTTGAAATTTCATGCAAAAGTTTAGAATTAAATTTGGTAAAATTGAAAAATATAAAACTGAATTGGTATTTGTATAATAGGTTTATGACTAGTTGAACAATATAAAGCTTATATAAATTATTGTGCTAAGTATTTTTTTTTATCGGTGCTTGGATATGATTTCTTTTTGCCATAATTGCTTGTTTCTAGTAATTCAATTTTGAATAGTACAGTCAATAAAAGTGACATCCTGTCACTACTATGCTAATTAGAATTGCTCGGTATGTATTTATGAATGATTAATTATGCAGTGGATATTACACGACTGGAGCGACGAAGAGAGCGTGAAAATATTGAAGCGGTGTAAGGAAGCGATCACGAGCACTGGCAAGATGGGAAAAGTGATGATAGTAGAGATAGTGATAGGAGATGAACTGGAGGAATTCCATACCACGAAGCTCTTCTATGACATGATGCTAATGGGGTGTCTCACAGGCAAGGAGAGGAACGAAAAGGAATGGGCGAAGCTCTTTCGTGAAGCTGGTTTTAGTGACTATAAGATTACTCCTTTGGCGGGTTTTAGATCTCTCATTGAGGTTTATCCTTGATGATTGAGATTAATTGGAGTAACTGGTGCCGGCATATCAAGTTTGGTTTTTATTGGTGTGGTTGCATTGCAATTTTCCTTTCTTTTTTCTTCTTTTTTAGCGTGATCTAAGAGTCGTGTCTTTAGTTTGTTTGGTCTACCATTCAAGGAAACCTGACCTTGAATATCTATCTATCACTGGATTGTGCTTGAATATGGGTGTAAACTAAGTACGTTTCTAAATAAAAATGATATACCGTGCATGATCTTTTAGTACGAGACGTTGATGTTACTGAGTGATGTGCTTATAACATTGCATCGAATCCTTTCAAGTTTCGTAGGTTGTCTAAGTTAATTGCTTATAGAAGTCATTCTATTACCGTCGATATGGACATCGGAAATGATTGGCTAACCTTACTGTTAGCTTGGAAACAAACGGTGAACCCTCCACCACACATTTTCTATGAGAGGGAGAAAGAACTCTGTTTTGCTTGGCAATTTCCACACACCTGTGCTGGAGAAAGAAAACTTTTGTGGCTATCCTTTGGCCGTAAGATCGTCATGCTACATGGGAAGTTATTTGGGTACATAAAGACACGACTCTTAAATCATGCTAAAAAAGAAACTAAATCATGTGTGAAAATTGGGTTTAAGAGTCGTGTCTTTAGTTCGATAATCATCTTTCAAAGGTAAGTCTATATAATTGGGTTTATCGAACTCACTTAATTAAAAATACTTAGAAATGATCTATATAGATATATCTAGTGCACCCAAGTGTTTAGTCCTAGCCCAAAGCGCTGCCATCTTGAATCGACCTTAATCCAATTGTCGTAATGCTTGGCGATAGCCTTCGATGCCCAGCATAGGGAGCTATGTGAAAGAGAAGAGAGAGAGAGAGAGAGAGAAAGAGCTGTGGTACCTTGGTTTTGTTTTTTTGTCTCGTATCTAACTCCAATATGAACCACTTAATGATTAAATCATAGAAAAAAAAAATCTTTCATTGATACCCCTATGTTGTGACTGGATCTTGGCATGGTTCACATTCCCATGTTTTGTGAGTTCGCTAAAAAGGAAACTAAATCACGTGAGTTCGATAAACCCAATTATAGAAAGTTACTTTCTAAAATTAATAGTGTTACATATGATTTTCGAGCCAAAATCCCAAACCTTTCAATTTTAAATTTGCGTCAATTTAGTTCTAAACCTTTTAATTTTGTCAATTTTACCTTAACATTTCAATGATTTACTAGTATAATTTGTCTAACGTGGATGCCGCTATCTTACGTGGTATGGACAATATTAACGTGATCATTTTTATAATTTTTTAATATTTTTTTGTCATCTTGGCCAGCGGAGTAAGGGCTTGCGATCCCTCACAAGCCGCTAGCGAGAGTCACAGCTCTTGCCTAGGTCCTGATCGCCTGCAAGCCTCAGATCTCAAGTTTTCCACACAAAAGAAAAAATTTCTTTCATTTTGAGTTATTATTTTGGAAGATCTAAGGCTTGCTTGTTGACAAAGCTTTCATTATAATTCTTCCCGCTTATTCATTGACAAATTTGAAGAGAATTTGCCTTTGCATATGCATCCAGTCTATATAATTGGGTTTATCAAACTCACTTAATTCAAAATACTTAGAAACGATTTATATAGATATATCTAGTGCAACCAAGTGTTAAGTCCTAGTCCAAACCACTGCCATCTCAAATCGACCTTAATCCAATTGTCGTGAATGCTTGGCGATAGCCTTCAATGCCAAGCACAAGGAGGTTGAGAGAGAGAAAGAGATGGGGTAGCTTGATTTTGTTTTTTGGTCTCGCATCTAACTCCAATATAAGCCACTTAATGATTAAAACATGGAAAAAAAAATCTTTTATTGATACCCCTGGGTTGTGATAGGATCTTGGCATGGTTTACATTCCCATGATGTGTCCCTTTTATTAAAGAATTTATCCAAAAAATTTTAAACCTATTATACATTTTCATATTTAATCGATTGAGTCCATTCGACAAAAATCATTGAACTGAATGCTAGTCATTCTACATGGTTAGATTGACTTAACATGGACAATTTTAAAAATATTTTAATTTTTTTCGTTTGTTTTATTTTTTTAATAGTCTCTTTATTTTCTTTTCATGTCTTCTCTTTCTTTCTTTTCTTTTTCCCTTTTTCTCTTATTTTCTTGATTTTTTTCTCTTTTTTCCTTTTTTCCCTCCGTTGGACACCACCTCACCTGGGCAAGCGAGAGCAATCCTCGCCCTCACCAGCCTCAATGCTCTCTACAAGCCACAATGACAAGCTCCAGCTTACTTGTAGCGATGAAGCCCTGTTCCAGCGCAATCTGGGCAAACATGTCATGTAAAATGGTTAACGTCCACATCAGTAATTTCCAACTGAAATTGGTCAAATTTACTTAATTGGCAAAGTCCAAAAAGATTTAGAACTTAATCAGTAAAATTAAAAAGTTGATAACTAAATTGATAAAAGTATAATTGGTTTAGAACTTTTGGACAATTTCCCCCATTTGATTACATAAAGTCCACTTCAACTTTTGTGACAGCCAAAGCGATGCGCGGGGAGGAGGGATGGCAGTGCGTCCGCACCTCGGTCCCCGAACATCCTCTCTTATCCCACATCGCTTAGGAAGGGAGTCTTGGGCTAGTTTATAAGGTTTGGGTCCCTCTAATCTGTGTAACGCGTTTTAAAGCTGTAAGGACTCAATGTCCAAAGCGAACAATATTACACAATGGGGTTCGGGTCCTTACAAATGATATCAGAGCCAACTCTCAACCACATGTGGGGCATAGCGACAAGCGGTGCGCGGGGAGGAGAGATGGCAGTGCGTCTGCATCTCGGTCCCTGAACGTGCTTAAGGAAGGGAGTCCTGACCTAGTTTATAAGATTTACGCACTCGGTCCCTGAATGTGCTTAAGGAAGGGAGTCCTAACCTAGTTTATAAGATTTGGGACGCATTTTAAAGTCATAAGAACTCAGTGTCTGTCAAAGCGGATAATATTACACAGTGAGGTCCGGGTCCTTACAACTTCAATCAATAACTATGATTATTGGCTATCTCACGTCAATTAGCAATTATCTTGTTCAAAGATTTCCTAAATGATTGAAGCTAGAAAATGAAGATATTCATCAAGATTTTAAAAATATTGTTTAGTTGATCTATTAAGGCGATCGTCGCATTGTTTAAAAGAACTTATAAGCCAGGCTTAGTCAAATAGACTGAGGTGCAACTTCTGAATTCTATATGACCTGCGCACCGCAGTAAGAGAACTTTGCGAGTTAGAAGTGAAAATAAAAAAAAGGTTTATCTTATTCCTTATGCTCTATAATGTGTTACAATTAAGGGGTGTTTGTATCCGGACAATGGGCACAGAAAACGAAGTAATCTAATAGCACAAGAACACTAAATATCCCGATCTGACAAGGAAATTACTTATCCTAGGATATAACGAAATTTTGATTGATATCCCTAAAATATAACATTGAGTTTGCAAATATTGTTTTTGAATACTGTTGACACTTGGAAAAAAAAAAGGTGCAAGAAGCAATAATAATTAAGTGCAAGCACTCCCACTCAGTGTGTAAGTCGGTCATTACGCAAAATAGATATGGATGTAATCACATCAAATAAATTATCAAGTTGTTGATTGCCAATACCATCAAAAGTTGTACAAACTTTTAACTAACTTTGGTAGCACCAAATTTCCAATCCATGAAAAGTTGCACTAATTCTTGACTAACTTGGGCAGCATTGCATCAGATCCAATTATATCTGTGTATAAGGTGCAAGTCTATACTTCCAATCACGTGTAAGCATGATCCTTACATGAAACAAACAAACATATACGTAATCTCGCTAGTACAATATGTGGGAGTGACAACATCTTTGAATTGAGTAAAGATTGAACTGATGGAAAGTGAACAAATTGCCATAAGATCACATTGCTAGAACACAGTCAAATGAGACAAACATCAAGAAAGCAATATTAGTAGTAATTGAAAATGAGATTTGAGATATGTTTTAGGTATGCTATTGGTGTGCACTCGAGTGTAATTTCCTCAAGATTGCTTAGCTCTAATACCAAGTTAGAACCAAAATAAGAAAAGGGTTATTGTATTGCTGAACAAATATAAAGTGTTACAATCAACACGTATTTGTACAGGTAAAAAATAACCTAAGTCTAGCTGTCCTAATCCAACATAGAAACTAGCTATATTACTGTCACGGATCAGAGATTTCAAGGCCCTCCAAACCAAGGAAACAGGCCAAGATAGCCCAAGATTGGGCCCAAAGAACCATGAAACCAAGATCCTTCTTGTATATAGGGTTTCCTAAGAGACTTTAGAATATTTCAAGGGTATAATAGGTGACGTATACTTGTAATTAATAGGTAAGTTGTAAGCATATAGATTGGATCTTCACCTTTAAATTCAAAGTGAATTAACGATTGTAAAAAGACATGGATTCATGTATAAATAAGAATACCCTCCCCTCATTTTGATCATCCTAGAACTATACAAGGTAAAGTATTCTTGAGAATTTCTTCCTATAAACACTTTTCTCTCTCTCTCTCTCTGACATAAGGATATCACAAAATATCAAATAATACTCCCAATGTCTAACAATTTCTCAGAAAATATTCTTCAACTTTGCACAACTTGAAGTTTCTCGAGTTGTAATTGAATTATTTTATCATACTACACAAAAATATCTCGTAACATCAATTTTAAAGACCAATCAAACTTAAGTTAAAAATAAAGCTAAGTAAAGACAAGATTATATATACAATGTATTAATTGACGTGACAGATACTTATTACGTACTTGATATAAATAGATCATTTAAACGCTAGGTTATCGTATTATTGAATAAATAAATATTGTGGAAACCTATCTTTTCTCCTTAGCAATAACTCTTAATCCAATCTTTACTCCTCTTGACGACGATGGACTCGGCTAATAACGAAGAGATGAGCGAGAGAGAGAGCGAGATCTTCAGAGCCCACGTTCACGTATGGAGCCACACTTTTCAACTTCATCTCCTCCATGTCCCTCGAAAGAGCCATCGAGCTCAGCATCCTCGGCGCCCTCCACGGCCGCAGCCACCCCATGATCCTCCCTGAGCTTGCCACAGCATTGTCCGTCCTGGCCTCCAAGGCAGGCTTCTTCGGCCGCTTCTTGGCCGTCCTCGTGTACACCGGCTTCCTCTCCTGGCGAAAACTCGCCTCTGAAAAAAAAAGTATCAGAGGACAAGGCCGAGGAACCAGGGCTTGAGTATTCTCTCACTCCAGCTGCGATTGCGAAGGGCCAATCCTTGAACTTGTCGCCAATCATACTGTTCACGCTTGATCTGATATTCATTGAACCATTTCACTACATGAGCGAGTGGCTCAAGAGCGATAGCGAGAATGGCTCGTCGTCCTCATGGTATGAGATGTTTTATCTGTAAGAAAGTACGAAAAAGATTAGCTAGGTTATATTTTGTTGATGCAAGTATATTTTGTTGGTACTCCTATGTGATTTCTTTGTGCCATAATTGTCTGGAAATAGTCCACCTTTTGTTCTTCTTTAATTAATTTTCGAGTGATGGTACCCTTCGCAAATGCATGGTCATGATAGTGCAGCCAATCATATTTGAAATCCATATAGTAAAATACCTACTAAATCGTTGATGTATAAATTGATATGATAAATTGTAACCAGATCATTGATGTATAAATTGGTATGACAAATTGTAACTAAATCATATTCACCACTCTCTTAGAGTCTCTTGCGTCACTCTGTGAGTCAATTTTATAAATCACTTTTAATGATGCCTACCAATATTCTTATACATAGTTTCATTTCAATGTTGGAGGCTAGATAGAGGATTCCAGATGGTCAGTAGAATTTAATCTTCCTCCCAATTTATCACTACGGATGAAAAAACCAAAGAGGCCAAGGACAAGTTCAGACCGACGAAATTTTCCAAAAATGTGTACAACAAGATTTTCCAGAAACGTTTAGTGCTCCCGACACCTAAAAGAAAATCAATCCTCAGCTGTTGAAACACAACTAAAATTCAATATTTCATTCGGAACCGGGCACAATCTAATGAGTCATAGCTGCTGCTTCACAGTTGAGAAAGAATTTGGTCTAAATACTTCCACAACACGCAAAGCACGAAGTAATATCTCAACGAACAAAACAGTAGCTTCAAGTATAACCTTAGCAAAGTATTCATACAAAAGGGATCCAGACATACCGGCTTGCCTTAACTGAAGTCAACACATTAAACAGCAAAAACAAATTTTGTAATTCATTTGTGCATTTGTCCGTGTCATCATGTAAACACTAAACAGAGCCCACAGAAGGGGGAGATGGAGACTTGGAGTCTCGAGCATCATTTTCTACACATCAATCTAAGATAGTACTAAACAATGTTTGTCATGAGGTGACACTGGGTCAGATGATTCAATCTAACTTCATTTGATCGGGGTAGTATGGACAACTGAAGCCGTTTGTGGAGATAATTGAGCCAGGAGCATCAGTATGAAGCATGCATCTCCAGCTTCAGCAAAGTTCCAATTTTGATCCTCGACAAGAAATTCTCCCACGTCACATCTGTAACAAAATAACATCAGAGGCAAAAAATTTCAGCACAACAGCTATAGTTAAGTGAGAGACAAATGATGATAAGGCAAAGGATCTAACAATATGTGACTGAGGATGATGGTATGCGACACACTGGTTCGATTTTTCGAAACAAGTACAAATTCTAGTCAAATCTTAAGGGTTAGCTGCACTTAAATCCTAATAGACTGTTAGCTGAAACTGCTTCAGATTGAGCCTGCGAAAATTTTTTGCAGAGCTAAGATGCTCAATGTTGCTTGGAAAAAGAAATCCGCAACTCATCATTGAGCTTCCCCAAGCAAATGATAAGAACAAGCCCATGAATAAAACTCCTGGGAGCTGTTATTTGTTCTTATCTTCCTTCATTGTCCTAATAAACCCAAGAATGCCTCTCCAATGCCAACTCCAACCTCATAAAAATAGCTAAAATGCTCTATATGAGCCGTGGTGCTGAATTTATCACTATCGTTACAAGCCTTAAACAATAGTTTGATGGGCATTGGAACATTAAAAAAAAAAATGCAATTATTAGCTTCATTAGAACTTGGCACAATTTATGGAACTCAGAGGAATGAGTGTCTAACAGAGCTAACATTTCAGTTCAGTCTTAGGAAGCCAAAAGGTTACTCAGTGCAGTTTTGCCTATCAATATCCAAGAAGAAAGATATTCAGGCTTTGCACAATAGGAAAGTGCAGACATATGATGATAGAGACAAATAGAAGCATGTGCAAAAGCAATTCAGACAGGATCAAACAAGACAAATAGACAATGACCACAAATATGTCCAATATGATTGTTCTAACTTGGTAAAGTTTAAAGAAAAAACAATGAAAGATAACGAAAGTGTGTGCTCTAAGGTCCTGATTAACAGATTTTCTATCTTAACAGGCCGACATAGTGAATAATTGTTCTGGGTCCACAGAACTACCCTAATCTAGATATTCAAAGGCCAGGTTATCACCAAAATCAAGCTCCAATTATACAAGATGTGGTCATGGATTTTTGCACACCTTTGAAAAGATTCAAATGAAAGCCAAACCAATAGTGAAGTCAAGCTAAATATAAATTCTCTACATTTTATTTGGTTTTATGCCACATATCACATCATCGATGATACTTTGCCAAATGAAACACGATGGTATCAAATTACGCCAACGCCATGTGCCTACCCATAATTAAAATTTCTCTTCCGTCCTTCACAAGATTACACATAATAGAAGAACCTGAGTAAGCATGGTGTATGCACCTCTGCTGACCATGCATCTTCAAAGAGCAATAGCACATGGCACATCAAGCAAAGAGATCATTTTTGCCAATAGACAATGGGAATTCCCAGTTTAGAATGAACAAAACAAGAAAAGAAGTCTTGGCTCGAAGACAGATTAAGGATTTGGAAGATTGTCATGCCAACCATCACATCTGGAAGGGCGAATATAGGAAAGATTATCTTTGTTCCTCTACCTAAGTCTCTACAACTAATGTGGTCCGACTCCGAACATTAAGAGATTGAAAAAGCACAACCGCTCAACTTACTTTAAAAGTATGACAGATCGACAAAACAATTAGACGTCACACCGTTCTACATTCGCTTCGCTGTCCTAGCTTCCTGTCTTAGAAAGGAACAAACAATAGGTAATTATTTTAAACATTCTTTCATCCACCCTAGATGTTTACCCAAAACCCTTTTCCAAGTAACCTGGCTCATCAAACAAACCAACCAACTGCAACATGCTTCACTATTCTCATGCTAACATACACATCTCTAAGACTGCTTGCCGCATCAAGATCATCAATTCGATGTGGAAACCATATCAAATGATACCCATCAAGTAAAATCCGAATCATTTCGCAGCCACAAGACAAGATTGACAAATGGATCGGACCCAGACTCAACCCGAATCTCAAAAAATGAAAACTGCCCACGAGAGTACAAAGCAAAACCAACACAAAACGGAGATGAAAAAAAAATATATAACTTCATGTTGAGGATCAATACCATCCGCTCGAACTCGGCCTACTCCCAAACGAGCTCGCCCGGTTCAGATCCGCCTCGCCGCCCCTCCTCACCGCGTCGTACCCACCCGATTTGGGCCGCCCATCCTCTCCGTACCGCCCGGGAGATCCGTAATACCCCTGCTGCCTCGGGACCGGCTCTCCTCCCCGAAAGCCGCCCTGCTTCTGGACGTCCGGTCCGGGCCTCTTCTCCCTCCCCGCGAACCCCGGCCTGAGGTGCGGCGGGACGAACTTGTCCGGCTTCGGCGACGTCACGGCGAACGAGGCCTCCCTGTCCCTCTCCAGCGCCGGGGCCGGAGAGGAGGGGAGCGGCGCCGCCGGGGGGCCGGCCCCGGTTCGACCGAGCGGGCGGAGGGAGATGGGGTCCGAGTCCGGCTCGGGCCGGTTCTGGACAGGGTGAGGAGGCGACGGGTCCGGCTGAGGAGGAGGAAGGGCGGCGGCGGCGACGGGTTTGGCCGCGGGGGCGGGTCGGGTCAGGACGAGCATGCGGCCATGGGTGAGGTGGGCCTTGTAGGGGCTGCTGCTGGGGGCGAGGCCATTATGAGGGGATGTTGCAGAGGCATAGGAAGAAGAAGGGGAGGGCCTGGAAGAGTGGTTCTTGGTGGGGGTGGCGGAGGAGGAGGAGATCTTCTTCTCGTAGATGTCGTTGAAGTTGATGGAACTGAACTTGTTGCTTCTTGCCATCCACCACCAAAAAGCACTCGACAGAACACAAGTACAGAGAGAGAGAGAGAGAGACGGGGGGGATCTGAAGGAGAGGAAAGAAGGAAGATGAAGAAGAAGACGACAGAAATTAGTAATGGAGCTCGGTGGTGGCCTTGTCTGTGGGCTGCGCTTAGATTGTATCGGGAGCTCAATGATTTCATTTTTAGATCGGCGTGGTGGGGGCCACTCCGGGCCCCACCCACGGAGCTCCTGCTGCTGCTGGCCAGCTCCCATTGGGCCAACAAATCAAATAGTTTCTTCTCCGAACGGGTTTCCTTGTTCCGGTCGTGTTTTTCATCTTCTTCTTCTTCCTCCTCCTCCGATTTGCGAAAGCCAGTTTGAGAGCTCGGCCCGGTGATGGAACTTCGGGAGATCTCGAGGAAGGGCATAAACCGCGGCGGATCGAGAGAGCGCCGGCGAGGCCCGTCGTCTCTTTCACGCCACTTGTCGAGCAATCGATGCGGACGTACTTTAAGGGGGGAGAGGGGACCACGTTTTTCCACCTGGACACGCACTAGTTCGCTATGTCTCAAGCCTGTTTTCATCATCATTACGTGGTTCGCTTTCCAATCCCACTACCGCTATTTTATATATATATATATATATATGCCTAGGATTTATCTATGGCTTCCGTAGAGATCGACTGCAGGGGGTATACTTCTTTTATTAGCATGTTGACTTTTTTTAACTTTCGAAATCGCTTTATGCTGCCGACCAAAAAGGAGAGAGAGAGAGAGAGAGAGAAATCGCTTTGGACCTATATCCAGGTTATCAAGCCCAGAGGCTCGCCCTTTGTCGACTGGGCTCCAAATTCGTAACAAGCCTGATACGAGGCCACAAAATGAATCAAATCCACCTTGATATATGAGAGAGAGAGAGAGAGAGAGAGGGAGAGTCGCTTGCTTCTAGCGAGAAGGATGAGGGGGATGTGGGGAGCGGCGCCGACTTAGACAGAGGTGGTGTGGTTGCAGACTAATTGGCCGACATAGAAAAAATTACCTAATTAGTCATAAATTTATTTGAAATTTCATATAAAAATTTAGGACTAAATTGATAAGATTAGAAAATTTTGGAATATATTAGTATCTGTATAATAAATTTAGGTTTGAATTGACAATTTTTAAGATCCACATGGGAGAGCTGCCTTTCATAAGATTGAATTTTTGTGTGGAGAAAGAAAATAGGCATTTTTTTGTTTTCTCAAATGCATATAATTCTATTTCTTGTAAACAAAACAGTTCTCAAGGTCTTAAAACTGAAAAAAAAAAAAAAAAAAAGTCTAAAGAAATTATTTTTTTCCTATAACAAATCGAAAAAAAAAAAAAAAGATGACCTGACAAGACCACAAAACAATGACCAGACCAGAAAAAAAAAAAAAAAAAAAAAGCCCACAATAAAATGCATACATCGTCGCAACCTGACCAAGTGGAAATGCACAAGGGAGATTCTTCTTGGCTTTAGGCTTTAGCTACGTGGCCGAGGTGGTTGGTAGTGATAATGTTTCGAGCTCTACGCATGTTGATACGACCCTTGTCCGGTCCAAATACTACCTGTGCGAGTATGATTGATCCAAATCATTATTCGGTTGGTAGTTAACATTTGTATGTTCTGGCATCATTGTCGAAAAATGTCGTATTAAAGATCCACATAAATAAAGGAATAGCCAAAGGAGAATCATTATCATAAAGTCGGACTGCTACTTTTACATGATCATCATACTATTTTTATGCACCAATCGTATTCACGAATCATGCCTTTACGTTTATTAATCACCTATAAAAGGGAAAACATATTAATAATGCGGAAGTGGTACCAAGAACCAAATCTGGGAGGGAAAATTACTATGTAAAGAAGTTGTAGAGGCGAGAGATCGCTCCGAGACGAGTACGAGTATTTGGAGAAGACAATGGAGAACCAAGCCGACCAAGAGAACTCCTCCTAGCCAAAGAAGGGCGAGAAGAGCTACGGGAAGCGGACTGTGGACAAGGACGTAGAAGGGCGAAGATCGGAAGAGCAAAAAGAATGGCGAAGAAGAGAATGACTCCAGAAGAGATCGCGAGTGGAAAAGGAGACAATGATTTTAGATATGGTGAAGAAGGAGACAATGAACGAAAAGGAAAAAAAAAAAAGAAAAAAAAAACAATTATTTTTATAATTTCTCATAACAATGTCAGTTGAACGAAGCCATGTACATCATATAACAATCAGTGCCGATTAGACTTTCTCCGCCTAAATTGATTATAGATAGGCTATATTGAAAAATTGTCAAAAAATTTTAAATTATATTGACT
This sequence comes from Eucalyptus cloeziana, assembly GCA_014182715.1. Lineage (NCBI taxonomy): Eukaryota > Viridiplantae > Streptophyta > Magnoliopsida > Myrtales > Myrtaceae > Eucalyptus > Eucalyptus cloeziana. The sequence continues at coordinate 28,240,902 of CM024634.1, read as the reverse complement.
AAATCGAAAAATTTATTATTGAATTAGCATTCATATGATAGATTTAAAATTTTTTAGGTAATTTCTCCAATTTTAACTATCATCTCAAAGCTGAATGCATATTCATTTTATCTAAAAAGTTAAATTCTTTATACTGAGGGAGCTTTCGAGACTCTTTGAACACTTTACTAATTCTTATCATATACAACAATTTCTTGCTGCTTATAGAGGATAATTATTGGAGACACATAAGCTTTTACACTCGGGATGACCCCAAGAGAATGTGCAAGTGTGGGAATTTCAATCTAAATGTGGAGTGAAAAGGACAAACATCCAATATACCAGATAATGTAAGATATTATCTAGAAGTTTAGTTCTTAGACAATGGTACTGATAATAACGTTGTTAAAGGATAACACTCAAATTGATTAAGATGAGTCCTACTTACTTATACGCGGGGGGACTGGAAAAGGAGCAAGTCCCACTTCCCCAGATTTCTTCGAGAGTCGGCAAGGGCACAAATCATACCGTCCAACTCAAAGACAAGGCATCATCATCACACATAAATAAATAAATGAATGTGTAGCAACCTCCGTTGGTAAAATCATGCGAGAAACGAAGTACATAGATAGAAATAAAAACAATGCCGATAAACCCAAACTAACTTACCGAAGCAGTTTCTAAAATGAGATGTGAATAGACTGATGTTGGATGTTGGATGCCGGATGCATAGATTACAAGTCACTTCCTTTCACTCTATGCCATAGTTCTGGACATTATTTGGTGAATGAACTTGACAAATCATTTCTCATGTTTCTAAAATTTATTCGTTAGTTAAATTTCATATGTATTGCAGATTGTTATTCTCCTTTTTTTCTTCCAGCATTTATCTGATCATTGGCATCAGTATCTGCAGAGTAGCTAGTGCGTTCCCTTCATGCCATGTTTGCTCCAGCGAGGCAGCCAAACAGGGAATATGCAAACGCTTCTTGTCCGTCCACAACACAATTTAAAACAAAAGAAATCAAATTGGCGGATGTTGGGTTGCGATCGGACCCGACCCCATTCATTCTTAGCAGGAGATTACTTCATATGATCAATTTTCTATGAAGTTGTCTACGGAGTGAAGAGAGAAAAGCTAGAGAAAAGGGTGAAAGGATGAAGTTTATTATTGAATTAGCATTCATATAATAGATTTAAAAAATTTTAGGTAATTTCTCCAATTTTTAACATCATCTCAAAGCTGAATGCATAGTCATTTTATCTAAAAAGTTAAATTCTTTATACTGATGGAGCTTTCGAGACTCTTTGAACTCTTTACTAATTCTTATCAAATGCGACAATCCCTTGTTGCTTATAGCGGATAATTATTGGAGACACACAAGCTTTTACTCTCGGGATGACCTCGAGAGGATGTGCAAATGTGGGAATTTCAATCTAAATGTGGAGCAAAAAGGATGAACATCCATTATACTGGGTAATGTAAGATATTATCTAAAAGTTTAGTCATTAGACAATCATGCTGATAATAACTTTTTTTTTTTAAGTGACTGAGGATCCGTCAGTCTGCCCTTGTCGGCTTACGCCAATTTGGGGTCCACGGGCCTCCGAGAGACCCTCAGCGACTATATTTCAGGGAAGACTGGCCCAACAACCCACCATCGGGGCCCCCCCACTTGAATCGCTACTAGCACAGTTTCGAACCCTCGACCTCCATCGAATGAAGGAGAACTCTCAACCAACTACGCTGCCCATGGGTGAGTGTACTGATAATAACATTGTTAAAGGATAACACTCAAATTGATTAAGATGAGTCCTACTTCCGGTAGAGGCGGGGGACTGAAAAAGGAGCAAGTCCCACTTCCCGAGATTTCTTCGAGAGTCGACAAGGGTACAAATCATACCGTCCAACTCAAAGACAAGGCATCATCATCACACATAAATAAATTAACGAATGGGTAGCAACCTCCGTTGGCAAAATCATGCAAGAAACGAAGTACATAGATAGAAATAAAAAAACAATGCCGATAAACTAAAACTAATTTAGATACGTTTAGTAACCATTCTGTTCTAGTGAATAATTTTTTATCAGAAATGGTTTTTCGATTCTACTCCCGAAATAATTTCTGAACAAAATAACGCGTTTGAAAACCGTCCAAAATTTATATTCTTGGGATAGAAATGCATTTAGTAAATTCTTAAATTTTTTGTTTCTTTTAATTTTTTAATACTTTTATTATATATTTTTTCTTCTTTTTTTCTCTTTTTTCTTTTTCTTTTTCTCTTCTTCCTCCTTCTTCTTTATAGTGGCCGACGACCTATTAGGCAAGGTCCGGCAAGCTCACTGGAGGCTCGCTAGATCTGGGCGAGGCCAAGCCTTGCCGTGGCTAGGCGAGGCTCGGCCTCACCTTGGCTAGGCTAGGCTAGGCTAGGCTGGGCGAGGTCAACCTCGCCGAGCCACCTCCAAGTCAGCATCGACCTCACCTAGATCCGACGAGCTCAACCTCACTGTGGCTCGACGTCGCCGAGGGCCGGCGACGCTCCGGCGAGGTCGCTGGCCATAGCCGAGGTTGGTAACCGACCAAAAGGGAAGAAGAATAAAGAAGAAGAGAAGAAGAGAAAAAAGAAAAAAGAAAAAAAAAAAAAATAGAAACTGATTCTAGGAATTATTTTCGAGAACAACAAGCTATTTTTTTTTACTTCAGATTTTGTTCCAAATCTATTACCGAGAACAAAAAAGTAGATTTTTGTTTCCGAGAACAAAAATTTTACTAAACAGATTTCTATTCCTTTTTTGTTCCAGGGAAGAAAAGAACATATTAGACACTATTTGGAGTAAAAACAAACAGGCCGTTACCGAACCAATTTCTAAAATGAGATGTGAATAGATTGATGTTGGCTGTCGGATGCATAAATTACAAGTCACTTCCTTTCACTCTATGCCATAGTTCTGGACATTATTTGGTGAATGAACTTGACAAATCATTTCTCATGTTTCTAAAATTTATTCTTTAGTTACATTCTTATGTATTGCATATTGTTATTCTCCTTTTTCTCTTCCAGCATATATCTGATCATTGGCATCAGTATCTGCAGAGTAGCTAGTGCGTCCCCTTCATGCCCTGTTTGCTCCAGCGAGGCAGCCAACCAGGGAATGTGCAACTGCAAACGCCCCTTGTCCGTCCACAACACAATTTTAAAACAAAAGAAATCAAATTGGCGGATGTTGGGTTGCGATCGGACCCGACCCCATTCATTCTTAGCAGGAGATTACTTCATATGATCAATTTCTATGAAGTTGTCTACGGAGTGAAGAGAGAAAAGCTAAGAGAAAAGGATGAAAGGATGAAGTGATGTTGGGATCAAATTTGAGATGATAGTCTTAGATCGACATTCATTCTGAAATTTAAATTATTTTGTATCTTTTTCATTCTATTCATCGAGTTTTTTTTTTAGTCAATCTCACTCAAGTCTTACTCTAAATTTTAGACTTTTGTCCTATTTTCTTGAAAAACGTGGGAGTCAAAACCCATATTTAAAATTAAATTATCTCCACCACAATCCCTCTTGATGAGATTGGGAATCGAACCCCCACCTTCCGCCCACCTCCCCCTTTCCATGTGAGAAGGGTGGTTATTGAGGTAAACCCTAGTAATTCATTGAGTTGAATGTTTACTAATTGAATATTTCATAACCTAATATGATCCATGAAGAATGGTAATTTGTTCATGGATGCTTGACATTTAAAGAACAAAAAGTACATAAAATTATAGTCCACATGAAAAGTCGAACATAACTAAGGGATATCCTGAATCTTTCTTTAGAGAAAATTTAGGATGTGCCATAATATTAATTACCAAAGTGCGTTAGAGTCTTCATTTGTATCATGTTGACATACTCAATGCCAATATGTGTCCACCCCACCTCCTCCACAATGCACAAATCGCATCCTAAATCCAAACAAAGAACCCAGATTCCCCCTCTCCCCTCCCCCGCACGCCGTCCCTCCCGTTGTAGCCACTTTAGAAAAGCCTCCATCCACTTTTGCCAAATTTCACCACGTTTCAATTTAATTTCAAACCATTTCGCATTGATACCAATTTAGTCAATTTGGACAATTTAGACCAAAAATTACTAATGTGGATATTGGCGATCCTATGTGGTATAATTGAAACTGATATAGATATTTTAAAAAAAATTAATAATTTTTATTTTTTTTATTTCTTTTCATTTTCTTGCCTTTCTCTTTTTGCTAGCTGGCCATCGACCACATACCGTGGCAAACAAGGGTCAACCTCGCCAAGCGATGCCTAGGCGAGGGTGAGTGCTGGTGAGGCCCCCCTCCCCTCATGCCAAATATGGTGAGGGGACCTTGCCCGGCCCTTGTCGGCCATCAACAAAAAGAGAATGGAAAGGAAAAAAAGAAAGAAAAGGGGAAAAATATTAAAATGATCAAATAATGTCATTGTCAACACAAATGTGCCATATAAGACAATTGGTGTCAACATTAGTAATTTTCTACCTAAATTGGATAGATGGATTGAATTGACAACAAAGTGAAAAGATCTAGGATTAAATTTGTATGACTAAAATGTTTATAATTAAATTAATAACAATGAGACAAATTAAAGCTTGGCACTCACTGACGAGTTCAAGGGCAGCTCGATCCTTTAACTCGGTCCATCAGACATCAGAAAGAGAGAGAGAGCCCAATTTTTTTTTTTTTTTTTTTTTTTGATAGGAAGGTTGTTGTGGGGGGGGGGGGGGGTGGGGGACCACTGTGGAGGTCGGGGCGTGGTTAGAAGCTGCAAAGATGGCAATTGCAAGAGTCAGGATTGGGTAGGGTAGGGTAGGAAGAGGAGAAAGAAAAAGGGAGAATGGAAGAAAAATTAGGCTTTTTGTAGGACTATTTCGGGTGTGATCAAACTCTAAATAAGATATAAACTCGCGCCATAACTTCACTATTAGAAAGGATCCCCGTAAGTACAAGGATCCTCGTCCCAAGATTTGGACGCTTCAAACGTGCGGGCACGCCGGGCAGTGCAGCACCAACGAAAGAGGTGTTGACACCGCTTTCATGTCGCCGGTGCTGCTTCACCCGGGGCTACTCTTGCACCCAATCCCCTTCGTTTCAAATGGCCACCACCACGTCTGCTGGCTAGTATCCAGCCTTGGAAAGTTTCACGATTTTCACATCAGAAATCCAAGGACGCGATTGGCCGAGAAAGGTTAGGTCAACCTTACAGTCTGCGAATGGAAAGCATTCTAATTTTCTCACATGGGAAAGGATCCTCTCCTTGCTACTTCCAACCAAGGTTTTGTCATTACTTAAAAGTTCAAAATGATTTAGAACCGAGGTGGTTGTCCAGTCTCTCTAAATGGTGGTTGGAACGTGCTTATATTCCCTAGATATAAATATGCATTACATGCATGTTTACTGGTTCATCTGGCAACTAACTGAACTTATTAAATGAATGACGTTCATTCATGTTAAGTTCAAATTGCACCTATATCATTTAATAAGCTCAGTTAGTCCTTGCCTCCAGAAAATATATAATCTAATGTTTTGAAAAAGAAAGTTTCTCCTATCGAATTCGAAGCGCCATGGTATTATTACTTAATATTCCTATTTCGTATTGGGAGTTCAATAAGTCCAAATTGAAAATGAAGTGGTGCATATAGCATGGTATCGAACTCAAACGTGAAGGTTTCGAAGTCATAGAAAAAGTCCATTTCCTTATTTAGGTACTCTACAATCGAATTTGTAAGAATGTTTTTTGAGTCTTAAGATCCTCATTCAAGATAGTAGAACTCCCATTTCAAGCTTAACTTTGACCAGAATTTTAACAGAGCTCTGTTGACAAATGTCCCGCGTACACTTGTTAAGCAATAATATAATTCTCAAGCTCACCAAATATGTATAACATGAGGACGATCAATATATTGAAAATCGTAAAATTTATGTGGTTAATTGCTTAACAAGTATTTTGGGACACCCGGTAATGAAATCTCCTAATAACAAACACCCAGGGCCACTTTTCAATGATAAAAGTAGTCATGGTGCTGGCATTATGTAATAAACATGATTGTATCTACTCCATCCAGTTTCTGTCTGTCTATACATGATTTTGTCTTGATCCGGGCATCGAGGTTAGAAGCCAGCTCATGCCAACGATGTCACACCCCAACATCCACCCATTTATATCCCCTCCCGCAAGCATCACTCTCATCATTCCACTCCCAGGAACACTCAACACCACACCAATGGCTTCATCATCATCTTCTTCTCCTGCTCTCTCTCTCATTCTCATTGCCTGCATCTTCTCCCTCACTCTCTCCCCACCTCAAGCCCTAGCCCAGTCCCCATCGGCCCCGGCACCGTCCCCTTCGGGCCCCGCAAACCTGACAGGGATCCTCGACAAGAACGGGCAGTACACCGTCTTCATCCGGCTGCTCACCGCCACACAGGTTGCCAATCAGATCGAGAACCAGCTCAACACCTCCACCGAGGGCCTCACCGTCTTTGCCCCCACCGACAATGCCTTCAACAACCTCAAGGCCGGCACCATCAACGACCTCAGCAATGAGCAACAGGTATAGACCCTGAATCTTCCATTTCCATTGTCGTTAGATTAATGCTAAACGTAAGCTTGAGTAAGGCTAGATTGATTTACAAAATTGATTTGCCGAGTGATGTTGTATTATAAGTGGGCCGCATTCGACACTCACTAATAGTCTACCACAACAATGATATAAATCAAACTCAGTCTGACTTATACTTTGACTATCAATTATCATATTGCCTAGTAGATCGATTTGGCAAGAAAAGTGCATCATCGTTCATGTCTAGCAATTATTGCTCGATTCGCACTCTAAATTGCCTCTATCCATGATTAATCACAACAGGTCCAACTCGTTCTCTACCACGTCGCCCCGAAGTACTACAACCTCCAGTCTTTCCAGAGCGTCAGCAACCCGGTAAGAACGCAGGGCAACTTTGCCGGCCTCAACTTCAGCAGCCAGGGCAACCAGGTCAATGTCTCAACCGGCATGGTCCAGACACCGATTAACAACGCCCTGTACCAGCAGTCCCCGCTGGCCGTGTACCAGGTGGACAAGGTCTTGCTTCCACCGGAGCTGTTCGAGGCTCCAGCCCCAGCATCATCCACTTCCGCTGCACCGAAGAGCTCCTCCAGCAGCAACTCGACGACATCCACGAAGGCGCCATCTGCGGAGAACAGCAATTCAGGCGCGAGCGGGAGGAGCAACATGTGGTTAGGGTTTGTTGTTGGGGTTGGGATGATGTGCATGGGATTTCTGTCGTGAGAGGTGAAGATGAAGTGAGTTCTTGCATATAAAGCATGTCTTGGCACATCTTGTGTTTGTTTCTTCTTTTGTTACATCTGAGCTTCATTGAATTTCCATTGCTATTTGTTTGAACTTTGGAGAACCTTATTCAATTATACTCCATGGATCTCTCTCTCTCTCTCTCTCTCTCTCTCTCTCTCTCTCTCTCTGACTGGTTGTAAGGTGTCAGACTGGAGTGGGAACCAAAAATTTGGGCAGTTAGATCAAATAGTACAGAAATGAATTGATTAATGGTGGCAACTTGCGAAATTGGATATCGCAGATCCACAGCACATGACATTGCAGCTGGAACTCGAATTTTATATGAGTGACGACGCCATCAGTTTAATTTCCTGCCATGCACATTAGTTTTTACGTAGCACGTGAATTAGGTATGCTTGTGATAGTATTCTCAAATATTAAATCATGTTACTATTCAATAGTTTAAATTATTAAAGAGAGAGCGAATGGAGATAAACAACGGAGGTGGTGTGACAATGGAGCCATGGTATAACCTGATTGAGTGAAAGTGGTGGTTTGTGTGATAGTCTAAGCCAATAAAATCAATTTGGACATATGAGACCTGCCTGATAATGTAAAATAACAGTCGAGAGACGAAAACATGCCAAGATAAGATGCTCATCCTTCAAATCACATAATCTTAATAAAGTCTATGTGACAACAAATATTTGGATTTTCTTTTCCGTACAAGTATATTTCGAAAAGCGTAAGTAAGTCTCAAACCTATTAATGATAGAAAAATGATCCTGACTCTTTTCTATACGTAGTCAATTGGTAACTTACCAATGCTTTTATAAAATTATCAATTGTCTTTGACAAAAGCAACTTTCGTATTAACTTACCGACTTTTATCTCCGTACCTTACCAAACTTCAAATTTATCAACTCTCATAGGGAACTACCAACATATAATAGTGATTTACCAACTTTTAGATCAAATTAGAGATAATTACATAAATGATCTTTGAACTTTGGCCCGATGTGCAATGTGATCCTTGAATTTTCAATTTGTTAAATATGATCCAAGAACTTTCACTGCATGTTCAAATTAATCCTTCAACTTGAATTAATGGAATAACAACATTGAACTTTTTTTTATATACTTCAAGAACTAAGTTGAACATATACCAAAAGTTCAAGGATTAAGTTGCACATTGGGTTAAAAGTCATGAACCACATTGAACAGATTAAAATTTTAGGGACCACATTGTACATTGGCCCAAAATTTAGAAATCATTTGTATTATTTTTCCATAAATTACTATATAATTTCGTTATGCCAACTCTCATTTAAATTTTGACCAAAAAACATATTCTCATTTAAATTAGTTACCAATTAATTCTTTGAAATTTATGAGCTACTCTATCAAGTTGCTAATCTTTATTTGCCCTGGGTGGTAACCACTAACCACACATATTTTTACCCACTCCTTTTAGAAATTACCAACTTAATTTAGTGTGACTATCAACTTTCTTCCATTAAATTCACGTAGAGATATCCTGTAAGATATTATTTACGACACACGTAACAGAATTTCGTGTGAATTTACGTTGCCAATCAATTTTCATAAACCTATTTTTCCACAAGCCAAACGAACCGTAAGTGTTCTGAAATTCCTTAATTTCCTTCAAAGAAGAATCACTGGATGAAACGGTGGGATTATTTTGGACAGGCCCATTAAGGAAGCTGGTATTGGGCCCGAATTTGCGTCTCTCGGGAGCCCAAGACCGCTTCCCTGGCTTTTCCGTCACGGCAGAGAAAGGAAGCCATTAAACCCTTAAAACGTTAAAACCTCTCCCTCTCCCACCCTTCTCCTCGCTCGGTAGGTTCCGGCCGGTTCAGTTCAGCGTCGACTGCGACCCTGTCTCCGTCTCGCTTCTCTGCCGCCTCCCATTTCTCCGGTTCCTCTGACCGGTCGGCGAGTTCTCTCGGGTATGCATGCCGTACCGAACTGGGTATCGGGGATCTGCTTTCGTTTCTCTCGTTGTGGACCAGTTTTTTTTTTCTTTTTTTGTTTGTTTCTCCATTTGGGTTCGTTCGCATCGCCTGCGCGATCCAATTCGGAGTCAACTGATGTTTCCCGGTTGGAGGTAGAGGCTAGAGCCGTTGTGGTGCGTGATAATGAGGTGTGTGAGCTGGCGGGGGTCGGGAATCGCGTGTGGGCGCTGCATGGGTGCCTTTTTAGTGGTTCATTGCCTGAGGATTGTGATAACCGGAAGTGTGTGCGCTTGCGGTGAGCTTGTTTTCTGGAGCTTAGAATTACTTGAAGAAACTTTCGAGCTCCGCATTTTTCGTCCTGGCTGGTCTTGCAAGGGCAAAAGAAAAGGTTGAGGGATTTTTCTGGACGCCTGTTATGATATTTCGGCTTGATTGAATTGGAAGATTCTCTCTTTTTCTTATTGCGGGTTGAGCTCGAAGACAAGTGCCTGGAAAAATGTTTTTTTATGTTTTTCGTTATGCTTTGTTTGAACCATCTGTTCCTGCCACCAAGGATGAGCGGATTTCATAATTGCTGGGGGAAGCACTTTTGGTTTTGGTCAAAAGAGAGAAATGCTATGTTCTTCTGTCCTACTGGACATACGATGAAGAGTCTAAGATAGCTGAGATGGAATTTTCTTAACTTTCTTGCTGTCTCGGTTGGGATATCCTCTGCTGCTCTTATGCTGTTATGCTTTTTACAGAATATTGGTCAATCGATTAGCATTTTGTATTGGGGAAGGGATATAAAAGTGGAATCTCACTTTTCTCTACTTTTTCACCTGGTAGTCAGTCTTCTCATTCAGTTTGTTAGCTCATACGATGCATATGCTTGAGTCCTATAGTTATTTACATATTTACTCATATTTTGTGTTGTCATTGAGGTTTTAATTTGAGTCATGCTGCCACTTCATCATTTTTGCACTTGGTGTAGGAAATGGATTTTCGAAATGTCAAAGTTCCAAAAGTGCCAGGAGGAGGGGCTGCTTCTGCTTTGCTCAAACTGGGAGTCATAGGTGGCATAGGCCTCTATGCAGCCGCAAACAGTCTCTACAACGTTGAGGGAGGTCATCGAGCCATTGTATTCAATCGGCTAGTCGGTGTAAAGGACAAGGTTATCTTTCCCCTTGAGGTTTAAAATTCTTATTAGAAGATTCAAAGCAATTGAAATATACTTTGCTTGATTACAATCACCAATCCTATGATTTTTGTGGTAATTCCCATTTGACTTGCATAAGAGCTCAGCTAAAGTGTTGTTTAGTCACAATTTATATGATTTTATCACCTTGTATATCATTTTTTTTATACACCTATGGTTGTTTGAAATAAGCAGATAGAAATTTCTTGCCTTATTTAGTATCTGATCTCATCTTTCTTCTTCACATGCCTTCTTGTAATATTTTGTCCTTATTATTCATCATGCTTCTACTTTTAAGGAGTTGGACAAAGAACTAGAGATGAAATTTGAAAACTCTTGTATGTTGGCTTTGTGATCTTGAATTATTTGTCTGGACCAGTGTCTTAAAGCAGCAAATGGTTTCGAAATCTTTGCCAAAAGAGGTGTTGCTGTTGCTTTCAAGTTTCATCCCATCTGAAAAAGATTGGTCTATGTCAGAATTGGTTTAGCTGTATCTGTCATTTTTGTTCAATTTTCTTGGAACAACTGATCGTTAGAACAATATCAACATTTAATCTTAATGAATTTTGCATATGCTTTTCTATATACCCCTTAACAGGGAACGCTACTGAGTTTTATGACATTCTTGGTCCAAAGATTACCTGACCTATGAAGTTCACATTATACTATTCATGCATCACTGATTGCAGGTTTATCCTGAAGGGACGCACATAATGATCCCGTGGTTTGAGAGGCCAGTTATCTACGATGTCCGTGCAAGACCTCATTTAGTGGAGAGTACTTCTGGGAGTCGTGATCTCCAAATGGTAATCTCCACATTAAGAAATAGTCTTAACGGCGATATTTGGTTGTGGAATGTTTAAAACATATAATTCTTACTTGATCATGATACTGAGAATGTCATTTCCCTTTTATCGAAGTCATACAGTCACTTTGCTTGTAGGAAACTAAAGGTCAGCTTTCCCTATGGTAATTTGGCACTGGATTCTTTTATGATGTTATTTCCCCAAATAAGGTTTTTATGGTTGCATTGGGCACTGGACAATGCATTGGTGGAATTAGATTAGCCTTATCTCTGAATTTTTTCTTGCAAGGATGCCTCTGCTTATCTTAACTAATCACTTAATATTACTTGATTTGTGGGACCTTGACTGGGTTAGTTTTTATTCATATGTTCCCAGATGATCCAAGCTTGTTAATATACTTGCTTTTTGCGGTTGGTTGTTGGACAGGGAAATACACATTGAATTTCTAGATTAATCTTTCAAAGGATTCAGAAGGATGACTTGATCATGGATGAGACTGAGAAACTTGGATTCATTTCGATTCTAGTATTTTGGCTAAAGCCATTGAAATTTTAAATAAAGAGCTTGAGATTTCTTATTGCCGGACTTTGCTGGTGAAAGAAGTATATCACTGTCCTCCATTGTGTTCTTAGATTTCATGCCTTCTCATTTCTTTTGGATAACGTAAAGTTTCTACACATTCAACATAAACTTAATTTTCTTGATCTGCATTGGACTTAAGTTATCCTAAATTATGTCTTTCTTCTGTAGTGAAGTTTTGATCTGGTTGAAGTATGTACTTTCAAATCTTTGGTCGATTGTGATTTGATTATGGGATTTTTTTATTTTTTTTTTATGTAGAGAAAAAGAACTGCTTCTTTCTCCCCTTTTCCTTTGTCTTTTGAGCTTTTTAGTCTGTACTTGTGTGCTCAAACCAGTCTCCTGGGACAAGTCACGTGTTACTTTCTGTTTAGCTAAGTAGATAATACCCACCGTGGAATAGAAGTTTGAGTTGCAGGATATAAATAAAAGCTTCCATTAGAAGAGGCATGAATTTTCTGATTGAATGTCAGTGGTAAATACCTCCGCACATGTTGTCCTTCACAATTTGAGAAACTATTCCAGTTGAGTATCTTATCTGGGTTTAATTCAGCCTTTGAGATACTTATCTGTTATCTTTCAATACTACCGCTCTTCTAAATTTTGCTTTTTCCTTCTACCTGCTGCTTGATAGCAAGGATTCAGATCGATATAGTCGATAAATGTGGTATTTGTATGTTCTTTGGTTTTTTCTTGGTAAATTGCTATTTGCTTTTATGAAGTCAGTGTAATGGTGGTGCCATTTGATTCAAACAAAGGGAAACTATCATATGAAAATAGTTGGCCCATTGTGAGATATCCTCTTTTAAATCTATTGATTGCATTGAAGTCATTCTGCATTTTGTCTCATAGGTTAAAATTGGGCTTCGGGTTCTCACTCGTCCCGTGCCAGACCAGCTACCCACAATATACCGGACACTGGGTGAAAATTTCAATGAAAGGGTTCTGCCATCAATCATCCATGAAACTCTGAAGGCTGTAGTTGCACAATATAATGCTAGCCAGCTCATTACTCAGAGAGAGGTATGCTCAAAAGGCAGTTGACAATTGTTTCAGTCACCAACTCACTGCAAATTGAGAATTTTCCATAAGCTGAAATAGCTCATTATTTTAGTGGCTCTCACCTGTTAATTGGCGAGGGGGCTAACATGTTAGAAATATGAAGGCAACAAACTAGAGTCACCGGTGCACTTGTTGAATAGCGTTTTCAGCGCTGTAAGTTGCCAAGAACAACATAGGAGTGGAGATTCTGGCATTTGCCCCTCTTTTGCAGGGCTTGTGTGTTCAGGTGCTCCTATATTTTCTTGCATTTGCATTTGCAGGGCTTTTCCTATTATGTTTGTCCAACAGTGCTACGTGTCGAGAACAACATAGGAGTGGAGATTCTGGCACTTGCCCCTTGTTTGCAGGGCCTGTGCATTCAGATGGTCCTATATATTAATTGCATTTATGTAGTGATCTATAAGAAAGATTTTCCTATTTTGATTGTCCAATGTCGCTGTACATTGCCAAGAACAACATAGGAGTGGAGATTCTGGCATTTGTTCCTAGTTTGCAGGGCTCTAGCATTCAGATGCTCCTATATTTTAACTGCAATTATTTAAGCAACAATTTATAAGGAAGATTTTCCTAAAGTTTGATGGAGAAGAAATTATTTTGTTGATCTCTTTCCTTGTCCATCTTATTCTCTACTCCTAGTCCTAGAATTTCTGTAATTTCTCACTTTTCACACAGAGAATATTCTCACAATCCCCTTCTCTACTCCTATGTCCCTTGCTGAATGGTTTTTTTCTATCTATTTAAGGCTGTCAGTCGAGAAATACGGAAAATTCTGACAGAGAGAGCTGCTAATTTCAACATTGCCCTGGACGATGTGTCCATCACGACCTTGACTTTTGGAAAGGAGTTTACTGCTGCTATTGAGGCCAAGCAAGTAGCTGCACAAGAAGCTGAAAGAGCAAAATTTGTTGTGGAAAAGGCTGAGCAAGACAAGAAGAGTGCTGTTATCAGAGCGCAGGTGAGTGCAGAAAAGTGTTAGGAAGTCTATTTAGTGAAACATTTCGAGGACAAGAAAGATGTTTCTCTTTGATGACGAGCTTGATTGTCGGGATGGCTCAGGAGTGTAAAAAAGAAAAGGCGGCTTCAGTGGTCTCACAGCTCTTTTTCTGAACTAACTGCTGATGTGCATTTTGCTGTTTACAGGGTGAGGCAACGAGTGCTCAGCTAATTGGGCAAGCCATTGCCAATAATCCTGCTTTCATCACCCTGAGGAGAATCGAAGCTTCGAGAGAAATTGCGCAGACAATTTCACACTCAAACAACAGGGTCTTCTTGAACTCCAACGATCTTTTGCTGAACCTTCACGACATGGATTTGGAAAGCTTAGCCGGTGGGAAGAAATAAAGCATGTAGGAACCCGTCGCTCTGTTTTCCCTTCCTTATTGTCGGTCTTATCCCGAGCAAGGATTTCAGAATGGAGCGGACAAAGTAAATGGCCATTGCCGTTTTTTGGATTGGCAGAAAAACGAAATTGTACTCGTTGAGTTATATACTATCCCTTGATAAACAACTCCATCTCCTCCGGATCGTTTACGTACTTCTTTGATCGTGTAAAATGCCATTCAGTCAACTTTTGGATATTTAGTTTGTTCTCCCATATTTGGGCCGCCTCTGTCTTTCTCATGGAAGAGCAAGGGAAATTCTTCGAACGGTGATGCTGAGAATTCCAAGCTTGTTGGTTTCGTGCGACCGAAGCGAATTCTAAAAGTATAGTCGGTTTTCCGACTTCCCTTCCAGATCCCAAATTTGCCATGTGAAACCACAGTGAGTTTCCCAGGTCTTTCCGTTGATGCACTCATCTTCTCCGTGCATACATGAAGGCGTTGCTTCCTTTAACAGTGCGTGATTCATATGGGTACATACGTACATCTTCCGTTCCTCCCGCTCCTGCTTCTCTGTAATGACTCTAGATTCGGCCCTGTTTCTACCATGGTTTTAGCCCCCCGGAAAATAGTCCAAATTTTGCGTGGACCGTTTGTTCAGTGCCAGCGTCACTCGGATGACATTTTCCTTGGTAGGCGCAAGATGGGTCTCCTGACAAATCGATGGCCTAAAAAATGATGGGCTTCTAGAATTCTTTTACGTGTACCCTGTCCTGTCCTGTTCTGTCCTCTGTCCCCTTGCTTTTCTTCGAAGGGGGAGGTCCCTCCTTTTGCCCTCTTCCTTCACCGTTTCAAATTCGGATTCTCTCTCAGATCTAGCAACGCGTAACGACAAAGTGTGAACGAGCTCGGAGGTCAGGAGATATCGGGCCGTATGGGACTCTTTTCTGCGATCTTACTTTAATGATGCACCCTGTTGCAGTCTAGCAACGATTCGATTCGGCCTGTTCACAAGATAAGAGCACCACAAAGGCGGATCACGAGATACCAAGAGAATCCGAATACGAGACGTCACACATCCCTCGTTCACAATCTTCACGCGAACCACTCTTTAACGATACGTGGTCGCCAACACCCATGATTGATAAGCCGAGCAATCATCCATCCGAGAATGTTTCCGGTAGAATTTGGCCAATCTGGGGTTACCCGAAAGACAGGGCAGCAACCACTGGCTAAGCCAGCGTTGCTCCATGGGATTCTCAACACGTCGGTCGCTACTGTTCTTCAAACTAAAAGGCGAAGCAGATATCCGGTGCGCGCGTGTTCTAACCTAATCCTGGCGTCACGTCGAGTTGACGATTCGTCGGGTTGGCGTCGCTTTGCATGTGCACCACGCCTTGACGTGTCGGAGCGCCAGCTTTTTCATCGAGAGGTTTTGGCGCATCCACGCCTGCAACGTAAAGATACCTTAAGTAAGACTAAAGGTAAAATAGATATTTGAAAACACATCCCCCCTACCCCGCCCGCCACCTACTGCTTGCTCAATCAATGCCGACGACCTTTTTAATTCGAATTCTCCATTGATCTTTTTGTTTAAATGGGTTGCTTAAAAACGCGATTAGTGTCGATCCCACCGACTTCGAACGGCCCAAACTCCAGCGTTTCCACCGCTGACCGGTTTCCCACCGACACGCCCGAAAGTTGTCCAAAGGCTTCGCCTTTTCTAACGGAAAAAAGAGAAGGAAAAGCAAAGGGAAGAAAGAACTTGGAAGAACCGTTTACACCTATACATGGTTACGCATAAGATAATGTACACTTTGCTTTTAACTTTATTGTCTTCTTAAATTATTTCCCCATCCCTCGTAATTTGTTGTTCATTTGAAGTAAAACTTGGGAAATCTTTTGAAACGTATATATATTTTCACGTTACATCATGCATGATTTTTTAAATCTTGAAGCACCGATTACGTTTTCCATTTTCAATTTCGTTTTATGGGCAATGTCGTAAAAGGTAGGGAAAAGATTTTTCTGTGGAGGAAATCAGACCGGGAAGTTTATTTAGTGAAATAGAACGGTCAAGGTTAGGAACTTAACAGCGAAAACGGTTGGGGGACCATCTTGGCTTCATTGATTATGCACATGGCACAAGTTCATTACACCATGTCACCTAAAGAGATCCAATTTCGACTCACTTCTAACTAGATCAAGGACATACCGATAGAGCATTGCTTTAAAAAAAAAAAACTGACAATGATTTGCTCTAGTTAATGGAGCTTATAACGAGGTTCCGGTAAAATAAACTATCGATGATATTGATTTATATAGATCCTCAAAAATTTAAATGAATGAATTGGAAAATATTCCTAAAAAAAATGATTATTGATATTGCTTAAAATAATAAGGCAATCAAAATATTTTCATTACCAACAATGTGTGATATCCGAGTCTTCGCTCAACGGAATTGTGAGCCTCGAATGCTCAATGGTCAATGCCGCACCACCAAGTTGGTCACGAGACCATGCCATCCGCGTCATGTTTTGCTGTGCCTCATCGCGCCACCACAAGGATTGGACACCTCAAGCCACGCCAAGTCACCAACCGCGACATCTCAGCCTACGTGCGATGCCACCTCAATGCACACCTTAGCGCTGCGTCACCCTCGGACCGCCACCGTAGTGACATGCAAGCCCCGCCACCTCACCACCAGCCTACCATCGCGACACCATCTGCTACCCTGTCCACCTTCCTCCCGTGCCATCTGTCTATTCCTCTTGGCAACAATCCCCCTCCCTAGCTGGCGCCGCTCGAGGCAACCGCAGCAGCCACTTCTTCCATCGGGCGACAACGCAACAATCCAAGCGGTGGAGGTGGAGGAAGCGAGGAAACGAAGCAAATAAGTGGAGAGCGACTTGCGTTCTCCCCCATCCTCTTCGCCCAGCCGCACGACTCACTCTCTCACGCTCTCTCAGCCTCGCACCAATGCCGTCGACCGCCCGCGACCGCCCAGCAGCTCACGTGATGCTCTCTATCCCACCTCAGCCAGACTTCGCATTATAGAAGGCAGCCGCGACCTCTGGACCTCCGAAACTTCATTAAGCAGTAGAAACCACTTGTTTCAGACTCGAGGCAAGTGAATTACTTCCTGTTTATGCTACATAGGTTAATTTCCATATGTTGAAGTCGATTTCTTCGAGTTTTAGTCACCTCAGTTAATTTCATGCTTAGTTGTGTTAGTCGACGATTTCGGAAAATGTGCATTGTAGTTTGTGTATATGTTATGGGATTGCTGGAGTTTGAAATGTGAGCTGGTTTGAACTTAATTAACACGAGTTCGTGGACAAATCCAAGATTATGACTATCTCCGGATCGATTTATTGTAGGTAGGATTTTACTAATTTTGTGTAAGCTTTGTGATTCAAATTTGGAGGGACTTTCTTCACGAAAACTGTGTGTTCTACCTTTTTTTATGATATACTTTTAATTTCGGATTATTCAAACTTCATACGTGCAAAATATGTTTCAAAAACTATGCAGGTTCGAATATGTTTTCATAACCCATTACCGAACCTTTGCTCGGTTTCCATTTTCTACGGAATTTTCAATAAACAATTTGGACTAGCGTCCTTTCATGAAAGTTTTAGCTTAAACTATAACATGAAATTTTTGCATAATTTGAACTAAATATTTGTATTATTTCTATGGCTTATAGAGGTAGTTGATGGTAGATACTAAATTGTTCCTGAACATTAACTCAATGGATAGCATGTTTTAAATTTAGTTTTGGAATTGCCGCATCATGGGATGAGTGTGTGATTTGAGAATGCTGTCATATTTTAAGACAATGATGCCCCATATGGTAGTAAGGATGCCTAGAGGGATAACTAGATTTCTTCGAATGTTTGGGAGGAGTAACATGGTTCCCCCATATGTTCTTGCGATGCTGGATGAGTGCAAGATGCCGGGGGTAACGGGTTTCCCAGAAGATGATGGCAGCTAATTATTAGTAAAGATGATCATTGGCATTTTCATATTCAGTCAAGTTTTGTTGGGTTATTGTTTTCAATAGAAATGTTTTCCACTTGGTATCTTGATTTTGGGAAAGACTCAAATAAGTTGATATCATGATGATCTTCTATCTTTTATGTTTAAACTTCCTTGCACATGCTATTATTGACATATGTAGCGTAAATTGGGTAATAGTTTGCTTACTGAGTGTTATGCTCACTTTTGACGGATTATTGTTTTCAGATTAGTAGACATGTCACTTCCACCTGCCTCTCCCATGATCCAACATGGTGCCCCAGTGGATTCATTTGGTTTTCATATTTTACAAGAGATGCACATATTAGACCGTACTTGGTCAATCATTGGGGGAACAATACCTAAACCTAAAGATGCACCTTCCCAAACGTTGTCTCGGAACCGAATCATTTCCTTTTTTTATCGGAATGAATCATAATTCATGATCTGCCCTAGCCAAATAATCGCCAAAAAACAGCGGAGCGAAACCTTTACAAAACCAATAAACCGGAAAAGGATGGAGAAAGAATTTTTGGTCCAATAAAAAGTGCTCCTAAGCTTTGTTGCGTCATATGCTCGAGTTGGCGGGCGTCTCATAGGCCCCCTCCCACTTTACGACGACAATGGGCCGGGGGACAGCAGTAGCATTATATAGTGATAAAGGCAAGAGGATAGAGGAGTTTTGAGGATGTGGAAATTTTTTTGATGGAACTAGGATAAGGAATATGTGACTGTATATAGTTAGATTGGGATGAGATAACTGATGTATTGCCGGACATCATTAGGAGTACTGACTCTTTTGGTTTTTCCTAAGTGTACCCAACCTTGTCACCTAAGATATGTAAATAGGAATAAATAAATAAAAAGAGAGATTGCCCCATTCGCATGCATTCCTTTATGTGTCATTTGTCCTGGGTTGTTTTAACCATTTATGCTTTTGCATGCTTAAAAGGTGGAAATAATTAGATAACTACGTTAGTCGTGACGTGTTGGGGTGGTTACATAATGATTTATGTTTAAATATTTTCGCCAATGAAAAAAAGTATTTGTACATTTTTATATGCGATATGTAATTATTTTGAAAAATGTATATTTTTTGAAATGGTTCATCTTTTGCTAAAAGACTCGGATTCTGATGGATATCGATGCGATAATTCAATACGCGAGAAATGAGTGCACACGATGTTTTGTCCCAAAAAAGGATTAAAAAGAGAAAGAAAAAGAAAACCAAAAACGATCGCACCGGGTCGGAACATTCCGATGGCCTAAGCGACAAGGACAAGTCTCGTGAAGGACACGACGCCGTATGTTGGCGTGCGTATCTGATGGTAATCCCCGGATTCGACGCGGGTCCACCAAAACTGGGGTGCTCCTCCGCGTAGCCAATCGGAGCGCTCCCCTCCACTCTCGGTCCGGCCCCGTGAAAACGTGGGCGGCCCCGCGGCGTGACGTCACCGCCCCCCGGAAATTTCCGCGTAGCTTCTACGTGGAGGAAGGGATAATGGCGGGGGCGGAGGGGTCACTGCTCGGTTCGGCGGGTGACGTCGACGGTTGCCTGCCGGTGGCCACGTGGGGGCGGCCCCATGCCCGCTGGCGTCACGACCGGGGATGATGACGTCAGGGGCCGAGCTCGTGTCCCAAGGTGGAGCCCCCCCGCCCCCACCTTGGCCGTGACGTCAGCTCTTGCGGACCGTCCGGGGGCGGCTGATTTTGCGGTTGCCCCCGGATTCGTTTTTATAATGTTTTTTTTTGTGTTTTTTTTTTGGGGTCGCCAGTTTCACACGTGGCATTGACATCAACAACGATGAATGTGATAATTCCAATGCGCGACTGACGTATGATGTTTTAATGCTTATCAGTAATTGCACCGTAGGCCGGCTTTTTAAAGCTTCTTTTTATTTTATTTTTAATCAATTAGTGAACAATCCAAATCGGGTTGCGTCGAAAGAAGTAAAGTAATTCCAATTTGGAAGGTGAATTGTCAATTTGAACATAACTTGATAGTGAAATTACCGTTCGCGACTTTTCTTCCCTTGTACTTTGGGGAGTACATATTTGCTCTCAAAATTTATCCCGTTGCACAAGATCATGTGACTTTTAAGGAATAAAAATGTCTTCATCTTGTTTGTAAGAAAATTTATCATTTTGCCATTAAAGACATCCAAATAGGTAGAGAAGGATATGATCGACCAAAGTCCAAGGTCATTTTGTAATTTTTTTTTTCACGCCTTGAAAATCGAAGAAAGGGATATGCTATTGTTGTTCGAGCCGGGAGTGCACGATAATACCGACACTAGATCATCCACACATCATCGCGGAACATGTTAAATCATAGTTAATGCGGATTGTCTTCCCTAGGTATAGATCGCGATATTAAAATATAAGTGCATGGAACTCTCGGGCATCATAGGCTACAGTCCAACCCTCAAACGCCTCTCTCTCTCTCTCTCTCTCTGTCCCTTGCGGAATAATCAACGTGAAATCTATTTTTTTTTATATCGTCGATGTCATAAGCTGTGACGCCAGCAACATCGCCAAACTCGGTGTGTGGGCCCCACGCGGAAGCAGGAATTCCACGTTACGAGGTACGTAATCCGCCACCCCTCCGTGTCCGCACCTACGCACTCACCGCACGAAAAACCCAAAAAAAAACAAAAAGAAGAAATCATCGGCCCCCCCGGACGTCACCCGGTTCGTCATGACATGGACGTAACCGTTTTTCTTTTCTTCTCCTCAAATCTCATCGGAATCCGGCGACTTTTTCTCATCACGGGCAGCTTCGAAATCCGAATCGGGTCCGGCTTTATCTGAATTTTTGAATTTGGGGGAATCGAGGTTATTATCTATGTATACAGGCTTTAACTTCGAAAGTTGAAATTTGAAATTGAGTTAGGCCACAAAAAAAAAAAAAAAAATTTGAAAATTGAGGTGTTCTGGATGTACTTTTGTTCTGTCCTCACGTTACCACGTTGTTGGAAGACGACAAAAGGAGGGATGACGTGGGTCGGACGTAAGCCACGCAGCATCCCCACACGCACACGTCCGGAAATACGAAATCATCGATCGCCCCCCTCTCCCAACCACCGTTGACGTATGACTTTTGTAAGTCTTCTCCTCATCCTCCTCCCCGGGCCTCTTCCCCCTGCCATCACCATTTATACCTTCCTCCCTCCATCGCCCACCTTCACCATCACAACCACCCTCGCTCTCTCTCTCTCTCTAACGCACATACGCTGACGAAAGCGAAACACTTAGAGGCACCATGCAGGAGGCGATCTCGTACAAGCCATGGCCGCCGATCCATGCCGGCGGACCCCTCAAGGCCGGGCGGCCGCTGCTGCTCGGCGACAGGACGAGCCAGAGCAGCGCCGCCGCTGCCGCTGCCAGCGACGGCGGCAAGTGCGACGGCGGCGGGGCGCTCGAGCTGGGGGAGGAGGGGGAGGTGCGGCGGGGGGCCCCCGAGGAGGCCGGACGGCGTGCGGGAGGTGGTGTCGGAGAACGCGCTCATAGTGGTCGGGAGGCGGGGTTGCTGCATGGCCCACGTGGTGAAGCGGCTGCTGCTGGGACTCGGCGTGAACCCCGCGGTCTACGAGGTGGACGAGGAGGAGGAGAAGGGCGTGGCCGACGAGCTGGAGAGGATCGGCGGCGGCGGCGGCGGCGGGGAGGTCCAGTTCCCGGCGGTCTTCATTGGGGGGAGGCTGTTCGGGGGCCTGGATCGGGTCATGGCCACTCATATTTCCGGCGAACTGGTGCCCATCTTGAGGCAAGCCGGGGCCTTGTGGCTATGACTGATGAATGCGATAATCAATGCCCCGTTTTCCTTTTTTTAACCCCTTTTTCCTTTTTGGATTTAGGTTCTTTTCCGATTGAATATAGGTCTAAATCGACTTGTAAAACGCAAGAAAGCTGTAAGGTACCCAGAAATTCATCCAAAATATATGGAATTCGCAGGCGATGGAAGCAAATACAAAGAGAGAGTCTCGACTCTTTTAGATTTGTTTTTTTCTTCTGGGTATCTCTCTCTCTCTCTCTCACAGATCTGACCGATCGTTTGTGCGACCTGCTGCGAGAGCTTTGATTTCGTGGAAACGCACCGAAACCCGCATGGGAAAAAATGCCAGACAGCATTCACATGCAAAACCCACCTAACGCGTTGCGCACGGCACACGGGACAGGATGGATTGATTGCTTAATTGAGCACCTAACTTCACCAGTAGTTGGCTATTGTCGTGGACTTATCTGGCGGCCCAGCACTCGGGCCGAGTCGGTCGAGTCGAAATGATCCGATTCTAAGCGATTCATTACATCCATTTATATGAGAAGTAAATTTAACAATTCATGCTAAGTTATTTCTCTCTAAATTGTTACTTCCCTTTGAATGGGAAACTCCACGAATCGATTTACTCAATCGTCGAGAGAAATCGAGAGTGTTCGGGTCAAGTTGTGAAGTACGATTTCATGTGGCGCATGAGCAAGGGTGTCACGTCTTAGACAGTTGGGTTACAGGCGGGTTTTGGTTTGGTTACGAATTCCTATATTATTGCTCCTGGTACTTGCGGAGAATGCTATGTTTGGAAAGATATGTAAGCACTTAAAGATTCGAAAATGCTTAAAAATTTAAAAATACTTAGATTCATCAAAATTTGTAACATTGAAAGAGAAAAATATGGAAATGGACCAAAAAATCAACAGAAAAGAGGGCCAAAAAAACAATTTAGAAAGGAAATCTGAAAAATTGGCAAATTAAAACATAACAAAAAAAATTTGGAAAAATAATGAAGTTTCATACGCTTAAGTTAGTTCGATTCTGCATAATATATACTATATACAACTTAAAATATATATCTAAATTTTTTCTGTTCAATTGAGAAGACTAATAATTTTTTTTTTTTTTTTTGGATATTTCAACTGGGCCAGAACGGGCCAAGGAAAAGACCCAAAAATAAAACCTGATCCAAACTAATCACACCCAGAACGGCCTGTTCGCGTTTACCCTCGGAATGAGTTCCTGGATCTACCGATTAGGCTCATCCTCCCATCCCCATTTCGCCCCTCCGCCGCTGGCAGTCGCTCCCTGAACAGAGCCGCCGCCCCCGCCGCCGCCGCCGCCACCCAGTAGCATGCCGCCATCTGGAGCCGGAGAGCTAGCACCTGCTGGTCCTTGCTCAGATGGTATAGACTCGGGCGGAACACATCTATGTCGGCATCGCATCTGAGAACAAAGGATGGCTGTGGTGCTCAATTGAAGAGCAACGATAGCGAGATGAGCGATGGCAGTGAAGAACGATGGGTGTGCAAGCGACGAGCGATGGGGGAAGCCGCTGGTGCACAAACGACGAGTGACGGGTGGACAATGGTGATCAAACGAGCAATGGCGGCGAGGCGTGTCCCTCGTCCAAAGCTTCGGAAGCTATGTTGGAGTTGGATTTCCATAGTTACAATTTGAGCTTGATCTCATTATCTAAATGGGTCCAATATGAACTTGGTACAATCTGTTCTGCGTCCAGGTCATATCCTCCCTCGCATTATCTCAACGTATTGAGGTCGAGCTATGGCTTACTCAAGCCAACACATTCATTCTCCTAAAATGAACTAATATCGAAGCATAATTATAATAAGATGATGACCACTTATCGTTATTACAGCCCCCAATAAGATGAGAAAATTGAAAAAAACCATTGATAAAGGGTGATATTCATTTTCAGTTAGGCATGAATCTACAAATAAAGTAACGGCATAACTGATGGAGAGATGGAGGGATCGTATTTGGAAGTATTACTTGATTATTGGATAATAAAGCATGTGGACTGCAATTATTACACCAACATAAGGTCCGAGGACCTATGTAAGTTGTCACGTCCAATACGATCAAAACAAGGAGAGAATGCATCCAACATCGTTTAACAGCAAAAGTTCAACAAGGATTGACCCATCACAGATCGAATGAGTAGAAAGATAATCTAAGGATAAACCTCAATGAGAGATCGAAGGCCCAGGTGAGAGATTATCTTGTACCCGCTAAAGCCAGCGTCGACGAACAGCTTTTCCCATTCCTTTTCGTCCCTTTCTTTCGCATCGTACGTCATCATCAACATGTCCCAGAAGAGTTGCGTGTCGGTGGATCTATGATCGTCCGGTTGATTCCCTACTACTACATCGATTATGATCACTTTTCCAATCCCGTCACGCCCCGATACCACTTCTTTGCTCCGTTTTAGTATCTCGATGCATTTTTCGTCGCTCCAATCGTGCAATACCCACTGCATTCGAACAATGTTTTGTTTTTTTTTTCAACTAATTGGAGCTCATAGTTCTTACAGCAACGTTAATGTAAAAACAGAAGTAATGGCCATATGTGAAAGTCTGTCCTTTTCACTCTTCACGTTGGTTACCAAGATTTGCACTAAAATGGAGGCGTGTCCAGGTAAAAGAGTTGTTCGTATATGCGCTAATAATGTTGAAAAATCTAACCAAATTTGGTTGTTTCATCTTATATCATTAATTGAACAAATTTTATAGCCACTTTGAACTCCAATTTACTGCGAAAATATTTTATGAAAAAACCCAAACGCATATTCTGACCACACGTAACTATAAATGGACGAAATATTAATTTATTGTAATTAAGATGATTGATAAGTAAAAGGATTGTAAAGGATTCCACAAATCTCTCCCATTTCCTTTTATGACAATTGAAATGATATTTTAATAAATGACCAAAATCCTTAAATATTGTGTTTATTTTCTTTTATAAATTTAATCTTTTTCCCACATTTTTCATCTAGGCTCCGTTCGTTTCATCGAAAATGTTTTCCAAAGAAAATTCTGAATTTTCTGATGTTCATTTCATGGAAGATGAATTAGTTAGGGAAAACATTTTTCATAGAGGGAAAAAAGTCTTCTAAAATAAGGGAAAATGTTTCACACTTTTGGGAAAGAGGAGAACATTTTCCTCACTCACTTTCTCTTATCTCACACTCATGTTAACCTTTATGTCTTCTTCTTTTTCTTTTTTCTTTTTTAATAAATTCAAAATTTTAATAATTAATAATAATAATAATAATAATAATAATAATATTATTATTATTATTATTATTATTATTATTATTATTATTATTATTATTATTATTATTCTCTCTTGGTCGATCCCTAGCCATAACGACCATCAAAAACTAGCCACAAGCAAGCCTTGAACCCTAACTCATCGCTCACTCGATCGACTACAAGCTCAAGCGCTAACTCACTGATTTGGCAAGCGGCAAGCTCGAGGCCTTAGGAGTCCACTCACTTGGCTCACCAAGTTCGAGCTTGGCTAGATGGACGAGCACAAGCCTTTGGCTCATCGATCTGCCGAGCAACCAGCTCGAGCTCGCTTCCCACCTTTAGCCAATCATCAGCCATCACCATGGCTGGCGATTGGCCGAAGAAGAGGAAGACCAAAACAAAGAAAATAAAATAAAATAAAATAAAAAATAACTAAAAAAAAAAATATTTTTCAAATATAAAAATAATTAAAAATTATATTTTTAAAAAATAAAATAATAAAAGATATTGAAAAAGAGTGCATGAAAGAAAAAATTTTCCTTATCAAACAATGGAAAATATTTTCCGCTTTTTTTTTTTTTTTTTGGCCATATACTATAAAATAATTATATTTTCCTAGAAAATTGCTTCTTATAAAATATTTTCTAGGAACGCCACATTTTCTATAAAACAAATAGAGCGTTAATTCATGTGCTTTTTAGTATTTAATTATAAGCTCAAAAAAGGAAGCGCTTTATGTTCTTTTCATTTTTGAGATTTTTTTTTTCTCTTCAATGTATATAAATGCACATTTTATAGGGAGAATAACAAAAAAAATCCTAAACCTATTGCAATTACACTAATTTAGTCATGAACTTTTTTTTTGCTAATTCAATTTTAAACATTTTACAATGGTGTCAATTTAGTTCATCCAGCCAAGTTTTACTAGTTGGCGCCGATTGTTCGACAAACATTGACATAAATAATTTTTTAATAATTTTTCTAAAATTTTTTATTCTTTCTTTTTCCTTTTTTGTTCTTTCCTTTCGCTCTCTTTCTCCCTTCTTTCTTATTCCTTTGGCTAATGAGGATGACCTCATTGGCCAATGGTGATGGCCACACTCGCCAAGCATTGGGAGCCCGAGCCTTGTCAATGGCCATAGTGAGTGAGCCTTGCCATTGGCTTGCGGCGACCGACCAGACGAAGAAGGAAGAAGGGGAAAAAAAGGAAAAAGAAAATAAATAAAAATTTGAAAATAAAATAAAATTATCCATGCGAGCATTCATTGGCCAACTTTGGCCAAATGTATTAAATTGGCATAATTGCAAAATTGGCTGAATTAGCCACAAAAAATTTAGGAATGAATTAACACAATTATAAAAGATTTATGATTATTTTTTTTGGTAATTTTCCCATTTTATGATTTCCAATTTAACTAGTTTATATATGACCTTTTTTTTTTTCATAATTTTCCAAAAATTCTATAGGACCAAAAGAAAAGCAAACTATGTTGTTCTCCACGGCAAAATGGAAAAGGAAAAAAAAAAAAAAAACTCTTTTTAAAAATTCAAGTTTGTATAATTAGAATCAAATTAATCGGTAATGAACTGCCTATATCATTTGAGTACCTAGAGGGAAAATGAAAAACTGCTGACCTCTTAAATGATAAGGTAAATTCAACTGCAACCAAGAACTACCCTATTTCATTTTCTTTTCTATGATCCCTGACCCAAACGGAGATGTAAGCTACTACTTTACCTTGAGTAAGATTGCATCCGCTGGGGGAATCTCCACAAACATGTCGCCTCCGACGAACTTCAACCTCTCACTTCCGACCAAACCATCCACTATGTTCGGCTGATCCTGTCAGAAAAAAAGAGGGCACCGCCTCTCTCTCTCTGGATTTCTCCAGATTTCTCTCCCTCTCTCTACTGCACCAGATTTTTCTCCCTCTCTCCAGACTTTTCTCTCCCTCTCTCTCTAGATTTTTCTCGGCCATGTTGTTCATGGACTCCACCGACTTTGGCTCATATAAATAGGGGTTGTTGTCTCTTGAAGTGGAAGAGTGAGGGGTGTTGTGTGTGTGAGTGAAGTGTGTACGTGAGTGTGTGGGTGGAGTAGGTGGCTTGAAGTGTAGAGAAATAGGGAGTAAGTGGGTGTGTGCGAGAGTTGTGTCCGTGTGAGGTTTGTGAGGGAGTGGGTAAGCAAGTACAATGAGTTGTTGTGAGAGGATAATAAAATAGAGAGTTGTAATATTGTTTTATAATAAAAGTAATTTTTTATTTGTACATCCACTTCCCCTTTTTCAACAATTGATATCAGAGCAGGTCGTCGGAGACCGCGCGAAGACAGTGGTCGGGAACCATTGTAAGTGAGCAAGGTTGTTGAGGATCGTTGAGCCAAGGAGCGGAGGACGTCGGAGTTCTGCCAGTGCACAATCTGGGATTGTGAAGTTGGTTGGTCTGGGACCAGGCTTACTTGGTATAGTGCGGGGCATTATACTCAAGTCACGATGGCGGATTTCTCGAGTTCGGTAAGTGGCGTCAAGAAGCTCAACAACTCAAATTATAATAATTGGAGTACCTGCATGCAATATTACTTGCTAGGTCAAGATTTGTGAGATATTGTTGGCGGGAGCAACACCACCCCACCCACGAATGATAGCGAATTAAGAAAATGGAATATAAAATTGGGTAAGGCTCTTTATGTGCTTGTCGTGACTGTTGAAGATGAATTATTGCAACATATAAAAAGTGCGAGGACCCCGAAGGAAGCCTGGGATAACTTGGCGACGCTGTTTGCAAGGACAAACGACGCCAAGTTATAATGCCTGGAGAACGAGCTCCTCTCAATCTCGCAACAAAATATGACGGTGAGTCAATACTTTTCTAAAGTTAAATCTATTTGTGAAGAAATTTCAAAATTAGATCCTGAGAATGCCATCTCTGAGACGAGAATGAGAAGAATAATAATTCATGGGTTAAGGCCGAAATATAATGGTATTATTACGGCCACCCGTGGATGGGCAAATGAGCCAACTCTAACAGAGTTGGAGAATATATTGGCCAACCAAGAAGCCTTAGATAAACAAATTTCTAAGGTCTCAATTAAGGAGGATGAAAGTGCTCTCTTTAGTAATAAAAGAGGGTTCAAGGGCCATAATAGAAATAGAGCAGGTGCAAGAGATGGCAAACCATGGAAAAGTCATAGAGAATGGCCAAAGCGAATAGAAGGAACTGGACCTCGGCTAGGGGGAGCTCGTCAAGACCGCGACAAGGACGACAATGAAGATAAGAAGAATAGAAGGCGTAATGGACGGTGTTACACCTGTGGCAAAGTAGGACACTTTGCCAGAGATTGTCGGTTCAAAAGAGTTGAAGGAAACGTTGCGGCATCCAAGGAAAATGATAGCGAAGAAGAATGGGATTTCCAAGCATCCTTTGCAGTGGAGGAACAAGAAGAGATCGCAGCCTCCTCCATCACAGAGTTAGAAGATGCGATGGCCCTCATCACGGTAAGTGATAAATTGATTGATTATGATGAAGATTGGATAGTTGACTCGGAGTGCTCAAATCACATGACCGGAGATCACGGCAAGCTATCAAACATGTGCGAGTACAAAGGAGGACGAGTAGTTGTCACCACAGACAACTCAAGGTTGCCGATTACCTATGTTGGCCAAACGATGATAACACCCCGATTCAGTTCGCATCAAGTTGAACTGAAGAATGTGTACCATGTGCCAGGAATGAAGAAGAATCTATTGTCCGTGGCACGACTTACAAACTCAGGCAATTATGTTGTGTTCGGTCCTAGAGACGTTAGGGTGTACCGCAATTTGAAACCAACTGGTACACCAATCATGGAGGGGCATCGATTAGAGTCTGTCTATGTGATGTCAGCTCAGACGGCATACGTGGACAAAACTCGAAAGAGTGAAACGCCCGATCTGTGGCATGCACGGCTTGGGCACGTGAGCTACCATAAATTAAAGGTGATGATGAAGAAAGGTATGCTAAAAGGTCTCCCCCACTTGGAAGTCCAAGAAGATGTCATTTGCGTCGGATGCCAGTACGGGAAGGCACATCAACTTCCATACGAGGAGTCCGTATTCAGAGCTAAGATGCCTCTCGAGCTTATCCACTCAGATGTATTTGGACCAGTGAAGCAATCATCAGTCAGAGGATCAAAGTACATGATAACATTCATCGATGATTTCTCCAGGTACGTCTGGGTCGACTTCATGAAAGAAAAATCCGAGGCATTAAACAAATTTAAGGAGTTTAAAGCAAAAGTAGAATGTGAAGTAGGCAAGAAAATACTATGCCTTCGCACAGATAATGGGGGAGAATATACATCATATGACTTTATAAAATTTCTTCAAGAATGGAAGATACGTCGACAATTTACTTGCCCAAATACGCCACAACAAAATGGAGTTGCCGAAAGAAAGAATCGGCATTTGGCAGAGACATGCAGGAGTATGTTACATGCGAAGAATGTTCCACCCAAGTTTTGGGCTGAGTGTATGAAGACGGCAGCGCACGTGATCAACAGACTACCTCAAGCAAGGCTTGGCTTCTTGTCACCTTATGAGAAGTTGTGGAATCGAAAGCCCACGGTAAGTCACTTTAGAATATTTGGGTGTGTATGTTATGCATTCGTGCTAGACCATCTTCGCAACAAGTTCGATAAAAAGGCAGTTCGCTGCATATTTGTGGGCTACGATGATCAAAGAAAAGGATGGAAGTGTTGTGACCCTACAACAGGGAGGTGTTACACTTCTAGAAATGTGGTGTTCGACGAACTATCATCTTGGTGGTCATCACAACCTAATTCAAAACAAGTTGAAGAAGAGATTCATGAAGGAATGAAAGAAAATGACGAGAGTGATAAGGGCCAGCAAATTGAAGATGGAAATGATAATGTAACTGGAAGAAAAGAAGTCAGAGCACAGTCACCGGAAAAATCAAAGAGCCCATGGTAAACTGGTGTACATTCGAGAACTACAGAAGAGCTTCGACCAAGTCAGATGGAAGAACTTGAAGAACGGGAACCTCGAGTTAGGAGATCAACAAGACAAAGAAGACCAAATCCCAAATATGGAAATGTGGCGCTGACCGAAGATGTCGGAGTAGTTGAGCCATCCACATATGAGGAAGCCTCGCAAGGCGTGGAATGGAGGAAAGCTATGGAGGAAGAGATACAAGCACTAAGGAAGAACGAAACATGGGACTTAGTGTCGAGACCTAATGAGGTACGTCCTATATCTTGCAAATGGGTTTATAAACTTAAAACTCGACCAGATGGGTCGATAGAAAGATATAAGGCACGACTAGTTGCTCGAGGATTCTCTCAAAAGTATGGCTTAGATTATGATGAGACCTTTAGTTCAGTAGCAAAGATTACTACAGTTCGAGTCTTACTAGCACTTGTAGCAAGCAAGTCGTGGAAATTATGGCAAATGGATGTGAAGAATGCCTTCTTACATGGAGAACTAGATTGAGATATATACATGGAGCAGCCAGATGGTTTCAAAAGTAAGATTCATCCAGATTATGTTTGTAAGTTAAAGAAAGCCCTTTATGGCTTAAAACAAGCCCCGAGAGCTTGGTACGGGAAGATTGCTAAATTTTTGGTGCAAAGTGGTTATTATGTAGCCTCAGTAGACTCGAGCTTGTTTGTGAAGGCAAAAGATGGCAAGCTTGCAATAGTATTAATCTATGTGGATGATCTAATCATAACTGGAGATAATGAAGAGGAGATATGCCAAATCAGAACCAACCTCTCAGTGCGGTTTTAGATGAAAGAGCTTGGAGAATTAAAACATTTCCTAGGACTTGAGATTGAGAAGACCAATGAAGGATTATTCCTATGTCAACAAAAGTATGCACGAGACCTCCTAGACAAGTTCGAGATGCTTGATTGCAAACCTATATCCACTTCGATTGATGGAAATGTAAAGCTATGTGCAATTGAAGGACGAGAATTGGAAGACTCAACTATGTACAGGCAATTGGTGGGTAGCCTCATTTACCTAACCATAACACGGCCCGATATTGCCTTTGCAGTAGGAGTAGCAAGCCGATTCATGGAGAAGCCACGAAAGCCCCACTTAGATGCAGTCAGGCGCATACTAAGGTATGTAAAGAGTACATTTGATTTTGGGCTTCTGTATAAGAAAGAAGCAGCATGTGAAGTTGTAGGCCATTGCGATGCTGACTTTGCTGGAGATCGTGACACACGACGATCAACTACTGGATATATGTTTAGCCTCGGATCAGCAGTAGTGTCATGGTGCAGTAAAAGACAGGCAACTGTGTCACTATCTACGACAGAAGCTGAGTATAGAGCAGCAGCAATGGCAGCACAAGAGAGTACATGGCTGGTACAGCTAATGGAGGATCTCCATCAACCAATAAATCAACCGACACAGATATATTGTGATAATCTGTCAGCCATAAGCTTAGCAGAGAATCCAGTTTTCCATGCGAGGACCAAGCATGTAGAAGTGCACTATCATTTCCCACGGGAAAAAGTATTACAAGACAAAATAAAGATGGAGTATGCCAAAACAGATGATCAAGTTGCAGACATCTTCACCAAAGGTCTTGGAGCTGTAAAATTCGAAGAGTTTCGAAGGCAACTTGGTATGATCACAATGTCCATGCTAAGAGAGAGTAGTCGGTGAGGGGGAGTGTCAGAAAAAAAGAGGGCACCGCCTCTCTCTCTCTCTGGATTTCTCCAGATTTCTCTCCCTCTCTCTACTGCACCAGATTTTTCTCCCTCTCTCCAGACTTTTCTCTCCCTCTCTCTCCAGATTTTTCTCGGCCATTTTGTTCATGGACTCCACCGACTTTGGCTCCTATAAATAGGGGTTGTTGTCTCTTGAAGTGGAAGAGTGAGGGGTGTTGTGTGTGTGAGTGAAGTGTGTACGTGAGTGTGTGGGTGGAGTAGGTGGCTTGAAGTGTAGAGAAATAGGGAGTAAGTGGGTGTGTGCGAGAGTTGTGTCCGTGTGTGGTTTGTGAGGGAGTGGGTAAGCAAGTACAATGAGTTGTTGTGAGAGGATAATAAAATAGAGAGTTGTAATATTGTTTTATAATAAAAGTAATTTATTATTTGTACATCCACTGCCCCTTTTTCAACAGATCCAGCACCGTGTACTCCAAGTGGGGGAACGCCTCCGTGATGGCCTTGCCCATCGTCCCCGACCTGCCTCCCACGTCGGTCACCGAGCTCAGCCCGTCGAACACTCCCCCGCATGTTTCCACCACCGCCTTCGCCATCAGTCTTGAGTCGTTATACATCGACCCGCTGAATAGGCCGTCGACCTCGGGATCGCGCCTCATGACCTCCCACGCGGGCCCTCCGTGCGCCATCTCGATCATGGTCGGTGTGACGCCTTCTCCGTCCCCCAGCCACGCGTTCAGATGCTGCCACGGCCCCATGAAGAAAGGATGGAACGCGCTGAGCACGAAGGGCGCCGGGCTCAAGGGGTTGTGCTTCAGGAGGAGCCGGGACGCGGCGGTGAGCGTGTACCCGCTCCGGCGGTCCGCGTCCTCGAGGTCCCGTAGCTCGAAGTAGCCGGAGTGGACGAGGACACGCATGATGCGGCGGAGGCCGTGAGCTTTGGCAGGAGGGATGCGGAGGGCGGAGAGGAGCTCGGGTAGGGTCATGGGTCGGCCATGGTCGTGGATGAGGTCGGGTATGCCCAGCTGAAGGGCGCACTTGAGGCACAAGGAGGTGATGTAGCTGAACAGGTGGTTCCATACGTGGGCTTGAGCTTGGAGGAGCTCGCCGGGGCCCGGCGGTCGCGTTCCCGTCTCCATTGCCCGAATCCATATCGAAAGCGCCTTACTTTCTGCAGTCGTCGAACCTCGTGCACGGGTCATATATCGGGAAATATACCAGGAAAGAGAACAGAGAGATGAGGAGGAAGACGACGGAAAATGGGACTCATTTATAATTTAAGTGGGTCAAATATGAACAGCTCTATCCACAAGTTTTGTGCTTTTTTTATTTTCCTTTTTCCTTGTAAAAAATGGAGGGCTAGGCCGCCGAAATCCACTCGACAAAGAGGAAAACATCCAACTTGCTCAAAAAAGAAGAAGAGGAAAACATCCAAGAAAAAGAATCATTAAGAATTGCAGGGTAGTCTTTTTTCTTTGTGGGTCATTAGAGAACCCACCACCCTCTTTGCCTCTCCCTTCGAATTTTCATCTCTTTCACCAAGCCCACTTCCTTTCAGCTCTCATTTGTAGAAGACTCTATACTCGAAAGAATCATAAAAAAAGAAAAAGAAAAAATGATGATTCCCTCCCTTTCACTTTTCTTTCCAATCCCAAGCATCAACCCTGAAAAAATCGTTAAAAGAAAACTGAAAGACGAGAGGAGGCAGCGACCAAAAAAAAAAAAAGAAACACCACAAGATCGACCAAAAAATTACTACTTTTATCCATGGTCGAGTCACTCGCGGCCGGGTTGCAAAGACGACGGAGGAGGTGGCGACTGGACTGCGACGCTGGGCGGAGGGCTGGTTGTGGTAGCAGGAGTAAGAGAGAAATAAGGAGGAAGACGACGGAAAGCGGGACCCACGAAAAATGGAATCGCTTTCGTAGCGTCAAATGCCGATACTCTTGACCCACCCCCGCAATTTTTTTTTGTCGATGGCGTTCTCATTATTTGGCTTTCTATTGGGAAAAAAAAAGTTAATTTCTATTGACCGAAATCGAAGGACCAGGATCCCCGGAGGCCAACTATGTCGGAGGCAGGAAACCTTTGTGCATGCATCAAATGGATTTGGACAGGTCAAAATTCATGAATGCTAAGATAATATATGGATCCTCAACGATTTCAAATTCATTGAATCGTGGTATCTTTTACTTCAATATTGGGGGAACCACTTTTTCTTCTTCTTCCTTTTTAATTTCTTTAGTAAAAAAGAACTACTTTCATAGCGTCGGGATCGAGACATGTTCAAAGGTGATTACATAAGATATAATATGATCAAACACATGTGATAGGTCGTGTATAAAAGAGAGAATATTTAATGGCTCAGCCTATCCTATGGTATGTTAATATGATAGGAAATATTTTTTTTCTCCCAACCACAGATCTCGACAGGTGTGTGCTGATGTGGAATTATATGAAAAAATGCTCGGCCATGGAAAATTCGCTTCACTGGAGTTGTCCCCACCATCGCTATCTCCTTATTGTCAAAACCAAGCGCCGTCGCTTACTGCGTCAGTGGTGGCGGTCCGCTCCTCCGCGGTCGCTCGTCCAGTTCTGGATCCAGAGTCGTGCTCGTCCGAAGCCGGATCCGGATGCTGTGCCTACTCCTCCATGGCCATGGGCGACAGATCCAACGACCGCAGCTCATCCACAAGTTGCCTTTTTTTCTTTTTCTCTTATTTATTTCACCTCTCATCTGTAGAAGACTATACTCAGAAAGAATAATAATAATGATGATGATGATGATGATGATAATGATGATGATACTCTCCCTTTCACTTTTCCTCTAATCCCAAGTATCGACCCCGTAAAAATCGTTAAAAAAAGAAAAGAAAAAAACTTAAAAGAGTACCGAAAGACAAGGGAGGTGGCGGCGACCAGAAGAAAAGGAACACCGGAAGATCAACCAAAAACTTGCTCCATTTGTCCATGGACAAGTCGCTCGTGGCCGGGTCGCGAAGATGACGGAGGAGGTGGCGACTGGACACAGCAGTGCTCACTGCTCGGCTTGGACCACGACCCTGGCGATGACGAGGGTGGCGGAGGTTGGCTGGTTGTTAATGGAGTAAGAGAGAAATGGAAGGTTATCAATTTTTATTCCACTAGTTTACTGTTGTGGCTGGAGGTGAGCATGATCCGGATGAGCGATTTTAACCCTAAAATCGAGAACCGCGTAAAAAAAGGTCAATTCTGAAAAATTGAAATCGGGAATCGTGCATTAGTTCCCGTTTCCATACGGGTTCATAGAATCGATCCTCAATCCCTATAAAATTATATTTATCAATTAATACCATGATGAATCTAATTTTTATGTGGTGTACACACACACATATATATAGGTTTATATCTAAGATTGGTGTAAATTGATTTGTTCGGTCTTTGATTAATCAAGGAAAACAACATTCCCTATTGATGGCTATACCTTGGAAATCTTAATGCTATAATGCCCTTTCAATTAGTACATGCAGCTCAAACCAACTGCGAATCTCACATGAGCCTAAACGACGTATGCTCACAAAATGATTTCCTTTGTCCTTCAAACAAAGTCTAGATGGACTAAGAAATGAAAGTCGACTCGCTCGATAGACACATGAACAATGACTTAATTGTTCAAATGATGAGTGTCTATGTATTTCAATTGTCATTTGTTCTTGGTTTTATTTGTTCACAAATCTTGAAAGAGATACCAGAGAATGTCTCTTATATTTAAATTGATAAAAGCTTTTGCTGAATCTTCTGCAAAGCTATACTCGAGGGTGAAATTTTAAATATATACCGGTCAAGTTTGGATGGGGGTTCCACACCTAGAAATAAGAACCAGATCAATACTAATCCATTTCAGTAAATTGAAATTAGGAACTAGACTAATGTCACAGAAATTGTCGGTTTTAGGTTGGTCCGATCCGATTCCGGACTTTTCTAACTTTGCTCGAATTGCCTGCGAGCGGGAGGACATAGCGAAGTAAGAAGGAGGAGGGCTTTTCTAACTTTTCTATCCCGATTTCGCTGGAGTTGCACTACTTTTCAAGTTTAGGGCTACCATCGCGACGTCGACGTGATGGGTGCGCATCATGGAGGCCGATCCCCTGGGGTCGAGCAATCGCTTCCTAAAGTTCTCCACGTCACATCAACCACTCAATATCATTCTCCTTAAACGAACTAATATTTCCGCAAAATCATAATAAGATGAGAAACTTGTAAAACATTAAAAAAGGATATCCTAACAAATGGAGTAACTTTATGCTTGACGAAGGCAGAGATGGTGGTGGGATTGAATTTTGGAGAAGAAAATTATCCAAAAAAATCTTAAATTGATTGTATTTTTACCAACTCGCTTCTACACTTTGTAAATTATGCCAATTGAATGCTTCATTCAATCAATTTTGAATAAAAATTATTAATGTGAATGTTGGTCGTGTACCGTCGATATTGACGTAAATAATTTTTATTAAGTTGTTCTGGGAGTTGTGTGAGGAGGTGTTCGTGAAGAAGAAGGTGAGGCACAACGATTTGCATCCCGAGTGTGGGTGCGAGGAGGCTGATGTTTTCATCCTTAGGAGGAAGGCGGACAAGGACAAGGACAAAAAGGACGATTTGTGAGTTCTTTTTGTTCTTTCGGAGATTCTGATACTTTTGTACTTTTTTCTCACAATTTTGCCTATTCTCTTAGTTCTTCTTGAGGATTTGTCTGGTGGTTGCGTCTGATTGCTGAATCGTCGAAGTTGAAATGTTGGGTGCTTTGAGTTAATTCAGATGAGTCGATGGCTTCAGTCCCTTGGTGTCCTTGAGTCTAACTTGGAAGAAAAGGCATGTTTTGTTTAAAAAACAAAGACTAACCTACGTTTACTTAGCCAGTGAATCATCCGAGGCAGAGTTCTCTGATAATTTTCTTATGGGATTGGAGGAAACCAATGACTCTAGATGTTGACCTTGCATCATCTGATTTTGTAAGGGATAAATGCAGTGATTCTCCCTGAAATGTTCTCTCTTTAATTATAGTAACATCATCATCTTTCCCCGATGTTTTTTTTTTTTTCATCTTTTGCCTATTTTGTAGAATGTTAAAGCCTTCCAGTTTAAACAATCTGTGCTTTAGTTGAAAAGAATCTGCAGGACTTTGGTGAGTGCAGAGTGTCGATTGGCAAGTGACATAAATCCATATAGATCTGGAACTCTTTCCAGATTGTGCAATGGCCATTATGTCTAATTCTTGAGTACATATCCTTCGAACTCATAATACTTGCTCCATAGTCCTTTTCATTATGCTTGATCCTTTTGATAAGATATAAAGATGCAGAGTAAGCTAGATTGTATAATAGTCGCTAGTACATGCCTGCCAATTTTGCTGACTGCACGTGCAAGTCTGGAACGACTTCGGCATTTAAATCATCCTGTGTTTTAGAGAAATTGATGGGTCCTATACATAAGCCATCTTGTGTTTTTCCCTAATATTTTAAAGTCAACGAGCGTATAAAACTTATCCTAATTAGTAGTTTGGTGAGTCGAGCTCTGGATTGCTTGTGTTTACTTTGGTGGTGAATGGTTATCATGGGATTGATTCTGGCCAGTGGGAAGGCAGCGAAAATGTATTACCTGGTTGAATTACTCATATTTCGTAGGAAGGTCTCCTTTGGAATTTTCATGTCAAATTTTGAAAAGTGAAGTAGGCCTATAGAATGTCATCCTGTGGTGGTGCTCATGCTGCCTCACGGACCGTCTATTATAAGGTCCTAGTGCCAAATAAAGCTAAAATTCACGTGATGCCTTAATAGTGTTGATGGAGGTAATACCAAGATAGAAATGCACTGATGAACCTATAGGGTGCTCCGCCTTGGTGTCTAAATCAATGTCAATGGTGAAAATCATGAGATCAAGAATGTCATGTCAAATTTTACTAATGAAATGGCGGAAATTTTAACAATATCTTCACATTTTCCTGAATGTGCCTTTTCATTCTATCTCATAAAACTAAACTCAAGTAACACTAATCACCTTCATGGGGGAAGATGAACATTGAAAGGGCTGAAAGAGTAGTGACGGGATGTTAATATTGATTTTTAAACAAAGAAAAACAAAATGCTCTTACAGGAATTTGCTCCTGGTTGAGGCCCGAAAATAAAAGTCAGATGGGACTAAAAGAATATTGACCCTAGAAAAAGTGAAGGCTTGGACGTTCAACTTGGGGTTGGGCTAGTAGTTGGTCCGTTGCGACTCTCTCTGGCGTTGCATTGCCATGACCCCACCACTTAAACCCCCACTGTTCTTTTCGGTATCACCATGAGCTAAGATCATGTCCGTGGCTTTTCGTAAGAACGTCAAGACCACCATTCAAGAGAACATTGTGGGGAAGACAAATGATGTCTGATAAACATTGCAATTGACTATCATTGCTTTTCTGAACCCAGTTACATAACTGTCTTGTCTATTGTTGTAAAGCTACCATTCAGCTGCGGTCATTACGACAACTTTCATAATTCTAAGTGAGATTAAATCACCCTGTGGTTGTCCAATTATTTTGCATGAACTAGTCATATCAGAAGTCACGAAGAGCAACCTTAGGGGATTTCGTTATGAAGTAGTTATGGACGTCTGCATGTGCTAGTGCTAATGGCTTCCTTTACGAAAGTCAACCTGCAGCTTGGGAACTGACACACAAATAAATTCATTAGTAGCCATAATTCAGAAACACTTAAATGTCCACTATCAAAATACATCCTGATGTTGTGCAGAGTAAGTTCGTTGCAATGGTTAATAATGTTCAATTGTTTTGCTAATAACTTGAGTTATTGAGTTGCCTAGCCTAGGCTTATGCGCTGCTCCATTTCTTTGTTAACTACTACAATATTTCTTTGTCAAATAGGAAAGACGCATCAAGTCCTCAGATAGATTAGTCGAGCATGTCATCTTTCGGACGTGACAGATTGATCAGGTTCCCTTCAATTTAATCCATTATCATGCCTATCAATTTTGCTTGACTTCTTTTTTATCCCATTCGACACTAGTCTTTGGCGAAGTAATTTTTCTTTTCCTTTTATGCCCAGGTAAGAGAATGATGAACTCATCCCATCATGTCGCATTCATCGAATTGTTATAGCTTTTGTGCATCACATACATCAGTTCTTCGATTTATCAACTATTCCCATACCCAGGACTGAAAAATTATACCTAGACCAACTATGCAGAAGGCCAAAATCATTTGCTACCCCTCCTCAAACAACCAAAAACCCGGGCCCAGAAAGCCTCGAGAAAAAACCCTAAAAGGCACAGCAACTCTCTCCTGTGTCCTTCCCACGGGCACAATCTTCGTTTTCTCGCTTCTCTCTCCAGTTTTCAATTACAGAGGCCAATGCACCAGCTCTCTCACCGACATCCTCACCATATGCCTTCTTCCAGTCTCTGCGGCTGCATCTGTTATTTATTTTTTTGGTGATCCCACATTTTAGACCCACATTTTCTCTTAAAGTCGCGACTGTTCAACATGAAGTGTTTCCATGCTTCGTACCCTTTCGTGACAACCGTTCATTCGGTAATCGTCTTGATGGAAGACGATGTATAAATAGGAATGTACGTTCATTTCTGACGGGTGATGACAAGGTCTAACACAAACTCTCTCATTCGAGAATACACCATCGATACGAGAGTGAATTGCGTTAGTAGTGTATACCCTATATTTGTTGATTTCAGGTTTTCAGACGAACGTGATTACAAGAACAATGGCTGGAGGTTTGTCTATAATCGATCTGGCTTCCGCATATGAATTATTTTGTCTAACATTTGGTATCAGAGCGTTTTTATGCCTCTGTCTTGTTTTTCTCGGATTTTTGGTGAATTTTTCGGACATTTTAGAACATGAACAGTAACTTCGGTTTTTGAGGCCAAGGGAGAAACTCGCCAATTCCGGGCAAATTCCGGTAACCCACCCCTTGATTTCGGACCAGTATGGTCGCACTGCCATGAGAAACATTAGCCATGAGTTATTTCGGCATATCGTTGTTCGCCGGAGGCTAATCGGGCGGCGGAACTCGTGGTGGTTGAGGATTTGTGTTTTGGGAAAGTTTCTTAAGATTTGGGGCTAATTTCTTCATCATTTTCGCCAAAATTTGAACCCATGTGGTCGTGCTGGCATGCTCTTCAAAACCCATCATTTATTTCGGTCTTAGATGGGCTGCCAGAGAAGAAATGGTGGTGAAATTGCAGCTGAAAATGGCAAAAAACCGACGGAAAGGCTCTCTGTTCGCGAGGAAGAAGGCACGTGGAGCCCACGCGCGCGGTAACCGCTGCGCGCGTGGGATCTGCGCGCGTGCCAACCGCTGGCGCGTGGAGGCCACGCGCGCGGAACTGCACGGCAGTTGCAGGCGCGTGCGTTGGGCATTGATCCGCGCGCGTGCGGACCACGCGCTTGATGCGGACACGGGCGCGTGCTTGGCACGGCCTGTCGATTTTTCCCGCGGCTCCTTTTTATGCTTTTGCCCCAAATTTTTCATGTTTTTGCATTTTTGCCCTTGGCCGATTTATTTATTTACTGTTCTGCCCTTGATGTATTTATTTATTATGTCATTTCATGCATTTTTATGAGTATTTTATGCATGAAATTAAATGTCCAATGATTCATATATTTAATTAATTAGAGAGTAGCCACAGCATCTTTAATTAATTAAATTATATATTAAGAGCTTTCGGATCATATTTAGAAATGGACATTAATTGTAATTAATTATATTAATATGATGAATTTTATCCCACAGGAACTTTCATTGTATTAATATGATTAATTAGGTTGAAATATCATATTATTTTTCTTAATTTACCCACAGGGATTAAGAAAATGTATATAATATGGTAGTTTCTTCATGATGTAATTATGAATCTATTTAAATTAAAAACTTAGCCCACAGGTAGTTTTTATGTTATGTGATTCATATTGTGACATGTTTACATTG
The DNA here is from genome assembly GCA_014182715.1 of Eucalyptus cloeziana. Taxonomy (NCBI): domain Eukaryota; kingdom Viridiplantae; phylum Streptophyta; class Magnoliopsida; order Myrtales; family Myrtaceae; genus Eucalyptus; species Eucalyptus cloeziana. The sequence goes on along the minus strand of CM024634.1, from coordinate 28,199,960 downwards.
GTTAAACATAATTTATGTATATTTGCTTCAAATTTTGTGACATAAGCATGATTATTTGATATGCGGTTTCGCAACTTTGTGAATTTCTCGAATTTAAGTTTGATGTTCCCATACTTGAATGGTGAGAACTATAAAGTTTGGAAGGAGTCAGTTCTTCTTCAATTGGGGTGGATGGACATTGACTATGCTATAAGGAAATACGAACCACTTGCTCCTACTGATTCGAGCACTTCAGCTGAGATAGCTCTTTATAACCAATGGGAGCGGTCCAACCGCGTTAGTGCCATGTTTATAAGAGCTAAGATATCTCCTAGTATTCGTGGTTCGGTTGCTCAGCATAGCAATGCTAAGGCCTTATTGGAGGCCATTGATGCGCAATTTGAGAGTTCTGAGAAGGCGCATGCCATGACCCTAATTATGAAGTTTTCATCATTGAAGCTCACTAGCATTCGAGGTGTGCGTGAGCACATCATGCAAATGAGGAACATAGCAGCTCAACTTAAGAACCTTGAGGTTGAGATATCTGATTCCTTTCTTGTATATTATATTCTGAACACTCTCCCACAACAGTATGCACCTTTCAAGATCTCTTACAACACACATAAGAATAAATGGTCAATTAATGAACTCATGACCATGTGTGTTCAAGAGGAGGAAAGACTGATTATGGAATTGGGAGAAGGTGTTCATTTGGCAACACAAGGAAAGCATAAGGGCCATGGCAAGCATAAGGGAAAAGGTAAAATACCTCCCCAAGCTGACATTAAGAAAGAATCCAAATGTTTCTTCTATAAACAGAAGGGGTATATGAAGAAGGATTGTGTCAAATTTAAGGCCTGGCTCGAGAAGAAAGGTAATCCAATCTCTTGTGTTTGTTATGAATCTAATATGACTGATGTAAGTCACAACACTTGGTGGATTGATTACGGATCTACAATCCACATTTCAAATTCCTTGCAAGGTTTTCAAAACCACAGGAAGCCAGTGGGAAGTGAACAAAGCATCTATTTAGGAAACAAGATGCGTTCGCATGTGGAAGCTATTGGGACATGTAGACTAGTTCTCAATAGTGGCTTTGTTTTGAATTTGGAAAAGACCTTTTATGTTCCTAGTTTTTCTAGAAATTTAATTTCAGTTTCAAGACTTGTACCTTTGGGATACTCTTTTAACTTTTCAGATTCAAACTTCTGTTTATCATTTAAATCTGAAATTGTTGGGAGTGGTACTTTGTCTGATGGTCTTTTTCGAATTAATTTACAAGACAATGCTTATTATGATGCGATGCATGTTCATGATAAAGCTGGTATGAAACGATGTGTTGTGAAAGAACATTCTTCTATGTTATGGCATCGGAGATTGGGACATATCTCCATAGAAAGAATTAAGCGATTAGTAAATGATGGAGTACTCGATACTTTAGATTTTACTGATTGTGATACTTGTGTGGATTGCATAAAGGGAAAGCAGACCAACAAGTCTAAGAAAGGTGCCAAGAGGAGTACAGAAATATTAGAAATCATACATACGGATATTTGTAGTCCAGATATGGACTCATGTGGTCAGAAATACTTCATCTCCTTCATAGATGATTACTCACGTTATATGTATCTCTATTTAATTCATAATAAGTATGAAGCATTAGATGCCTTTAAGGTATTTAAGGGGAAGTAGAGAAACAATGCGGTAAGCAAATTAAGATCGCGAGATCAGATAAAGGTGGAGAATTTTATGGTAGATACACTGAAGATGGACAAGCACCTGGTCCATTTGCAAGGTTTCTTCAAGAGCATGGGATAGTTGCCCAATATACTATGCCTGGTTCTCCGGACCAAAACGGCGTAGCGGAAAGAAGAAACCGGACTTTATTGGACATGGTGCGTAGTATGCTTAGCAGCTCCAAACTTCCTAAATCCTTGTGGACTGAAGCACTTAAGACGACAGTGTACATATTAAACTGAGTTCCGACCAAGGCTGTCCCAAAGACACCTTTTGAGTTATTTAAGGGTTGGAAACCGAGTTTACATCATGTGCGCGTTTGGGGATGCCCGTTTGAAGTGAGAGTTTACAATCCACAAGAAAAGAAGTTGGACCCAAGGACCATAAGTGGGTATTTCATTGGATATGCCGAAAGGTCTAAGGGATACATGTTTTATTGTCCATCTCATACCACTAGGATTGTGGAATCAAGAAACGCTAAATTTCTTGAAAATGACTTGATTAGTGGGAGTGATCAATCGAAGGATCTTGATCCTAAGAAAGATCATACAGATACTCAACCTTCCACCTCAAGTTTAAGGTTGGTTGTTGCTCGAAATGCCCCTTAAGTTCAGCCGGCTATTGAACAACCAATCGTTGAAGTTCCACAAGCTGCTGATATTGATCTAATAGATCCAGTTGTTCAGCAATTACCAGAAACTGCTGAACAACCAGTTGAGCAACATGCTCCTCAAGAGAATGTTGATGCAACATTGAGAAGATCTGCTAGAATAAAGAAATCGGCTATTCCTAGTGAATATATTGTGTATTTACAAGAGTCGACTACAATATTGGAGCGAGAATGATCCTGAAACGTTTTCACAAGTCATGGATAGTGATAAATCCAATTTGTGGTACAATGCCATGAAGGAAGAGATGAGTTCTATGGCATCTAACGAAGTCTGGGATTTGGTTGAGTTACCACGATGGTGTGAAGGCCATTGGTTGTAAATGGGTCTTCAAAACTAAGAAGGATTCATTAGGTAACATTGAAAGATATAAAGCTAGACTCGTTGCCAAAGGATTCACTCAAAAGGAAGGAATCGATTACACGGAGACTTTTTCTCCTGTATCTAAGAAAGATTCTCTTCATATTGTTTTGGCATTGGTTGCCCATTTTAATATGGAATTACATCAGATGGATGTGAAAACAGCGTTCCTCAATGGAGAACTAGAGGAGAAGGTTTACATGAAACAACCTGAAGGATTCCCCTCTAGTAAAGGTGAGCATTTGGTGTGCAAGCTTAAGAAATCTATATATGGCCTGAAACAAGCCTCCCGCCAATGGTACTTAAGGTTCCATGATGTCATTTCTTCCTTCGGTTTTGTGGAGAATGTCATGGATCAATGTATATACCAGAAGGTCAGTGGGAGCAAAAATTGTTTCCTTGTGCTATATGTGGATGATATTTTACTTGCAACCAATGATAAAGGGTTGCTACATGAGGTGAAACAATTTCTCTCCAAAAGTTTTGATATGAAGGATATGGGTGAGGCATCTTATGTCATTGGCATTAAGATCCATAGAGATAGACCTCGAGGAATTTTAGGACTATCTCAAGAAACCTATATCAATAAGGTCTTAGAAAGATTCCGGATGAAAGATTGTTCACCAAGTATAGCACCCATTGTGAAGGGTGACAGGTTCAATTTGAACCAATGCCCGAAGAACGATTTAGAAAGGGAACAAATATACAACATCTCATATGCTTCTGCTGTCGGAAGTTTGATGTATGCTCAGGTTTGCATCGACCTGACATCGCTTTTGCTGTGGGAATGTTGGGAAGATATCAGAGTAATCCAGGTTTAGACCTTTCGGAGAGCTGCAAAGAAAGTCATGAGATACCTTCAAGGTACCAAAGACTACATGCTTATGTATAGACGGACTGACAAATTGGAAGTGGTCGGTTATTCGGATTCGGACTTCGCGGGCTGCGTTGATTCACGAAAATCAACATCGGATACATTTTTATGTTAGCTGGCGGAGCCGTGTTATGGAGAAGCGCCAAACAGACTTTGACTTGCTACTTCTACTTTTGTGGAGGCTGAGTTCGTTTCTTGTTTTGAGGCTACCTCGCATGGTGTATGGTTGAAGAGTTTCATTGCTGGGCTTAGAATTGTTGATTCTATTTCTAGGCCATTAAAAATATATTGTGACAATTTAGCTACAGTTTTTATGGCTAAAAATGCCAAAAGTGGCAGTCGAAGTAAGCATATCGACATTAAGTATTTAGCCATAAGGGAACGTGTTAAGGAGAATAAAGTGGTCATTGAACACGTTAGCACTGAATTGATGATAGCCGATCCTTTAACTAAAGGCATGCCACCAATGAAGTATAAGGATCATGTAACTAGTATGGGAATAGGTCCCATCATGTGATTTGTCGTCGTATGAACAATTTTTGTTGTATGAAACTCTTATTCAGTTGTAATGTTGATTCTCAATTTTGGTGTACACATTTTGTTGTTTATGAGAATAACATTTAACCTTGGTTGGAATAAACATGGGGTTTATTCATTAAGATATGTTGTCACATATAGGCTGACATTAAAGAAATAAGATGCATTGTGATACATGGAAGATATTACTCACCCTTAGAGGACATGTCGCCATGATCCATGTGTTTTGTTTCTTTTCTTTAAGCATAAAGTTTTTGTGGAATTAGTTGGATAATCTGTGTGATGAAAATGTTGGGATCAAGTGGGAGAATGTTATTTATTTTTTGGTGATCCCACATTTTAGACCCACATTTTCTCTTAAAGTCGCGATTGTTCAACATGAAGTGTTTCCATGCTTCGTACCCTTTCGTGACAACCGTTCATTCGGTAATCGTCTTGATGGAAGACGATGTATAAATAGGAATGTACGTTCATTTCTGACGGGTGATGACAAGGTCTAACACAAACTCTCTCATTCAGAATACACCATCGATGAGAGTGAATTGCGTTAGTAGTGTATACCCTATATTTGTTGATTTTAGGTTTTCAGACGAACGTGATTACAAGAACAATGGCTGGAGGTTTGTCTATAATCGATCCTGGCTTCCGCATATGAATTATTTTGTCTAACAGCATCTTCCTTTTTATGCTTAACCGACAGGGTCAGGGGCAGAAAAGGCAAGCTCCGGTACGGATTTGCCACGACTAACGGGTTGTGGGTGATTGCTGCATCGGTGAAGCTCTCACATGCTGATGCATAGAAATATATAAGTTGAAGGTGATTGATTTTTTGCAAGCATTCATGTTGGTGCTAGTCTTTGTGGTGGTTGCGTTTTTGGATCAGAACGTGATCAAGTGCTTCTTCCTAGTGGAGTCGGAGCTGGCCAAGTGGCTCCTAGAGGTGGTGCTTTTGGCGGTCCGAGGTATTTGTGCTATTTTCTTTTTGCTGTATCCAACCACGCGCCATGGAATTGGCTTTCCTCCTTCACGTGAGTAGTAGAACCAGGAACAACAATATCACAGCACATTCGATGCCTCACGGTGTGCGCATGTCTTGTGTTGAGAAAACATTTCTAGGTGAGTTCGATGATTGACAAAACGCAGAAACTTTATTTCTGACAAAAAGAATTTTTAGGTGGAAATTTTGATGGAATAGGATCATGTGATATTGATTAAAATCAGAGTTGTGGTTTATTCTTCATTCCTTGCATATTCTGTCAAACGGCTAGGAAAGAGTCAAATACACTCGTGCAACGGCTACTGGTGATTGGTTGAATTCCTTGCCATTTTTATAAGAAGTTTCAAAAGGAAAGTTTTTCTAATATTTATCGGAAATTCAACATTCCTGGAATTTCTTATTAGAGGTGAAACATTCTTTCCATTCGCAAACACTCAATTTTTGGAAATCGAACTACTATATGGGCGGCAGAACATATGGGAAGCTTCACCCTTGGCGATCTTGAGGCAACCAGATCTCCTCAACCAAATCCATGGCCAACGGGTAGATTGGCTGAATGATCCTTTTAGAGATATGTCCAACAGGCAACTTGGACTAAGAGGAATATAAGAGGAGGTCTTGAAGCTAAAGGGATGGAATTTGCATTCACAAGAATTGAAGCTTTTAATTTCAAAGTCTGAAGAGTGTTTTGTGATCTTAGACATTTGCCTCTACTGAGCGATATTGTGTAAACCTTTTAGAGGCTGAGAGTGTGAGGAGTTGTTCACACAAACTTAAGTACTAGAAGCTCAGGACTTGTAACCTTTGATCGGTTTTTCTAGTGGATTCTAGCAAATAGGCTATAGCATGGGAGAGTGAACATAGGCTTCCAAAAGTCGAACTACTATAATCTTGAGTGTGCAATTCTTTATCCCTTATTCTTTCATTTATTGTTGTAGAATTGTGCATTGGTAAGATCTGACCATTTCATCAAAAGTTGTCTCATTGCAATATTTGTTTAAATTCTTCATTCCCCTCTAAGTGATAGTTATAGCTATAATAATTGGTATCAAAGCGAGATTACTCTTTATTGAAGTGTTTTATTACTTTTGAGTTAACGATCTATCTATGGCTAGCAATATTGCACCAGGACTTATGGAAGGACAGAATGATACAAGACCTCCATACTTCAATGGAAAAGACTACAACATCTGGAATAACAAGATGAAAGCATTCATCAGATCCAAGAGTCCCTTGGAATGGGACGTTGTACCAAACGACATAAGACCAGAAACTTCTTTGTCCAGGGAAGAAGGCAAAAAACCAAAAATATCAGACTCATATGATATAGACATCAAAAAAAGAGAAGCATTGGATGCCAAATCTATTTATTTGTTATATTGCACATTATCTCCATTTGGATATAATCGAATTTCCTCATGTGATTCAGCAAAAGAAATTTGGGAAATGTTGCAGGTGATATACGAAGGAACTAATCGGGTTAAGGAGATGAAGCTAAACATTTTTCTCCAATAGTATGAAGCCTTCAAAATGAAACTTGAAGAATCAATAACTGACATATTTAGCAGATTTACTGACATTGTCAATGGATTAGCGTATTAAGGGCAACCTCTATTAGACCTAATGAAGGTGAACAAGATTCTTTGAGGATTGTCAAAGGAGTAGAGCAACATCAAAACATCTATCGAGAGACTCAAAGGATATCACCTCTTTTTGTGGATGAACTCGTGGGAACACTCCAATCCTATGAAGAAAAATGTTTGAATAAGGAAGACACCAGAGGTAAGAAAGCAATAGCTTTAAAATCTAATCTTGACTCCGATGATTAGATTCAGACAAAAATGACTAGGACAACAAAGAAATTGCCCTTATGGTGAAAAAGCTTCAACAAATGGCCAAAAAAGGAAGAAAGTTTAAAGGAAAGAAATCCTTTAAAGTATTTGAGCAAAAGAGAAGATTCAATGACAAAGAGGAAAATAAATATGTTATCTGCTTTGAATGCAAGAAGTGAGGACACATCAAACTGAATTGCCCTCTTCTGAAGAAAAGAAAGAACAAGTATGAGAGGACAAAAAAATTACTAAAGGCCGAAATGTGGAGCAACATTGAGTGTGAAGAAAGCAATGAAGAATATGTTAATATCTATCTTATGGCAAAATTTGATTCGGAAGAAGAATTTGAGGTAAGTAACTTCGATATTCTAGTTGAAGTATCTAATTATATAGAAGAATTGTTTATCGATCACAAGGTTGCGCTAAGAAATTTCTCAGAGTTGAAGAAGGAAAATTTAAGATTGAGACAACAAGATTCTTTCCAAAAAGAAAAGATTGAATGTTTTGAAAAGGATCTTCTTCAAATAAAAGAAAATCATGAGTCTCTCTTAAAAGAAAACGATTCTTTGAAAAAGGAAATTTTAGATGTTGCAAAAAGAATTTTAGTTGGGTCGAAAACTTTAGAACATATTTTATCCACCTAAATCCCGTATTATAATAAATCAGGACTTGGATGCAAAAACAAAAAGGTTTTAGAAGATGATTTTTTGACCCACAAAGAAAGGAAGAGGCAAAAGCCTCCAAGAGTTTTCTATGAAAATCATTTTAGAAAATAGTCTGTAAAACCTGTTGATAAAAGCCTTCTTAAATGTTCAATTTGTGGCAATCATGATCATTGTGAAATTGACTGTTCAAGAAATTGGAAGCCAATTCGGAGGAACTTTCTAAGCATGGCCGATTCTTCTAATCAAAGAGGACCCAGACTGATATGGGTACCAAAGAAGACTTGAATTTGTCTTAATCTTTACAAGTACCAAAGAGAAAAAGAAACAAGCGGTACCTCGATAGTGGTTGTTCAAGACATATGACCGGTAATCCGAGCAAGTTCGTTGAACTCTCAATTCAATGGTGGAAGCATTTGCTTTAGAGGGAACAACAAAGGAAAGATCATTGGCAAATGAACAGTTGAAATTGGAAACATGACTATAAGAGATGTATTTCTTATCAAAGGTCTAAACTATAATCTCATAAGTATCAACTAGTTATGTGACACTAGATATAAGATCTGCGTTTAAGAAGACAAATGCTTAGGCAAAAGTAAAGGTTTGAAGCAGTCGTTTACTGGAAGGAGACTCAAGTAATATCTATCTATTAGATATAACTCCTGATGATGTTTAGTGTCTGATCTTCATAAAAAAATGAATTAGATCTCTAGCATAGGAAGCTTGGACACATAAGCGCCAAGCAAATATCGAAACTCTCCTCAAAGAAAATGGTATGAGGATTACCAGATCTTAAGTTTGAAAGATCTGAAGTTTGTTCAATCTGTGCACTAGGTTCTTTCAAACCCATCAATTATGTCAGTACTAATAGAGCTTTACAGCTTCTTCATATGGACATCTTCGGACTTACAAGAACGCAAAGTGTGGGAGGTAAAAGGTACTGCTTGGTAATAGTTGACGATTACATTAGGTACACATGGGTTTTCTTCCTCGCACACAAGCATGAAGCATTTTTCATTTTTCAAAATTTGCCAAAAAGATTCAAAATGAAAAAGGTTTTTTCTATTTCTTCCATCAAAACTAATCATGGGGGAGAGTTCGAAATTCAAAGTTTTCAAAATTTTTGTGAAGAAAGCGGTTTTGAGCATCGGTTTTCAACTCCCTATACACATGAACAGAATGGTGTTGTAGAGAGGAAAAATCGGTCCTTGTAAGAAATGGCAAGAACCCTTCTTATCGAAAGCAAAATTGCATCATACTCCTAGGCTGAAGCCGTTTCAACAGCATGTTACATTATAAATCAATTTTGCCTCATACCTTCTTTAGAAAAGACCCCCTATGAGCTTTTCAAAGGTAAGAAAACCAATCATTTCATATTTCCGAGTTTTTGGCTATAGATGCTTTATTTTAAGAAATGTTAATGATCGGCTTGGTAAGTTTGATGAAAGATTAGATGAAGGCATATTTATGGTATACTCAACAATGGGCAAGGCTTTTAGAGTCCACAATAAAAGATCTCATATAATGGAGGAGTCTATTAATGTGAAGTTTGATGAAAATCCTCAGACCCATGAAGATTCTAATCAAGCAAAGCAACCATTTGACACGATTCAAGTACAAGAAGAAGTTAATGAATTAATGTCAAATGAACAGCCTCAACAACAAGCAAGTGTCACGTCCCCGATCCTTGGGCACGCACCCATCCATTACCTAGTCGATATAATAGCAATGTTCTAGGACGCATCGCTGGCCCATTCATTTTAATATACGCATGCAGAAGCATATAAATCCACAGACAATAAAACAATGGGTTAGGAAAGTAGGATTAATTTTTCACAAAAAACCTTTTTATAAACACACATGTTTATACACTGAAGCTGACAAAAAGGAATCGACTTTCTTTAAAATGGAATTGTCCTATGACTAACTAGTCAGACAAGGACGCCAATTCTTCGGGCTTCACCTTCTAACTCCGGGGCTTCTGGTCCTTCACCAACACCACCTAAGGACCTGAAATGGTTATTCAATAACCAGTGAGACAACGTCTCAACAAATTCTACCCTCTAAGACCTGATTAGTAAACCAATATGCCATAAGTGTTGCCTATGCACAACACGGTCAGAGGACTTACCTTGGCCTCGGATTCCACCTGCAATTCAATACAATTCAATAGGCACCCAATCAATCACCACAGATCGAAGCATCGATTAATCGACCTAGTCGATTACATGTCAATACGACCTTTCCCCAGGTTGGTACATTCAATATTACCTATTCTTCGAGATGACCTATCAAATCATCGAGCTAATGCAAAACAATGTCTTTCTCCGAGATGACATACCAAATCATCAAGCCGACAAGGTATATTATTTATTCTCCAAGGTGACATATTAAGTCACCGAGCTAATACCATACAATGTCAATCAGACCATTCCCCGACCATTTTAGCCATTACTATTCGTTCTCAAATTGATATATCTAATCACCGAGCCCACGTGCATTCTCCAAGATGACGTGCCTAGTCATCAAGCCCACGTGCATTTTCCGAGGTGATATATCTAGTCATTGAGCCCACATGCATTCTCCAAGGTGATATTCCAAATCACCGAGCCCACGTGCATTCTCCAAGGTGAGGTATCTAGTCACCAAGCCCACGTGCACTCTGTATGTGGGCTCAAATGTGTGCCCCATTTGAGGCATTGTACGGGAGAGCCTGTAGAACCCAATATGTTGGAATGAGGTAGGCGAGCGGAAAATAACCGGGCCCGAATTAGTCCAAGTTACTATAGATGCTGTGAAAACTATTAAGGATCAACTAAGAACTGCTCAAAGTCGACAAAAAAGTTATGCAGATAAACACAGTAGGCCTCTGGAATTTATTGTGGGAGATAAAGTTTTCCTGAAAGTCTCACCGGTCAAAGGTGTGTTGAGATTTGGCAAAAAGGGCAAGTTGAGCCCACGTTTTATTTGGACCTTTTGAAATACTTGATAGGGTCGGGGAAGTAGCCTACATATTAGCATTACCCCCACAGTTAGCGGGCATACATGACGTGTTTCACGTTTCCATGTTAAGGAGATATCATCTTGACCCTACACATGTGTTAGACTATGAGACCATTGACGTGGATCAAAACGTGAATTATACAGAAGGGCTAGTACAAATTTTGAGCCGAAGAGAGAAAGTATTGAGGACGAAAGTGATTCCATTAGTTAAAGTGTTATGGGGACATCATGGGCTTGAAGAAGCGACGTGGGAAAATGAAGAAGAAATCCGTCAATGGTACCCCGTTTGTTTAGTTGAAGTCCAATTTCGAGGATGAAATTTTCGAAGGGGGAAGATTTGTGACACCCAAAATTTTCTTTTATCTCTTCCCTCTTTTGTTCTCTAAAAAAAAAAAAAAAAAGAAAACGGTGGAGCGGTAGCAACTATTTTCCCTTTAGCTACGTTCTTTTCTCTCTCTCTGAGTGGAGATGCCCGCTTCTTCTCTCCTCTATTCTTGCTTCGTCCCGCCAAAAATCCGACCCAATCTCTACCCTTCTTAGCCTTGTGCCTCCGTCCAGCAGCGAAATCGTTGCTACCTTGTCTTGTTCGGAGCCCCGCCGGCGGCGGCGAAGCCCTAGCTTGCTTGACGCTGGTGAAAGATCAAGCAAGTATGGCTGTGATTAATGTTCTGGGTTTATGAATTGGCTGCGCCTAGTTGTGCATGTTGATTTAAGGTTGGGTGGCTGCATTGGGGGTGCAGGGGACGGCTGAAACGTTGGGTTTGGGGTAGGATAGGTTCTGATTTTAGGTTGCCGTGGCCGGTGGGTGGTGGGTATCGCATTCCACCCGGTCGACGACCCACCAACCCATAGTTTCCTTCCCTCTCTCTTTTCCTCCCTTGGCTTGAACAAAACGGAGCCTTGATGTTTTTATTTTGGGCTCGTTTGGGCTCGTTTGGGCTAGTAGTGGGATTGGATGGGTGCTCGGTGACTTGCATGTGAGGCTTATGGATGGTATGGCATAAGTCGGGAAGAGAGGGAGGCTGTGGTCCATCGTTGTTGGGTAGGAAAGGCTGATGAGCTATGAAACGGACACACACGTTGACTTAGGAAGGTCGAGAGTACAATTGTGGCTTTGGATGGATTTTTCGAGTTGTTTGTGATGAATCGCTAGTGGTCAATGCTCGTTTAGGTGCTATACATGTGTGGTCGAGGATCAAATGGGGTTCGTGAGAGGACTAAATAGCTAGGAGTAGCTGAGTGCAGGTGTTAGTGTCCATGGTTGGTCTGTCCAGAAAGAAAAGCTCACTGAGGTTGCTGGTTTGCTGATTTTCCATCATCAAATGCATTAAAAATTGGATGAACTTATCTGCTAGATGGTTGTGCAATACCTCCAGACCTACAACATATGTTTAATTGAGGTTTTTCTGAGTTAAATTGGTCCTCACGAAGGCTTGATTTTATATTGTTTGTGAGCTGTCTAGAACCGTGAATTCGCGACCTCAGTGTGCTTTTGAATTTCTATAAAATTATTGAGTTAGAATATGGATTTTCTTCCTTCATGAAAGTATTAGGAGACATGTAGGTGCAGAACATATCAAAATTTCAAAGCATTTTATTGAGTTTTGAACTTTGAAATGGGTTAAACCTCCTGGTTGTTAGTTCTGTTTGGCGGAAGGAATTTTGAACTACAGGGACCACATTGTTGCTCTCTTTATAGAAGGAACCAGACTTGGTTTCCTTCATGAAAAGTAGGGGTGTGCAAAATACTCGGGAACCGCCCGGACCGCCCGGAAGTGGACTGAAATCACCCGGAACCGGTGGTTCTTGAGGGAATCGATTCGGTTTTCGGTTCCAATTTATGGGAACCGGTGGGTACCGGTCCGGTTCTCGGTTCCATGGGTGGATCCGCTCGCCCGCCCACCCGGATCGGACCAGAAACTTTTTAATATTAAAAAAAAAATTACTAAAAGAAACCCTAGATCTCTCATCTCACTCCCTTCGTCTTTGGTCTCTCTCTCTCTCTCTCTGTCTCTTCCTCGGTTCCTCTTAATCCTATCGCCATTTCGATTCCTCCCCGAGCATCGACACCGCCGTCGCTGTCACTGCTCCTCTGCCGCTGTTGTTCGCTCCCTCGCGTTGGCCGCCACCCGCCACAGCCGCTGCTCCTCCGCCCCCTCGCTTCGGGCCCCCTCCGCTAGCAATCCGACGCCATTGTAGCCCCTACAGCCGCAACGATCGACACTAGTAGATCCCGAACCGGTCGCTGCGCCTCCGTCGCTGCCTACGACCACTTCCTCACCGTCGGTGCCTACGACTACTTCCTGTACTCTCTCTCTCTCTCTCTCTCTCTCTCTCTCTCTCTCTCTCTCTCTCTCTCTCTCTCTCTCTATCGCGGAGCCTAATTTCCTTGGTTCTATCTTGCGTCCTGGATCGAATTCTCAAATGGGCTTTTTTTTTTTTTTTTGGGTGAAGGAAGTGTGTCGGGGTGATGTTTAGAGTGAGAGCAGAGGCACGAATGCAATTCTAGAGGTGGAGTGGTTTTGCTGCGATCGCCCCAACCGTATTTTGTAGGTTCTCGCTTGCTGCAAAAGTTCTTTCTTTTCTCCCCACCCATGATGTGCAATTCTTGATTCTTGTTGGAATCGTAGGCGGGGAACTGCTTATTTCCGAAATGCTTGATTTTGGAGCTTCTATTACCTGTGGTCATGCACGTCTTTGAATTTGGAAGTGGGAAATGGAATGTTTTTGGTGGTTGAAGTCTAGGCTTCTGCTCGCAATATTGAGTTTTATGCAATTGCACATGCTTTCACCTTTAATGTTTACCCAAAATGGAGTGCGGTTTCTATATTGCTGTAGTGAATTCGAACTCCTAGCTGATGATGATTTGCATTTAAGTGAAGGAACTGGGATTACCCTTTTGGTATATATTAGTGAAGGTGGATGGATTATATACAGAATGTTACAGTTTTTTTTTTCTATCTGAGATGGGATTCTTTTAGTAGGTAGTGTCGGGTTGTGACTTATGTACTACTGACTATATTGTTTCGCGTCAAGATCGGTTCCGTGGATCCACCAGGGAATCGGATTGGACCGCCGGTCCGGTTCCCGGGTGGATCCATGCAACAAACAGGTGGATCCCGGTTTCAATTTTTCGGAACCGGTCATTAGTGTTAGAACTAGTACGAGCACCTAGAGTGGGGTGAATAGGTGATTAAGATGATTTTATCAAACGTAACAGAATATATAGACGTTTTATTGGATGATGGACTAAGAGATTGAAAACAATAATCGATGTATGAGAAAGCAATGTAAAGTAAAAGGATTAGGGATAAAGAATCAAGACTCCAAGTTTATAGTGGTTTGGCTTAGACCAAGCCTACGTCCACTCTCCCACACGGATAGCCCACTGGCTGGATTTCACTGAGAATCAAAAAGAGAATTTATAGTCTCACGCCCTTGATTCCACAGTGTAGAGACTCTACTACACTTCCTCAAGGTCTCACCAAACTTCAGTCTCTTTTTTGATTACAAGTATAGCTCGAAGAATAAGATCACAAAAGAACAAAGAGATTCAGACTTTGAAATTCTTCTATCTGGCACACTTGAACAACTTGAGCATCTCCCTTAAATACTTCTTCATGCCTTCATTACCATTGGCACCTTCCAAAAAAGTTCTTCCAATCAACCCGTTGGACAAAATCAATTAGAGAGATCTCGAGCTCCTCAAGGAAAATGACGATAGCCCAACAATCCTGCTCGCCCATACAATCAGGATCTCGGTTTCCATAAGTAGGATCTTCCAAGTATAAATTGCGAATCTAGAGAATCTAGTTTAATCGAATACGAATAAAAGATCTTGAAGTGCTAATTCCAGTCATGAGATATTCCTTAACCGTTGGAGTCAAAACCATACTCGAATAAATCAGAATAGAATTTTAACTTCGTCGGTCTGGAAACTGTTCATGAGAGTAGACTTTTAAACTTGAGTCTGGAAGTCTTCAGACTTTGTAAATAGAGTCTGCAAGTCTTCAAACTAGACTGATGGAAATATTTTGTCGATTTCAAAATACCTTAAGAGGATTTTTCTAACACTTAGCGGGCGGTTCTCGGTTCTAGGTCGGGAACTGCCCGCCCGAACCATGCACACCCCTAATGAAAAGTGTTCATTTAGGGCCTTACTATCATATATTAAAACTTGAGAGTTTTCTGTGATGGTTTACTATGGTTTTGGCTCTAAACTCTGAGACTAGTCGCTTTCGCCTAGTTTTGTTCATGTTAGTAGATTTTGAGTTTTCTGCAAGAAAAGGTTGGACACTTACTTTGTCGCCTCTAATGAGGGTTCTTATATACCTTGTAGTATTTAATAATGTATGTTTAGACCTTGGTGCGATTGTTAGCATACTGGAGTTGTTGGTGCTACAACAAGGCGGAATTATGAATATGTGTAGTTGGCTAAGGAGTCAAGGAGAGACCCCGAGTGTCAGGATGCCCGGAGAGGGGTGACGAGGAGTAGTGGTATTCTCTCCAGAGGACTGAGAAGGGTTGAATAGCTTCTCATGGGACCTCATGATGTCAAGTTGGGTGCGAGGGGTATAGGGTGGAGTGTCATCTTCCCCTGGGTGATTGTGAACCTCGTGATGCTAGGTTGGGTGCGAGGGTACAGGGTGGAGTATCGTCTTCCCCTAGGTGATTGTTGCAGCTAGACTTCCATAGATTCTACATATTGATAGTTTCTTTACTTATTTGTCTTGCTATCAGCCAACTCCAAGTTGGGACTAACCGCCCACTTGCTGAGTTTTTATTTTTAAAACTCACACTTGTTTATTGTGTCTTTTCTTCATATTAGAAGGTGATCAAGGAGCGCTTGACGTGTGGGAGAGTTTTGTTTTGTTTCTTTTTGTGTTGTTCTGACAGTATGTACATACTTGACAGGAGGCGGGATATTTATTGTTTGTGGCTCCTAGTGTTTTTTTTTTTTTTTTTTTTTTTTTATTTATAGAAATCTCCCTCCTTAGCCTCATCTCCCGATGTATACGGAAACAAAGTTTTTGGTAAACATAGTTGAGTGTAGTTCAGTTTCTTCTGACAGCTTAGAATGAAATTTATTGTGATCTGAAATTAATATCTCCCCTAATTTATAAAGCAAGCCATGTAACTTGATTTGAAAATCTGGGTGCTACATTGAGCGGTATCAAAGTGATATTCCAAATCACCGAGCCCACGTGTATTCTCCGAGGCAACATATTGAATCATTAAGCTAGTATAATGTAGTGTCTTTCTTCGTGACGACATCCTCAATCATCGAGCCAGCGTGATACATTGCATAATCAATCTCCCATTTCATTGCCAAAATTATCCAATTCTATTAAAAATTACCCATCCACACAATTTCACTCAATTGGCACAATCATGTACTCAATTAAATAAACAGAGATCATCATTGCGATCAGCACGAAATTTCGGTCATCATCTATCCTAGCCTAATTTCCGGAAAATAAATAAATAAATAAATAATTACAAAAATATTAAATAAATAGCAATAAATCCAATTTAGGCTCGTGATGCCTAATTGGAAGTCGAGACGGACCCGGAAAATTTCCGAGTTCCGTTCAATAAATAATAACACGAGTTACTTGCTAATATCACTAACCATTTGCCTAACATGCATTTCTAAGGCACTAATTTAATTACTCTACTATAATCTATCCACATAATTGCACTTAATTAAATTTAATCAACCCCTAAGTATCATTAGCAAACTAAGTAGGGATTAGTGAGTAAAACTCACTTGTTTTGTGAAGACCAGATCACCGCAACGACGGCGGCCGAAATCCAAATTTTTGGCGGCGTCGACGGGCACACGGATTAGGCCCAAGGCCTTGCAAGCCCATAGCAAATGCTAGGCTTGGCTTCGAGCTTGGGCTTGGCTGCGGGCTAGGCCTGCTTCGCGGGCCCAAGAACTCAATTGATGGGCTACTTCTTGGCTGAAATGTGGGCTAAAATTCACTGGGTTGAAGCGGCTTCAAAACTGGGTTGGGCTTAATCTGACTTCAAGATGGGCTGCTGGACTTATAGGCCCAGTTGGACTAAAATTTCGTTGGGCTGAAGGAAAGAAATGGAGCTGCAGAGGATGGTTGATCTTGCGAGCTTGTTGTTGGGACGTTGTTGAAGCTCGCTCGATGAAGACACGAGCTGAAGAATGGCTGAGCTTCTTCGGGTTGAGAGCTTCGTGTAGCTGATGGTGAAGACGTGTGGGACTGTTGCTCGTGGGATGTGGGCTGAGCGAATTCGGTGGGATTGTGGAGGTCAACGCCGGCTTGCTGGCTAACTCAGTGGACAGACGGGCGTGAAGTGTCACGAGGACTATTTCGATGGGGAAAAATAGAGGCGTGGAGCTGCAGCTTGCTCAGTTCAAATGGAAGAAAAGAAAGGGTGAGGGTGGTTGATTCGGTGGATGGTGGAACGCGTGGACAGTAAGAGATGTGCTGGCCGAAGATGGGGAAGGAACGATGGAGAGAAGCTACAAACTTCAAATGAACAAGGAAGAATGAAAGTGAAGCAAAGATAGGACCTCATGTAGAGGGAGAGGCGGCGGCAGTCAAGGCATGAAATGGAAGCTTTGAAGAAGAGAAGACAAAGTCAATAAAGATCATCCAAATTCTTAAATGCATGGTCCCCCAATTAGCCCTCAAACTTATCCCAATGTCTCTTAATATTTTCTTGCATTATCTTCACAAATAAACCAAATTTTGAAGCCAATTTTGATGTAGAAAAAATCCACATAATTTCTGCAAGTCCCCTTCGCTATATAGCTCGGTATAGAAGCCAAAATTTCTTTTAAATTGGCCCATCCGAATTTTCGCTAATTTCCGAATCATCTATATCAATTTTTCGTAAAAAATCCCGAACTCGATGGAATATCTCCGAAAGACAAGACGACGTCCTATATATGAACCGTGACATGCTCGAATGTCCGATTTCTGAATCCAAATTCAATTTCGTGGTTAAAATCGACCGAACACGATTTTAGTCCAATCTGACCCATCGGGTAGCTTTTAGGGATTTTACCGCGGTTATATCCCTTAACGGCTTCACCTAATAGATTGGTTAACTCGTGAGTAATCAGCTCAGAGAAAAAGGACCATAGGCGCGTTGATGAGATACCCATTTCATATATTCGAGACGGGGTCAAAATTCAGGATGTCACAAGTAGAGTATGATAAGCTTGACAATGAGAAACACACAACGTTTGATGATAGGTTCACCATAAATTGGAAGCACAAGTCAACTCATCTGAAGGATCTGATTATCAATTACAAGATTGGGACAAGATCAACCCTAAAAGACGCCGTTAGTACTTTGGGGCTTATTTTAGAAATTGAAAAAAAAAAAAAATTGAAAAAGCTCTATCAGATGAAAACTAGATTCAAGCAATGCAGGAGGAACTTCAACAATTCCACATAAATGAAGTATGGGAATTGGTTCCCAGACCACAAGACCATCCGGTGATAGGAACAAAATGGGTATATAGAAACAAGCTCAATGATCAAAGAAAAATCACGAGGAATAAAGCAAGATTGGTCACCAAAGGCTACTTGCAAGAATAATGAATTGACTATGATGAAACTTATGTGCTGGTAGCAAGGTTAGAAGCAATCGGATTTTTACTCGCTTATGTGTGTTTCTATAATTTCAAACTTTTCCAGATGGACATGAAGAGCACTTTCTTGAATGGATTCATCAAGGAGAAAGTGTTCGTAGAACAACCTCTAGGCTTTGAAGAACTAAGAAAGCCTGATCACGTTTACAAGCTCAAGAAGGCTCTATACGGTTTGAAACAAGCTCCTCATGCTTGGTATAAAAGGTTAACAACTTTCCTCATTTAGAATGGTTTTGAAAAGGTAGTGTTGATACTACTTTATTTATTTGGAGAGAAGGTAAGGAAATTTTATTAGTGCAAATTTATATCCATGACATTATATTTGGATCTCCTAATGAAAATCTTTGCAGGAATTTTGCTAAGTTGATGTAGGATGAGTTTGAGATGAGTATGATAAGAAAATTATTTTTTTTTTCTTGAATTGCAAATCAAGCAAATGGAAGAAGGAACCTTTGTTTTTCAAGAAAAATATGCCAATGAGCTTGTGAAGAAATTTCACATGAAAAATTTGAAGAAAATAAAAACTCCTATGTCTTCCTTCTCAAAGCTCAATAAGGATGAGAATGGAAAAAAGGTTGATCAGAAGCTTTACATGAGCATGATTGGCTCACTTCTTTATCTCACCACTTCAAGACCTGATATCCTTTTTAGTATATGCTTGTGTGCTAGATTTCAATCAAACCCTAAGGAATCTCATCTTTCTGCAATGAAGAGGATTATCAAGTACATTAACACTTATACTTCTCTAAGACTCTGGTATCTTAAGAGATTAGAGTTTGTGTTATCTAGGTATTCAGATGCTAATTTTATAGGATATAAGATTGACAGGAAAAGCATGTTTTGAACATGTCAATTGTTGGGCAACATGCTTGTATCTTGGTTTGGGCAACTGTTGAAGTTGAGTATGTTGTTTTGGGCAACTGTTGCATGCAAATTCTCTGGATGAAGCAGCAACTGAAGGAATACGGAGTAGTGGACTCCAATACAACGATTAGATGCAATAATACAAGTGCCATCAACCTAATGAAAAATCTAGTCTTACACTCCAGGGCCAAGTACATAGAAATCAAGCACCATTTCATACGTGTTCATGTCAATAATGGTGAAGTAAACATTTAGTTTGTTGATTTTCAAAATCAATTGGTTGGCATTTTTACAAAACTCTTGATAAAAAAGCTTTTGATTTTATTTGAGAAAAACTTGGTATTATTAATCCATTTGCTTCAAGTGTCTAAAGATAGGGTGCATTACAAGATGCTGAGCAGATCTACTATTATGTTTTCAAATTTTGGTGGTGAGAATATTTTTGGAAGTATATCAGGTATAATTTCTTCCTTAATTAAATTTATTGCCATATATTTTTATTTGTCTCGAAAATTGTTTATTTCATTATTTCTAAAATCGTTTTACAGTTTTTCTCTATTTTCTCTTAAAAATCGGATCTCTTTTAAACCCTTTAAATCTCATTGCTTCATATTCCATAAAAAGAAAAAACTTCTCTTTTTCTTCTTTGTTCTCATACACACTCTCGAATGCACTCTCTACAAAACACTTCCTAGATCCTCTTCTCTATTGCAAAAAGATCAAAACTTTTCTTCACTTTCGGAACTATGGCACCAAAAACTGTTATGAAGTTGAAGCCCAAACCTTCTAGTTCACGACAATCAAATCACATTGCAGGCTTGCAATTCAGAGTTAAAGGAATTCCTAAATTTTTCGATCTATCTTATTCTTTTGATAGCATTGAAGGTACGAAAACTTCTTCAAAATTTTCTTAGTTAAGATCGACGATTGGCACCCTCAAGGCATTAGGAGACAGTGAGGATGTAATTTCTCGATTGTTGACTAAGTATGGTTTTAATAGTGAAGAGACATTAGAGTTAATGTTCGTTAATCCCATCAGAAGCATGCCTCCCACTAGTATTGGTGATTTGAGTGCTGCTAGCTTAAGGAAAGGAAATGAGAAAGTATTTGAAACATTTGTCAGTAAAAAAAGGATCAAGGATGATGGGTGCAGGGATGATAACGATGAAAAATTGTATGCTAGTTTTAGAAGAAAAGTTATTTTATATGTGACTGATGCAAATCATGCAAATAAACTGATTAAATTTGAAGAGCATCACCAACACTTTAGATCTCTAATGAACAGAGGAGTAATTAAATATAGGACTATGGATTTTGATTTTTTCGAGTCTATTAACATTCATCTTAAGCAGTTTTTTGATGATCGGTTATTGACTGCACTATGTGTTACTGAATATCCCACATACCATGCTTGACTGCATATTGTTAGGACTAATACGAGCACCTAGAGGGGGGTGAATATGTGATTAATATGATTTTATAAAAAGTAACAGAATGTATAGACAATTTATTTGATGATGGACTAAGGAATTGAAAACAATAATCGATGTAAATGAAAGCAATGTAAAAAAAAAGGATTAGGAATAGAGAATCAAAACTCCAGATTTATAGTGGTTCGGCTTAGAGCAAGCCTACGTCTACTCTCCCGCACGGACAGCCCACTGGCTGGATTTCACTAAGAATCAAAAAGAGAATTTACAGTCTCACACCCTTGATTCTACAGTGTAGAAACTCTACTACACTTCTTTAAGGTCTCACCACACTTCAGTCTCCCTTTTGATTACAAGTATAGCTCGAAGAATAAGATCACAAAATAACAAAGAGATTCAGACTTTGGAATTCTTCTATCTGGCACACTTGAACAACTTGAGCGTCTCCCTTAAATACTTTTTCATGCCTTCATTATTGTTGGCACCTTCCAAAGAAGTTCTTCCAATCAACCCGTTGGATAGAATCAATTTAGTGAGATCTCGAGCTCTTCAAGGAAAATGACGATAGCCCATCAATCCTGCTCGCCCATACAATCAGGATCTTGGTTTCCATAAGTAGAACCTTCCAAGTATAAATTGCGGATCTAGAGAATCTAGATTATTCGAATACGAATAGAAGATCTTGAAGTGCTAATTCCAGTCGTGAGATATTCCTTAATCGTTGGAGTCAAAATCATACTAGATAGAATCAGAATAGAAGTTTTAACTTGTCGGTCTGGAATCTGTCCATGAGAGTAGACTTTGAAATTTGAGTCTGGAGGTCTTCAGACTTTGGCCTTCAGACTTTGCTAGTAGAGTCTACAAGTTTTCAGACTAGATTGATGGAAATGTTTTGTCGACTTCAAAATACCTTAAGAGGATTTTTCTAACAATCTCCCCCTTTTTGATAGTGACAAAACTTTCCTGCAGATTTGGATACTATTGCCCTGCAATACAACATTTAAGCTAGGAATGATATCTCATAAAAGATTAGGATAAAGATAGTGAAAGTTGTCCTGTACACAGATCTGCATCCACAGAAAACAGGTTAGTCCTGTACAGATATTTAATAGCTATCTTTATCTAAATAGCTTAAAGTATTGCAATAATAAACAAGTAATCCAAAGCTCAAAACCAAACCAAAGATAAAGTCAATCACAACCACAAAAAAATATTAAATCCAAAGTATGTTCAAAAGTTGAAAGTTTGGAAAAAAAATCTGCAAAACTTCTCCCCCTTTTTGTCAACATAAAAATGTGAAAAAGTCACGGTACTCGAGGAATGCGAACAAGTTGAAAATTTCCTATTGACTTGACAGTTTCCTCCAGCCCTCCTGCAGTTGTGCGAGAGTTGTGCCTTTGGCAGTGGTCTGAATATGAATTTGAATATTTTGAATTTGATCTTGCAAGGAGATGGACATGGCACGATTCTCATTCTGCAGTGTCTGGAATTCGCATCCTAAAGCATAATCCTGGCCTTTGAGCTTCAAAAGAATTTCAAGCAGTCTTCCAAAGTCTCCTGAATGTTCAGTTTGCATGCTTGCTTCAGCATGATCAGATTGTGGAGTAAAGCCAGTGGAGCGAATATCAGCAGGGAGATCAACATTTGGAGATGTTGCCTCTTCCTCAGGAAATTGAGAGGCATGGACATCCTCTGCACTAGTGGGAGAACGACTGACACTTGCACTGGTAAAGGTTAAAAGAGGAACACTGTCTCTTGGAACATCTCCCCCCGTTTCAATGCCTTCTGGAGGAGAGAAGTATTCTTCTTGCTGCGATGCTTCTTCAGTGTCAAGATGTCTTTGATCCTCCTTTTCTGCTGGAGAATCTTCACGTCCTTCTTCTGCATGTTGTTCTTCCCGGCTATATCTCGTGAGTCTCGTTCCGCCGTTTCTTCTTCTTCTTCTGTCTGCATGGATTCCTTCTCCTGATTCCCTTTCTCAGTTTCTTCTCCAATGTGATGTTCTTATTCTGCTGACTCAGGAACAAGATGCTGGGAAACAAAAGTAGAGATAGGAATGTCATCGTCATCATCTTCATCTTGCAAGATGATCATACGCCTTCTCTTGGTAGAACCAGTCATAGGATCTTTTCCTTTTCTCTTTGCAGCAAATGAGTCTTGTCTAGTCTTGACAGGAGTTTTCTCCTTAAACCGCTCTAGCTTTTTGCTGAGTTCTTTCAGATGCATTTTTGTAATCATTTTCAGCCCAATGATCATTTGATCAATGGTCTTCACACACAGAATGTTGGGAGGCTGAATATTGAAATTTCTGAATAAACAAGTGATGAGAGCAGAATAAGGGAGTTTACCCTTGTCCTTTGCCATAGACCAATACATGTGGAACATGATGGTATGGGGCAAGAAAAACTTATGGCCGATCTTGATAGCATACATCAATTTTGCTTTAGAAATGGAGACATCTGTCTTCGATGTCGATTTGGGTCTGAGACAGTTGATCACAATTTTATGAAGCAGAATGTTTGATGCACTCATCCTCGAATAGGAGAGACGTCCTTCTACGATTCTATCTTTTGCAAGCTCCAAAGTTGCATGGTTAACAGACACAGTAATCAATTGGAAAGCTCCTCTTTCCACTCTAATAACGTCAGCCAAAGTATCTGTGTCAACCACATACTCTTTATCCCTCACACTAAATGAAAAGCTGTTTGCATCAAGAAAACTCAGATTGGAGTAAAAATAAGCAGTCGGTATAGAATGAGCAATCTCACTCTCGGTACAGAATCTATGAAGTTGAAGTTTCTCAAACTTCTCTCTTAAATTGATGCTTAATAGATCGAGAAAATCAAAATTCACAGTTCGTGGGTTCATCACCCCATGTTTCAGCAATTTAGCATAAACCTGCTTATGTTCCTCCGATCAAAACAATTCTTCTCTCTTTCCCCGAAGATTTGTAGCCACACCCATCCTTGGCTTAAAATGCACAAACATTTTCTCATCATCATCTTTCCCCTCATGCTAATTGACACTACCAAATCGTGGATCACTTGGAAAGTTAGCAAAAGTCTTTGCCATTGTTCCAACAGGAACAACACCTGACCGTTCTATCACAGTCAGAAAATGAGTCATTCTTATAGCCCTTTTCTTTCAGAAATTCGTCAATAAATGTCATTGCAGAACCCCTTTCTTTTAAAGCAAAGTAAAGCCTATAAACAAATCCTGGCTTAAGAGATCTTACTGGTTCTACATCCTCAATGATGTTTTCCTCTGCATATTAAGGGTTACGATCATGTGATCTGGCGGAAGAAGTGCGCTGTTGAGAATGTTGATGCACTTGTCCACTTGAAGAATTCTCCTTCTTCAGTAAGATCAAAGTGCGTAGACCCCTCAAGCAAGCCTTGTGGTCCCCTGCTTGCTATTCTGGAAGACTTTCTTTGATGAGACATTGTCACTGTCTTTGAGAGAATTTTCACACTTGTATCGCAAGAAAGGTGAAAACTTGAAGAGATGAACTTTCGAAAGAAAATCTCAGAGAGTGAAAACTTGTGTTCTAGGGTTTTGGGTAAAATGAGAAGAAGAAGAGGAACTGTATAAAAGGCAAACGATACGGGGTATATGAAACGACATAAAAAGGAAAAATAAAAATGCCTTTTCAAAATAATCGCCCTTTTTAAACAAATTGATAACCATCTTTTTCAAAAAAAAAAAACTGCCTTAATAATATCAATTAGAGATTAACAACCGGTCTTACCTTTTCGAGATATCGGTTTAAGCAGATAAATGTACAGTAATTGAAATAACTTACAGTCGTAACGTTTGGTCTTCTAAGTCTGAACTTTTGAGTCTGATCATTTTCAAATTTAGTTCCTAAGTCTGAGCTTCAACAGTCTTCAGGAGATAAAATGTTGAGTCTTGAACGAATAGACTCAAATAAACTTTTCTCAAGTGGCTTTGTGAAAATGTCTGCCAGTTGATTCTTTGAGTCGATAAACTGTATCAAGACTTCTCTATTCTGAACATGATCTCTTATAAAATGATGTTGAATCTCAATATGTTTTGCTCTTGAGTGAAGAATAGGATTCTTTGTAAGATTGATTGCACTGGTATTGTCACATTTGATCTCGGTACAAGAGTCTTCGATACCAAAGTCTCGTAGTTGTTGTTTTATCCAAAGTATTTGAGAACAGCAACTTCCAAGAGCTACATATTCTGCTTCAGCTGTTGAAAGAGTTACGGTACTTTGCTTCCTTGAAAACCAAGATACTGCCATGTTACCGAGTAATTGACAAGTGCCAGACGTGATTTTTCTATCGCCCGCAACCCGCAAGATCTGCGTCGAATATCCAAGAAGAGTAAAGTCTCATTCTTTGGGATACCATAGACCAAGCTTAGCAGTAGTTGCAACATATTTAATGATACGTTTAGCAGCACTTAGATGAGATTCTTTAGGATCCGATTGGAACCTAGCACATATGCAAACACTAAATAATATGTCAGGTCTAGATGCAGTAAGATAAATAAATGAACCAATGATACTCCTGTATAGTTTTTGGTCGATTTTCTTCCCTCCTTCATCTTTGTCTAACTTCAAAGAATTTGACATAGGTATGTTAGTCTTTTTGCAATTCTTTAGACCGAACTTTTTAACAAGTTCTTTTGCATATTTTTCTTGATGAATAAATATCCATTTTTTCAATTGTTTCACTTGTAGACTAAGGAAGAAGGATAGTTCACCCATCATGTTCATCTCGAATTCATCCTACATAGACTTAGAAAATTTCTTGCACAAAGTCTCATTATATGATCCAAATATAATATTATCGACATAAATTTGAACAAGTAAAAAGCTTTTACCTTCCTTTTTAATGAATAAAGTAGTATCTACCTTTCCTTTAGTGAAACCACTTTGAATTAAAAAGTTACTTAGTTTTCATACCAAGCTCAAGGAGCTTGTTTTAATCCATGTAAACCCTTCTTCGGGCCCGAACACCGAGTCTGGTTTCTTTGAGTCTTCAAATCCAGGAGGTTGTTGATCTTTTCATGAGTTGATTCTTCATCAACAACTTGTTGAACTGTTTCTGGATTTTGAATTGTTTCAAGGGAGGTAGACCTCGTAGAGTCTGGAGCAGATTCTAAATCTTCAGTCTGAATTGGCTGAATTTGTGGAGTCTTGAAATTTGACATTCATTGATTCTTCCATTGTCTGAGTCTTCTTGTTGAATACTCTGTAGGCTTTGCTTGCAGTTGAGTAATCAAGAAAGAATCCTTCATCCGATTTTTCTTCAAACCTACCAACTCGATCATTTGCATTCTTTATGATAAAGCATTTACAACAAAATACTTGAAAATATGAAACAATTGGTTTCTTACCTTTAAAAATTTCATAAGGAGTTTTCTCAAGAATTGACATTAAAAACACTCTGTTAATAATATAGCAAGCAGTTGAAACAACTTCAGCCCAAAACCGTGAAGAAATATTACTTTCAATTAAAAGAGTCAATGCCATTTCTTGTAAAGACCTATTCTTCCTTTCCACAACCTCATTCTGTTCTGGTGTATATGGAGAGGAGAATTTATGCTGAAAACCAAATTCATCACAAAATTTAGCAAAGTCTTGATTTTCAAACTCACCTCCATGGTCTGTACGAATGCTTGAAATGGTGTGACATTTTTCATTCTGCACCTTCTTAGCAAATTTTGAAAAGTGAGAGAAAGTTTCAAACTTACTTGCAAGAAAGTAGACTCAAGTAAATTGTGAATAATCATCCACTATTACTAAGTAGAACCTTTTAGACTCAAGTCCAAACAGATCCATATGCAGAAGCTGCAATACTCGATTAGTGGAAACTTTATTTATTGGTTTAAAAGAATTTCTAACCTGTTTACCTAGTACGCATGGTGTGCATAGATAAGACTTTAGATAATTGAGAATAGGTAATCCTCGAACAAGCTTCTTGAAAGAGATTTTGGCATTTTGCTTCATGTTGATATGGCCAAGCTTTCTGTGCCATAGATTAGCTTCATCTTGTATTGATATTAAGCATTGTGATCTTTCTTGATTCACATCCATAAGATAGATATTTCCATGTCTCCGTCCAATAAAAGATTGAGTGAAGTATTTACTGATTCCTGAGCACGTTCCTTCCTGCAAATTGATCTTGAATCTATTATTGCACAATTGGCTTATGCTAAGCAAATTGTAATTTAATCCTTCCACTAAGGAGACATTCTTGATTGATAGACTTCCAATTTTTACTGTTCCGCGACCAATAATTCTTCCTTTGTTGTTACCACCAAAAGAAACTTTTCCTCCATCTATTTGGACAAGTTTTATGAAGCAACCTGAATCTCCTGTCATATGTCTTGATCAACCACTATTTAGATACCATTTAATCTTCCTTTTGATAGTGAGCTGTAATTAAGAAAAATTCAAGCTTTCTTTGGTACCCACATCATTTTGGGTCCAGAAGAGTTAGAGCAATAAACAGTCTTTGCCTAGTTCCTTTTAACAGGTCTCCAAACCAAAGGACATTCTTTCTCAAAATGTTCTGAGTTTTGACACTTTGAACATTTTAGAGCATTTCGGCCAACAGGTTTTACAAAGACTTTCTGGAAATGATTTTTTTAAACAACTTTTGTTGGTCTTTGTTTGATTCTTTCCTTCACCTTTGGGAAATCAATTAGTTGAATAGTTTCAAAAGTCATACCGAGACCTAACTTATCAAAGTAAGGTCTTTGTATCGAAAGAATTTTATTCAATTTTTCAGAACCATTTGAAAATCTTTTTGATATATTTGAAATATCATTTTTCAAGTGAGTATTTTCTTTGGAAACAGAGTATGAGTTTTCTTTCAAGATAGTAAAGTTCTTATCTAACTTTTCAAACTTTTCTTTCCAAAATTTCTCCTGTTGCTTCAATGTAGAATTCTCCCTTTTTAATTCGGAGATTCTCTTAAGAGAGGTTTTTAGACCAAGACATAGTTCATCAATATATCTTGAAACTTTAACAGGAATTTTTAGATTACTAACTTTAAGCTCACTGTCTGAGTCTGTATTTGTCTCAAGGTTTGAGTTTGAATCAGATTTTGCCATCAAACAGATATTGGCATAATCATCATCACTTTCTTCACATTCAGTATCACTCCAAGTCTCTGCTTTGAGTGCCTTTCTGTTTTTCTCAGCCTTTCCTTTCATTTTCCTTAATAGAGGACAGTTGGGTCTGATGTGTCCATTTTTCTTGCATTTAAAGCAAGTCACTTCTTTGTTGGAATCATCTTCCTCAGTTGATTTGTTCTGAAACCTTTGTGAGCTTTGTTTCTTCCAATTGAATTTTCTTCCATTTCTGTTCAGCTTTTTGAATATCTTTATCATGAGTGCCAGTTCATCATCTAGATCTTCTTTAGAGTCTGTAGCATCAGAATAGTCATTAGACTTTAAGGCAATCGATTTCTTACCTTTTGAATCTTCTTCTTCGTTGGTGTGCTCTACTTCGTAAGACTGAAGAGTTCCAATTAATTCATCTCCAGAGAGTGGTGCAATCCTTTGCGTTTCCCTTATTGAAGTCTTTATATAATTCCAGTCTTTAGAAAGTCCACGCAGTAGCTTGTTGACCTTTGTCCTGAGATTGGATGTACCTGATATTCAAGACCATTCACAATTTCAGTAAAACGACTAAACATGTCAGTTATTGATTCTCTTGATCTCATCTTGAAGACTTCATATTGTCCCAAAAAAATATTGATCCTTGTCTCTTTCACTTGATCAGTTCCTTCATAGGTGATGTGAAGTCTATCCCAGACTTCTTTTGCTGTATCACAAGAGAATATTCTATTATACTCAGTAGGAGATAAAGCACAATACAATGAATAAATGGCTTTAGCATCAAGAGTCTGTTTATTGGTTATTTCTTCTTGAGTCATCTCAATAAGAGTAGCAACTTCTTTTCCTCTCTCTGATTCTAATGCAGCAGTAGGAATGATTCCTTTGTCTACCACTTCTCATTCCAAGGGATCTTTCGA
Organism: Eucalyptus cloeziana; assembly: GCA_014182715.1. Lineage (NCBI taxonomy): Eukaryota > Viridiplantae > Streptophyta > Magnoliopsida > Myrtales > Myrtaceae > Eucalyptus > Eucalyptus cloeziana. The sequence continues at coordinate 28,171,360 of CM024634.1, read as the reverse complement.
TCTTAGGAATGCTTTCATCTTGTTTTTCCATATGCTGTAGTCTTTTCCATCAAAGTATGGAGGTCTGGTGTTGCTTTGACCTTCAACTAACCCTGTAGGCAACATACTAGCCATAGATCTTTAACTCAGAATTAAAAACACTTCTAATAAATGAGTACACAAGCTCTGATACTAATTGTTAGGACTAGTATGAGCACCTAGAGGAGGGTAAATAGGTGATTAAGATGATTTTATAAAAAGTAACAGAATGTATAGACAATTTATTTGATGATGGACTAAGGAATTGAAAATAATAATTGATGTAAGTGAAAGCAATGTAAAATAAAAGGATTAGGGATAGAGAATCAAGACTCCAGATTTATAGTGGTTCGGCTTAGACCAAGCCTACGTCCACTATCCCGCACGGATAGCCCACTGGCTGGATTTCACTAAGAATCAAAAAGAGAATTTACAGTCTCACGCCCTTGATTCCACAGTGTAGAGACTCTACTACACTTCCTCAAGGTCTCACCACACTTTAGTCTCTCTTTTGATTACAATTATAGCTCGAAGAATAAGATTACAAAATAACAAAGAGATTCAGACTTTGGAATTCTTCTATCTGGCACACTTGAACAACTTGAGCGTCTCCCTTAAATACTTCTTCCTGCCTTCATTACTGTTGGCACCTTCCAAAGAAGTTCTTCCAATCAACCCGTTGGACAGAATCAATTTAGTGAGATCTCGAGCTCTTCAAGGAAAATGACGATAGCCCATCAATCCTGCTCGCCCATACAATCAGGATCTTGGTTTCCATAAGTAGAACCTTCCAAGTATAAATTGCGGATCTAGAGAATCTAGATTATTCGAATACGAATAGAAGATCTTGAAGTACTAATTCCAGTTGTGAGATATTCCTTAACCGTTGAAGTCAAAACCATACTAGATAGAATTAGAATAGAAGTTTTAACTTGTCGGTCTGGAATCTATCCATTAGAGTAGACTTTGAAATTTGAGTTTGGAGGTCTTCAGACTTTGGTCTTCAGACTTTGCCAGTAGAGTCTGCAAGTCTTTAGACTAGACTGATGGAAATGTTTTGTTGACTTCAAAATACCTTAAGAGGATTTTTCTAACACATTTCTATTCAACGCTTTCATTTTACTCAATAGATACTATTGAGTTCAAAGTGTTTGACAAGTTGTATCTGATTCAAGTATGAGAATTGGCTAAGTTGTTGGGGGTTAGCTATTTAGAATTTGAGCCTATACACATTGACCCAGACATTGCATGCAAACAACTCTCTAGAATTCTTGATTTTACCAGAGATGATAATTTCCATGTGTCCCATCAATTGTTTCCCTTAAGACCAATTGTTCTTCACAAGATTATTATCAATCGCTCGAGATTGAAAGGCTCTTCTACAATCGATATTTCTCAATATGAAGCTAAGCTGATGTGGGCCATTTTGAGTTGTCGCTCATTTTCTATTGCTCATCTTATTATACTGCATATATATAAGACAATTTTGAAGAACAAAGGGCAATTGCCTTATGGATCTCTGATCACGAATTTTTTTGTGAATTAAATATTGAGATTCCGAGAAAATTGAGCAAGATTCAACTACCTCCATTGAAGATAGATGATAAATGATGTGCAAAATGAGTTTTAGGCACATTGCCGAAGGTTGGAAAACACAAAAGGTAAATTGTTGAAAGTGGATGGAGATGAAGTGGTACTAGACCCAATTGATCAACCCATCAAGAGAAGACGAATTGCTTAACAGAGACAAAGCTCTCGAGCCTTCTTACAAAGGCTCAATAAAGAAATGTTGGAGGAATTTGAAGAGGATACAATTGATTTGGATGACATCATTGGTGCCTATCAACCTGACACCGTTGCGACCTCCCTTTAAGGTGCCCACTTACTTGCGGGTGCAAGCAGAGACTAATGGCTCAGTAAGTATTATTAGGCTTAGCCTGGACTCTCCTAAGCCCACTAATTCATGACTTATGATTTGAGTTTTTAACTTGCAAATCAATTTCAAATAGGAGTTGTAACTAATCATTTTGGGGTGGGTCAATTAGAAACCCAAGCGAAATATTGAGGGAAATATTTCACTCATGTGCAATAAGAGAAACTAGGATTGTGGACTTGATTACACTAGTTAATCATTAATGCTCTTCGGTACTTAATCTTGTTTAAACATCAAGTAAAGCATTTATGCAGCATTTTATACCAAACACGAATCTAAAATTCAGTTCCTAACCAGACCAAGGAAATAGAAATCCATGCATCATAAGGGTGTAGTTGGAATAAGCCAACATTTACTTCCAAAAAGTTAAACACGATTTCTTTTTCTTTTTCTTTTTAATTTCTTTTATGGATTTTCACACATAAAAAAAAAAAAAACACTCAAAGCACTCAAAGACTATTTTTTTTTTCTTTTTCAGCTACTTTTGCAAAATAAAAGTAATTTTTGGGATTTTCTAATATTTCTAGAAATATAAACCGTTTTTTAAAATTTTTTATTATTAAGATAATTTTAATATTAAAATAATAATATATTATATTATATAATATTTTATAAGAAGGGACTCGATTCGGATCTCCAGGTTGAGACCAAACCAGGTCGCTCAAATCACGGCTGGATTGGGCCTAATATACCAGCCTAATCCAATTCCCTTCCCAAATGAAGAACCCAACTCGAAGCCCACTCATTGGCTAGAACCTTATTCGATCGTGACCCATGGCCAACCCAATTTGCAACCGTGACCTAGTTCCCTCTCACGTTCCTGCTTCCTTCGCAATACCGATGAGGGTGGCTGAGTAATCACGGCCTAGCCGGCATGAGCAACACTAGTGGTCGTGGGACCTATAAATGCGACGACAAGTTAGCAAGCATTATGAGTGGCAATGAGGTGGATCGCGGTGGTGGCCAAAGCAATGAGCTCAGTCGTCATCAGTTTAGGGACAAACGATAGCGACTCTGGCTCAAGGTGGTATGGCAACAAAGGAACGACACGGAACTCAGCAGTGTCAGCATGAAACTACGACAGTGGAGCAACATCAGGTGGGATTGTTGGTTTCCTTTCCCTGAACCTCACCTTCTCTTTCAGATCTCTCTCACCCAATCTCTCTCAAGTCTCTCTTTCTCTCAGCCCTATTACTCTTTCCAGAACTTCCCTCTTTCTCACTCACAGCCCCAGATCTTGCTCTCTCTTCTCCGATGTCTCACCTCTCTAGCTTGCTCACTCTTGGACCTCCCTTGAAGTCTCTTAGGGGAAGTCTTTTAAGCTCATTGCCCTTTCTATCTATATGTGTTCTTTGGCCTCCGCCCGACGCCCTATTATAGGCGAGAAGGCTGATCGGTAGAGGTGCTCGGACCGCCGATCCTTAACGCATTGATAAGCCTTGGTGCGGCCGAATCGGCATCCCCTCAGCCGCCTACCTACTCTACTTTGCACTGCCTACTCTACAACATTGAAGGCATGCTCCCTTTGTCATTGGTTTATGCATGTTGGTTGCAAGGAAGAGAAAAGGAGGAAGGAAGGGAAGAGAGAGGCCCCGGGCTAAGGAAAAAAGGCTAGGCCTTGGGCCAGCGTGGGGGGAGAAAAAGAAGAAGAGGGGCTGGGCACGACGGCTCAGCCCTCGTGGGCTTTTTTTTTAATTATCCAAACATAGGATAAGAAAAATGGATAAAAAAATAAAACTTAGTAGATGCAAATAATATTCATACCTAAGTGAAGTGAAAATCATTTTTGTTAGGGTTAAATTGATCCCTAATCTTCTGTGCAATTTAATCCTAAATACTTAGACAAAATTTAAGTGTTAACAAACATTGATGATGTATTGATGATGAGAATGAAGTCAAAGAAGAGATAGGAACAGGGATAATCACTGATCAGACAAAGGAAGTCATTGCTGAAAAAATAAAATAAAAGGATGCTATAGATCAACTCAAAACAATAGATGATTAGACAAATATGGTAGATGTTGATCTGACTAATGATTAAGAGAGTGATGATATTGGTGTTGAGCATCAGGAGCCTACTAGGGATCAGGACCTCACTGAGCATTAAGAACCTGCTTAGGATCATATCATTCCTGGTGAGCAGGGTTCAGTATCAAATGTAGGCACTGCTGAAGCTGACTTTTCCCAAGTGGAAGCACCTATTCAAGGGGAGCCTAATCATATAGAAGATCCTATGGAACCTCTACCTAAAAACATTCCCACGAAATTCGATCATGTAGAAGATCCTAATGATGTTGACAAAGGAGCCATTGATAGTGTTGATGTTGTTCAAGAAGATTTAGAAATATCTGACGTAATGACTGGAGTTCTTCCTAAGCTTCTAGTTACTTAGGAAATTCATGCGGCGACTCCTCTAGCTCTAGAACCTACTATGGAAAATGCCATTGCAGCTGAATTACCTTCCATCCCTACTAGAACTCCTAGCGTAACTGGTGAGCAAATTGCTGATCTTGATCATTCTTCTGACTTAGTTATGCAGAATAAAGGGAAAGGAGTTGCAAGTGTTGAAGAGGAGACTGAAACTGCTAGACAGAGGCAAGAGGACATTGATATGGTGATGAAACTTGGGGTAGAAACTGACCCTTCAAGAATTTCTATCATTGATAGCACTAAAGACAAGCTATTTCTGCGTACTCTACTTAGAATGATGGAGTATAAGGATAGGATGGAGAGAGATCTAAAGAACTTAAATGTCTTCCTACAAACTTAGCTCGAAGCGTTGGACATCATGGAGCATACTTTAGAAAATATGCAGTACTATGTTCTTGTTCAACTGCCTCCAAAATATAGAATTCCATCTCCTACTCCAGTTCCGTCTCTAGCTCTCATTCTAGACCCTGACCTAAACTAATCATCCTCTTCTAAATAATTTTCTATGATTGCATTATTTCTCAAAGTTTAGATTGCTTTGACGTTTGGTTTGTAATGATTGTGGATTGTTTTGTTAAACTAATCTTCGTACTTTGGTTTGCTCATAATATTGTATTTTGTCTAGTGTCTTTTTATTGTTGACAAAAAGGGGGAGAAAGTGGACCAGCAGAATTAAGATTGCAAACTTTACTACACTAACACTTTTCTGCAAGTTCTCTAAAGACTCTGAGCATCACAAAAGCTAAGGGGATTGGTTAAATTGTTCTTATCCCTTATCTTTAATCTAGAGTATTAGCTATAAGAGTTTCGCTAAAATTGTTTTGATGTAGATATTTTTATAGTTTGACAGCGCCTCATTTCAAAATTGGTTTCACAATTTTTTTATCTTCTTAAAAGTTCTGCTCATGCAAGTTTTGTCATCATAAAAAAAAGGGGGAGATTATTGAGAAAACATTCCCTAAATGGTTTTGATGATTGACAAAACTTCAAGATTTTATTTCTGACAAAAAGTATTTTCATGTGGAAAGTTTGATGAAATAAGATCAGACGATATTAATTAGAATCAAAGTTGTGGCTTATACATTCGTGCAATGACTAGTGGTGATTGGTTAGATTCCTTGCCATTTTTATAAGAAGTTTCAAAAGGAAAGTCTTCCTAATATCTATCGAAGATTCAACCTTCCTAGAATTTCTAATTAGAGGCAAAAAATTCTTTCCATTTGTAAACACTCGACTTTTGGAAACCCAAATTACTGTATGAGCGGCAGAACATATGAGAAGCTTCACGATTGGCGATCCTAAGGCAATCATATCTTCTCAACCAAATCCAAGACCAATAGGTAAATTGGATGGATGATCCTTTTGGAGATATGTCCTATGGGCAGCTTGGACTAGAAGGAATATAAGAGGAGGTCTCGAAGCTGAAGGGATAGAATTTGCATTCACGAGAACTAAAATTTTTAATTCCAAAGTCTGATGTGGCATCTGGAAATTTTGACAACCCCTGAATATGTAACGACCGTGACTAAGCGACGGAAGTATCATCGGACTGTCATTGGTGTCATGTATGAACATTATTTTGTTACCACCATCTGGCCAATGAGTCACGATTAGAAATGGTTCAACCGTGAGCGAGTTGTAACCTTGTTCCTATGTACTATTACTAGTGAGACGAGGCTCGTTCTAAGTGACGTGTCGACAAGTTACTTATTATTTGGACTTTAGTTGTTTTTATTAAGTACGTACCCTAGGCGAAGGAGCCGAGAGACATCATTTTACGTTCAAGCAGCTCGTGCCGCTCGAAGACCCCATTTCCCAGGCTGTGTGTTCACGTTATCCATTTTCCATGCACGTTTGTGGGAATTTCATGTAGCTGGTCAACTATGGAAGGTGGAAGTTGACCAAGAGCCACGTAGCTCTTTCTACGTTGGACAACAAAAAAGAAAAAGAGAGAAAGAATACGGTTGGCTGAGGACACGTCCCTTGCATGGAGGAGAAAAGTGGCGTGCATCCAAGAAGGAGATCTCCATTGCTGGACATGTACAATCCAGCTGCCGCCTGCCCAAAAAGCCACCGAGAATTCACCTTTGTTGACTCATAAAGTCAACCAACGAAGGAACACAAAACTGGCGGATTAGTCGAGAAGGAAAGAGAGAATGACTGAGCAAAAATTTCACAGAGAGAGAGAGAGAGTGAGCAGCGGCGAGTGAGAGAGAGAGTTCGTGCGAGAGGGCGAACGACGAAAGGAAAAGAGGAAAGAAGGACCATCCTTACCGTGCTTGTGCGTGCCGCCGCCGTTGACACCGTCCGCAATCGCCACCGTTGAGCCACGCCCAAGAACCCCGAGTTCTCTGTTTTTGTTCGCTGTTAACATCATAGGACTTGAGGCAAGTGAAAGTCCATTAACCTATATCATGTTGTGCCATGATTGTCTAGTGGAGTGCAATAGACTTGGAGATGTTTGGGTTGTGATGTCGGATGCTGGATTTTTTAAATGAGTAGAAGTGGTCCTCTATAAATTAGTAAACTGATTTGTAGAGAAACTGTATGACCTTTGGTGATTCCGTGAATTTTCTGTAATTATCTAGTTAGAATTGGACTTTGAACTCTTAATGAAAGTTGTAGGACACATCCTTAGGAATAACATATCAAAATTTGAGAATAAATAAACAATTTTTGACCAGTTAAACGATTTTCTTTGTAAATATTAAATCTGGAAGCTATTACAGAATGTTAGTAAAGAATATAGCAATTACTGCTCTTTATATACAATGAATCTGACTTAGTGTTCTTCATGAAAATTTTTCATTTAGGTCTTGTTTAAAACATATCAAAATTTCAGAATTTTCTGAGTTCATTTAGGGGTTATTCTGAAATTGTTACTAAAACTGTGCATTGTGATGTTTGAGCTGTTTTGTTCCGAATTTGCTCAATTTGTCCAAAAGGTGAATGCATCTTGAGTTGTTATTTGACATGATGATATTGACATTCAGCATATCATGAAATATTGAAGTTTGATGAAGACTCATGGGACATCTTGTCATTGCATTGAAAAGTGTTTTTGGAAATTAAGATGTTTATTGTTATCGTTGGACCCTCGGGTCAACAATGCCCCGGGAGTCGGGATGCCTAGAGGTTTGAATGAGTCGATGCCCTTTGGATGCCTGGTTGTATTATGAATACATGCCCAGAGGTTTTCCCCAGGAGTGTCGGGATGCCTAGTTGTATTATGATACATGCCCGAAGGGTGAGGGTTGTATTATGATGCATGCCCGGAGGTTAGGGGTAACCATGTCTATGGTCCCCAGTGATTCCTCGTGATGCTAGGTGGGGTGCGAGATGCCCGGAGGTGTGTGCCAGATGCCTGGTTGTATTTTGAAAACATGCCCGGAGGCTTCCGTGACGCCAGGATTGGGTGCAGAATCCCAAAAGGATGCAAACATTGGTCCTCTGCGGGGATAAAACCGTTTGAATGATTAAAACTAATGATTATATTAAGTGTGAGTGTGGTATGGTTATGGGACTAAATTGTATGGCATGGAATGGGACATGTCATAACAATTTGACCCTATGATCGAGACCTGTGTGACTGGACATGATGCATCTTGTTTGTTGAAACTGCATTGGTCATTGCACTAAAAGTTTTATGGTTCCGATACATACTCATTCCTTGATGAGCTGTCTTGTCTATCTTGCATAAAACTAGATGTGATGGCTTGTATAGTATAGTTTAATGGATCTTTTACTGTTGAGTGATTATACTCACCCCGTTTGGGGACTAACATTTCAGACTAGACAAGATACATCTGCTGCCACCGCCACCAGCAGATGGACCAAGTGGTAGGATATGACTGCGAGAAGGAGGACAGCAGAGGAAGGAACTTTGGACGCCGACACTGATCGATGGACTTTAAGTATACGGCTATTGGAAAAGATGTCGGTCATCTTTTGAAATATAGCCAAGTATAGAAGACTACGGCATTTTGGTGTACCAACGAATGATGTCCATATGGTTTAAGTAAATAAAAGTGTTCGGCTTATTACCTATAAATGTGTTTAGTTGGTGTGCATCGTTTTAAATACAAGAAGGGAAGTTGATGGATGCGCTTCCGTTATATAAACTACGTAGGGACCGACTTAAAAGATATAAACCCCTAGGATTTATGAATTATAAAGAAATTCTATGGTATCGGAGTATTATACTATCAGGGTAAAGCAAGTGTGAGGTATTTGTGGCAATCCCAACGGATCGGGGGCCGTTTCGGGGGTGCCGCATCTGAAGAGTGTTTTGTGATCTTAGACATTTGCCAGTGTTGAGCATATTGTGTAAACCTTTTAGAGGTTGAGAGTGTGAGGAGTTGTTTATACAAACTTGAGTGCTTGAAGCTTAGGACTTATAACCTCCGATCAATTTTTCTAGTGGATTCTAGCCAATAGGTTGTAGTGCAGGAAAGTGAACGTAAGCTTACAAAAGCCGAACCACTATAATCTTGAGTGTACAATTCTCTATCCCTTACTATTTTATTTATTATAGTAGAATTGTGTATTAGTAAGATCTGACCACTTTATCAAAAGTTGTCTCATTGCAATATTTGTTTAAATTCTTTCATTTCTGCACAATCACCTATTCACTTCCCTCGAGGTGATAGTTATAGTTATAACATACCTTACTTTGCTTCATTTGGATCGATGTACCTTGTAATATATATGCATCTCTTTGAAAATTTGGTGCTTCTCTTTATACGTACAATCCAATGCAGCAGAGGAAAATGAAATTGGAGGATATACTTGGCCACAAATGAGTCACCACATCTAATCTTCATCGATTCTTTGTGGGAAATTTTACAATGACAAATCGACTACCCGTCTATTTTCTTATACAAAATTCCCTAAACTGTTTGCATTGAAATTTGACTGCCTATAAATTAGCATGTCCTGATCATCCATGCAAGCTCACGCTCATGTCTAGTCCCATTTTGATAGATTAAGCCCAACAGACTTGACAATACTTGCAGTGTGAACTCATTTACGGCTAATCAAACATAAACTGACGTTTGAATTGCTAAAGTTAGTGAGCAAGCAATGAAATTTGCCGTTTGTCACTCGAAAAAACGAAAATGCAAGGTAAAGAAGCTTTAGTTTTCTTGCAATTCTCGTTGTGTTGCCAACAACATCAAGTCCAGGGGGATGAGGACATTCTTCCTGGTGTTCTAAACTTTGAAGAAAGATCATTGATATTCGGATTTAGATTTGGAGACGGACGTTTCATTGCTGCTCAATGCAGCTAATTTCACTAGGGACCGACACAATTAATTGTCCCTAAAAATGTAAGTCCATCAACCAATGCTTTAAAGACTGATGCCTCCTCCCTCAATGTGTAAATTGTTGGGGCTCCTTACTTGCTTTTTAGTGGATTTACCTTGGAAAACATCATACCGTAATACAGTTACCAAACCACGATCATGTTGCATGATTAATGTCTTACTTTGCAACCGAACAACTCATCATTATTACAACCCCTAATAAGATGAGAAAATTACAAACATTGAAAGAAGGATGACTAAAAATAATTCATTTTTTACTAAGACACGATCCTACGAATAAAGTAATGTAATAGTCAACTAAGGAAGAGATGGAGGGATCGAATTTAAAAGTGTTACTTGATTATTCATTAACAAAGCACACACTGAACTATATCATCGATATAAATTCCAGGGACTTATTTAAGTCGCCATGTCCAATACAATCCAAACAAGGAATTAACAGCAAAAGTAGAACAAGGATTCACCAAGCAAAGCAAATGAGCAGAAAGATAATAATCAAGGATAAATCTCAATGAGGGATCGGAGGTCCAAGCGAGAGATTATCTTATATCCGCTAAACCCCCAACCCAACCCCTATAATAGACCCACCATCACTAGGCATCAGTAGCCACCACTAGCCACCACCACCAACAACACTAGCATCCCAACCACCACACCAGCACGGAGCCACCACCATAGACTCACCATTAGTAGCCACTATTGGTGGTGGGTGGTGGGTCTGTTGCAAAAGGGGTTGGTGCAAACTATGCACATTGCACACTTGCACCAATACTAGGTGTAGCACGAGCCCTCAACCCAACCCTCACAATAAACTCACCACCACCAAGCTTCATCAGCGGCCACCACTAGCCACACGAGCACCCCAGCCGCCACCACAGACCCACCACCAGAAGCCAATAAGTAAAAGCATAATAAAAAAAATGAAAAAGGAAAAAAATGACAAGCAACAAGATCGTTCCGTTGATATTGAAATTAAATCTCATAAACTCAATGATAAACTATAAATAAATAAAAAAATCCACAGCAAACTATAAACAAAACAACTGATTCCTCAACCCCACAAACCCTATCACGTCCCATTTCATCAATCAATATGCACAACGCCTCTTGTTCGTGCTCCTTTTGATGGACTCTTTACTTGTATCATAATCCTTGCACTTTTTCTAATTGGACATGCGACTTCTTCTTCAACTGTCTTAGGATGCACTAATTTTGATGGAGTTGCAACTGTCCTAGGCTAAACTGATTCAAAATGAGCTATAACTGTCGTAGGCTGAACTGATTCGGATGGACCTACAACTGGGTTATGCTTACTCTTCTTTCTTGTTGGCGCAGTTGATGTCTTCTTCTTTATTGGCGCAGCCGTTGATTCTTGAGTTAGGCCTTGAGAGATAAGAACCTTCGAACTTCTCCCAGGCTACAAAAAGAAAACTCAATTATCAGCAAGAGTTTGCACCATAAATTAAATTAAATGCAGCCAATAAAACTTATATTAAGAATGACTATTCCAGTACACTCGTATGTATAAAGGTCATAATCATATTGTTTTAGCCTCTTCCCATGAGCCCCTCTTGTTCGAAAAGGAGCGTCACTTTTAGGTACTTGTGATTGCTTGGCCCTTCTTCTCGCCTGTGATTTCTTAGACTCTTGTTTTGGCTGTTCAGCTATAGGAGGGGCTTCTTTGGCCAATTTTTCAGCTAGACATCTTCCAGATGGCCTTCTTGTAGCTAGCCCTTGATTTGGCTTTCTTCTAGTTGTTCTTCTATCTAGCCCTTCAACTTTAGTGACACATTCTGTTGGCTTTTATGGTAGCCCTTATGATGACCCTTTTGGTGGCCTTTATGGTGACCTTTATGATGGATCTTGTGGTGGCCCTTCAATTGGGCCTTCTATTGGCAACTGAGCTCCAGTTTGCCTTCTTCGAATATGAGAAAGAGGCAAAGGATATCATAAATATAACATCAAGCCATATAACAATGTAAAGGAAAACTAAACACAAATTATTGAACGTATTGGGTATTTTTTTCTCTACTGTTGAAGAACAATCGACTTAACTAGCCCTTCAATTGCTTCGGCCAATCCTTTAGCTGGCTGTCTTCTACATTGCCTTCTTCGAACAAGCCCTTCAGTTTCAGGTACAGCAAGGGCTTCGGCCAATCATTCACATGTCATTCTCCTGACCTGACAAAGACAAAAATATTACATACATGCCAATTGTATCTACGTACATATTTGTAATAAACCATAAAGCAACATAAACACAAATGTCATGACTTACTAGGTTTCTTGTCGTCTATTGAAAAACAGTTGACTCACTTCGCACTTCTGTTTGTCCTTCTCCGACTATCCCTTCACTAGGCCCTTCAATTAGCCTCAATTGTTCATGCTCCTTCCTTAATTAACAACCTTTAGTATTGTGCCCCATTATGTGGCAATAAAATCATGTTATCTTTACACATGTCCTACTAATCCTACACTGACCTGAGACCTCTCCCTCCGTCATTCTTTGTTTTCGCTTTGGCCTTCCCATTTTCTTTTTTAGTGGCAAAGGTTGAGGTGTTTCACGATCTGTTGGCTCCCAGAACTTACTATTTCTAATTGGCCGCAACATGAATTGGTATGAAGCAAGATATTTCGATTTCTTGTACCAATCATCAATGTAATCCTTTGCGTTGTGACCCTTCAATTGGATGGCACATATGGCATGTGCACAAGGAATTCCACCTAGTTGCCATACTCTACATGAACACTTCCTCGTACCGAAATGGAGAACATATTTATTGGAACCCTTCATTATCTCATATCATTCATCGCCATTCCAAATGGGATGACAATACCTACTTACAGCCAAGTTCTCATCTAATTTCTTAGCAATCCTAGGACCACATTGCCTAGTTCACATTTTGCAGCCTTGTCTCTTTGTTTGTGCAATCGAGTCATGACCATAACCCGTATATCTTCAAGCATCGAGATGATTAGTTTACATCTGGCATCTATTATCCTCCATTTGAATGATTCGCAAATGTTGTTATCGATGTTATCGCACTTGAATTCCTCGTTGAAGAACGCCCTACGCCAATACTTCGGTTCTATTTGAAATGGTGCATCATAATCTTCCTTTGTCAATTGAAGCAGTTCTTCTTTGGCCATCCTAAAGTCAGCTACATTCGTGCTCTTTGTTAGCTATCAAAATTGTGACTGCAACTTATCTCATTTATAGGTCTTTGCCCAAATTGTGTATATATGCTGCATTCACATTTAATGTTCGGTATAGGGCAACAACTCAACTACTGTCGAAACCAGTCCTTGCAATAATTCAAAATAAGAAATGTAAGCAAATAGCATGTTGATATCAAAAAGAAAACAATTGATCAGATTTTTCAAAAAGCAAATATTATCTTTTGTTGGTTGCTCATGAATGCCCACCTTCCCCATTTGTTATCTTCAAATCAGTCATCAATTCTTTTAGGAACCGGGATTAACTGTCCGTGTTCTTTATCCTCACAACAACCCAAGCCAGTGGAAACTTTTGGTTATTCGCATCTCTTCCACTTGCAGCCAACAATTCTCCCTTCCACACGCCCTTCAAAAAATAGCCATTCAATCCTATAATCCGTCTACAACTAGATAAAAATCCTCGTTTGCATGCATCGAAGTACACATAGAACTTATCGAACTTAGTCTCACTATCAGGAAGTGATTTCTCCATGACCTCTACACACTCTACTTGAAGGGTTTTGCAATCTACACTCCCAAGCATAATCCCACAACTATACATATTCACTGCCATACTGACCAATGAGTATCTTCATCACTTTTGCTTCGATCTTTTGCATTAATTCCTAGATACATTGATGCCTACACGCTCTTTCACTAGCATATTGAACTCAGTACTCTTCATCTGGGGCATCAACTTAATTAGATCGAAGAAGTGCTTAAACAACCATGCACTTGTTACCCTTTTATTTTCAAAATTAATAGAACAAGTATGTTCCTCTTGGTAGGCTCTAATATGGAAGGATCCACTTCTCCTAACAAATGCGCCATAAATCTTCCATGGACAATTTTGCTGCGAACACCTACCTCTTACAAAGGTTTTAGTATTTCTAATGAAGTTAATATTCCTTTGTACAACAATGGAGTTCTTCAATATAGCTTCCATAATTGTTTTGCATCTTGAAATTTCATACCTACCGACAAAGTAGGAGAGGCAACAAATGGATCATAAGAAGGAAACTTACTTTTCCCTCTATGTACAACTCCTTGAGCTTCTTCAAGCTCATCCTACGAAGTAGTATTCTTGATGCTTTCTTCATAATCAGTCTCATTGTCAGCAGCACCAGCATCTACTGGGCCTTGGCCCTATTTGGAACTTCATCAATTACCTACAAAGCTGCAAACCTAACTATCAAAAAATCCCTTTGTTTTTTTCTTAACTGTACAAGCTCCTCCTCCTTGTCATCACTTATGAAATTTTCAGTTGGCAACCCTTCATCATCATCATCACTGGATTCAGTTACTTCCCAATCTAATCTAGTGATTGTGACATCACCTATGTCATCATCACTTTGGTGAACTACATCTGCACCCCTCTCCTCTCCATCATGTCTATCCCGCCCTCCTTCATCCTAACCTCAGTACTACCTTGAATACCATCTCCCTCTTGTTCTACTTGGACGCTCTCTCCATCATCATCTTTGTCCTCACTATCACTATCGTACTCAACGTATACTTTTACCTCTTCACCATGAAGATAATGGTATAGGACATCCCTAAAACCATTATCATCTTCTAAGTTTCCCAAACCATCTCGTAAGCTTTTCCAAGGAACACAATACAACAACTTTAGAACTTTACAAGGTAAATAGATCACTATATCCCTAACAAATACTATATAAGATGCCTTCTTTATATCGACAAAGATGGTGCCCTCATTTCCACCCTCATACTCCCACTCATCCTCCCCAATCACAAAATCTCCACCGTAAAATATATCTGGTCCCCAAAGAAATTTAGCAAACTAGCCGCCACATAAACAGAAATATAATGCGCCATATTCTAGAAAATTCCTGACATAATCTTATCATAAGCCATTTTTGTACCAAGAAAAAAAAAAAAAACCTTTTGGGACCACATCCACAAAGAACAACAGACAATTGCACATGGAAGTCCCCCCATTTTCATGGACTTTATTAAAGAAAAGGGAAGAGGGAAGAGATGCACATGTCAAGCCATTAACTAAAAAGATACCATCCACAACAAAAAGAGGTCCCCACACTGACAATATGCCCCTACATGACAGCTGAAAAAAGAGGTCGCCACTTTGATTATTTGCCTTCCCTTAAAATATTAACCAAAAAACAGAGGTCCCCACGACAAGTACAAGTCCTTCACAACACCCATTTCAACACTTCGATTTAAAAAGTGACTAGACGTCCCCACGACAATCACTTCGAGTAGTCAAAATCGTCGTCGCACATCACATTTCACATCTGACCCCTAAAAATCGTCCTCGCACATCACAATACCACATCCAAGTTCTAAACACGCATCACAGTAGCACCACGCTAAGTCACACATCACAATAACACCACATCTTCGAGATTGAGCCCTAATTTTCTTTTCGTTGAACCTTACATTTTGAGGCCGAACCCTAAATTGCCAATCCGAATGCCCATTAGGGTTCTAGTATCACTTATGACCCCTAAATCGCACATCAAAGTACCATCCGAGCCGACCTCCACATTTCCCTGCCGAGCCCAAAATTTTCCATCAAAGCCTTGATAAACAAATTTGAGCTCTAATTTCATCATAGGGGAGGGGGAGAAGGGGCCAAACCTGGACAAGCGATGTTGGTGAGCGGTAACAACGACCAACGACGGCAACCAATGAACACCTCTTGGCATGAACATCGACGGAGAGAAGGGCCTCAGATCTAGTGTGAAAGAGAGTGAACAGAGAGGAACGACGACAGCCAGGTCTACTTAAGCCAAAATAATCTAAACGAAGTCATTTAGCACCAAGGAAAAACAATATCGTTTAGGTCGGCTAAGCCAGCGTAGATGGACAACATCGTTTCTAATGTCCACTTGTGCTTTTTAAAAATATATATATATTTTCCACCTTAGTAAAAGAGGTCGTTAGAAAATGCCACGTATGCAATTTGGCCGATTTTCTCGCCGTTGGCACTTATTTGATCCATTTTGCTCCGATTTTGGCACTTAAGTGTCACTTTCATAACTTTTGGCACTTGTGTCCCTTCGTGCCAAGTTTTGGCACTCCAGGTGTCCCTAGTGCCGGCTTCTTTTCTTCACTAATCTTTCTTTTCTTTTCCATTTCTCTAATACGATTTTGAATGGTAACGATATCCCTTTGATCTTGCCTTGAAGCTTCGTCAATAATTGAAGCAATTGATGTAGCCCTATAAGGGCCCGTATCTCTTGGAATCGTTTGCCAAGACTAGGAAAATGAATCTGGAGGAGGAATAAATTTTCCATCCTGCAGGAGCTTGATTAATCTTCTTAATTTTTCCATTTCAGTCGTTTGGTCTTCCAAATAAAGATGAGAGACATATCTTCCAGATTCCATCTACTGAAGTCTTTTTTGGAATGTCTCAAGCAATTTGTTTGTGACCAAAGCCATCTGATCATCCTTCTAGTTGACATGATCAAGACGAGCTTGGACAATTGAAAGCTTTGTATCAATTGTCTTGAGAACATTATTATGGACTAAGGCATTTTCCGATTACCAATTCAGAACAGCTTCAGTAGCTATAACTTTCTTTTGCCTTCCATGGTTGTCAATATCCGTAGGATTTGGAACCTTAAGGATATGACAGAACCAATTATGAATATCTATAAATTTTTCTAATGCTGAGAATGGGGCACTGGAATTAGACCTTTTCAAAGGTGGAGAGTTTAAGGATTGGAACATATAGATATATGGAATGACAGGTGGTAGTTCTGGTTCTAGGGAACATGAAGACTGAGGTGTTTTGGGTATTTCAAGAGGAAAGTAATTCTTTTTGACCCATTTGTAGATGGGTTTATACAATGGTGAGATAATTGGCTTTTAGGGAGAGGGTTTCTTTTTGGGTGGCGACTGATGAGGTGGAGGAGGTTCATGTGATTTGAGGATTTTTGGAGGAGAGTGTGGTCGAGGTGGTCCGTATGAGACCATGAATTGATATTTTCCTCCATCTTCACCAAGAGGTCCAACAGTGGGGTCTCCATCAAGGTACATCTAGTGAAGTTTATCTTTTGACCACTTCTTTTTCTTTTTTTCTTTTTTTCTTTTTTCTTTTTTCTGGATGGATTATCATCTTCTTCATCATCCGAAGGATTAGCACTAACAATTTAGATCCTAGAAACAGTGTCCTGTTCGAGAATCTTTATAATAATCAATAGGTCATTCCTACCAATCAAAAGATTCAATCATAAATTTTGGATCCAAATGGCCTTTGTCATATGGAACATGGCTGCATAATGTTGCATCATAAAAAAAGTAGGAAAAATAGAAGATGTGGCTTGTTCTTTTACCTTACTAAATTTGATGACAATCATGTCATCTTTCTTCTTAGTGAATTGAAACTCCATGGATTGAATGGATGTGGAGTTATGGTGGATTTTTTCATAGTTAGTTACCCATGTGTCTAGGAGTAACTTGTGCAATTGATCTCGATGGATCTGTCTAGGAACATGCATACAAGAGATTTGGTCATTATCCACCGAGATGACAAAGACATCTTCGGAACTAGGGAAATTGAGGTCAAAAGCATGATTCTGAACTTGATAAACCATTTGGTAATGTAAGGTGGCAGTAACAGAATCTGGAGTTTGAGGTGCTCTAGTAATCTATAAGTGAGCCTTAAGGGCTGAGAGAAGTTGAGGATCCGAGAGAACCATATTAAAATTTGGAAACAGTGTAACAAACCTTGTTCCTACGTTGAGGGTGCTTTGGATGGTTTCAATACAAGCATGCTGGTAATCCAAGAAACGGATGTCTAAAACGGCCATTCAAGCATCCATGGGTAATCCTTTCCTTTCGTGAAAGGATAAAGCAAGTCTAATGGCACCAAACTGTAGGTGTATGTAGCCTTGCTGTATCCACTATTGTGGAAGGTCAGAAAGGATTTGTAGGGTAACAAAGTGTTCTTGCTGAGTAGCTGGAATAGGATGCTGGTCAAATTTCAAGGACTAAACACAATCTTTAACTTTTTTAGGGGTATGCTTAATAAGTTGCTTAATAGAACGGATAGGAGAGACAAAAGATAGTTTAGCAAAAGCATAATATGGATTTATAAGTGGAAAGTCAGTTTCGGAGATTTTACTATTTTCATTGAGATAAGAAACCTCATAAAGATAGTCAATCTTAGAGACATTGGAAGTGCGGAGTTCAAAAGGAGGACCAAGAGAAATATGAGCCATCAATTTTTTCTTCATATTTTGGCTCACATCATATAAAATTTTAAGGTAGCAGAATTCTGTTGCACAGGTTCTACATTATGGCAACTGCAGAGCATTCTACCAAGATTGATCAGAACATTTCTAGTTTTAAAGAATCCTACCAGGTAAAAAGGAAGTAGGAGAGGTTTTAAGGATTTATAGCAAACCACACGATTTTATTTCTAGAGGGGGTGTGTTCTCTTCTGCCCCTTAACGCTTACAAACCTTGCCTTATATAGGCATAAAACAACACACTAGAAAATTATAGCTTGGCCAAAAAAGGCCAATTATTTGCACTTGACAAGTTTTCTACTGACAAACTAACTTCTACACACATTATCCTGCTTTTTTTGCTCCTGTTACAGTGCTACAGTACTATGCTACAGTACCAAATGGTACATGAACAGTGCGCTATGGTGCTCTAGGTCAAATTCTTCGTCTTCTTCATGTGGGTCTTCTGCCTTTCTTGTTTTGTCTTGAATAATCTTCTAGTAGAGTCTTGTTTTACTTATTATGCCTATGAATAGACTCTTTAGTATTGTCGTCTGAGTCATCCGAGTCTTCTCCATACTTCTGCCTTCGATATTCCTTAAGCATTCTTTCAATTTCCAAAGCTTCAAGATTTTCAGTGTTTGAATCATCTAGAGATTGGTATACAAGATGTTGGGAGGATTAGGAGTATCTTTTTCTAGATATTGTTGCCTGAGCGTCTCGATGAGCTATTCTACTTCTTCAATTGTTTCAGTCAGCCTTTATCTCTTGGATGATTGTTGAGAACCTATACAAGCATCGGCAGAACATGCTAGAATACCGAGTTGGGGTAGATACCCAAGTTGGACTGATGGATCTTTTTTGTCAAGGCCTAGACTGAGTTCAAGTTGTAGCTCACCATAATCAAAAGGATATTGTGATAGTGGACCTCTCCACGAATCTTGTGATGATGAAGCTAAATCCTATGAATTTGCTGATGACTTAGAAGTGTTCGGTACATCCATTCCGTAGTATCTCTTTAAGCAAGCATCAATCGCTGGATGGATTATGCGATAGTTATCAGAATGATCCCAAGAAACAGGAACATCTTCTATTGGCCAAATCTCTAGTGGCATGATCTGATTACGTAAGCACAAAATCCTCTGCAATTCCCGATACTACCGAGGATAAGCTAAGATTCTACAAGGGAGTGTTGCAAAAATTTCATTTGAAGTAGGTTGGGGCTTATATGTAGATACCCCAAAATCTGCTGAAGTTTTACGTATATCTCCACTTATTGTCGCGACCAAATTTTCGGGTGCACCACCTAAAATTAGGCTAATGGATTGCTAAGCCTAGACTTAGCTTGGGCTCTCCCAAGCCCATACCAACTCGCGATTTAAATTTAAATATCTAACATGCAAAAGGGTGTCGCCACTAATCAATTTGTGGTAGGTCGATTAGACACCTAAGTAAAATAATGGGAGAATCATTTTACTCCTACAAACCAGAGATTTGTGAGTTTGGGGACTTGATTACGTTAGATTTCTCTAACGCCCTTTCGGTACCTTTTCTTTTATTTTTTGAAAAAATGTTTGGCAAACAGCTTGAATTAATTTCACTTTCCTAACATGTGAGGTGATCATACAAGTGCGCAAACCACCAATTTAACACTCAAGAAAACAAATAAAATAATGCAGGAATTACCTCAAAGCAACGAAAGCATCTGCGTTGTTAGATCAAAATTCACATCAGCAATCCTAGATATGATTTCTAATTAACAAGCAATCACTCAATTTTTGCCTTCACTTTTTAATGAGAATATAATCCATATGCAATGCAATGCTTCTAATCTAATATGAAATAATATGGCATGGCAAAATGTCTTAAACTATATGAATGATTTAAAAAAAAAAAACTAATGATTTTTAATAAACATGCAATAATTAAATATGCAATCTAAGTTAATCAAAATGATCTAATTCTAATGACGTGCAATTTCCAATTAAATGAACCTAATAATAAACCCTAAAATGGCATGCGTTTCATGGGTCTAATTCTATATGACGTGCACATGAATTTTCTATTCTAAAAATGCAATATATTCTAGAAATTGAAACTAATTTATCCTAAGACAAATTTTAAGAAATTCGAAATTAAGGAAAATGCAAAACATAATTATCTAGATTAAGATTCTATCTAGTTTATATTAAGGATTAGGCCAGGACTAAATCCTAATTTAAACTAAGATATTATCTTAACCTAGCAAGTTCTATCTTAAGATGCAAAAATCAATCTAGACTCAAAATAAAACACGTAATTTATTCTAATATGCCATGACGTGCAAATAATGCCTTAATTCCTAATTTTTTATGAAATTCGAAATTAAAATTAAACGTGCAAATTTAGATAATAAAAACTAACAATCCTAAATGAATGCACTTTTTCTTTTTCTTTTTCATGATTCAAAATAAAATCCCTATTCTAAACATGCAAGATAATTAAAAAAAAAAACAAACCTAATCCTAATTCAAACTTTTTTTTTGATTTTATCTTTTACGAAAATAAAACCGACTCAAATACCACGACATCAAATCAAACAATATAAGATTGATATTCAAAAATTGGTGAACCATATCTCACGCATGAGATCGGGTTGTCCAATTTTAAAATTAAATCGCGAATCGAATCTCGGGCATGAGATCGGATTGTCGATTTTTACAAGGAATTGCGAGTCGGATTTCGGGCGCGAAAATCGGACTGACAACCCCTAATTTGAGAGGGCACTTTCATGTCGGAATACCAATCATGTTCATGAGTAACTCTAAAAAAAACAAAATAAATAAATTAGAATAATATAAAAAAAGTAAATAAGGCAAAAAATAAAAAGAAAAAGCTACCTAATTGATTTTTCCCCTTTCCTTTTGTTTTTTTTTTCTTTCCAAAAAAAAAAAAACAAAACTTGGCACGTGCAGCTTATGGTGGGTGAACAACCAAGGGCGATTGGTCGGAGAAATCAGGGGAAGACGCCGGCTAGGGTTCCAGCGAAGTTGGGGCAGAAGCGGCGCGACGGTGGCACAGCAAGGGGAGCAGCAGCAGCAACCTTGCTCGGGTTCGGGCAGAGAACGTAACTGTAGCTAGGCGCTCGAATGTTTCGGGTTTGCTGGCGCCGGGTCACTGATCAGAGGTTGCGGTGGTGGCCCGGCAGAGATTCCGGTCGCAGACGAGGCGTCGGCACGAGGGATGCAACGTGCAGATCGGGGTGGCTGAGACGCAGCAGAAGAAGGGCGAGAGGGCTCGTGGGCTTCTGAGGTCGGCTCAGAAAGGGGGCGGACCGGAGCTGCAATCGACGCTGGTGGCAGGCGAGCAGAGCTGGTGCAGAGAGGTGGAATCGGGTCTGTGCGGTTTTTAGGCGAGGTTGGGGTGTTGCTGGAGCAGAGGCGGATCGGCGGTGAGCACGTGCAGGGGCGGAACTCCGGGTCCGGATGGCGCGGTTGAGGCGACTGCGGGCCACCGGGCTCGCGAGATGTGGAGCGCGGAGCAGCAACGGGCGTCGGCACAACTCCGATCGTCGCGGGCGAGAGGCAGGAGTGGAATCGGCAGCAGCAAAGGAGAGCAGATGCAAAACCAGCGAAGGATAAAAAGAACAACAGCAAAAGGTAGAAGGTGATGAACAGTAAATGTCCAATCACTTTTACCACTTTTGCTCTTCTTTGGCTCTTCTTAACGAACTCTTTCCTCTCTCTTACTTTTGCTTTTTACTTTTTGCTTTTGTTTTTACTTTCAAAAAAAAAAAAAGTCCAGAAGCCCCTCCCAAAACCTCATGTGCGTATGCCTTTTATAGGAAAAATTTAGGATTTGAATTTCTTTTTTCCGAAATCAACATCCATAATATTTTTTCACAAATTTTTCACCTATTGATAACAATTCAAGATTTCGATAAGATTATTCTTTAATTCCAAATCCTGGAAATCCAAATCGCAATATTTCTTCATATCTACCCAAAAATTCATCATATCTCGGAAAAATTTTGAACTTCTAATTTCTCACAAGATAATTTCTGATCACTTAAAAATAGGCTTGGCCAACCAATTTGAACCCATCCGCCACCGATTCAATAAAAAACAAATATGCAAATCAAATAAATAAATAAATAAATGCAACCTAAATCTATACGTTATGCAATTAATAAAATTAACCCCCTAATTTTCTATGAAATAAAATAAACAAACTAAATTGCCAAAATTTAGGTGTCAATAGCTGGCCCTCTTTGAAGGTGAGCTCATAGAGGTTGCTTTCAAAGACAAATTGAAACCTGAATTTTGACCATGCGCATGCACTGAATGATTTGATTTTTGATTTTTGATTTTATTTTTTTTTGAATAATAAATCCTATTTTAAAATGTAATTTATATGATGCATGGAAATGCTAATGCAAATGCATGATGCAAAAGGAAAGAACATACCTGCTAATTACTAACCGGTCAGTGCGGTAAAGCATTTGAGGTATATGATAAATCCCTATTTACTCCACAAGTACCCAACTCTCACTCAGGCTCCTTGAAGAGTCAAACAGGTAATAGATTGAAACATTGAGATCGAGAAGAACATTCATATCCAAAGTGAAATGTTCAATTATAAAAAATTAAGACATCTAGATCCAGACTGAGATGTCAAAGGAACCTAGCCAAAATATCTTACCTTCAAGGAGGGTAAAATGACTCAAGATAGATTGGTGTTACAAGTCCAGGACCCGTACCATTCTAACGGTCGCCCAAAATTGTAACATGGCTTTGTAAAGAAACTGCTTTCCTAGGACTCGTACCATTCTACGGTCGCCTAGTATGATAGTGTTTGATTGTGTCTAGGACTCGTACCATTCTACGGTCGCCTAAACAAGGATTCCTTTTCCATGACCCGTACCATTCTAACGGTCACATGAATAGGGAAATAGGTGTTGTCTAGGACCCGTACCATTCTACGGTCGCCTAAACGAGGATTCCTTTTCCAGGACCCGTACCATTCTAACGGTCGCCTGAATAGGGAATTAGGTGTTGTCTAGGACCCGTACCATTCTACGGTCGCCTAAACGAGGATTCCTTTTCCAGGACCCGTACCATTCTAACGGTTGCCTAAATAGGGAAATAGGTTTAGTAAGAAACTACTTTCCTAGGACCCGTACCATTCTATGATCGACTAGTACGGCAGAAAGGTTTTGTCTAGGACTCGTACCATTCTACGGTCGCCTTGACGGAAAATTGATTTTTCAGGACCCGTACCATTCTACGGTCGCCTGAATAGAAAATTGCTTTTCCAGGACCCGTACCATTCTACGGTCGCCTGTTAGAGCAATAAATGTTGTTTAGGACTCGTACCACTCTACGGTCGCCTAAACAGAGGTTTTGCTTGGCTAGGACCCAAACCCTTCTTCGGTCGCCCAACATCGCAATTTGGGAGAAAAATCTTTGGGGACAACTCAATCGAGTGTCAATGTATTCAAAAAGGGAATATCTATGCAACGACAAATATTCAAGGTATGGATAGAGATATACTTACCTGATAATATCTCTGATCCTTAGGGATATGTCTCCTGCAAAACATGGTCGTAGGAGAGGCAACATGCATTTGTAATCACAAACATGCATTGATTCAAGAGAGGTTCATGCGTGATGATTTCTATCAATCTTGCATCACCCAATTTCTATTGGGAGAATTTCAAAAGAATATTCCAATCTGAACACATGAGTGTCATGGATATGTCAAATGAGAGATCTTTCATTCTGAAAGGACTTTTCATTCGTCCTCATTAAAAAGGCTATTTCATCCTGACCTTTCATGTAGGATCTTGACAGTCACTCTATCTCACCATCATCATGTCAAACAAGGGTCTGAGCAATCTCGCAAGTGGTACGACCTTACCAATCTGAGAGGTCTTTAACAAGGACCGTAATGTGAGGCTGGTCAATGGCTTAGCAAAGGAGACTCTTTGAGTCGAGGTTATTGAAAAAAATGAATGATATTCTGCAATCATCTTTGGGTTTACAAGTCAAGAAACATGCGAAATGAGGCAGAAATCATCTTATTCACACTTCCTCGAGCGATGCTTTCAAACATATGAACTTTTACGTTAATTCAAGTGCCATAATCTGAAGAGACTTTGCAAGGGACGTAACGTAGGCTTGGTTCATGGGTTGAGAAACGAAAGGATTATTAGGCTCAAAAAGTGTTTAAGGGGTCAAAGTTGGTGATCATCTTGACATCTCCATTAATTTTCTCCTCCACTATTGAGGATTTTTTTTCATATCACAACTCCATTGATTGCAATATCTCAGCATTTGAGTTTTTTTAGTACCGCCTTGTATGGGATACAACTCATTATATCAAGAGTTTGATTTTTTTTTTCTTTTCTGGGCATTGGCCTTGCTTTTACCAGGCACACTGCTTTTTCATGCCCCATTTTTTTGTACTTACTTTCTTTGGACTTGTACAACCTCCATCTTTTATCAGCATTGTAAACCATGCAACTTGAGTGGTTTGCTTTTCTTGCTTTGCCCCAGTGTGGGGGATGATCACCAATTGGGTTTAATGCGAAATGAATTCATAGGCTCAAGTGGGCTATGCAATGGATAAAGTGTATAGGATAGAGAAAGAACCGCTCTTCATCGTCCTAAGGCACTTAAATTAACACATAAGTTACACTGCGAAAGCAATACTCGAAGATTGATGCAAGTGTGAATAAGAAAATCCCTATCATTCATTGCAAATTTGTCCCAATGTGGAATGATCCTTGACAAGGATAATTTAAAGAAGCTCTTCGTGTGTATGGGCTCAAATGGCTAAACAACGGGTATACCTATAGTGTTTTTGGTAGAGAAGGAAATTGCCTCTCATCACTTCGGTTGATGTACCCTTTGCGAGATCACCCTTTTCCTTGTGGACATGGAATTTTTCCACACAATTCACTAATGGTTAGTGTATGGAATAAGGTTCGCCTTTCATCATTCCAAAGCATCTCATTTGACATATTCAATTCATCTCACACAATTCATCAAGGAAAACATGCAAGATTTGCAACAAATATGAACAATTCAACTCATTGAAGCAATTTATTCATCTAAAAACTGTTTGCAATTCAAAACATGACACAGCAAATTCTATCATGGGTAATATTTCTTGACAGCATCAGAATTCACTGGAGTGGAAAACTCACGACCATCCATTTCTGCCAGGATCAAAGTACCTCTAGGAAGTACCTTCTTCACTATATATGGACCACCGTAGTTTGGAGCAAACTTTTCACCAGGATCCGGAAAAATTGGCAACAGCTTCCTTAGAACAAGGTCATTTACCTCAAAATGTCTCAGTCTCAAAATGGCAAAGAGCCTTCAGTCTTCTTTCATCAATCAAGTTTAACTGTTCAAGTCTTTGCCGTGTCCACTCAACCTCAGACAACTCCATTTGGGATAAAACTCTTAGAGAATGAATCTCCACTTCCACAGGCAGAACTGCTTCCATGCCATACACTAAAGCAAAAGGGGTTGCCCCAGTAGAAGTGCGGATCGATGTCCGATACGCCATTAGTGCGAAGGGTAACCTATCATGCCAATCTCGATAATTCTCACCGTCTTAGCCAGAATCTTTTTAATGTTCTTATTGGCCGCTTCAACAGCCCCATTCATCTGAGGGCGGTAAGGAGACGAATTCAAATGCTTGATCTTGAACTCGTTGAACAACTCATCGACAATTTTGTTGTTCAAATTTGTCCCATTGTCAGTGATAATTGCTTCAGGGACGCCATAGCGAGCAACTATATCTCATTTGACGAACTTCGCAACATTGCGAGCGGTGACACTTGTAAATGACATAGCTTCAATCCATTTGGAGAAATAATCTATCGCCACCAAAATGAATCGATGCCCATTGGAAGCCTTGGGATTGATTGGGCCAATCACATCAATACCCCACATTAAGAAAGGCCATGGCTTGGAAAACTGGTGCAGCTCAGTCGGAGGAACATTTATCCTATCACTATAGATCTAGCAACGATGACAACTTCGAACATGCTGAATACAATCACCCTCTAGTGTGAGCTAGTAATAGCCTAATCTCATAATCTTCTTAGCCAACATGTGCCCATTCATATGAGAGCCAGATACTCCTTCGTGCACTTCTTGCATGATTTGAGTGGCTTCGGCTGCATCTACACACCGCAACAAGACTGAATCATAAGACCTCTTGTACAAACTTTTACCACTGATGAAGAATTTTGAGGCCATCTTCATGATATACTTCCTGTCAGTTGGAGTACTTGCTTCGGGGAATTCTTGTTTCTGAATGTAATTCATGATATCGTAATACCATGGCTTTCCATCTGATTCTTCAGTAACGATCATGCAATAAGCTGGCTTCGGTAGAACCTCTATTTTCAAAGGCTCAACCTCTAATCCATCAGTGACTTGCAACATAGAAGCTAAAGTTGCGAGTGCATCTGCAAATTGGTTGTGAGACCTCGATAAGTACTCAAATGAAACTTCATCGAATTCTTTGATTAGATCCTCTAGATACTCGTGATATGGGAGTAGCTTAGCATCTTTAGTCTTCCATTCGCCTACAGTCTGTAGTACGATTAGCGCGGAATCCCCGAATACTTTTAGCTTGGGCACACCCATCTCAATTGCTGCTTGAAGCCCAAGGATGCAAGCTTCACACTCAGCTACATTGTTAGTGCATGGGAAGATCAACTTCATAGCTCTTTGGATGATGTTGTCCATCCGGGATATTAGAAGCGCCCGGTGCAGAACCGAGACAAATTCACAGCTCCATCAAAGAACATTGTCCATGAGTCTTCATTCACACTCAAAACACGGTCATCTAAGAAACGATCATCTTCATTTGAGACTCCTGAATTCTCGGCCAATAGATCAGCAATCACTCGACCCTTAACCGACTTTTGTGGCATAAATTGCACATCAAACTCGGAAATTAAAATCTGCCATTTAGCCAACTTACCCACCAAAGCTGGCCGATCAAGTAAGTACTTGATGGGGTCGTTCTCAGTCACAAGGAATATCTGGTAATGCAATGTATACTGCCGTAATCTATGCAATACCCATACCAAGGTGGCACAAGTTTTTCCACATCAGGATATTTCAATTCAGATACCGTGAATTTTTTACTCGGATAATAAATGGCTCGTTTTTTTTATCGAGGACTTTCCTGAGCCAACATTGCACCCAATGATTCACTATGAATGGTGAGGTAGAGAATCAAAGGATGTCTCGGCGATGGCGGAACAAGCACCGGTGGATTCATCAAGTAATGCTTTATCCTGTCGAACGCTTCTCGGCATTCATCGTCCCAGTTGACTCGTGCATTCTTCTTTAGGAGCTTGAAGAATGGCTTGGCAGTTTCAGAAAGTTGGGAAATGAATCGAGCTATGTAATTTAATCTTCCCAAAAGGCTCCGGACTTCTTTTACTGTTGACGGAGGTTGCAACTCACATATAGCCTTAGCCTTGGATGGATCGATCTCAATCCCCTTACTACTCACAATAAATCCGAGTAATTGACCAGATGTTGCTCCGAACACGCATTTAGTGGGGTTTAGACGAAGCTTGAATTCACGGAGTCGATCAAACAACTTCTTCAAGGTCTCGACGTGGCTTTTTCTAGGTCGAGTTTTTGCAATCATATCATCAACATAGACTTCAATCTCTTGATGCATCATATCATGGAATAACGCTACCATGGCTCGCTGGTAAGTTGCTCCCGCATTCTTGAGTCCAAATGGCATAACCTTATAATGAAAGGTCCCCCATGGGGTGATAAACGCAATTTTCTCCTTGTCTTCCTCATTCATCCTTATCTGATTGTACCTAGAAAAACCATCCATAAATGAGAATAGTTCAAATCCGGCCGTACTATCGACAAGGACATCTATATGAGGTAACGGGAAATCATCCTTCGGGCCGGCCTTGTTTAAATCCTGATAGTTGATACAAACTCGAACTCTACCGTCCTTCTTCATCACCGGCACGATGTTAGCCACCCATTCAGGATATTGCGAGACTTCAATGAATCCCACTTTCAAAAGCTTCACCACTTCTTCCTCTATCTTCTTTGAGAGCTCGGGTTTAGTTCTTCGCAACCTCTGCTTCTTAGGTGGCATGTCCGGGTTTGTAGGCAAACAGTGCTCCACGATTGACGAGTCTAAACCAGGCATATTAGTATAGGTCCATGCGAAGATGTCTTGATATTCATTCAGTAGCTGAATTAGGCGCTCAGCCTCATATTTGGGGAGACTTGCCCCAATTTTCACCTCATTGGCTTCTTTAGTGTCACCTAAATTAATAGTGACAGTCTACTCGGACGTAAGAGCCTTAGCTTTTTCATGTTGCTCCCAGCTACGTTGCACCTCAATGGAATCCTTGATCGAATCTTCGGGATCATCATTATCAGCACTTGCTTCATTGGATTGGACCATCTCCACACCTTTGCATGCTATATGATCATCCCCTGAAACAGAATGTAGATAGATCAAAAAGACAAACGGGTAAATCATATTTTATCTTTTTGGAAGATTTTTGAAAGAAATAACATAAATAAAAAAAAAAAAATAAATAAAAAAATTTTTTTTTTTTTGAAACATTTTGACACAAGAAAGCTTGATGAAACCCAGGCCTTAGAATTCTCCTTGGATTTTTCATTTGTTTTATTGGTTGGATATCATCACCGAGCTGGTTTGGTGTGCCTCATCATGCTCTCAAAATAAAGGTTGTAATTTTATTGAAATTCATCAATCAATTACAATTTATTGAATGGAAAATGCAATTCAAGTCCTAAGAAGAAAGCGAAAAAGAAGAAACAAAAAACAATCCCTAGAAAGCAATAAAAAATTCCCACGCAAGGGAATGTGTGAAAGTGATAAATGGGTTACTCTTGTGGGCCAGGGTCCATTTCTTCCAGAAATTCTCCATCAATGGCTCCTATGACGAGGTCATTGAATAGAATTGTGATTCCTTCCAAGGTGTCATCAGAATCCTCGGTCTTTGGAGGCGTCGGATCATCCATGCGATCCCATCCAGTTGGAATTATGGTGTGGGGGTCAATATAAGAGCTAGGAGGAGCCAAATACTTCACCATATAGTCGAATTTTCCACTTGGCTGCCCCAAAGTATCCATAACTTCTGCTTCATCTTCATCATAATTGGAGGACCAGGGAACGTCTTGCGAATGTTTGGAGGTGGTAAATTTTGCCTCCCCCATCTAGAACTTCCTCCACCTCTTCCATGGTACCCTAATCCAGCAGATCGGGACCTCTGAGGAGCTTCAATGGGGTTTTGAATACCCTGACTTCTTCTTCCAAGACCATGGCCAGGAACAAAACCATTCCCGACCATCACCTTTCCTACCATAAGAGCAACATTTGAAACTTCAGGAGTGGGTGGTGATGAATCTCGAGAAGCTTGTATAGTGGATACCAATTCAAACGAGTAGTAACTTGATTCGAATTCAACATCCCGCTCCACATAAGGGATGCCCGTCTCATGGTAGATTCGATGATCCTCCTCTCCATAGACAGTGACTAGCTTCCCTTTGATCACGAACTTCACAGCTTGATGCAGACTTGAAGGTACTGCTCCAGCAGTGTGAATCTAGGGACGACCTAGTAGAAAATTAAATGCAGTAGGGATATCCATTACTTGAAAGGGGATATTGAAAACAACCGGTCCTATTTGCACATCAAGATGAATCCCTCCGAGCACCTCATTCTCTGTTCCATCAAAAGCTCGCACAAAAGTCTTTGCAGCATGTATCTTGGATGGGTCTACCTTAAGACGGTGAAGAGTGGCCAAAGGACATATATTTAGGGCAGACCCATTACCGATGAGCACTCGAGACACATGAGAAACCTTGTACTTGACTGATATGTAGAGTGCTTTATTATGCCCCCTACCCTCAAGAGGGAATTCCTCATCAGAAAAAGCAATCATGTCCTTGAGAAGGACCGATCCCACAAAATTCTCCGGCTTATCCGCCTCAACCGTTTTGGTACATGAATTTCACTCAAGCACCTTCATCAACGACTTTTGATGCACAGAGGATGTTTGAAGGAGCTCGAGTAAAGAGATCTGAGCGGGCATCTTTCGCAATTGCTCGACCACATTATACTCACTTGCTTTAATCACAGCCAGAATTTCTTTAGCTTCTTCATCAGTAATAGGTTTTGTGGGTTGATCATTGGCTTGAGCGTAAGTGTGACCAGACCTCGTAACAAGGTCAACATTTAGGTCATAGGACCAAGGCACTGCTTTGTTGTCGACATACTTGTATGGTTGGGGTATCTCGATCACAATCTCCTCATCAGATGCATCTTCTATCGGGGGCATATCCACAAGCAACGGATCTACTTCTTCCTTGCCATCATCGAAAACAGCCTGCTCCTTCTCCCAATCAATAATGATGTGGAAAATGGCAGAAACTATATAGTTACGGTCAGCATAAAGGATGGCACCGTTATCTACCATTTTAGCAACCCTTTCTCTCATCAGTGATAATGAAATGTTCTCATGACGTGGATGGTATCCAGCTCTCACTAGCCCATTATAAGCATCCACAACCTGCACCTTCGGCTTCTTGATTCGATCGTCAACATGTTCGAAGATAGCATTCACCCTATCTTCATGCTCCGGTAGAGGATTCTTCTTGACATTTGGTTGGGCAGTGTTGAAGGCAAACGCCTTGGTGTCCAGCAAGTTTTGGACCTTATGCTTCAAAGTCATGCATTCATCAGTCGAATGTCCTACTTCCCCCGTATGATACTCGCATTTCTTAGAGGGGTCGTAGTTAGAAAATTCTTCAGCATTAGGTCGCTTTGGCTCATAAGACAGCAATTCCTTCTTTTGAAGGACCTTTAAGACTTGGGACAGAGAACCAGGAAGAGGAGTGAACTGCCTCTTAAAAAACGGTCAAGGTGCGGTCGGTCGGCCTCCGCCTTGTTGATTCTTAGGGAGATGAACAATCGGAGGCTTGTCAGACTGTGTATATGCGGCGTTGACTTCCGTGCTAGGTTCTTTGTCTTTCTTCATGGTGAACCTTTTGCCTTGATGGGTTGGTTCAATGAACCATCCATCTCTTAACCCAACTTCGATTTGTTCACCTACCAAGATAAGTTGGCTAAAGTTCTCAACGTACGGGCTAGCCATCCGGTTGTGAAACTCAAATGGGAGAGTTTTAACGAACAACTTCATCAACTCCTTGTCAGCAAGCTCCGGAGTGACTTGAGCGGCCAGATTTCGCCACCTCATAGCATACTCCTTGAACGACTCACTCTTCTTCTTCTCCATCCGCTTAAGATCCTCTCGAGAAGGTGTAATATCCATGTTGAACTTATATTGCTTGAGGAATGCATCAGTCACCTCATTCCAGGTGTCAAGGAGGTTTACATTCTTCATTATATACCAGCTCTGTGCAGGCCCAGTCAAACTTGTATGGAACGATTGAATC
Organism: Eucalyptus cloeziana; assembly: GCA_014182715.1. Lineage (NCBI taxonomy): Eukaryota > Viridiplantae > Streptophyta > Magnoliopsida > Myrtales > Myrtaceae > Eucalyptus > Eucalyptus cloeziana. The sequence continues at coordinate 28,139,736 of CM024634.1, read as the reverse complement.
ATGAGTGGCTCATTCTTGACATATTGGGCCATGCGTACGTGGTACATCCGCAAATGAGCTTTTGGGCAGGAAGTACCATCGTATTTCTGAACTTGGCATTTTGAACTTTTTTGGCATCTTGACCTTCTCATAGACAGACAAGTCAAACGGGAGTGAGCTTTGTGACTCCTGCAATTGCTTCACCTTCTCCTCGAGTTTCGCAACACGCTCATCTTGCTCCGTCTTAGGGACGTTGTCAATCTTAGCCTTTACGGCTGTGACCAACGGTGGGTCATCTTCTATCGCAGGCATGTCGTCATCAATCATTTGGGCCTTGTTTGTCGGCTTTGAAACTATTATCTCGGGGAGAGCAGGTGCAGGAGTCGGATTCGCTTGGAGAGATTGGAATTGATCCGTCATAAACTGTATAGAAGCAAGCACTTGTTGGAGTTGAGTCTCCACAGCGGACATACGATCACGCATTTCATTTTGGTCGGCCATTCTAGCTCTCAAACGCGTGATTATGGGCGAACGTGAGGGATCCGTTATCACCTAAATTGAGAAATGAACAAAAGTAAGTACCCCATATGAAGTACGCCGGTCCATGACAAAGGTCTAACACTTTTATTCATTAATGAGATTTTTCTAATATTAACAAATGTAAAAACTTTGAAGTGTCCTAAACAAATGAACTAGGAAAATAAATGACTTAACTTTCTAAACATTAATCTAGAAATAGCAAGATTGATTCAAGCACTTTATCTAGCTTGATCAATATACACTTGGGACGCCATTCGACGCAATCGCTTGTTCTCCTCTTGAGCTTTTTCAGCAACTCTTTTGAGGCGTTTATTCTCAGCACGATTGGTAATCTTCAGCAAGACCTCTGGTATCTTTGGAAGCAGCTCCTCTGGAATCTTGTGTTGTTGCATGTACTTAGTCGAGGCATAGTACTTCCTTTCTTTACCCTTCAGCTCTTCCTCGGGCCATTTGAGTTTTCGTGGATGGCACATGTCCCACATTGATTTGATAGTGAGAATAGAGTCTTCATGGTCTCAGTTTCCATCAACAAAGCTGACTTTGAGTGGATCTGCTTGTAATGTCGGGGGAAGCTCTTGCACGACTTGATACTGACAAGTCACTCTAGTCGGATAGTATTCCAATGCTCCAGTGAATCCCAATAGAGGGATTGGGCTAACACCTCCACATGAGAGTCTCGCCACACGAACTTGGAACCATTTAGCATGCCATAGGAAACCCTTGGAAGTTGGTTTTTTCATGAAAACTAGCCACCTAGAATAATGGTAATCCGGTGCATGTTTTTGGTTATTCTCAAATTTTAAAATAGGGTGATTAGAATCACTAATATCATATATAGTCATTAAACCACCAAATCCCTTTATATGAGAAAGAAACCAAATTTGCAAAAGCTCGAGAGAAGAACGGAAGGTCTTATCACCACCTCCTTTAAATCGAGTGAGGGAAAGAAAGGTTTCGGCTAGAATGGTGTTTACAAAATTTTTCCATTCCATCACTTGCTTAAATAAATGAGCCATCAAAGGGTTAATAGCATTCTTGCAGTAAGGAAAGATTATGAACCCAAAGAAAGCTAAAAGGAAAACCCTACGTATTTGAAATGAAGTACCATTTTCGAAACATTCTTTTAGAAAAGATAATGGACAAGTATGGCGGTGAGCCTTCAAAACTTTTCTTATTTTGTCCTCTTTGATTCTTAAAAAATCAGATAAGGCCACAACGGGATCAATTCCAATAGGTGGACTAATCAATTCAGCTTCCAAAGATTTTCCCAGGGCAATGCTATATTCTTCCAAGGTGGGAGTGAGCTCATGCTTACCGCCAAAGATAAAGGTGGAAGTCTCGGGGCACCAACAGTGGACAAGTGCTTGGATGATACCGCCATGGATGTTGATACGCAACAGTGGAAGTAGTCGAGCTATATGTGACTCTACAAATTGGCGGCTAGCTTGGTCTAACTTGTTCCACCAAGTGCTAAGCTCATCCTTTGGAGGGAGAATAATTCGAATGTCCGGCATCCCCATTGTATATTGATCAAGACTCAAGACAATCCTAATGCCATGGACCGACAAAATAATGCAATAAAGTAAGTAAATTGCAAAGGCAAAAATTTAGAGAACTTACTTTACCAATAAGGGGCAATCACATAGACATGCGCATGGTAAGTGATTCGATTTCTAATCTATAAGGCTTAGCAAGGTGAAGCCACAAGGATGATCGGACTAGCCACGGGCTTGTGGACTATGTCGGGTCCTCATGACTCCGGCTTGGTCAAAGAGCTGACCCGGGTCGCGGGCATGCAGACCGAGGTGGGTACTCTTGACACCATAAAAGAAACTTCAGGATTGAGATGAGCGACTTGTACCGCGAGCATGCGGTCGGAGTGGTATCCATTTCAACACCATCCTAAATGATCCTATGCAGCCCAGGTCCGGCGGCAGGTTGTCTCTGCAAAAGTGTAGTGCAAATGTAAAGCATGCACAACAGTTTATATCAATCAACACTTCAACCTGAAAATAAACCATACTTCACCTCCCTACAAAACAAAGGTTAACAAACACTTCCCCTTATACCTCCCAATCTGCAAAAACATTTAACACCTTAAATGTTAGGGACGTACCTGGAATCCTTGCTGCCAAACAAAACATTTTTCAAAAGAAAAGAAAACTGGCTTAAGTCCACTAAGAGTTTTAACTCAAGTCCCCAGCGGAGTCGCCAAGCTATCGCGACCAATTTTCGGGGCATGCCACCTAAAATTAGGCTAATGGATTGCTAAGCCTAGACTTAGCTCGGGCTCTCCCAAGCCCATACCAACTCGCGATTTAAATTTAAATATCTAACATTCAAAAGGGAGTCGTCACTAATCAATTTGTGGTAGATCGATTAGACACCTAAGTAAAATAATGGGAAAATCATTTTACTCCTACAAACCAGAGATTTGTGAGTTCGGGGACTTGATTACGTTAGATTTTGCTAACGCCATTTCGGTACCTTTTCTTTTAAAAAAAAATGTTTGGCAAACAGCTTGAATTAATTTCATTTTCCTAACGTGTGAAGTGATCATACGAGTGCGCAAACCACCAATTTAACACTCAAGAAAACAAATAAAATAATGCAGGAATTACCTCAAAGCAACGAAAGCATCTGCGTTTGTTAGATCAAAATTCACATCAACAATCTTAGATATGATTTCTAATTAACAAGCAATCACTCAATTTTTGCCTTCACTTTTTAATGAGAATATAATCCATATGCAATGCAATGCTTCTAATCTAATATGAAATAATATGGCATGGCAAAATGTCTTAAACTATATGAATGATTTTAAAAAAAAAACTAATGATTTTTAATAAACATGCAATAATTAAATATGCAATCTAAGTTAATCAAAATGATCTAATTCTAATGACGTGCAATTTCCAATTAAATGAACCTAATAATAAACCCTAAAATGGCATGCGTTTCATGGGTCTAATTCTATATGACGTGCACATGAATTTTCTATTCTAAAAATGCAATATATTCTAGAAATTGAAACTAATTTATCCTAAGACAAATTTTAAGAAATTCGAAATTAAGGAAAATGCAAAACATAATTATCTAGATTAAGATTCTATCTAGTTTATATTAAGGATTAGGTCAGACTAAATCCTAATTTAAACTAAGATATTATCTTAACCTAGCAAGTTCTATCTTAAGATGCAAAAATCAATCTAGACTCAAAATAAAACACGTAATTTATTCTAATATGCCATGACGTGCAAATAATGCCTTAATTCCTAATTTTTTTATGAAATTCGAAATTAAAATTAAACATGCAATTTAGATAATAAAAAAAAACTAACAATCCTAAATGAATGCACTTTTCTTTTTCTTTTTCTTTTTCATGATTCAAAATAAAAATCCCTATTCTAAACATGCAAGATAATTTAAAAAAAAAAAAAAACAAACCTAATTCTAATTCAAACTTTTTTTTTTGATTTTATCTTTTACGAAAATAAAACTGACTCAAATACCACGACATCAAATCAAACAATATAAGATTGATATTCAAAAATTGGTGAACCATATCTCGCGCATGAGATCGGGTTGTCCAATTTTAAAAATTAAATCGCGAATCGAATCTCGAGCATGAGATCGGATTGTCGATTTTTGTAAGGAATTGCGAGTCGGATATCGGGCGCGAAAATCGGACTAACAATCCCTAATTTGAGGGGCACTTTCATGTCGGAATACCAATCATCTATTCATGAGTAACTCTAAAAAAACAAAATAAATAAATTAGAATAATAAAAAAAGTAAATAAAAAAGAAAGAAAAAGCTACCTAATTGATTTTTCCCTTTTTTTTTTTTTTTTTTTCTTTTTTTGTTTTTTTTTTATTTCGCGGGCAGAATAAGCTACGGCAGAAACTTCGCTTCGGGCAGCGGGGCACGAGGATCAGGCGGTAGCATCGAATCGCATGGGCGCGTCAAAGGGGTCAGCGGATCCTTGGCTCCTGGGCAATGGGCAATGCTCGGTGAGGCGGAGCGGTGGGTCGTGGCAAAGCGTCCGATTCACCGGTCGTCTGCGCTTCCGCGTGCTCTGGGGTGTTGTCGGGCAGAGAAGTCTCGGCTGCAGGTCTCGCGACTGCTGTGAGCGAGGCAGACGAGGTGAGGGAGAGCTGTCAGTCTGGTGATGAAGCGAGCAGCAAACTCCGGTGAGTGTCGGGGGCTGAGTTGAAGCAGATCGAAAAAAAACCAGCTTGAGAGGGAGAAGAAGCACAGTAGATGTCCTTTCCCCTTGCAGCCGCACGCCTCTTTCCTCTCTCTTCTGCGTTTTGCTTTTTACTTTTTGTGCTTGTTTTTCACCCAACAAAGAAAAAAAAACAAAGCAAAACCATAAAAAAAAACAAGAAGCCCCCTCCCAAAATTACTCGCACACATGGCCTTTTATAGGGAAAATTTAGGATTTCAATTTCTTTTTTCAAAATCAACATCCACAATATTTTTCAAAAATTTTTCACTTATTGATATCGATTCAAGATTTCGATAAGATTATTCTTTAATTCCAAATCTTGCAAAGACAATCCGCAATATTTCGTCATATCCAGCCAAAAAAATCATCATATCTCGGAAAAATTTTGAATTTCTAATTTCCCACAAGATAATTTTTGATCATTTAAAAATAGGCTTGGCCAACTAATTTAAACATATCCGCCACCGATTCAATAAAAAACAAAAAATGCAAATAAAAAATAAATGCAACATAAATCTATATGCTATGAAATTAATAAAATTAACCTCCTAATTTGCTATGCAATAAATAAATAAACTAAATTGCCAAAATTTAGGTGTCAACACCAATAAAATCACTTGAGTTTTTCTGGAAATTCTTCTTCTTGGAAGAAAGTGAGAGGATGATTAAATGGATATTTCCGGTGTAAACCATTTGGCCTGAGGAAAATACCACCATATTCACTATAGATATGGAAGTGATATTGCCACATAAGTCTTCCAAAATTTTCAACAAGGACATTATCTTGGATAAGCCTAGGGATTTCTAGTGGATATGAATATGAAGGCCATTTAGGCTTGATTTCTTTGGCCTTGAAACCACCTTGGATTTTTTACCACATACATGTTTATGGACGTGGTGGCTGCAAATTTTTTTGGTCTAGGCAGAAAATTAGCAAGTATATCTTTTCTACAACCAATGTGGGATAAACCCCAACAATCTCCCCCTTCACACATCTGGCTTAGGTTGGAGGCTGCAATAACCCCCCTCCGAATGACTGTTGGGTCCAGACTTGTTAGTAACCTAGGCTCTGATACCTCAAAGTGACTATTGAGTCTAGACTCATTGGTAACCTAGCTCTGATATCAGTGTTGGGTGGTCTTGGGCCTCTCCCACCCCAAAAGTTAGCTCGAATTGATCACTTGTCCCTTTCACAAATGATGTGGGATAAACCCCAACATGAAAGATGGTGAGATTAGTGGTGAGCCTCTAGCAACGACCGCACTTAAACCGCCACCGCACCTTCCCTAAGCCAAGCCTGTAAACCCCCTGTCTTGTTTTTTTTTTTTTCTATTTTTCTAGGCATGCTAGGCCAGAGCTTGTGGCCGTTCGGCTAATGCGAACTTCGACCCCCATCTGTCCTTCGATTTGCTACTGTAGGTGTTGTGGTTTATCCATCAAGAGTCCTAACTCGGGTTTGGATCTCAATCAAGCTGAAAAACTCTCGATTTTGTAGCGTATACCATATGTTCGATGCAATGCCTCAACAAGATTTAGTTTTTATGCCTTTGCTTCGGCCAAAACCGAGCATCCTTGGGTTGATTCACATTGTTGACATGATGTAGTTGTGTTTGGCGTTGTGGGTGTCGGTCGTTTGGGTTGTTTCGTAGAGTCCCCTTTATTGTCATTGCCTTTTTTTTTTTGTTTCTTGCTCATTTGCAGGGGAGGAAACCATTGATCGGCAGTGTCACAGCCGCCTAGGATGAACGCCTAAGCTGAGGTGATGTTGAGACGTGCTTTCAATCTAGCGAAGACAAGCGAAGCCTCCTGCCGCGGTTGTCTCCATTGCAGCAAGAGTAGCCCTAAGCAAGGAGCAAAGAGGACGCAAGGGGGATGTTGGGTCGGCTAGGTCAGGCTGGCTCACAAGTCTAGTCAGCCCAAGGGTTGTTTTGCATAGGCCTAAGAAGATGTTAGTGTGTTTTGTTTTTTCAAATTATGTGCTTGGATTTTTTATTTTTTTTTAAAGAGGAGAAGCCCTAGTTGGGCCCATGCTGCAAGCCCATCTGAGTTGGTAGTTGATGAAGCGGGCCGGTCCCAACCTAGGAATTTGACCCGGTTAATTTTTATAATATTATTATTTTAATAATAAAAAATAGAAAAACCCAAAAATATTTTATATTCCCCAAAAAATCAAAAATGCCTAAAAGATGATTTTTATTCTTCACAAATGCATGGAAAATCCTCAAAAATCTAAAAGCCTTAGGTTGAGTTTGGTGGTCATGATAAAATTCAAGATATAATCAAATTTATTCCATCATGCATTGGTGCCTACTCAAGATAAGATAAAATCGGATATAAATGGGAAATAGACCGGATAAAATTATCCCATGGGAGAGGTGAGATAAAGAATGATATGATTTCCAATAACTATAATAGGAAAGTTTTTTTCTCAAGTAACAAATTTCTTAAATTAACGAATAAAGATTATATTTCAATATAAATAATATTTGAATTCTAATATAATAAATTCAAAATAACAAAAAATAAAAATTTATTTTTAAAATTAATCTTAGTTTTATTTATATATTTGAATTTAATTATATCTTATAATATAAATTCAATATATAAATATATATTTATTACATATTTTAGGTGTTTTAGTATTTTAGGTATATTAGTACAATTTTCTATTTAATAAAATCTTATTAGAGAATGATGGAAGGGAAGAAGAAATTAATTAAAAAGAGGGGAAAATAAAATAAAATAAAAATAAAGTAGACAAGAGTGTCATGAGATATTTTTACCATCTCCATTTATAAAATTTGTGATTCATATAGGCATTTATACCAAACAATGTATATAATATGATGTAAATATATCCGATTTTATTTTTACAATCACTAAACAATTGATAAGATATAACAAAATCTCTTAAATTTCATATCCTATCTCATTTAGTCATATTCTAGTTACAAATCCGGACAACCAAACGTAGTCTTAGGGTTTAAATAAGATTAGGTATCAGAAGGGCGTTAGTTGATCAACTTAGTTTCTCTAGTTGTGCAAGAGTAAAATATTTCTCCTAATATTTTACTTGGATTTTAAACCGACCCACTCAAAATTGATTAGTAACGACTCCTATTTAATATTGACTTACAAGTTAAAAAACTCAAATCATAAGTTGTGAATTGGTGGGCTTGGGAGAGTTCGGGCTAAGCCTAATACTTAGCGAGCCATTAGCCTCCGCATGCCCACACGTGAGGGCACTAAGAAGGAGTTCGTGACAATCACTTGAAAAGCATGAAGATTTAGGCAATTCAGGCAGAAGAAATTTTCCACAAGCCTGTATGATTAGATTTCCCAGAAACATGCAGTGATGTTTCGCCTAACCCTCCCAAGCAAATCAATCCTCAATTGTTGAAACAGAACTAAAATCCAAAGCTACGTCTGGAACCGGTTGCAATCTAATGACACGGCATGCGATATCTGCTGCTTCAGTGGATATGATGCAGTGTCTTCTCAGCCAATAGCACGGTTGAATATGTATTGGTGTAAATACTTCCACAAGACGCAAAATATCACTACGAACAGGACGGTAGCTTCAAGTATAACATTAGCAAAAGGCCGTCATGAATAAAGAATCCAGACATACCGGCTTGCCTTGATTGAGGTCGACATATTAAACAGCAAAGACAATTTTGATAATTCATTTGCACCTTTTGTCTGTGTCATCATGTAAAACACTAAACAGAGCCCACACATGAGCGAGATGGAGACTTGGAAGTCTCGAGCACTTTTTTTTGCTACACATAAATCTAAAATGTACTAAACAATGTTCGTGGTGAGGCGATACTGGGTCAGATGATTCAATCTAACTTCATTTGATTGGGGTTGTATGGAAAACTGAAGCTGTTTCTGGCAATAACTGAGCCTAGAAGGAAAAAGAACCAAAAAAATTTTAAACCTATTGCTCGACTACCAATTTAGTCCTAAACTTTTCAATTAGATCAATTTAGTTCTAAATCTTTTCACATTGGTATCAATTTGGTCCATCTGGTTAATTTAAGCCGAAAATTGGTGACGTGGTCCCCAGTGATCCTATGTGGCATCACCAGTGCTAATGTGAACATTTAAAATCATTTTTCAATAATTTTTCAATTTCTTTTTTTTTTAAACTCCTTTTTTTTCCTATTCTTTTTTCTTTGGCCTATGGGTAGGGACCAATCATAGGTGGGGGCCGGCGAGGGCGTCGTGGCCCTTGTGCCAGGGCAAGGGCGGCCATTGCCAAATCGGGCAAGGGGCAAGGGCTCAACCCTTGCCGCCTAGGCATGGGCAACCCTCGTTGAATCTGGCGGAGGTAGGGTGATGAGGGTCAAGCCCTCACCCACGCTGCAAGGGTCTTGCCCTTGCCAGATCAGGCGAGAGCCATGATGCCCTCGCTAGTCCCTCGCCTATGGTCGATTGCTGGCCATGGCCAATACCAGCCATAGGCCAAAGAAAAAGAATGGGAAAAAAGGAAAAAGTAATTCAAACATAAAAAATTATTTTTAAATTATTTTAAAAAATGTCCACGTCAACACTAGAGATGCCACGTAGGATTGCCGGTGTCTACGTCATCACTTTCCAGCTTAAATTGGCCGGATGAATTGAATTAATATTAATGTGAAAATTTTTATGACTAAATTGACCCAATTGAAAGGTTTAGACTGAATTAGTACAAATACAATAAGTTTATGACTTTTTTGGTACTTTCCCCGAGCTTGGAGCATCATGATGAAGAATGCATCTCCAGCCTTAGTAAAGTTCCGGCAAAGGATTATTAGGAGTAGCAAAAAATTTCAGCACAACAGCTATAGTTAAGAGAGAGACAAATGATGATAAGGCAAAGGATCAAACAATGTGTGACTGAGGATAATGGTATGCAACACACTGGTTCGAATTTTTTAAAACAAGTACGATTGTAGTCAAGTCGATTCATTACGAGATTTGCCGTTTCTTTATCGCAGGAGGGAGGAGGAGATAGACATGACATGGAAGTGCGACAAATGTTAAGACACTAAGGATTACCTGCACTGCACATTAAATCCATTAAACTGTTAGCTGAAACTGCTTCAGATTGAGACCAAGAACAATTTTCGCAGAGCTAAGATGCTTCCTGTTTGCTTGGAAAAATAATTGCACAACTCATCATTGAATTTCCCTCAAAATACGAACACAAAACCTCATAAAAATAGCCAAATTGCTCTATGCAAACCGTGGTGCTAAATTTATCTATAACAATACGAGCTTTAAATAGTAGTTTGATGGGCATTGGAAAATTAAAAAAATATTTAATCATTAGGTTCATTAGAATTTGGCCCAATAATTGGCTTCATTATAAGATGCTAATGACATATAATTCAAGCAGATACAACTCTAACGTAGAGAAACGTGATTAGCAATGCAATCCTAGAACCATATTCAATTTTTTGCTAAATAGGAAATGCAAAAATGTAGTGTACACATTTTGTCGAGGGTCAAATTTCCAAAGATAGCGATGAATTTGATCCCTCAAATTTAAAAACCGTGATTAACAACGTTCGAACTATAAACGTGTGGGTTGTCATTGTCGATTTAACTTTTACCATACGCCTATTGCCATTCTTTAAATTATAGAAAAAAGTCTTTCATGGTTGCCTCAGGGTTAACTTGGTCGATTCACGGTTCCCATGTTTCTTCTCTTTGATTGCATGAAATCCATGTCCGCTTCCAGCAGCAACTAGAACCACTGGCTATCTCACCTCAACTACCAATTCTCTTGTTCGAAGATTTCCTAAATGATTAGCAAGAGTGAGGGCGGGCGAAAGAAAATGAAATATTTTGTCAAGCTTTCTATAGATTGTTCAACTGATGAATTAATGTATCGTGATTGGATCAGAAAGGATATGTCTAAGTAGCGTGACAAATTCTTTTTTTATATTTGATATAAATTGCTTATTTAAAGACTTGGTTATAACCGGTCATGTTACTCATTGAAATGAATATTGTGTAAAGCTTATCTTTTCTCCCTAACATTATTCTTAAGATTGAAGACCACGTGTTTAATATCCTGCTTTTGCCGAGTCCCGCACGTTACGTTCACTGCGTAAGATATGGTTTGCATTATATAAGGAGTTCAAGTTATTGTGCTTATTACGATTGCCAAGTGACGGAATGATAACGCCGAAGGTGTTGACCATTGCCAAGTGACGCATAAACACGGGACCGTCAATGTGCATGTATCACTATGCTTAATACCATAGGATATGAGAGAAAATAATTTCTTTTCTCATTTTCGAAACACTATTTTTCTTGTATAATGAGAGAAAATAATTTCTTTTGTCGACTTGATTTCCTTTTTCTGTATTTTTTTTTTAATTCTAAGTGTCGGCTAATTTTTCATGGGGAGCGTCTCCGCGGTGACATAACCGGGGCCATTGCCGCCGCAAATGGTTTGGGAACAAAGCAAGAGAGCATCATGGTCATAAGGGGTTGTAATGAGAATTTATTTTAAAAAAAAAAATCATTATAGAAACAATCATTTGAATCAACAACAAACAGCTTTTTCCATTCCTTTTCACCCCTTTCTTTGGCATGGAAAATCACCATCATCATCATGTCGGAGAAGAGCTGCGTTTCGGCGGATGTATGATCTTTTGTTTGATCCTCTACCACCATATCTATTATAATTACTTTTCCGATCTTTTCCCGACCCGACACCGCTTCTTTGCTTTGCTTCAGTTTGTCGATGCATTTTTCGTCCCTCCAATTGTGCAGTGCCCACTGCATACAGACAGGTTTTATTCAAACTAGTTGGAGTTAAAGTTCTTATAGGCATGGCAATGTAAAAAAAAAAATGTCCATAGGTAAAGTTCTTCTCGTTCACCCATTTACCAAGTTACCAATATATGCACTAAAATGGAGTACTTCCCATGTGACTTACCAGATGGACTTCCGATGCAAGTATAATCCATGTAAGACTTGCACATAATTTCCTATCACATAGTATTAAAGAGAGCCATGTGAAGTATATCAATATTAATTGATCTATAAATTAGTATACCAAATGATTTGAATAGCTATCAATGGTCATTTAAATGTGTGGGACCTAATTCTGGTCATAATCTAGGTTATGTGTAGAACCAAAATAATTTGATAAGTAGATTTTAACTGAAACTATGAATTACCTATGTCATTTGAGTCCCTAGATAGTTTTTTCTCACTGTAAGATTTTATAGAATCATTTTCGACTTCTTTAAAAGTTTAGGCTATTAGATGAATGCATAATTTAATATATAAATATGATAATTCTCTCCGTCATGCTTAGGCTGAAAACGTAGTTTTAATATTTGAATATTTTGACATCCATAGCCCCTGACTTAAACATAAATGCATAGTACTAACCTTGAGTAAGATTGCATCCGTGGGGGAATCTCCACAAACATGTTTCCTCCGAAGAACTTCAACCTCTCACTTCCAGCCAAACCATCCACCACGTGCGGCTTATCGAACGCCGTGCACTTCAAGTGGGGAAACGCGTCCGCGATGGCCCTAGCCGGCGTCCCCAACCCACCTGCCACGTTGACCACCGAGTTCCCCCCTCAAACACTCCCCCAAATGTGCGGCCCACCACCATCCCTATCAGTGTTGCATCGTTCACCATCGCCTCATTGAAATAGCTGTTGACCTCGGGAATGCGCCTTGTGATCTCCCGCACAGGTACGCCATGTACCATCTGGAACGACGATTGCGCGACATCATCTCCACCCCCCAACCATGCGCTCAGATTTTGCCACGGCGCCACGGCGAAAGGTTCGAGTATGAAGAGCGGGAAGGGCACGAGGCTCGAGGGTTGTGCTTTGCGAGGAGTCAGTACGCACCGATTAGCGTATAACCCGTTTGCTTATCCGCTTCTTCGGGGTCCCATAGTTCGAACAGGCCGGAGTGGACGAAGACACACATGAGGCGATACTGAATCTCTTTCAATCTTAAAAGGTTAAGTAACAAAGAAATCCACTCAAAGCAAGGATTCGAATGACAATCATCCAAAAACAATATAATTGTTTCCAAACGAAAAACTGCACTTATGAAAACTAGCTTTGGTTGCATGGGCAACTAATTCAAAGGGAGATTATGATCTAGTAATTCAAACCATGATCAAATCTTCTTGAAGTATTCATGTCCAGTGGGTTGATTGGAAGAATGATCCTCTAAACATTATCCAATGGTCAACTTGGTGATAGAGGAGGATAAAAGGAGATTATGGTGTTGCAATGTAAACAAGATCGTGAATTTGAAATTCGAAAGTTCAAAAAGAACCTCACATTATGCACTTGTCTTTGTGATTTGTTATTAAAATTTCTTAGAGGCAATTGACCATGCGAATTAGAGAAAACAATCACACATATTTGAGAAGTGAATACTCATACTCTATAACTTCTTATTGATTTTCTAGTGAAATTCAGCCATTAGACAGTCAGAATGGGAAAGTGGATATAGTCTTGCAATAAGCCAAACCACTTTAATTACAGTGTGCAAATCCCTTGAATTGTCTATTGTTTTATGTGATAGCATACTGCACACAAGAGAATCTGATCACAGCATAGTTTCTCTTCAGACTTTGTTCATTCGTAATAGGAATTTTGACTGTTTTAATTCCATTTTTATTTGTTAGGTCCGTGCATAATGACATATTCATCCTTTTCTAAGTGATAGTGTTAGCCACTCAAAAATAATTTTTGTACTGACCAACCAAAAGTAGCTGTATTAAATTATTTATGATTAGATTAATGTTAAAATAGTGAATACTTAGGCCTTGAATTATTAAATGCAATGCTGCATGTTTATTGCAACACTCACAAGAGTAGCATCAGTACACGATCACAAAAAGCCAACAGCCAAGTCAAGTTATTACCCAGAACAACGACAAAGGAAAAGAAGAAGAAGAACAACCCAATCATCAAGGATAAACCTCAATGAGGGACCGAAAACCTAATACATGATACATCTTATAACCTCCAAAGCCGGCATCGAAAAAAAGCTTTGCCCATTCCTTTTCGGTCCTCTCTCTCGATGCATGGGCCACCATCATCGCTATGTCGAATGCAAGCTCCAATTCCATAAACTTCTCATCCTTGGCATTGTCATGGTTTTTCATAACTGTTTCCACGATGATCACCTTACCTACTTTGTCCTTGGTCGACGATATTGCTGATTTGCATTGCTTCAATATCTTAATACAGTCTTCATCGTTCCAATCATGCAAGACCATCTGCAATGTTTCATTTTTATTGATGAGATTTACAAACTCCTTAGGTTTTTTTTTTAATGGACTTGTGATAGTCTAGTAATAACGCCCTTGCTATTTCCATAGAAGAAAATAAATGAGAGAACCATTAGTAGTTTGCGTTGACGGCATTAACAGGATTTCGAGAAGAAGAGGAGCGTAACACAGCTTGACCCTCAGGCTCGGCAAGTATTGTCAGATTCGTAGGACCAAAACTATCTCAGCTCATAACGGTCGTCGTAAGCCGATTGAAAATGCTCTGTAATCATGATGCCTATAAATTCTAAAGGAGTACTTGACATATTCAAACCACTTGTAATTATTGTGCGATGTAATTAAAATATCTCCATTAAGTTAAATTCAATGAGGATATCAACAAATTATGTGTTCCTTACTTACCTTCAACATGATTGCGTCAGCAGGTGGAATTCCCTTGAACATGTCTCCTCCAACATACTTCATGTTGTTACTTCCTGGTAAGTCGGCCACCACATGTGGAAGATCGAAGACGGTGCATTCCAACGTGAATGCATCGGCGATGGCCTTGGCCATCAGCCCCGTCCCTCCTCCGACATCAACCAGCGAATTTATGCCCTCAAACACCCCAGCGCACTCATTAATCACCACGGTCGCCAGTAATTGATTATCGCTAGCCATGGCATCGTTGAACAACTGGTTGAACTTGGGGTCTTGAGCAGCGTATTCCCACACCTTCATTCCATATGCCGTCTCAACTGCGGTACGGTCGTTGTTCAAGAACCAAGCGCTCAGGCAATCGTACGGCTTTGTGAAGCTAGGGTCGAGCATGGCCAGTACCATAGCCGCTGAATTGAAGGGATTGTCCTTAACTAGGAGCTCGGATGCGTGGTTCAGCGCGTAACCAATTTGATCACTCGGCTCAAGCCTTCTCTCTTCAAAGAAGCCGGAGTGAACAAGAACACGCATGAGACGGTGGACGCAACCGGACTTTGTTGGTTGAATTTGAAGTGCGGCAACAAGCTCGGACACAGTCGTGGGTTGGCCGTGTTTGTGGATAGCGTCTGGTATGTTTAGCTGAACGGCACATTTCAAGAACATGCCCGTGAGGTTGAATACCGAGTTCCATACGTGAGCTTGAGCTTTGAGAAGCTCTCTGGTGTGCTCTCCAGCAGGACAATCCATGTTCACCTCTCTCTTGGGTTAGCACTTAATTCAGACTCTGTCCAGGCCCGGAAAGGGTATGATGTTAAATACTGAAAGTTAACGCTAAACAAGAAGAATCTAAATTTTTTTAAAAAGGCAGAAAATGTTCGAGCTCCATTAGAATAACATATTTCCAGCTGCCCTAACCTATATACACACATACACACACACGGAAGCAGATCAAGACCGCTTCTTCTCTCTCAAACCCATAACCTCCAACAATCTTGAAAAGGAATAGCCGAGACATTGACCGTTTTAGCTCCCTGAAGTTTCCATCTGTAGCGAATTTTGGGTGATTTTGGGGCAGAAATTTCCAGCAAGTTTCAGCGACAAGGGCAGTCTATCTTAAAGCTGGCAAATTCCATCTTTAAAAGTTTGATCAAGGTTAGGGAGTTATTCAACTTTGTGGCTCGGACTCCAAGGTGCACTCTTTCTAACACTTTGCTCGATTAAAATGGACCGGACATGTTCAATTTGGCACGTGTGTTACGATACTCAAAATTATCCACTGACGGTCGATCTCGCTATCTAAAACTCTTTTGAACAAATATGAGGATTTTTTGTAGAGATTATTTTGATTTTAAATTCACTTATAGTGAGTATGAATTCAATTCTTTGATTTTAAATTCACTATGAATTCAAGCATTACCTCTCAGTTAGTTGAATTTGAGAACATGAGGAACAAGTTGAAAGATGATAACTCGATATGTCCGATAATCTCTTTGTCGGTCTTGTGTTAAGCAAGCGCCAACGAATGGAGTTCTTTCAAGACGAAATGCACAGACTGAAGGTACAGATGGGACTTGATGAATTAAAGAGGTATATTCACATTGAGGATCAAAATATTACTATGAAGAGTTTGGAACAAGTAGGACAACAAAAGTCGGTTGCCAACTTTGTTTCACACTCCAATAAACCTCGAAAAAGTTCAAGTCACCAAAGGTGAATCCTTTTACAGTTAGAGGCCAAAAAGACTATCTTCTAAAAGAAGAAGAAGGGCAAGTGCCATAAGCTGTGGAAAGTGGGGTCCTTTGGGCAACAGAGTGTAAGTTGCCAAAGAAGCCAAAAAATGACACACCACAAAATGAGGCCAATATGCTTATTAGAGGATCTGAGCCTCAAGCCTTCATTGGAATGATGAATAATGGAAAGGCTAGAGTCTCTTCTGAGTGGTGGTTGGACAGTGGCGCTACTTGTCATGCTACAAATGACAAGAACTTACTCACGAGGTCACGAAGTGAAAGACAACGTGGAAAATTGCAATGGTGGTGAGGCAAAGGTGACTCATCTTTGGAATGTAAAACGGTGCTTTCTTCGGGTAAATTACTAACTCTGAAACATGTTAGAGTAGTACCTTTACTTAAAAAGAATTTGATATCTATGAGTTTACTTGATAAAGCTGGTATGTCTTTTTCAACTATGAATAGTAGAGTAACTTTATCTGTTAACTCATATTATTTCGGTTGTGCATTCATGGTTAATGGTATGTATAGGTTGAGTTTAGATGCGATAGCATAAACCATGTGAATTCTACTTTGATTGATCCAAAGTTGTTACACAATAGATTTGGACATGTGAATTACAGGAAAATGCAACATCTAGCTAAAACTCACAACATTCCATTAGATACTTCTATTCGATTTGACAAGTGTGAAGTGTGTGCACAAGCTAAAATCACTAGAAAACCCTTTAAGTTGGTTTCTAAAAGTACACAACTTCTTGAGTTAATACATTCTAATATTTGTGACTTTAGAAATTACATTACTAAAGGTGGTCGGAAGTATCTAATAACATTCATAGACGATTTTTCTAGATATTGTCATGTCTATTTGTTGAAATCGAAAGATGAGGCGTTTGAAAAGTTTAAGATTTTCAAGTCTAGAGTAGAAAATCAACTCAACTTGAAAATTAAGAGATTTAGGAGTGATAGAGGAGGAGAATATACTATGTCAAGGTTCAAGGAATTTTGTGCTTCAAAAGGTATAATACTTGAAACCACTGCTCCTTATTCACCCCAATCAAATGGTGTTGCCGAGCGTAAGAATAGAACGTTAATTGAAATGTTAAATTCTATGTTACTTACAGCTGGCATGCCTTCCTTCTACTGGAGAGAAGCAGTTCTAACTGCTAATTACATCTTGAACAGGTTGCTGCACTCTAAGTTGTCTATAACACCTTATGAGATATGGCATAAGCACCCTTGTAGATATGATACTCTTAAGACTTGGGGCTGTATTGCTTATGTAAGCATACCAGATCCTAAGAAACCTAAGGTAGGATCTAGAACCATTACTTGTGTACATCTAGGAAGTGCAGAAGATAGTGCTGCAAATAGGTTTTTAGATCTATCTACTAACACAGTGATAGAATCTAGAGATGCAATGTTCTTCGAAAACAAGTTTCTCAGAGATCAAGACTTGAATGTTTCTGGATCTACAGATATGATTTCAGAATCTCCTATAGAATCTGAAGCAGGCCCTTCTGACTCTAATTCCACACAGTTGGCTATTGAACCAATTCCAGTAAGAGTATCTACAAGAGAGAGAATTCCCAAAAGTTTTGATGAGGATTTTGTTGCTTACCATCTTGAGGATGATCCATTCTCCTATAAGGAAGCAATGAGATCCGGGAATCTCTTGTGGGTAGAAGCCATAGATAATGAAATGAGCTCTGCTGCGGAGAACCACACTTGGCAGCTAGTAAACTTGCCAAAAGGGGCTAAAGTTATAGGCTGTAAGTGGGTGTTGAAGAAGAAACTAAATAGTGATGGATCAATAGCCAGATACAAAGCACGTTTAGTAGCTAAAGGCTATAAACAACGAGTGGAATAGACTATTTTGATGTTTATTCACCTGTGTGTCATCTATCAACTATAAGAATTCTTCTTGCCTTAGCATCTATTGAACACTTTGTAGTGCATCAAATGGATGTAAAAACAGCTTTCTTAAATGGGGAGTTAAATGAGGAAATTTACATGGAACAACCGGAAGGATATGTTATGAAAGGTCTTGAGGACAAAGTTTGTAAATTGAATAAATCATTGTATGGTCTTAAACAAGCACCTAAGATGTGGCATCTTAAATTTGACAAAGTGGTAAAGAGTTTTAGCTTTCAGTCTAGTTATTCAGATAAATGCCTTTACCATCGTTCTATGTCAAATAAGATAGTCATCATTTGCTTGTATGTTGATGATATGTTAATTCTTGGTTCCAATCATTATGTAGTGAGTGACGTGAAAGCAACTTTAGCTAAAGAATTTGACATGAAAGATTTTGGTATTGCTAATACCATTCTTGGTATGAACGTAAGCTTTAAACGGCAAGTTATCTCCCTTAGCCAAACTCATTATATTGAGCAGCTACTTTCTACTTGGGGATACGATAAGTGTAAACCGAGTGAGACACCATGTGATTATAATAACAGACTGAGTCCTAATGAAGGGACCAGCGTTGATCAGTTAAAATACTCGAAACTGCTTGGTAGTCTCATGTATGCTATGAGTTGTACTAGACCTGACATAGCCTTTACAGTTGGTATGCTGAGTCGTTTTACTAATAATCCTAGTAAAGAGCATTGGGATGCCCTTGATAGGCTGATGAGATACCTTAAACGTACTAAAGATTATGCTCTCTATTATTTTGGTTATCCTCCAACTGTTGATGGATATTTTGATGCCTCACGGTGTTCAGATATTGGAAGTAGTAAGTCCACTAGTGGATATGTATTCACTTTGGGTGGAGCTGCTATTACATGGAAATCCAAACGACAGACTTGTATTGCATTGTCGTCTATGGAATCAGAACTTTTTGCTTTAGCCTCAGCCGGCGAAGAGGCAAAGTGGATAAAGAATCTGATTATGGATATTCCTTTGACTCGACTAAAGATTAATTCTTTAAGCCTATTCTGTGATAATTAAGCGGCTGTCCAAGTCGTCAATAATACTCTCTTTAATTCAAAGAGAAGACATATGAGACCGAGACATGCGTTGTTGAATTATCGAGAGAACAAGGGGTTATCACTTTGATCGATGTGAGATCGAAGGATAACATAGCCGATACTCTCACCAAAGGTATGCCTAAAGATCGATTATTCAAAACAGTAGGGGAATTGGGGTTAAAGACTATATAGGCAAGTCTTAACTACCATTTACTTACCTTCTAAGTGTGTGTTTTGAATTATCGAATCTTCCTTTAGTGGCTACAATGATAAGCACAATATATATGTTTCATTGATGTTCATAGTTGCTGACTAATTTGAAAAGGGTGAGTTGTCTCATTCCAAACTTGATAAAGATGACTTTAACCTAATTCAAATGTTCTATAAGGGAAACTTGTGTCATTCCAAACTTGATGATAGAATTCAACTAAGTTGGACTATCCTTTTTGGTTAAATGATCTCATTCCAAACTTGATGCTAGATTATTTAACTTTAAGGAATCGAATCGTGACATTCCAAATTGAAACATAGAAACAATTGTTTACTTAAGAAGCCTGCAAGTCTTGTTCTTAATTGAAACTTGATATTACATGACTAGGTTATTGTAGGTGACTTGACTATTGGTCATGTTCTTTAAAACTAGACAATAGTTATGCTCCTACAAATAAACTTAAGTTATAAAGTTGTTGCTCTGTCCTTTTCGGTTTTCATTTTTTATTCCGCTTTTGCGGAGTTTCTAATGTGGTCATTATGGAGCCACGACTGCGTTGTCTTGTTGACTTTTCAACGTCCCGGACGCATGCTCTATAGGATGCCCGTTGTCAAGTCCCTCGCCTTCCACCATGTAACAATGCGGAAATGCAGGTTTGTCTGAGAGATAACTGATAAAAAGGCATCAAAGGTCCTTAAATTATTACAAAACGTTCCATCATATTCCCCAACTTTCTTCCCCAAAACTATATGATTTTTCTTTTCAAGTAGGTTCTTCCCTCAAAAGATAAAGAAAAATGCTTACTCGATATTAAGTTGCCGTTAAATAATGACATACCTTTTTGTCCTAACATCCCTAGGGAGCTAGCGGGTTACTAAGCAAGCGTAAATGGCTTCTCTCACGAGATAGCACCTATACCTAGAACAAGCCCGCCCAAATTCTAACTTATCACAACTTACTTTTCTCTTTCATTAATTGACTTGACCTATTTTGGAGCCTCCAATAATCTATAATGGGCCGGTTATGTGATATCCTGGATTTTCAATCCTAATTTCAATTGAATAAATCGGGCCTTTTATCGACGCGCCCATAGTGTCATTTTCTGAGTTGATTACTCATGAGATAACTAGACTATCTGGAGAAACCATTAAGGGATTTTAATGCAATAGACTTGAGAATTTGACCATGAATTGATTGCTCGACTGTCATGATCTACAAGGGTCATTATGGCACTGTCGAAATCGATCAGAGATCGGAGATAAATCGACTTGACTGAGATATGTGATCAAAGTGTGGGTGATTCCACATAATTGCAAAATACTTGTCGATTGGTACTAGACTGATTTTTCTGTCGTTTTGGTACCTGGTGCCCATAATTGAAACATCGAGATTTTCACAACAACCGAGAGTCGCTAATATGTCGAAGATGTACAATGTGACTTGAGATAAATCGATCACGGGTCAATTACACCAAAAGTTCCTAAAAGTTATCCGGTATACTAGGTCACGCTCAAAGCGCGCCGAATTGAAACTAACCGCAAATTTAAACCCAATTTCAGAAATTGAAATTTCTATTGTGTCACGAGCTATTTTGGAATGTTGACTCATCCTCCGAAGAATTTTAGAGATTCCGGGATTTTTACGAAAAATATTTTCGTACGATTCGAAAATTGAACAAAAAATTCAGATGGGCTCTTTTGAAGGGAATTTTGACATCTAAGTTGAGCTATGTGCTGATGGGAATTTATAGAATTTATGAGGAATTTTTCTTCTTCAAAATAGGACTTCGAATTGGAGAAATTGAGGAAGAAATTGAAGACCAAAAATTGTGGAATTCGGATCTAGAAGAAGACAGCAATTTTTGGCTTTAAATTGGATAAATTGGTGGATTTATTTGGCAAGAAAGTATTAGAGACCAAATGGGATAAGTTTGAATGCTTTAAGGGGACCAAGCATTTAATGAATTGGCTAAGCCTTGTTGTCTACTCCCCCTTTTTCTTTGGCTTCCCACACATGGCTCCCCCTCCATCTCCTTCTACCTCTCTTTTTGCCAAGCAAAAGCGGAATCTCTCTCTCTACTTCTGGTTTTGTTTCATTTCCCTTTTATTCTTCTTTTTTGAAGCTACTCCCTGCATCGTGTCTTCATTCAGCCCATCACCGCCTGCAAGTCCACCAAAGGAATCCCCATGCGTCCGAGTTCTTGCTCATTCGGTCAACCCCACCCAGCACCGAAGACCCTTGCAACCATTGCCTTCATTCCACGTTCTCTCTCCCTCCATGTGTTGCCAACCGTTTGCTCCACCATCGAAGACAACCCCATGTCCCTCTACCGCACGATCAGTCAACTCTAGCTCCATTGAAGACTTGATTTGTTGACCTTGCGCCAACTAGCTTCGCCCACGTATCTCCTCGGTCTTCCCCATCACCTACCAGCAAGCATCCTGAAGCTACTTCTCTCTCTTCGCTCAGTTCG
Source organism: Eucalyptus cloeziana (assembly GCA_014182715.1). Taxonomy (NCBI): domain Eukaryota; kingdom Viridiplantae; phylum Streptophyta; class Magnoliopsida; order Myrtales; family Myrtaceae; genus Eucalyptus; species Eucalyptus cloeziana. The sequence goes on along the minus strand of CM024634.1, from coordinate 28,117,901 downwards.
TTCCAGTGAAGCTTGGCCCAGCAGTCAGGCCATTCGAAGCCCACGAAGCCTTCAATTCCAAATCGGAAGTAACGCCAATTGAAGCCCATTCCTAGTTTAGTTGAAGCCCTCAATTCAGCCTTGGTTCAGCCCAATTTTGGCCTGGTTTAGTAGCCCACAACATTTTCTTGTTCAGCCCACACAATTTCGACCAGCCCATCTTCAATTCCAGCAACCCATCTTGAAGCCAGATTAAGCCCAGCCCAGCAATTTGAAGCCCAAGCGAGATCAGCCCAGTCTTGAGGCCCGCAAAGCAGCCCAAGCCCGAAGCCAAGCCCATCATTTGCTGTCGGCTTGCAAGGCCTTTAGGCCCTGTCCAAATGCTAGTCAACACGGCCGAAAATTCGGATTTCGGCCGCCGTCGCGTCGTCATCGTGGTGAACCGATCTTCGCTTTAAAACAAGTGAGTTTAACTCACTAATCCTCGCTTAGTAGGTTAATGATGCTTAGGATTGATTAGATTAAATTAAGCATGGTTTAGGTGGATAGATTAGATTAGATTAATTAATTTAATTATCTATCGATGCATGTTAAGTGAATAGTTAGTGCAATTAGGGCCTAGACGAGCTCTAGTATTTATCTAGAGTGACTCGGAAATTTTTCAGGTCCGTTTCGGCGTCCAATTAGGCATTACAGGCCTAAGTTGGATTTATTACATTTATTTAATATTTTCGTAATTATTTAATTAATTAATTATTTTTCCAGAAATTCAACTGAGATGGCCGGTGACCGAAATTTCGTGCTGATTTCAGTGGTGGTTTTTGTTTATTTAATTGAGCACTGGTGTGTGAAAATTGAATGAATTGTTGATTATGGAGATTTATTCCAAAATTGAGAAATGTTGGTATTTGATGGGAAAATGACCATGAGAGGTTGTGAGTGGACCTAGAAAATCGCTGAAGTATGGTTGTGCCAGTTGGGCCGAGATTCGCCACCGAATTTGGAATCGGTTGAGCCCAATCAGGCCGTGATTTGCCACTTATTAGAGGTTTGCCCAATCAGGTCGTGATTTGCCACCTGTTAGAGGTTGTGCCCAATCGGGCCGTGATCCACCACCTATTAAAAGTCATGCCTTTGAGGCCATGATTTGCCACCCAATAGGAGTCGTGCCTAATAGGGCTATGATCTGCCACCTAATAAAGGTTATGCCCATAGGACCGTGATTACCACCTAAAGATAGGTTGTGTCCTGAGGACCATGATTCATAATTGGGAATTAAGATGGAATAGTTGAAATGATTGGGTGATGGTCTCGATGATATGTAATCGATTGAGTCGATTGATCGATGAGTTGATCTGATTGATTGGATGAAGTGATTGTCAGTATTTATGAATTAATCTGACTTGTGGGAAGGAATTGAGGCCAAGGTAAGTCTTCTGACGCCTGATTGTGCTTAGGTAGCCCTTAGGGCATATTTTCTTCCTAATCGAGTCTCAAGAGGTTGAACTTGCTGAGACGTAGTTTCACCCCGTTGTGGGATAACATTTTCAAGTCCCTAGGTGACGGTCATGGAGCCGGAAGTCCCGGAGTTTGGGAAGGTGGAAGAAGCATAATCAGCGAACTTGTATGATTAGTTAGTCATAGGACAGTTCCTTTTGATGAGCCGAGATTTTTGTAACCAGTCTAGCCTTGTGTATAAACCCAGTTGTTTATAAAAGACTTGTCGTGGTTTGAAATTTTATGGCCCTGCTTTCCTATCCCATTGTTTTATTGTCTAGGGATGTATTTATATGCTTCTACATGCGTATCATATTAAAATGAATGGGTCGGCGATGCATCCTAGGACATCGCTATTATATTGACCAAGTAGGGATAGGCACATACTCGAAGGGTCAGGACGTGACATCCCAGTTTAGTGGTATCAAAGCATGGTTGTGAGAAATTAGAGTGATATAGTGCGATGGATATGGGATAGTAAGTAGGAATGCCTTTAAATTCATGCGGGTGCATGTTTGTTGGTAGCATCGTTTGTTGTTATCGCTCGACTTCTAATTCGGTGTTGAATTGAAAGTTAGGTTTCAGTAAAAAGACTGAGCCATGAGCGAGCAGGAGCAGAGAACTCCTAGTAAAAGGATTGTTAGGCCTACAGCTCGGGTTAGGTCACCGACTAAGATCGGTACCCGAGGAGGCCGAGGTAAAATGCCAGCACAGGCTAGCGCTAGTGGCGAAGCACCACCTCCTGTTGGTGCTGGGGTTATAGCCCCTGGTGAGCCGAGGTCAATTGGAATCGCACAAGCCCTAGATGCCATGCGAGAATTGATGGGGCAATAGGCCCGGGATCAAGCCGCCGCCTTTACTGTCGCCGTTGAAGCCGCCGCCATTGCCGTTGCTAACGTTGCCATTGCTGCCGCAGTTATTGCCGCAACTGTTGCTGCACCTGCGGCCGCACTTGTCGATGTTCCAGCTGGGAACATAGGCGCGGATAGAGAGAGACCGATCCACAAGCTGGTGGAGCAGTTTTTAAAGCTAAGCCCACCAAGGTTCACAGGTACCGGAGACCCCGAGGCCGCGTCTCTGTGGATACAAGATATGGAGAAAGCTTTTGTACTTCTGATGTGTACCGAGGCTAAGAAGGTAACCCTGACAGTTTATCAATTGCAAGGTAATGCAAATACCTGGTGGAGAGCTGCTAGAGAGGCAGTGTTTCCAAAAGGAGTGGTCCCGCGGTGAGATGCATTCCTCCAAGTGTTCAATGAACAATGCTTCTTGAGGAACGCAAAAGAGCAGAAGATGGAAGAATTTATGCGACTCCCTCAGGGGTCAATAACTGTTGACCAATATGGGGTCAAGTTTGCGGAGCTGTCTCAGTATGCTCCGAGGCTGATTGAAGACCCTGAGGAGAAGGCTCGAAGGTTCAAGAATGGCCTTCAACAAGAGTTGAAACAGTCGTTGGTGCCATTCGATTTGATTGATTATTGAGAAATCTATCATTGGGCGTAGTTGCTCGAAAGGAGCCTGAGTGAACAAGTCACCTTGTCTCGATCGAGGTTTAGTTCATTCAGAGAAGGAATTCGTTAGGGAAAGAAGCCCATGACTAGTGGTAGATTCCATGTTCCGCCCAATAGGAAGGGTGGAGTTGAAAAGTCAGGGCCGAGTCAAAATGGAATATGTCGCGCTTGTGGAAGGCGACATGGTGCGTACTAGTGCCCTCGAAGTACAGGTGCCTGTTTTGAATGTGGCCAGCAGGGTCACGTAGCCAAGAACTGTCCCCGAAGACAGGGGAGACCGCAGCAGTTGCCGCCGCCACCGATGGGTCAGATCCGAGGAGTCGCGCCATGCATCGCACGGTGGATTGAACAGACCGCCAACTCATGGATCAATTGAGTTGTGTAGCGGACAGGAAGGGCAATGTTCCTAGAACAATTTTATCAGAGTGGCACAACAGAATTTTGGTTAAGTTTATAGAACCTCAATTGTTGTAATGAAGTCATAGAAGGGAGAATTGTTGACTAGAGTTGTACATGATGATTTTGCATATGTATAACTTTGATATTATATATGAAAAGGTTTGGCTCGAGGAGCTTTTTGTTGTAATGAATTGTTGTTACATTATGACACAATTTGACCCATTAATGGATGAAAGTTTCGAATTTATCAAAAGTCGAGGAGGACCTCAATTCCGTTAATTTCATTGTTTGAGGCAACCCGTTTGTTAGTCAAGGGTTGCTAAGGTTACTTAGCGACTGTCGTGGATACAACAGCTGAAAGAACTGAAAGTGCATATGCAAGAATTGTTAGATAAGGGATTCATACGTCCCAGTACATCACCTTGGGGAGCACCAGTTCTATTTGTCAAGAAGAAAGATGGTTCATTGTGTTTGTGCATCAACTATCGCCAACTCGATCAAGTAACGATCAAGAACAAGTATCCACTACCGAGGATCGATGACTTGTTTGATCAGTTATCAAGGAGCATCGATATTTTCAAAAATCAACTTGAGGACGAGATATCATCAGCTGAAGATCAGGAAAGAGGATATTCCAAAGTCAGCATTTCATACTTGGTATGGTCATTATGAGTTCACAGTAATGCCATTCGGGTTGACAAATGCTCCAGCTGCCTTCATGGATTTGATGAACCGAGTATTTAAGGAATATCTAGATCAATTTGTAATTGTGTTCATCGATGATATTATGGTGTATTCAAGAAGTGCTGAGGAACACGAGGATCATCTAAGATTAGTGCTCCAGACCTTAAGGATTCACCAATTGTACGCCAAGTTCAACAAGTGCGAGTTTTGGTTGACTCGTGTTGCTTTCTTAGGTCACGTGATTTCAGGCGAAGGAATCTCCGTGGACCCGAGCAAGATAGAAGTAGTGATCAACTGGCCGAGACCGACTACAGTGACAGAAATATAAATTTTTCTAGGTTTGGTAGGTTATTACAGACGGTTTGTGGAAGGGTTCTCATCATTAGCATCGCCTTTGACAAGACTCTTGAAGAAAGAAGAGAAATTTATGTGGATAGACAAGTGAGAGTGTAGTTTCCAAGAGCTGAAGTAAAAGCTAACTATCGCACATGTGCTAACCATTCCATCTGGTCTTAGAGGATTCGAGATCTATAGTGATGCGTCATTCAGATGATTGGGCTGCGTGCTGATGCAACATGGCAGAATTGTTGCATATGTCTCCCGTTAGTTGAGGTCTCATGAACAGAACTATCCGACGAATGACTTAGAACTCGCGGCAATCATTTTCGTCTTGAAGATTTGAAGACACTATCTATGTGGAGAAAAATTCCAGATCTTCACAAACCATCAAAGTCTCAAGTACCTATTCTCTCCGAAGGAGTTGAATATGAGACAGCGCTGATGGATGGAATTAATGAAGGACTGCAACTGTGATATTTGATATCACCCAGGAAAGGCGAACAAGGTCGCCGACGCTTTAAGTCGAAAGTCTTCAGTCGCTCACATACTGATTAAGGAGTGGAACCTAATTGAGAGAGCTCGAGATTCAGTATTCAAGTTTGAGGTAGGCCACCTTTCGAGTCTTATGTCCACCCTCAGAATTGAACCGGATGTCCAAATCAGAATCTACGTCAACACTATTGGTGGTCTAGTATGAAGGCAAACATCACCAAACATGTCGCCAAGTGTTTAACGTGTCAACAAGTTAAAGCTCAGCATTGTAAGCCGGAAGGATTGTTGCAACCTCTTGAGATCCCAGAGTGGAAATGGGAGCATATCATGATGGATTTCGTGACCGGATTACCAAGGAGTCAGAGAGGTAATGATTCTATTTGGGTAGTGGTTGACAGACTGATGAAGTCGGCTCACTTTATCGTCATACGAAAATATCTCGATTTGAATAGGCATGTAGTAGTGTATGTGCGATAGATAGTTCATCTACATGAAATGCTAGTAACAAATTTATATCAAATCTCGACCCAAGGATTCCCAGTTTTAACAAAACACCAATGTGTTGGGATGAAGTTGGGGAGAGAGATTACAGGCCCAAAGTTGGTTCAACAATCAGTGGATGTCGTGGCAGTGATCAGAAATAGATTAAAGACCGCTCAGAGTGGTCAGAAAAGCTACGTAGATAAGCATCGAAGGCTTTTGGAATTCCAAGTTGGTGATCACGTTTTTCTAAAGGTGTCACCAATGAGGGGAACTTTGTGTTTTGGCAAGAAAGGAAAACTAAGTCCAAGGTACGTAGGTCTGTTTGAGATTCTTGAGAGAATCGGGATCTTAGCGTATCATCTTGCGTTGCCGCCGAGATTGGCGCAAGTGCATGACATCTTTCATGTGTCAAAGTTGAGGATGTATGAGCCTGACCCGACCCACGTGCTAAATCTTGAAGAATTAGACGTGGACGGCAGAGTGTCGTATGTAGAAAGCTCGGTTTAGTTTGTGGTTTAGAACAAATTATGTGTACCAAGATGGTCCCCTTAGTCAAAGTGGTCTGACAACACCATGGGATTGAAGAAGCAACCAGAGAAAGTGAGACTCGATGAGACGACGATACCCCCACCTTTTTGTTTAAAGATTGGTAAAGGTTTAAATTTCGAGAACGAAATTTTTATAAGAGAAGAAGAGTTGTGACATCCTAGATTTTCAATTTTGATTTCAATTGAATAAATTGGGCCTTTCATCGACGCGCCCATAGTGCTATTCTCTGAGCTAATCACTCATGAGATAACTAGATTATCTGGGGAAACCATTAAGGGATTTTAATGCAATAAACTTAAGAATTCAACTAGGAATTGACTACTTGACCGTGTTGATTTGCAAGGGTCATTATGACACTGTCAAAATCGATCAGAGACCGAAGATAGGTCGACTTGACTGAGATATGTGATCAAAGTATGAGTGATTCCACCTGATTACAAAATACTCGTTAATCAGCATTAGACCGATTTTTCTGTCGTTTTGGTACCCGGTGCCCGTAATTGAAATCTCGAGATTTTCATGACAACTGAGAGCCGCCAGTGTGTCGAAGATGTACAATGTGACTCGAGATAAATCAATCACAGGTCAATTGCACCAAAAATTCCTAAAAATTACCCGGTAGACTAGGTCACGCTAAAAGCGCACCGGATTGAAACTAACCGCAAATTTGAATCCGATTTCAGAAATTGAAATTTCTGTCGTGTCACGAGCTATTTTAGAAACATCGACTCATCCTTTGAAGAATTTTTAGAGATTCCAGGATTTTTACAAAAAACGATTTCGTACGATTCAGAAATTTAATGGAAAATTCAGATGGGCTCTTTTGAAGGGAATTTTGACGTCCAAGTCGAGCTATGTGCTAATAGGAATGTATAGAATTTGAGGACTTTTTCTTCTTCAAAATAGGACTTCGAATTGGAGAAATTGAGGAAGAAATTGAAGACCAAAAATTGTGGAATTCGGATCTAGAAGAAGATAGCAAATTTTGGCTTTAAATTGGATAAATTGGTGGATTTATTTGGCAAGAAAGTATTAGAGACCAAATGGGATAAGTTTGAATGCTTTAAGGGGACCAAGCATTCAATGAATTGGCTAAGCCTTGTTGTCTACTCCCCCCTTTTTCTTTGACTTCCCACGCACGGCTCCCCCTCCATCTCCTTCGACCTCTCTTCCTGCCAAGCAAAAGCGGAATCTCTCTCTCTGCTTCTGGTTTTGTTTCATTTCCCTTTTATTCTTCTTTTTCAAAGCTGCTCCTTGCACTGTGTCTTCATTCAGCCCATCGCCACCTGCAAGTCCACCGAAGGAATACCCACGCGTCCGAGTTCTTGCTCATTCAATCAACCCCACCTAGCACCAAATGTGGCATCCGGGTTTTCGTCAGACCTAGAATAAGTAATGGCTTGTCACAGATCGACGAAAGTGTCGTCGGACTGTGTTATTGGCACCACATTCAGTTACCTTTTATTATTTTCATTGTTAGACCCAGAAGTTATGTTACACAATGATCCTAGGATATACTTTCATAGTCGCGCCTTGGTTGCGTCAAGACAATTCGATCATTGCATAACCTATCGTTTCGTCAAAAGTTTCCCTACGTAACGTCACTTTCGAGGCTAACCTTTCGGCATTGCTACCGTACAAAGTGAGCTCTACATGCATGCGAAGACGTCGATTCTCAAAACTCGCAGCCACATCATCCTACTCCTTCTCTATGCGACCATCGGAGTGCCCATACACGACCATGCATGGCCATGCACGGCCATGCATTCACGCTCACCTTTGGACTTCAATTAGTTGACTTTGGGTAGTCAACCAAATGGGGTACGTCATGAATGGAGGGGCAAGTGGCAGCCCACGTTTTCCCCAGCAAACGTCGCCCCTTTTGCTACCACCGAGCCCTCTACCGTGACTAATCAACAAATGCAGCCGTGTTTCTGCATGGGAAGGAAAGCTGTCTCGGCGAGGGAGAGAACACAACATGCAGAAGCCATGTCCCTCTAGCTGCTGTTCGTCCATCTTGCTGCCACCACACCTACATGGTTGACGGAATTAGTCAACCAAAAGAGGAACAAAACCAACGAGCATGAGAGAGAGAAACCGAGAGAGAGAGCAGTGGGCAGCAGCAAGTGAGAGAGAGATAACGAGCGGGCGAGCGGGTGAGCGAGAGAGTGAACGGCGAGAGGAAAGGAAGGAGGTTGCCCCTCTGCCGTGCATGCGCGTTGCCGACGCTGATGCTGCTTGCACTTGCTGTTGCCAAGCCGTGTCCATGATCGCGAGCTTCTTGGTTTCTCGCCATCGACACCGTCGGACTTAAGGCAAGTGAAAGTCTACTACCCTATGTAATGCAATGCCGTTGTTGTCTAATGTAGTGCATTTAGATTAGAAAGATTTGAGATTTAGATGTTGATTGCTGAATTTTAGAATGATTGAAATAGATTGGGAGTGGGGAATTGAGGAAATGCTCGAGTTTTCAATGTGTGTTTCGATTCCTTTGAAATTCAATTGAAAACAGATTTTTGGTGACTACGAAACCTTTAAAATTTGATTGTAGATTGAGTTAGAAAAACCTCCTAATTTGTATGAGAAATTCTATTTACCTCGGCACCAACCTCAAATATTTTAAGAAAATGTGCGGTGCTTTCAATTTTCCTAAACCATTGAAAATCGGGTTGAATTTCGGACTTACTATACAAGTTTTCAAATTTACATATTGTTTTGATAAATGATTTGTCGTAAGTCAAGTGTGTGGGTACTTTTCTCGGGTTACCTTTAGTGGATTTTGAAAACGCTGAAGGGTGAGTTGTGAACATGGAATTTCAAAAGGAATCCAAAGGATTTCAGATGTTGTTGTTTTGAAAATATTTCAGCATTGAAAATGATTTGGTTGCCATACCATGGCTGAGATGTGATTGCTACCGTCGGACCCTCGGGTCGACGAAGCCCCCGGGAGAATGGGATGCCTAAAGGTGAGACATGACATCCTCTAGATGCCTGGGGTCCGCAGAGCCCCAGAGGTACCCCAGGAGTGTCGGGATGCCCGGTTGTATTATGATACATGCCCGGAGGATAGGGGTAACCATTCACATGGTCCTCGTGATGCTAGGTGAGGTGCAAGATGCTTGGAGGTGTAACGTAACATACTCTGGATGCCCGGTGACTAAAAACCGGAGGCTTTCGCGACGCCAGGTTGGGTGCGAATGCCCAGAGGGACGCAAACACTGGTCCTCCGGGAGAAAAATCTTTTGAGTTTTTAAAACTAATTTTCTACTGAGTTGCGCTTGATTATGGGACAAAATTGTGTGGCACGGTATGGGACATGTCATAATAGTTTTGCCTTATAATCGAGACTCGTGTGATTGAAATGATGCGTTCTGGTTTTGGAAACTACACTTGCTATTACTTTGAAAAGTTATATTGATTTGATGCATACACATTCCTTTGATTATATGTTTTGTCTATCTTGCATTAAATTAGATAGTGATGGTTATGCACGATATAGTTTAGTAGATCTTTCGCTGCTGGGTGGTTGTACTCACCCCTTTTGGGGACTAACATTTCATACTAGACAAGATGCCTCTGTTGCCCGCAATTCCCGGTACGTTTTATGGAGTCCCGATCGATTTACAGTGGGAACGGTCGGAACATCATCACCCTAAGGTGCGAGGATTGACGTTTGTACGAGTGTGAGTGATATTGATGTTCGATACCGGTCCTCCCATCGGCCCTATACTCCAGGAGTATATTGTCGTATTTGTCTGTCGGGATGGACGAACACTGGGGCTGCTGCCACCACCACCAGCAGACGGACCGAGTGGATGGATATGATCGTGAGATGGGGTCAGCAAAGGAAGGAATTTTCGGACGCCAACACTTATTGATGGACTTTATGTATATGACCGTGGGAAATGTCGGGTACTTTTGAAGTATAGCCAAGTATAGAAAATTACGGCATTTTGGTGTACCGACAAAACAATGTCCATCTAGTTATGTAAATAAAAGTGTCCGGCTTTTATCTATAAAAGTGTTTAATTAGTGTGCATTGTTTCTGAATTTAGGAAAGAGAGATGTTGGATTCGCTTCCACCATGTTTTGCGCAGGGACCAATGGAAAAGATATAGACCCCCAGACCTCATGGACTTATCGAAATCCTATGGTATCAGAGTGACAGGCTTTCGGGCCAAGAGAAAGGTAATGATGTGTGGCGATCCTAACGGATTAGGGCCGTCAGGGGTTGCCACACCAAAGACCCTTACAGCCATTACCTCCATTCCACATTCTCTCTCCTTCCATGTGCTGCCAATCATTTACTCCATCGAAGACAACCCCACGTCCCTCTGCCGCACGATTAGTCAACTCCAGCTCCATTGAAGATTTGATTGGTTGACCCTGCGCTAGCTAGCTTTGCCCACGTATCTCCTCAGTCTTCCCCATCACCCGCCAGCAAGCATCCCGAAGTTGCTTCTCTCTCTCTCCTCAGTTTGTTCCGGCAAAGCTTGGCCTAGCAGTCGGGCCATTCGAAGCCCACGAAGCCTTCAATTCCAGCCGCAGAAGCAATGCCAATTGAAGCCCATTCCCAGTTCAGTTGAAGCCCTCAATTCAACCTTGGTTTAGCCCAATTTTGGCCCAGTTCAATAGCCCACAACATTTTCTTGTTCAACCCACACAATTTCAACTAGCCCATCTTCAATTCCAACAGCCCATCTTGAAGCCAAATAAAGCCCAGCCAAGCAATTTGAAGCCCAAGCGAGATCAGCCCAGTCTTGAGGCCCGCGAAGTAGCCCAAGCCCAAAGCCAAGCCCAGCATTTGTTGTGGGCTTGCAAGGCCTTTGGGCCCGGTCCGAGTACTCGTCAACGCTACCGAAAATTCAGATTTCAGGCATTTCCTAATTGATGTTGGATCACTGACACTGACCACCACTTCAAACACCATATCCCTAATCGATGTAAGAGTCTCGAGCATTTCCTATTCCTTTTCTTGCACAATTGCTAGGGATCTCTTTTTTGTTGTTGGTGGAGATTTTCCTCAACTTTTGCCCTATCCAGTTCGGTGTCATTTGCAATCTTATTGTCACGCCCCAACTCGTTCTGGGCTCGCGACAACCCACGCTGTCTCTTTCACTTAGGTCATTCTATTATGACTTCCCAAGAGGCATCGATGACCCAATCGATTTATCGATTAAATACGTATGTGAAAGTATAAACATATCAAACAACCAAGAAAATAGGGATAATATAAAACACACTTATATACATTCATAACAACTTACTTCCATACAACTTTAGCATCATACATTACGCCACTTTTCATAAACATCCCAAAGCATGCTCACATACTTCCAAAAGGTTTTGGGGTAAGCCTAGCACCTTTAGTACTAAGAGGGCTGTCCAAAAATATGATTCTTATACAAGCACGGATTCACTAAAGCAAGCTATCAAGCCTAAAGAGATCCCCATTAAATCTAATGAACTATGCCACAAAACGATGGGGAACTAGATGGTCTACTCCCTCGTTAACCCACATTATGGTGATGTGCTTCAGAAGAGTTGCCTCTATCCCTGTAATTGCATACTTGACCGTGGTCCATTCAAAGGACATGGGGAACCCAAAACGAACAGGGTGTACATCCGTAACTACGGGCCTAAAAACATTTAAATAACAATAGTAAGAAAAACTCAATGAGTGAACTTCCTAGATCTCACGCAGGGAGGTTATTCACCTCAGAACGGCCTAAACATACAAGTTATCTATCGATGGCAGATCAACAACAAAGCCCTTGCTTTGCCTAAGTACTCACATGAACGAGTTACCTTCACTTTTTCAAGGCCATCAAATTGAGCACGTAAGCAAGTCTTAAAACACTTCCTACACTCAGAGCCAAACATAAATTATATCGAGCATATAAGCAAGTCTTAAAAAACTTCTTACACTTAGGAGCCAAACATAAAAACGTGCAATATACCATAATCATGCACCCATGCCATGCAATAATTCAGACCTACTCATATATCATTCTCATGTCACATGTGTGCAGATTTTAGCATCACTTCTCTAAATGTGCACTCATGCACTTTATACACGTGGCGTCTCGAGAATCACATAGCATCCCATACTACCATGCAACCCTCGAGACCATACTTTCATATTATTATGGTTGCTTAAGGCCCTAAGGTTCGCAATCATTCGGAGTAACCGAGCATCATCCTGCCCCATCGGGCACAACATCGTCCCGCGTATGCATACACCTCAAGATGACATTCTACTAAGGAGCTTCATTCCGAAATCCATTTGCAAACGGCATCCCTTTGACTTGGGTATCCAAACTGAATCGGGTATCGTCCCACGTAAAACGCATCAAACTGGGTTGATTATCCCGTGTAAAATGCATTAGGGTCTTTAAGTGATCACACGAGTATACCATCACACAACTCATTTAATGTCTTTCTCAATGTGTGATGCTCATATAATATGCAACAACTTTTGCCACATACCATCATGCCATACTCATATCTCAAGTCACATTATACAAATGCACCGCTAACACACTCTAATGTGTTATCCTTCCCACATATCATTACATGCATGATGATTGGCTAAAATCCTTGGATGCCATAAGCGTGCATCATAATTAAAATTAACAATTAATAATGCATCAACAATGGAACTCGAACATATATGACACTTCTTTAAGGTAAGTCATTTTATAAGGATCTAATTTATTACAATAAACTATACGATAACTTATTTTAATAATATACCCTATCACAACATCATATCACATATCACATACCACATATCATCACATAATAGTTTATTACTCTATCAAGGCACATCATGTCAACATATCATACTTCACTTATCACATCTTAATAACTTATCGCATAATTACTTATCATATAACGATAAGTTATCACGCAAAACGTGATAACTTATCACGGTAACCAATCAATCAAATATGATAACTTATCGATAAAACTTGATAATCTATCGCAATAACCTATCGATGAAACTTGATAACCTATTAGCAAAACTTGACTACTTAATGCAATAACCTATTGGTAAAACTTGATAACCTATCGCGATAACCTATCGATAAAACATGATAAGCTATCGATAAAACTTGACAATCTATCGCGATAACCTATCAATGAAACTTGATAACCTATCGATCAAACATGATAACTTATCGGTAAAACTTGACAACCTATCAAGATAACTTATCAGAACCCCATAATAACTTATCGTACAAAGTTCACTTATCACATCAACAAAGTATCATTTAACCTTAATTTAGTCCTAAACTAACTCCAAAATGTAGATTCAAGGGTTAAAAAGCCACTCACACCCAAGTCCAAGCTTTGAAAAGCATTGGGGGAGGTGTGGTAAGGCTGGACAGCAGCCATGGAGGTCGGACTAGCACTGATCAGCCCACGTTGAGGGCTGTTCGACTTGGCGGCGGACGGTCTCCCCTAGGCCAGCAATGTCCAAACCACTAACAGAGAGAGAGAGAGAGAGAGAGAGAGAGAGAGAGAGAGAGAGAGAGAGAGAGAGAGAGAGAGAGAGCTGCTATGAGGGGCTGGGCAGCTCTCTAATCGACTCCAAAACTGACTTAATGACAAGAACGGTGATGTGAAATGGAGGTTTAACGGCGAGGGAATGGTGGATGATGAAGAGAGCTGCTGTGAGGGGCTAGGCAGCTCTCTAATCAACTCCAAAACCTGGTTCAACGACAAGAACGGTGATGCGAAATGGAGGTTTAACGGCGAGGGAATGGTGGACGATGATCGGAGAGGGAAGTATGAGGAAAATGGAGAGAATAGCTAGCCAAGATGATGGAGATAGAGAGGGGGTGCTCGGTGGTGGTAAGGGGAGAGAGAAAATGAGAGTGAGGGATAGAGAGCAAGGGATGGCCCGCGATTTGGGGGGAAAGAGAGGAGAGAGAGCTACTCAATCCTAGGCTACTTGAATGGCCAAGATTGCATATTGCTATGTCCCATCTAAAATCAAGGGCTTGGATCTCGTCTCACTTTACTTCTTGTCCAAGTCTCATTAATGTCATTGAATGCACATTAAATGAACTCATCATGGTTAGGCTAGAAAATAAAATAGGTCAGCTTAGCTAGGCTTTAGGGAATGGTGTCACTGCCCTCATCTTCAACACATGGGCGCCCCTTCCTTGCTCCTTTCTCATCTTGCCCTTTTGTCATTAGTTGAATGAGAGAGCAATTTGGTTATTTCACCAAGATTGCGCGCTGTTCACGCACATGGGTTGCATTAAATATTGGGATCTTGAAATGATGGCTTGATAGACTTGGAGGACCCATAGCCCCACCTTGGCCAGCCACCTCTTAGGCGTGTGGGCCTTGAGCCGCCCTTATGGGCTTGGGCCGTCCATGATGGGCTTTGGCCCATAGGCTGCCCAATCGTGGGCTTAGGCCCATTAGGTTGTTCAACATGGGTTTGGGCCCACTTGGGTCCTCGCTTGTGGCCCATTTGTACTTTTTCAAGTTTTAGCATTCTGCCAAAGAAAAATTTATTTTTCACCCCAAAATGGCATTTCCAATATTTTCGTGGTCTATCAATCCTCATGGAAATCCCGTCTGAAGATTGGTCACCAATATGATTATGTTCTGAAAATTGAGGTCCAATCGAGGATATCACAACTCTTCCCTCCTGAGTAAGATGTAGAAGCCCGTCTTTCTCCCGCACATCAAAGATTCATGAGTTCAGAGACTTACTTATGCTAGATGAATCTAACACCTTTTCAAAAAATATAATCTACTTCTCAAGATTGTCTCCAATGAATGGTTAGATTTGTAGCCTTTGTTGGTTGAATGATGATCGGGTTTTTATTCTTTCATCTATATTACCAAGGACTTGCTCTTAAGGATGCATTAACTTGTATTTTCAATTCTTTGGTAGACGCAATGGATTTAAACCTTCTTCCTCCCTAGGTATATCATGGCTGATAGAGGCAAGTGCTTCTACCCGTTGAACAAGTTCCTATTCTTCAACGACCTTTGTTGGTTGCTGATTTTCTTTAAACCTAACATTAATTGATTCATCTACTATCTATGAGTTCTTGTTAAATACTTTGTATGATTTATTAGAAGTAGAATAATAAAAAAGTATACCTTCATCCTTCGTTAGATCAAACTTGTTGATATTATCATTTGCATTTTTTAAGAATATAGCATTGGCATCCAAGAACATGAAAGTAAGAGATATTTCACTATTTATTTTTGAATAATTCATAAGGGTTTCTCTAATAATGGTTTTAGAAAGACTTGATTAATTATATAATACGCAGTTTCCATTACTTCAGTCCAGAACAAATATAGCAATTATTTGGTTTTTCTATTGTTTGGAAAATTCATAGGGGTTTTCTCTAACAAGGGTCTTAAAAAAACTTGATTATGATATAACATTCAGTTTCCACTACTTCAATCTAGAATTATGAGGCAATACCAATTTCTATTAGCATGATTCTTGCCATGTCTTGAAAAGATTTATTTTTCCTTTCTACGATTCCATTTAGTTGTGAAGTATAAGCAAAAGAAAGATTGTGCTCAAAACCATTTTCATTACAAAAGTTAGAAAAAATTTGATTTTCAAATTATCTCCCATGATCAATTTCGTAGTAAAAATAGTGTAACACTTGTTTGTTTCGACCCTTTTTCGCAAATTTTACATAGGATTGAAATGCTTCATGTTTACAAGCTAGGAAAAGCACCCATGAAAATTTAGAATAATCATCCACAATTACAAAGTGAAATCTCTCACAACGAAGGCTTAAGCTTCTAGTTGGTCCAAACAAGTACATATGTAAAAGCTGCAAAACTCAGTTAATAAAAAAAAAAAAAGAATTAATGGAGCTTTTACCATTCTTCCCTAATTAGCATGCATTGCATAGGTTACACTTTTTCTTTTTCTTTTTTAATTTAGGCAAACCTTGCGCTAGTTCTTTAATTGATAGCTTTCAGATTTGTTTCGTGCAGATATAACCAAGTTTTCATGCCATAGATCACTTTCATCTTTGATAGTGATAAGAAACTTGATAGAATGAGATTCTACATCTAATACGTAAACATCCATAATGTTTGAGTTTTATCTCTACTTACCCCACGCATCTACCTTCTTCAACTTTAATCTTTAATCCTTTATTGCATGGTTGACTTATACTCAATACACACATGTCCCAAAAAAAATAAAAAATAGGCGAGCTAAATAGAGGGAGCCGAAAAAATGGGGGTTGCAACAATACACTTAAGAATTGAAATATTGAACTACAATCAATTTGCTAAGAATACCTATATTTAAACTATACATTTTAAAGCCGTACATATTTTAAACTATATGATCGTCATGTTGGGTGATGGGTTGGCAACGTGGAATTCACGTCTACCAAAATCACAAAACAATCATCCGCTTGGTTTTAATGTATTTAATCAAACCAATATAATCTAATACAAAACGCATACATATAGGAAGGACTCGTACTAATTAAAACTAATCATCAATTTTGCTCTGCAAATCAAATACAACTAGCACGTTTCAATACCTTTAATATTGAGTGAAGTTCTACTAAATAATAAGGTCTACTAGTTGATATACAAAAATCTTTTTTCGTATTTTGATTTCGAAGGAAAAAAAATTAAAGAGAAAAACTTGAGACGAAATGAGTAATCCCAGTTAATGAGTCTGGCTCTTGGGTTTTTGTTAGTGAAGATATCAAGATCCTTGCAGCAAGTTCTAATTGATGGTTGATGTACATGCCATTACCACACTTTCATGAATGGGTGAGGGAGTTTTGCTCGTTAGCGAACTTCATTTGAATTCATATCAATTCTCTTTGAGAAGCAAATTACACGTCGGTTGAAAGAAGTTCTAACGCATAATTCATTAACATTCACTCCAAATGACATTCACCATGTGTGGTTACTCAGCATACTCTTTTAGGAGGTTTGCTCACGAAAATTTGGCTGGCTGTTAAAGATTGTATCAAAAGAAGACCTCTTCCAATAGATGTGTGGTTTATGGATGGACTAGAACCATACTTGATCTAATAGGGGGGGTGATCACGGAGGCGAAAGTATCTGAATAATATGTAGCTCTTGGTAGGCTTATGGAATGACGAAGAAGATAGGAATAGACTAGGTTTTAGGCACAAGGGCAATAAGTTTGTGACTTTTTTGGTGTATGGCCAATTCTTTTCTAAACAAATCCATACATGCAGTTTAACGTTACATGACTTAAAGCAAGATGTACACAAACCAAGTTGCACTTCGATACCAGATTTTCAAGAGGTGCAAAGGAAACAAATTTTCCCTCAGCAGGATAGTTATTAAAAAAAAAAAAAACTCCTAAATTTATTGTATTTATGTCAATTTAATCATAAATTTTTCAATTCAACTAATTAAATTCTAAACCTTTTGAAAATTTGTAAGTGTAGAACATCCAACTGAAAAATCATTGACGCGGATGTTGGCCATCTTACGTACATGACTAGCGCTAACATAAACAAATTTTGTATTTTTGTATTATTTTATGTATTTGCATTATATTTTTATAATATTTTTTATTTTTTTCCTTCTTCCTTCGTCAATCACTAAGCCTCGACAACTAGCAATAAGCGGTGATTGATGAGATGGCCCTCCCCAAACTTGGCGAGGAGTGACCTCACCAGCCTCACTCGAGGGCCGCAAGGAATAGCCTTGCTAGCGTTAGCAAGGGTCAACCTCCCCGTAATGGCGAGGTCGGCCCTTATCAGATCTCGGTAAGGTCAACCCTTGCCCCAAGTCTATGAGGTCAATACTTGCCAACCTTTGACAAGTGCAAGCTTTGCCCGAAGTTAGCGAGGCCAATCCTCTCTGGCCTTTTGGGAGGCTTGACCTTTCTGGATTTGGCAAGGGTGGGCCTTGTCGGTCATCGCCTTTGCTTAGCAACCAGCATAGAAAGAATGATAAAAAGAGAATACGAAATTTTAAAAAATAGGAAACATAATAAAATTTGCAAAAATTATCAATATTTGTACAGCTTTGCCTCATAGGATAGTTGGCATCTACATTAATGATTCTAGGCAAAAATTGGCCAAATTAATTATAGTGATAATTTTTTTAAAAAATTCACAACTAAATTGACACAAGTGCAACAAGGTTAGAATTTATTTTTATTTTTTTGGTGATATTCTTCATTATTGACTGAAAACTTGAATTTAGCGTTTCTGCAAATGGATTTCCTATGAACGAATGCGAATCAAAGGTCCATGTCGAAGGCCCATTTTCAGATCCACTCCAGGAAGCCCATAAACAAAAGTCTCGAGTCTCAACCCAACACACACACAATCGCGCAGAGAGAGAGAGAGAGAGAGAGAGAGATGAAGTTCACGGACTCGCCGGTGATCGAGCTCCCGGTGGGCGACGCCCGCCTCTCCCTCCAGCAAGACAACGGCTCCATGCACGTCGGCACCTCCATCTGGCCTTGCTCCCTCGTCCTCGTCAAGTTCCTCGACTGCTGGGCCCGCCCCGACCTGACCCGGCCCACAACCCCTACGCCCACCTCCTTGACTTCCGTGGCAAGCGCGCTGTCGAGCTTGGCACCAGCTGCAGCGCCGCCGGCATGGGCCTCTCTACCTCCTTGGCCTTGCCGACATCGTCCTCACCGACATCGCCCCCGTCATGCCGGCGCTCCGCCACAACCTCAAGCGCAACAAGCCCGTCCTCCACATATTCATCCTTCTCTAAGTGATAGTGTTAGCCACTCAAAAATAATTTTTGTACTGACCAACCAAAAGTAGCTGTATTAAATTATTTATGATTAGATTAATGTTAAAATAGTGAATACTTAGGCCTTGAATTATTAAATGCAATGCTGCATGTTTATTGCAACACTCACAAGAGTAGCATCAGTACACGATCACAAAAAGCCAACAGCCAAATCAAATTATTACCCAGAACAACGACAAAGGAAAAAAAGAAGAAGAACAACCCAATCATCAAGGATAAACCTCAATGAGGGACCGAAAACCTAATCCATGATACATCTTATAACCGCCAAAGCCGGCATCGAAAAAAAGCTTTGCCCATTCCTTTTCGGTCCTCTCTCTCGATGCATGGGCCATCATCATCGCTATGTCGAATGCAAGCTCCAATTCCATAAACTTCTCATCCTTGGCATTGTCATGGTTTTTCTTAACTGTTTCCACGATGATCACCTTACCTACTTTGTCCTTGGTCGACGATATTGCTGATTTGCATTGCTTCAATATCTTAATGCAGTCTTCATCGTTCCAATCATGCAAGACCATCTGCAATGTTTCATTTTTATTGATGAGATTTACAAACTCCTTAGGTTTTTTTTTTTTTTAATGGACTTGTGACAGTCTAGTAATAACGCCCTTGCTATTTCCATAGAAGAAAATAAATGAGAGAACCATTAGTAGTTCGCGTTGACGGCATTAACAGGATTTCGAGAAGAAGAGGAGCGTAACACAGCTTGACCCTCAGGCTCGGCAAGTATGGTCAGATTCGTGGACCAAAACTATCTGAGCTCATAACCGTCGTCGTAAGCCGACTGAAAATGCTCTGTAATCAGGATGCCTATAAATTCTAAAGGAGTACTTGACATATTCAAACCATTTGTGATTATTGTGCGATGCAATTAAAATATCTCCATTAAGTTAAATTCAATGAGGATATCAACAAATTATGTGTTCCTCACTTACCTTCAACATGATTGCGTCAGCAGGTGGAATTCCCTTGAACATGTCTCCTCCAACATACTTCATGTTGTTACTTCCTGGTAAGTCGGCCACCACATGTGGAAGATCGAAGACGGTGCATTCCAACGTGAATGCATCGGCGATGGCCTTGGCCATCAGCCCCGTCCCTCCCCCGACATCAACCAGCGAATTTATGCCCTCAAACACCCCGGCGCACTCATTAATCACCTCGGTCGCCAGTAATCGACTATCGCTAGCCATGGCATCGTTGAACAACTGGTTGAACTTGGGGTCTTGAGCAGTGTATTCCCACACCTTCATTCCATATGCCGTCTCAAATGCGGTACGGTCGTTGTTCAAGAACCAAGCGCTCAGGCAATCGTACGGCTTTGTGAAGCTAGGGTCGAGCATGGCCAGTACCATAGCCGCTGAATTGAAGGGACTGTCCTTAACTAGGAGCTCGGATGCGTGGTTCAGCATGTAACCAATTTGATCACTCGGCTCAAGCCTTCTCTCTTCAAAGAAGCCGGAGTGAACAAGAACACGCATGAGACGGTGGACGCAACCGGACTTTGTTGGTTGAATTTGAAGTGCGGCAACAAGCTCGGACACAGTCATGGGTTGGCCGTGTTTGTGGATAGCGTCTGGTATGTTTAGCTGAACGGCACATTTCAAGAACATGCCCGTGAGGTTGAATACCGAGTTCCATACGTGAGCTTGAGCTTTGAGAAGCTCTCTAGTGTGCTCTCCAGCAGGACAATCCATGTTCAGTTCTCTCTTGGGTTAGCACTTAATTCAGACTCTGTCCAGGCCCGAAAAGGGTATGATGTTAAATACTGAAAGTTAACGCTAAACAAGAAGAATCTAAAATTAAAAGAAAAAAGGCGGAAAATGTTCGAGTTCCATTAGAATAGCATGGGTCCTACTACTTACCATTTAGGGTGCGGCTTGGCTGACCTTCCTCCGTCACAGCTAAGGACCGCACAATTTGGATTTCCATCTTTTGCCCAATTTTTATTTTTATTTTTATGTTTTCTTATTGCAAGCTTAAATTGAGAGATAAAATCGTAAGGGGACCTACACAATCAATTTTCATGAATATGATGAAGGAAAAAATAAATTAGATACCGAAATATAAATTATTACTAGTAAAAAAAATATTATCACCTACTAAAAATAAATCGTTAATGTTTTCACGTTCTTCAATGTCATGATGCTTTCATGATTAGCATCTTCAGTTGCATTGTTCATCTTGTCTTCATCACCACCATTATTTTCATTGGTGATGTTGCTTTCAATACGAATTCCATTCATCTGAATGAGATGTCAAGAAAAAATTAAATTATATTTTTTTTTTATATTTCGAGAAAAAAATAAAAATAAATTGGGAAACAGAAGCGCTTGCCCTTAGCGTATGTTAAAGTGGTACGAAGAGCTCTATAAAAGCGGTGCCCCTCTCTCTCTCTCTCTCTCTCTCTCTCTCTCTAAAATCTCGAGGGAGGGAACTAGTGGGGATAATGATTATATTTCCATTTCGGGTGGAGTCCATATGAAAAGTTGGGAAACCCTAGCTACACTAGAGCACTCGAGTGGACATTCACTGCACCAGGAATCTTTCGGGGCAAATTGGCTGAACATACTTATGCACGCGAAAAGCAACTTGATATGGGTACCAAAGGGCGGCCTGTTTAGTTCAGCTTTGATTAGAAAAATATAAATATTTTTGAGGTAAAGGAATTTTCTAAATGCAGTTTTGTAAATTGTAACTACATATAGTATTGAAAAATAGTTTTGACGTAAATACCGTTTGGTAAAATCCACATTTATAAAAGATTTTTGGTATTTTTTATTTTTTTTAATTTTGAAAATTAAATCCAACGAAGCTTGACCATTAGCCAACCATTGGCAGTTAGATTTGGCCATTGGATGGCTAGATTTGACGGCTTGAGGTCACGTCCCCAAGCGACACCTTTTGAGTTGCGGGCTGTGCCACCCTAGGCGACGGTCGCCGGGGACACGCAACCCTCAGCGTAGTGGTGGTTGCAAGAGAAGTTTGACTCTTAGGTGGAGGATCGAGGAAGACAAATGATTGTGGACGGAGGAGAAAGAAGATGAACATTGACGATGGACAGTGGACTTATATTTCTAAAATGCTTAAAACTCAAAATAGATTCCTACTTGCATTGGCTTTTTAGCATTTCAAAAACACTTGTCAAACGCTTTGTACCAAATGAGGCCCAAGTCATGGAAGGCAAGATCCAATAAGGTTTCTATCATCTATATGTTGATTACAAGGAGAAATAAAATGGGGTTCGACTTTTATGTGCCAACCAAAAAGGACTTTTAGTTTTCTTGCAAGCCCTAACCCGTCAATTATTCTATTCCATGAACCGGATCCTTTATCAACTCTCAAAATGATCAAAAGATTCTCATTTTTTATGTAATTCTATTATAAAAAATAAAATAAAATAAAAACCCTAACACCCTCTTCCCCCGGCTCCCTCTCTCTTACTCCCCTCGACCTCCACTACCACCCGTCCCTCCCTCGACCGCCACCATTGCCAATCGCTAGCCTCTCTTTTTCCAACACACTTCGCTACAACACCAACCCCCCGGCCCCCGGGGGCCCTCTGTCCCCCTGGTGTAGCTTATGCCAAATTGATAGAAAACGTGAGCTGCAACATACCACTAGGTTGATGGGAATGTCTATTTTCTTCTCCTAACCTTTGGTGTGGGAAGAAAATAATGGTTTGCAATGACGTTGTTCATGATGAAAGTTGTGGCTGCAGCAAGCATTTACTAGAGGTTTGGAGTCAAACCTAACTGCCAATGCTCGAAAGGGAGGCAATTCGGCACGTCATGAATAGAATCGTGGTCCCTCATACATAACTAGTCATGACGTAAATTTACGTCTTTGATTTGTTCCTTTTGACAATATTTTTTCACATTGCACCGTTCAAAATCTCGACGGTCCAACTTTCTCTAACTCACTAATAACCACAAAAAATACTAAACTCAAATCATCAATTTATGTGGCAAAAAAATAATCCCATATGACCACTATTTTCCGGCAACTGCATCCACAAGAGGTTGGATGAATGATCAGCGTAACAAGATCATTAGATCAATCAATTACTCATTCAATTGCTAAGGCTCTATTTATTTATCAAAAAATGAATGATTTTAAAAATATTTCCAAAAAATAATTGCTTGTATTGATTGAAATAATTAATTAATAAAAAATATTTTTATTATCAATAACAATTTATATCTAAATATTTTTGTAAGCGATGAAAATATTCTCCATTTATTCATTTTTTATAAACAATACAACTGATCATTTTTAGGAATATATCATGCAAATCATTTATTTTCTGTGAAAAAAAATAAAGCCGGTGTTTTTTGTTTTTTTTTTTTTTTTTATCTTTTTAAATACCAACCAATGTAGTATTCTTACCCCTATTGATTGCGCAAAAGCAAACCCATGTCAGAAAGTCCAAACCAAGTTCCATGAATTGGCACATGATGTCATTATTTGAAGGAAAACATCCAAAAAATCTTAAACCTATTACACTTTTGCCTATTTAATTGTAAACTTTACAATTTTGCTAATTAAGTACTAAACATTTTCATGTTTTGCCAATTGAATCAATCCGACCAATTTTGGTTGGAAATCATTGACGTGGGTGATGGCCGTCTTATGTGGCATGGCCGTCGCTTATGTAGATAATTTTTTGAATTTTTTCTTTCTTTTTTTTTTTTTTTTTTTGCTTTTTTTTTTCTTCCTTTTCTTTTTGTTTTTCCTAGATTGAGGGCCAACGACCCTTGCTGGCCAAAGCAAAGGGTGTGGTAGCCCTCACTTAGACCTTGCAAGGACCGCCAAGCCCTCACCTAGCCCACATTTGACAAGGCATCGCAACCATTGATTTGCCTAGCAAGGGCATCAGAATAGTCACCTAGGCCCTCAACAGCCATAGGCATGAACCCTCATGGCAATTGTGAGGGCTATGACACCCTCACCTAGTGCTGGCAAGATTCGCTAGCTTTGGCAAGGGTCAACCTCCTCAAATCTAGTGAGGTCAAGCTTTGTTGAAGTTGGCAAGGCCGCCCTTTACTAGATCTCAATAAGGTCAAGCCTCACCCCAAGTCTATGAGGCCAACCCTTGCTAGCCTTTGGTGAGGGCAAGCCTTGGCGGTCATCACCTTTTCTTAGCAGGCATAGATAGAAAGAAAAAAATCAAAAATTCAAAAAAAAATTCAAAAAGATGATAAAATTTGCAAAAATTGTCCACATTTGCTTGGCTTTGCCACATGAGAAACTTGGCGTCCATGTTCCAGCAAAAAGTGGTTAGGTTAATTAAATTGAAAAAATTTCAAAAAATTTAGAACTAAATTGACACAAGTGTAATAATTATATATATATATATATATATATATATATATTTTCTGTTTTGTGATTTTCCTCATTATTGGCTGAAAACTTGAGTTTAGCATTTTTGCAAATGGATTTCCTATGAACGAATGCGAATCAAAGGTCCATGTCGAAGGCCCATTTTCAGATCCACTCCATGAAGCCCATAAACAAAATTCTCGAGTCTCAACCCGACAAACACACACAATCGCGGAGAGAGAGAGAGAGAGAGAGAGATGAAGTTCACGGACTCGCCGGTGATCGAGCTCCCGGTGGGCGACGCCCGCCTCTCCCTCCAGCAAGACAACGGCTCCATGCACGTCGGCACCTCCGTCTGGCCCTGCTCCCTCGTCCTCGTCAAGTTCCTCGACCGCTGGGCCCGCCCCGACCCGGCCCACAACCCCTACGCCCACCTCCTCGACTTCCGGGGCAAGCGCGCCGTCGAGCTCGGCACCGGCTGCGGCGCCGCCGGCATGGGCCTCTACCTCCTCGGCCTCGCCGACATCGTCCTCACCGACATCGCCCCCGTCATGCCGGCTCTCCGCCACAACCTCAAGCGCAACAAGCCCGTCCTCCGCAAGACCCTGAAGACCGCCGTCCTCTACTGGAACAACGGTGACCAGATCAAATCCCTGAACCCGCCCTTCGACATCGTGGTTGCCGCCGACGTGGTGTACATCGAAGAGTCGGTGGGGCACCTGGTGGGGGCGATGGCGGCGCTGGTGAAGAACGACGGCTTGGTGCTGCTGGGGTACCAGTTGAGGTCGCCGGAGGCCGATAAGCGGTTCTGGGAGCTGTGTGAGGAGGTGTTCGTGAAGGAGAAGGTGAGGCACGAGGATCTGCATCCCGACTACGCGTACGAGGAGGCTGATGTTTTCATTCTTAGGAAGAAGAAGGAGGACGAGGACGAGGACAAGGAAAAGGACAAGGAGGACGAGTTGTGAGTTCTCTTTGTTCTTCCGGAGAATCTGATATTGTTGTACCTTGCTTGTTGCTACCATTTTCCATTAGTAATACGCGATTGTATGTCGTCGGCTAGAAATATTGCAATGGTGTGTAATCATTCATAGATGGATAAAAAAAAAAATTAGACTTTCTTCTGATAAATCTTGCTCTTGTGAATTTTTTGGATTGCCTATTCTCTTAGTTCTTCTCGGGGACTTATCTGGTGGTTTCGGTGGATTGCTGGATCGTTGAAGTTGAAATGTAGGGTGCGTTAAGTTGATTCAGGCGAGTTGATGGCTTCATTCCCTTGGTTCAAAAAACAATGACCAACCTATGTTTGAATGTATAGCATTTAAGATATAGAGTAAGCTAGATTGTATAAAAGTACCTAATACATGCCTGCCAATTTTGCTGAGTGCAAATGCAAGTCTGGAACGACTTTAGCATTCAAATTGTCCTGTGCTTCGGAGAAATGGGCGGATCCTATACATAAGGTATCTTGTGTTTTCCCTGATGTTTTAGAATCTATGAACGAATGAAACATATCCTAATCAGTAGTTTGGTGAGTCGAGCTCTGGATTGCTGGTGTTTACTTTGGTGATGAATGGTTATTACAGGAATGATTATGGCCCGCAGGAAGGCAGTGAAAGTGTAGTGCCTGGTTGAACTATTTATATTTCAGGTCAAGTTCTTAAAAGTGAAAAGACAGATAGAAAATCATCTGGTGATGGTACTCATGCTGCCAATTTGCTGTGATAATTCTTCACTTCTCACAGACCATCTATTATAAGTCCTAGTGCCAACTGCCAACTAAAGCTAGTATTGTCGGAGGGGTAGTTCCAGGATACGGATGCACAGATGAGCCAATGGGGTGCTCCGCCTTGATTTCTAAATCAATGTCCATCAATGATGAAAGTTATGAGATCATGAACGTCATGTCAGATTTTACTAATGAAATGGCAGAAATGGTAATTCAATGTGTTATTATCTGTGATGAGCCAGTGATATCGTCCTATTATCACAATATTTTCACCCTTTCCTGAATGTACTTTTTCATTCTTTCTCATAAAACTAAACTCTACTTAAGTAACACAGATCACTTTCATAGGGGAAGATGAACATTGAAAGGGCTGAAAGAGTAGTGACGGGATGTAAATGTTGATTTCTAAACAAAAGCTCTTGCAAGAATTTGCCCCTGCTTCAGACCCAGAAATAAAAGTTAGATGGGACTAACAGAATATTGACCCTAGATAAAGTGAAGGTTTGGACGTTCAGCTTGGGGTAGGGCTGGTAGTTGGTCCGTTGCCCCTCTCCCAAGCGCTGCATTACCATGATACCCCCACTAAAACCCCCACTATTCTTTTTGACATCACCATGAGCTAAGATCATGTCTGTGGCTTTTTGCTGTGAAACAAATGTAAAAACGTCAAGACCACCATCCAAGAGAACATTGGGGAAAAAATATTTATGATGATTATGATTTTGAATGCTCCGCCCATCACAAAGACTGGTGACAACCGTGGGGAAGAAAAATGATGTCTGATAAACATTGGAATTGACTGTGTTGCTTTTCTGAACTCAGTTAAATAACTGTGTGTCTGTTGTTGTAAGCTACCATTCAGCTGCAGTCATTACCACAGCTTTCATATTTCTAAGTGAGATTAAGTCAACCTGTGTCTCTGTGAGAAGGTCTGGAAAGAGTAGTGTTAAACTAGTCATATCAGAAGTCACAAAGAGCAACCTCAGGAGATTTCATTATGAAGTAGATCTGGACATTTGCATGCGCTAGTGCTAATGGCTTCCTTTACAAAAGTTGACCTGCAGAGTCTCGTCCAGGACAATCTGGGGACCAACGCACAAATGAATTCATTAGTAGTCATGAGTCGGAAAAGCTCAAATGTCCACTATGAAAACACATCCTGATGTTGCACAGAGGAAGTTCATTGCAATGGTTAATAATGTTCAATTGTTTTGTATATTAACTCGAGTTATTGAGTAGCCTAGCCCAGGCTTATGTGCTGCTCCATTTCTCTGTTAATTACTACTATATTTCTTTGTTAAATAAGAAAGACGCATCAAGTCCTCGGGTAGATTAGTTGAGCATGTCATCTATCAGACATGAAAGATTGATCAGGTTCCCTTCAATTTAATCTATTATCATGCCTATCAATTTTGCTTCACCTCTGTCTTATCCTGTTCCACATGCTTGTCTTTGTCGAAGTAATGTTTCTTTTCCTTTTATGCCCAGGTAAGAGAACGATGAACTCATCCCATCATATCACATTCATCAAATTGTTATAGCTTCTGTGCACCCCAGACATCATATATGTGGTTTTCTCTATGTATATACAAGTATGGTATTAAGCAAGTTCTTCAATTTATCAACTATTCTCATACACGACTGGAAAATTATAACTAGATCAACTCTCCCGTATCTCCTTCCTACGGGCACAATATTCGTCTTCTCGCTTCTCTCTCCCATTTTCAATAGCAGAGGCCAATGCACCAGCTCTCTTACTCATATCCTCACCAAGTCACCATAAGCCTTCTTGCAGTCTCTGCGATTGCATGTTCCCTTTTATGCTTAACTGACAGCGTCAGGGACACAAAAGGCAAGGTCCGGTATGGATTTGCCAAAACTAAAGGGCTGTGGGCGATTGCTGCATCGGTGAAGCTCTCACGTGCTGATGCAGAGAAATATAAGTTGAAGGTGATGGACTCTTTTGCACGCATTCATGTCAGCGCTAGTCTTTGCGGTGGCTGCGTGTTTCTTATCAGATTGTTATCAAGTGAGCCGGCCAAGTGGCTCCTAGAGGTCCGAGGTGTTTGTGCCGTTTTCCTTTTGCTGTGTCCGACCATGCGCCATGGAATTGGCTTTCTTCTTTCACGTTGAGTAGTAGAACCAGTAACAATAACATCATAGTACATTCGATGCCTTATAGTGTGTGCATGTCTGGTACCTTACTCCGTGGTTCATCTGTGATCTATGTATCGCATAGTATGTATGTATCGCTTTGAAAATTTGGCTCTTCTCTTTTATACGTACAATGCAATGCAGCAGAGGAAAAATGAAGTATAAGCCTCTAGCAGAGGAAACAAGACAGCAATACTTTCTTGCAAACATTCCCAAAGAAATCCTCATGCAGAGCATGCACAAATGCTTATCGGTAACTCCTCTCGCACAAATTCCAATTTATTCGGGATATGCAAATATATCGAAACAATCAACAAAGGCAAATTTTCTTGTTTTCGAATAATGTGCCATATTTGCATCATATAATTGCGAAAAAATACAGGAGAATTATCAAAAAAGTCATATATCTATTGCAATTGTATCAATATAGTTCGTCTAACCAAATTTGACCTTTGACGCTAATGTGGACAATATTTTTATATCTTTTTTCCTTTTTTTTTTCTTTCTTTTTTTATCCCCTTCTTCATCCTTTTTCCTCTGGCCAGTTTGGCAATTGGCCTAGCAACAACGAGCTCACCTCAATCCGACAACCGGCTAGAAGAAAGAGGAAGGAGGAAAAAGAAAAGAAAAGAATAAAAAATTAAAAAAAAATTCAAAAAAATAAAATATCATTAAATAATTGTCTATGTCAACGTTGTCCCGATAGCTAGTACCCACTAGCCAAATTTGGCCGGATTTACTAAATTGATATAATTGCAAAAGATTTATAACTCAATTGACCAAAAAAAAACAAGTTTATGATTAAATTAACACAATTATAATAAATTTATGATTTTTTTTTTTTTTTTTGTAACTTTTCCCAGAAAATACGGCTATTCCTATAGAAAGTTAGAAGTGGCAATAAGAACATGCCGTTTATTCTTTTCACTATATACGTTCATTCGTAAAGGCAGGGACTATCTCTCGCTACTGACGCCGTTTAACTAGTTCTCAACTATATGGAATCATATTGGCCGCATTTCCAATACCAATCCACAGCAGAAAGTTCATCGACAACTAGAGATTGCGGCTCCATGCCAAAATGATGACCAGTAAACACCGAAACCTACACGTCCACTCTACATATCCATGGCAAAGCGCTTAACTAGTAAATACAACTCTGTACAGTGGCATAGAAAACATGAACTATCTACAGAAGGTGCATAAACCAATTACAGTAATATTTCATTTGTGGGTTGCACCAAGCTGCATTGTCTCAGCTATGAAGAAGGAAAAAAGTAGGCTAACCAAGGACACAAGCCCAGAAATTTGAGGTACCTCAAGGGCATAAGGCTAACAAGGGCACTGGCACAAAATTGTGTCCATTATCGATTCTTTCCTTATTGAGCCCGTTGTCTAGTTCTTAGTTCTATCCGAAAAGACGAACGAGCAGCACTAGACATTTGATGCATTCCTAAAATCGTTTCCAGCTTTCAGTTATATTCTCTCACCCAATGCTGACCCAAAAGTCGTATAATTTCTGATGACCCAAGAAAAATACAGTTTTGACAAACCAACAAGTAATTTCTTGAAATGAGATAGCCTCTCCGATTTACCCGCTCGTGTCAGCAGTCTCCCTGGAGATCTTCATCTTCTTGGTAGTCCCTCTATAGAGGCCTTCTAGACTGCAGGGCAACCTGTTCTGAACAGGAGGAGCTTTCCTGGGAGCTGCTTTTTGTAATAAGGAGATGAAGATATCATCCCCAGGAAAAGTACTGTAGGACCTTGACCCTCTAATTTGACCCCCGCTGCCGCTAGCCATTCCTCCCATGCCGCCGAGGGAGTTCACAAACTCAAAATGCTCAGCAAGATCGTCCACGTTTTGGGGGTTGAACGACGTTGGCGCCTCTCCTGTCGAGAAGTGGGTAGCACCGCCAGGGGCACTGGCATTAGGTGGCGGCACTCGACCCTTTAGACCCTTTAAACCCTCCTCGCCATACTGATCATACACTGCTCTCTTCAAGGGGTCACTGAGGACCTACAAGCAATTCAATTGAAACGACACTACCATTCATCACGAGCTCAAAACAGTCATTAACGTGCAAAAGCATCAAAAGCAACGACATCAATTGTCTAGATGCATGAATTATACCGTCAGATTTTCAATCTAGAACGAAATTCGCATATAGAGAGACTTCAAATTCCAACTTCAATCAATCCCAACAGAGAAGCATACAAGATTAACTTCAAATCAGTATCATCCAAAAACATCAGAGCTCCCGACTAACGCCGACACAAATAAAAAAGAATCTACCAATCAGATACGGGGAAAAAGAACTTGCTGGAAACGAAACAAGCAAGAAAAAACAAGAACGGCGATATTGCAAGAATAACGATTGTCACCTCATAAGCCTCGGAGATCTTTCTGTAGGCCTTCTTCAAGTCGTCGTCTTTGGCGCTCCTATCCACCCCCAACATTTTGTAATAATCCATCCCCATCTTTCTAACCCACCAATCCCCTTGTCTTGAAGTTGAGGACTATACCAGGGGGTTCTCATATCCAAACAATCTGTGAAAGCTAGCTTGGCAAAAACGAAAAGAGAGAAAAATGAAAGAAAGAAAGTGCTAAAAGGTGATCCATTTTTGGGAAGTCCTTGGCCCCATTTGGTTCAGCTTTCCCAAGAGACTTATTGAGGAAAATATTTTGTGTTTGGCAAACAATTTTGAAAACTCATTGGTCAAATATCAGCATTCCCAATGCCGAAAGCCCAATGCAGGTCCGGACCTACTTTGAGCATTGGGCATTTGGGAAATGCAAATTTTGTTCATCTTCTTCCCTATTCGTCTTAGTCTTTCCCCCACTTGAGAGACGGGCTTCTCCGGTAGCCTCCACCTCTGCCTGGGGGTCGCGTGTCCTCAGTGTCCACCGCCTGGGGTGGCACGACCCACAACCCAAGTGGCGTCACTTGGCTCACGCGTGCTAGGTGACACCGCTTGGGTTCGCACAACCATAGGCGGCGTCGCTAGTGCGCGCGAGCCAGGCAATGCCACCTAAGGTCGCAACCTCAGGCTGCAGATCTGGCAGTCTTGAGGCCAGATCTAGCTGCCATGACCTCAAACCACTTGATTTGGCCGTCCGTCACTATCGGCCACTAGATTTGATTTTTAGAATTTAAATATATATAGCAAAAGCCAATTGTAATTGTGAGTTTTGCCAAACGGTGTTCATGCTAAATTACTTTTCAATGCTATTTGACATTATAATTTACCAAACGGTGTAGTATTTCGGAAAACCTCTTTTACCTCAAAGATATTTGCATTTTCCCAAAGTTGAACCAAACGGGCACAGACTACCCTACACATGCTTAGGGAGGAAGTATGCTTAACCAAGGAGGCAGTTGGCAAAAATAATTTGCCAAGTCGGGAACAAAGAAATGCAACAAGCAGGAGCAAGGGAAGTCGGTTAATATTTGCTGTGGGAATCTTGAAGTCATTAAGGAACCTTCAACGGTAACATACAAAAAGACAACTTGCAAGTTGAAATTTCAAGTCTACAAATACACCTCAAGTAGTCAACCTATAGTCTACATCAACTAGAAACTAAGGGTGAGTTTGGTGACATTTTTGTACCTGATAATAATTTTTGCTCAAAATATTTTTTTCTATTTCTATTCCTTGAAAGAATTTCTGAGCAGAAAAATGATTTTGGTAATTGCACAAAATTTCTATTTATGAAATAGAAAAAGAATGGAAATCTGTTTGGTACAACAATTTTTTTTTTTTTTTGTGATGTAATTTTCCAAGATTGTTCTATTTTTTTTGGATTTTTCTTTTTTTTTTTTTCCTCCATTACGCTTCCTCCTCTAGCTAGTCGTGGGCCCTCGTCTCTGGCGAGTCACCAACTCACCGATCATCGTCAAGGCCCAAGGACTAGCTAGAGGAGGAAGAAGAAGAAATGAAAAAAAAAAGATGACCTTATTTTATAAAGAAAAATGATTGGATGACAGTTTGAAATCTAATATAAGGATAATAGATAATAAACTAAATAATAAATAATTATAAATTGATATGGGATCCATCCATTTAAAAGTATATAACTCACAACAAACTGTTATTTTTACAGTAACCTAAAGATTATTATGCTTGCAAAGTCTTTTTAGAAATTATTTCCCGGAATAAAGAAGTAAGTTTTTCTACTTTTTATTTCTATTTTAAACCTATTCTCAACCACTAATCTGTTCTGAGGAATAAAATTAGCTCATGTTACCAAACGGATTTATGTAGAATAGAAAAATAAAGAAATAAAATGGTTACCAAATAGGGCTTAAGTTTCGACAAAAAAAAGGGGGGCCTAAGAGAGCTCCTCCTAAACTTTTGTACCACACTAGTCCTTGAATAGTATATCCTTTCTGCTTTCATTTGTCCCTTCCTCCATTCCCTTGCTCCTTTGCTATATTCTACATACACAAATACACACTTGCACACACACACACACTTATTGCAAAAATCCAACCGAAAGGAAAAGGTTGCGGCTTTTGAATTCAATGTGAAACTGGTACTACTTTTGTAATGGTCATATTTGTCATGGTGGAGTTCAAGATTGTGTCAGATGATAGAATTGAGAATCCATTCTCTATCGTCTTTATGTCTATTGCGTTCGATCTTATGGTATCACATTCTGGTCTTTAATATTTGAGAATCACCATTGATGTTAATATCACGCTCCAGGTCCGAGAATTCCATAGTCCAGAGGAAGCTTCCGTAACCCACCTCCCCAATTACCATCACCAAGGTGTCTCAGTCTTATTGGTGACCGTCAATGGTGCCCCGATTTCCCCTGAATACTCACCGGTCGTCGCATTCCTCAAACCATAAATGTTCAAGCGAAAAGAAGCAGTGCACATGGCTCTCACTTCCACTGATGATCAATCAGCGATCGGTGATCACTCGTCTTGGTGCATACCTCCACCCCTAGCAGCTAGATTCCTCACGACACTCTCCTTGATTGGATGGAATGGGATCGAAGAGCTATCCTTGTCCAAGAAGAAAGCTACTGATTTTTGCCTTTTTATTTTACAAAACATTGCAGTAAAAGTCATTTCAGCTAATGTCCCACTGGTTCGCATGTTTCCTTACATGAATTTTTGTCCTAGCTTTAGCTGATAATCTCTTTGTAGGTCGATCATCAACTTCATTGCGATTTCTTGAAAACCCCTACCAGAAAATGCAGCAAGAAGGGCAAACCCTGAACTGTGGCACCGCTTAGGGCTGAATAATGAATCCTTGTCTTGCTCTACTTCTCCTTCTACCATTTTTTCATATGGATATGATATCGACAGATTCCAAGAGGAGAAAAACTAGCACAGACATTGTCATAAACATGTTCATTACTTCATAGGTCCTCTTTGCAATTTACTGCATTGACCTTTATGGACGCAAATCCAACATATTCATGGGAATGTAGTGCAATCGAAGATCAGGTTGTCCATCCACCTAATCAATTACTGGGTATAATATGTCAAACCCACGACACTTTTTGGGTAGAAAACATGATGATATATAATGTTTTGATTAAGTGGATAGCTGACAAGTATAATACGCTCGAAGCATCTAAAACCCTCTTTGAATCTGTCTAAAACCTTGTCAACACTTAGAATATCCACCTAATCCCTCCATACATGCCTTTCAAAAAGTGAACATTTTATGTACTCATCTATAAGTAAATCCACATGGGCAGATTTAAATCATTATTAGAATTTTAGCAACATAGGTCTCTGGATTATTAACCCTATATGTTGTCAGATTGACGAGATCTCTAGTTGGTCTAAAAGAAACCAGATACGTTGAGTCATAGCTTTATTAGCAACTTCATAATTGACATTTCGAACTATATAGAGGAATTAATGAGCGACATCTAGTACCGAAGCACATTTGTCGATTTTTTTATTTAGGAGTTATATTGGTATTAAAAAGATCCACCAAATAACTACTTCAGCAACTACAGAAGGCAGGACCTCCAAATGGACGCGCCTAAATTATGCTCGAGTTAACCACAAAATGAAAAATAAAAATAAAAAATGGGCATGTAAATCAGGAGTTGTTGGGCTTGGGTTGGACTGAACTTAAAATAAGATTATGGACCTAGAAATGTTCTGGGCCAAGCCCAAAGCTAGTGAACATTCTATTTTTTCACTCAAACTGAAGGCTTCCGTTAGCAATTACCACACCTTAATAACTGCTAAGCAAATTTATATAATAAAGAAAAGCCCGTTAGAAAAAAAAAAAAAAAAAAAACCATAATCTAGGACAAACGCAAGAGGCATTAACAATTTCCGATGTTTTTTTTTTTTTTGTTGAAAGAAGATCTGGATTGACTATAGACAAATAGTGCTACTGGCACAAAACATCTTACAGCGATTGTGAATTAACACAAAGAAAAATAGAATAATTGTCAAAAAATTCTGAAAGTTATTGTACAGCAATTAAATCAATCATAAACTTTCAATTTAATCCTAATCATTTTGAAAACTTATCTATTTAGTAATAAACATTTTGATTATATTTAACGATTTGCCATTTTAAATCATTTCGGCTAATTTTGACTGAAATTCGTTGATATAACAGTCTAGTCAACATCGGCTATTCTACATAGCATAACCAACGTTAAAGTGAATAATTTAGCAATATTTTTTATTTTATGATTTTTTTTCTTTTCTAATATTTTTTCTTTTCTCTTTTACATTTTCCACTCTATTGAGCCTTGTCAATCGCCAACCTCAAGCTAGAGCCACCCTTGCTAGCCTCAAGCAAGGGGCACTCGCACCTAGGCCCGTGAGGGCCACCTAGGGTGGTGCGAGCAACCCTCGCTACTGTCCCTTGCCCCCACCCATGGGAGCGCTATCCTCGCGTGAGGCCAATGGAGGTTGTTGGCCATCGACAAGATTCAGCGATGGTTGGTGAAGAAAAAAAAAGAAGAAAATTTGTAAAAACATATCATCAACGCCAGCCATACAACATATTATAACTGATATTGACTAGTCAAATCCAACAAAATTAGCCAAATTAACTAAATTAATAAATTGTGATTTATAACTTATTTAGTAAATTATAAAATTGTTTAGAACTAAATCAATCAAAATGTTTATAATTAAATTCACCCCCTTCGTGATGGTGCTCCGCCCCAACCCCAAGCGCAATGAGCAAGTCCTCCACAAGACCCTGTAGACCTCCGTCCTCCATGGGAGCAATAGTGACCAGATCAGATCCCTGAATCCGCCCTTCGACATCATGGTGGCCACCAACGTGGTGTACATCGAAGAGTCGGTGGGGCATCTGGTAGAGGCGATGGTGGCGTTGGTGAAGAGCGACGGCTTGGTGCTACTTGGGTTCTGGGAGCTGTGTGAGGAGGCGTTCGTGAAGAAGAAGGTGAGGCACAAGGATTTGCATCCTGAGTACACGCACGAGGAGGCTGATGTTTTCGTCCTATTGACACTTTAAATTAGCCATGCTATCACGTGTTGGTCACATAGGTGAAAATCACTTCAGAGCCAAATTACATATATGCCCCATGAATATTGGTGTACTGAAGGCTAGCCATCATGATGCAAGTTTTGGAGAACTTTTGGTGGTAAACTTCGAAAGTAAGGCTTTCGAAAACATTACAAAAATGAACCAAAATAGCGTGTGAAAGGAAGGCGGTTGATGATCAAAGATCCAGCTAAGGAAGTTATCATTAGTGGATAAATGCACAATCGAGATAGTTACAGAATGGATTGGTTGAAGAATAGGGAACGTGCCAAGAGCTAGAGGCGACAATTCTAATTAATAACCACTAAACTGTTATAGGGCATCCCTATAAATACCTTGAATCCTGCAGCAAGAAAGACCCCCCAAACAACACACCAAAAGTCGTTTATCTTATTCTCTAGTTATCTTAACTTAGTATAGTTTAGCTGTAGCTTTAGATTCTCGTCATTGCTCCAATTTTGGCGAGCATCAATATCTCAAGTAGCGTTGTTGATTAGATTCCAGTGTTGTCCTATCATCCAGCGTCGTCGATTAGGTTTTGACGTTTTGTCCTCATATTAATTTAGGAGCAATGCCTTCCCAATGTTGTTCTCACCATAAAATGTCGTTAATTAGGTTTCGACGTTATGTCCTCATACCCATTTAGGAGTAGTGCCTTATGGGTGTTGTTCTTACTATCAAGCGTCATCGACTAGGTTATGACATTGTGTCCTCATATCCACCTAGGAGCAGTGGATTCCGATGTTGTTCCCACCATCCAGCGTCGTCAATTAAGTTCCGGCGTTGTGTCATGCCCATTTAAAAGTAGTGTCTTCCCGATGTTGTTTCCACCGTTCAGCGTCATCGATTAGGTTCTAGCATTGTGTCCTCATACCCACCTAGGAGCAGTGCTCTCCCAATATTGTTTCCATCGTTCAGTATCGTTGATTAGATTCCAACTTTATGTTCACTAATCTACCTAGTCATAATTGACTCCCAATAACATGTTGGAGTTGAGCCATTGATTAATTCTGGTGAAGTCTAAATTCGATATTGTTGATTCTAGATTCGTATTGAATGATTTCACTGGAATCAAAATATATGTATATGGGTCATTGCATTTGACCTTCTCTGTCCAAAACTAGCCCAAAACCTAACTCTTTTTAAATAAAAACCAAAGATAATAGTTGGTAAAGATATTTTGTTTTGGGATCCAAAACCGGCCAAACACGTCCTGAGGAAGAAGAAGACAAGGACAAGGAGGATTAGTTGTCAGTTCTTTTTGTTCTTTCAGAGATTCCGATAGTTTTGTACTTCGCTTGTTGTCACGATTTTCCGATCGTAGAAATATTGCAATGGGTTGTATTCGTTCATTAACGGATAAAAAAATTTAGACTTTCCTCTGATAAATCTTGTTCCCATGAATTTTTGGATTGCCAATTCTCTTAGTTCTTCTTGGGGACTTGTCTGGTGGTTCCGTCTGATTGCTGGATCGTCGAAGTTGAAATGTTGGGTGCGTTAGTCGATTCAGATGAGTCGATGGCTTCCTTCCCTTGGCGTCCATGAGTCTTACTTGGAAAGAAAGGCATGTTTTGTTTCAAAAAACAAAGACCGACTTATGTTTGAATGTATAACATTTGACGTGGTTACTCCGTTCACCGTCCGCAATACTTTGCCAGTGGATCATCCGAAGCAGAGCTCTCTGATAATTTTCTCTCGGGGTTGGATGAAACCAATGATTCTAGATGTTGACCTTGCATCATGTGATTTTGGGATAAATGCAGTGATTCTCCCTGAGATGTTCTCTCTTCAACTGTAGTAACCTTATCATCTTTCCCTGATGTTTTTTCATCTTTTGCCTATCTTGTAGAATGTTTTTTTTTTTTTTTTTTTTTTGGTAACCGAGGTGTCCGGGCCAGCTTGCTTGCACACACCACGACTATTCCTCGGGGAGAAGCCAAAGAACCCACCGCCATGGCCCCCCACTTGAATCACAGGCGCTTCCCTGGGGAATCAAACCCAAGACGTCAAAGAAGTCCAAGTTCGCCCTAACCAGCTGGGCTACCCATGGGTGGGTTATCTTGTAGAATGTTAAAGTCTTCCGGTTCGAACAATCCGTGCTTTAATTGAAAAATATCTGTAGGAGTTCAGTGAGTGCAGAGTGTAGATTGGCAAGTGACATAAATCCCTTTAGATTGCGCAATGCCCATTATGCTTGATTCTTGAAGACACGTCCTCCGATCTCATAATAGGTGCTCCATATCCTTTTTTTATTAGTTAATTCTTTTAATGAGATATAACGACATAGATTAAGCTAGATTGTATAAGAGTAGCTAGTACATGTTTGCCAATTTTGCTGACTGCACATGCAAGTCTGGAAAGACATTAGCGTTCAAATCATCCTGTACTTCAGAGAAATTGATGGATCCTATAAATAAGCTATCTTATGTTTTCCCTGATATTTTAGAGTTTATGAGCGAATAAAACATATCCTAATCAGCAGTTTGGTTAGTCGAGCTCTCGATTGCTTGTGTTTACTTTAGTGGTGAATGGTTATCATACGATTGATTGTGGGAAGGCAGTGAAAATGTTGTGCCTAGTGGAATTATTCATATTTCGCTAGGAAGGCCTCCTTTAAAATTTTCTTGTCAAGTTCTGAAAATTGAAAAGGCAGATAGAATATCATGTGGTGATGGTGCTCTTGCTACCAATTTGCTGCGATTAAATTTCGATTCTTATAGACCGTACTGGCGACAACCGAAGCAAGCATTCATGTGATGCCTTAGTATTGATGGAGTACCAAGATAGAGATGCACGGATGAACCTATGAGGCACTCCACCTTAGTGTCCAAATCAATGTCAATTGTTGATGAAAGTCCTGACATCATGAATGTCATGTTAAATTTTACTTACGAAATGACAGAGTAATCATGTTATGGAGAAACCATTTATTAGAGAATTATCTTGGCTAGGCTACCAAGCAAAAGATCCGGTTGCAAATTAGAAAATTTCTCCCTCTTTACTTTCCTTCGGCCAATTCATTATGTATACCAAGTAAATCATGCGATAAAATGGACAATTATTCCCAAGACTACCATGGGGTATGAAGTTAAAGTACTTGTCAGAGTGGCTTCCTTTAAGGTTTAATGGCAGTGTTGATACCAACTTGCGTAGAAGCATCAGTTTTTCACAAAATGGGGATTGTTGAAGATGATAATAACTCGTCTTGTGAGTAATGAGCAGAAATAGTAATTAAATGTCTTATTATCTATGGTGAGCCAGTGATATCATCCTAATACCAGAACATTTTCACTTTTTCCTGAATGTACTTTTTCATTCTTTCTCATAAAACTAAACTCTACTTCGAGTAACACTGATCACTCTCATGGGGGAAGATGAACATTGAAAGGGCTGAAAGAGTGGCGACGGGACGTCAATGTTGATCTTTTGAACAAAAGTAAACGAAAATGCTCTTACAAGGATTTGCTCCTGATTCAGGCCCAAAAGTAAAAGTTAGATGGGAACTAAAAGAATATTGACCCTAGAAAAAGTGAAGGCTTGGACGTTCAGCTTGGAGTTGGGCTGGTAGTTGGTTCATTGCCACTCTCTCTAGTGCTGCATTACCTCGAGTCCCCCACTAAAATGTTGAGGACATTGTCCAAGAGAACACTGGGCATGATGATTTTGATTTTGAATACTCTGCCCATCACACGACAGGTGACCATTTTGGAAAAGGACACTTATGTCCGATAAACATTGGAATGGACTATGATTGCTTTCCTGTAACTCAGTTACATGACTGTCCGTGTGTTATTGTAAACTACCATCCAGCTGAAGTCATTACTACAGCTTTTCTATTGCTAAAATGTCCAGAAAGAGTAGTGTTAAACTAGTCAAATCAGAAGTAATGAAAATCAGTCGTATGGGATTTCAGGATAAAGTACTTCAGTAGATTTGCATGTGCTAGTGCTGATGACTTCCTTACTAAAGTCGCCCTGCAGCTTAATCTCATCCAGGACAATTTGGGGACCGATGCGCAGATGATATTGTTTGACGGTAGTGGGTTGTTATTTCTCAGAGAAGCTGGCATCCGGACGTTGCCCAGATGAAGTTCCTTAAAAAGGCTAATGTATCAAATTTTTGGCATAATAACTTGAGTTATCGAGTAGCCTAGCCTATGCTCATGTGCTGCTCTTTCACTTTGTTAACAACTACTCTATTTCCTTGTTAAATGGAAACAGAAAGATCGAGCCCTGAGATAGACTGCTCAAGCATATTATCTATCGGCCGTTAAAGATCGGTCAGGTTCCATTCAATTTAATCAATTATCATGCCTATCAATTTTGTCACCTCAGTCTTATCCTGTTCCAGTGTGTGTCTTTGCCGAAGTAATTTTCCTTTCCCCTTTATGCACAAGAAAGAGACTGGTGAACTCATCCCATCATGTCACATTCATCAAATTGTTAGAGCTTTTGTGTGTCGCATATATCATATATGATGCTTTTCTACATCTATAAATAGTTCTTCGAATTTTCGACTATTCACATACACTGGACTGAAAAATTATACCTAGGCCAACCATGCCAGAAGGCCAAGATCATTTGCTACCCGTCCAAAAGGAACCAAAAACCCGGAGCCAGAAGGCCTTGAGAAAAACCCTGAAAGGCACAGCAACTCTCTCCAATCTCCTTCCCACGGGCACGACCTTCGTCTTTTCGCTTCTCTCTCCTGTTTTCACTAACAAAGGCCAATGCACCAGCTTTCTCACCCACATCCTCACCATATGCCTTCTTGCAGTCTGTGCGACTGCATGTTCCCTTTTATGCTTCACTGACAGTGTCCGGGACGCAAAAGGCAAGGTCCGGTATGGATTCGCCACAACTAAGGGGCTATGGGTGATTGCTGCGTCATTGAAGCTCTCACAAGCTGATGCAGATAAATATAAGTTGAAGGCGATCGACTATTGGCACGCATTCATGTCGGCGCTGGTCTTTGTGGTTGTCGCGTTTTTTGATCAGAATGTGATCAAGTGCTTCTTCCCAGTGGAGTCGGAGCTGGCCAAGGGGCTCCTGGAGGTGGTGCCTTTGGCAGTCGGAGGTGTTTGTTCCATCTTCTTTTTGCTGTGTCCAACTACACGCCATGGAATTGGCTTTCCTCTTTCACGTGAGAAGTAGAAGCAGCAACAATAAGTGCCTGATGCCTCACATCGTGTGCATGTATCGTTACCTTACTCTGTGCTTCATTTGTGATCTATGTGTATCTGTATCTCGAAATGCGCGTGTAGCACTTCATATAATTTGATGCCCCTCTTTATACGAACAATGCAATGCAGCAGCGGAAAAATGAAGTTGGAGGGTGTACTTAGCAACAACTGAGTCACCAAATCTAATCTTAATTGATTCTCCGTTTGGTAATTTTACGGTGACAGAAATAATCGTACGGGTTGAAATTTGGCTGCGTAGAAATAGTGTCCTGGTCGTCCTTGCAATCTCGCTTATATGTCTAGTCACATTTTGATAGATTAAGCATAAGAGAAGCTTGATCTGCAACTTGACCATACTTGCAGTGTAAACTCGTCCATTGCCAATTCCATCACTTACGCTCAACCAAACTTCTCAGACTTGGACTGAGGTTTGAATTACCGCAAAGACAGTGAGCAAGCAATGAAGTTTGCCGCTGTTCGCTCATCGAATAAGAAAAGCGAGCGAGGCAAAGAAGCCTTCGCTTTTCTTGCAATTCTCGTCATTGCCAACAGACATCAAGGGGTATTGAAGGATCTCGCAGCTCCCTATCTTCTTTGTCCGGCTAAGTTCTGGACAGTCCCTTCAATCGGTAACCAAAATCCATACATAACATATTCATATCCGGTAACCATTTCCCACGGTCCCTCTTCATTCCATGAACTTTGACTCAGACCAACACATCTCTTTTTGCGAAATACAAGGACTAATACGGTTACAAGGAACATGTAAAGCATCACTATCAGCAGATTGTGCCGGTATCAGCAATTTAAGTAAAGCATAAATTTCTCATACATTGTTACATACATACAGGTAACAACATCAATCGACCGGACACTAATCTGCTTGAATCTGCAGATACCGCCTCTAAAACACAACCAAAACTATTATTTTTAATGTTTAAAGAACCTGTAACTCTCAATTAAGATTGTAATTTAAGTATAACAATAAACTAAACCCCAAATTAATGCCAGAAAGAACATCCCATATAATTTCTTTGACGTTGCAAAACCAAGCAAGTTGACCTAATATTCACATTAGCTCGTTTGGACTCCCATCAACTACATCTTCTCAAGCACCCAAAAGTTTCTTGATTCCAGCCTTCTGCTCCGATGTCAGCCTCATTGGAAACTTGATGTTGAACTTCATCCTCAAGTTACCCTTCTTTGTTGGGTCCTTCTGGTGAGGCATCCCCTCCCTTGGAACTACCTCTTCATAGTTTGGATGGATCACATTGCTGATAGGGATGGTCAAACTCCTGCCATCTAACGTTGTGAGATGGACCGTGAGACCTGTTAAGGCCTCGGCCAAGGATATGGTTTTTGTGACGATCAAGTCGTTTCCATCGCGGGTGAACACACTGTGAGGCTTCTCATCAATAATGAAGACAAGATCGGCTGGTATGACGTTTGGCTGCTCATTGCCTTTCTCAGGGAAGGTAATTTTGGTTCCCTTTTTCCAACCCGGCTTTATATCAATGGTTAAGATCTCCTCTACTTGCATAGTTCTTCTGCATCAATCCATAACATGCAGAAGTCAGAAGGATAGATCATGGCAAAAAACAAAAAGGCAGCAAGGTAATGTAAATCATCCAAAATCAAAGTGATTGCCTAAGTGCAAAGGTGTGAAGGCCATATCCCTAAAAAATCATCATACAAGGAGCTCATAAACCTCACACAATTCCAATATCACATGGTTCGCATTTAAAAACCTAAGAGGGTGCAGGAGTAGTTACGCAACGACCCTATTCAGAGCTGAACATGCAACATCTAATCTCAGGATATCCATAGACTCAAATGTGATACTCTTTCATAAGCATAAATCAAAAGTTGATAAGTTGCCAGCTTTCAGAATTCGTTGCCCCAGTTAATCAAACATGGAGTGTAAGAATTCAGCTGAGGAAAAAAGACAGCAATAGCTTCTTTCAAACATTCCCAACAAATCCTCATGCATCTGCATGCACAAAAGATTGTTTATCATGAATATGCCAGTAAACCAAACAACCATCAGTAATTCCTCCCGCACAAACTCCGCCTTATTCAGGGTATGCAATTATATTGACACTAACAGATGCTTGTCCACGGATAACGTGCCAAATTTGCA
The DNA here is from genome assembly GCA_014182715.1 of Eucalyptus cloeziana. Classification (NCBI taxonomy): domain Eukaryota; kingdom Viridiplantae; phylum Streptophyta; class Magnoliopsida; order Myrtales; family Myrtaceae; genus Eucalyptus; species Eucalyptus cloeziana. The sequence goes on along the minus strand of CM024634.1, from coordinate 28,075,152 downwards.
TCATATAATTGCAGAAAATGCAGACATTCCTGCAAAGAGTTGAGAGTGGCAATACGAGAACATGGCATTCAGCAATTGCTGTATTATTCTTTTCAATGATATATTCCTAAAGACAGGATGTCTTTCGCTGCACACCCATTTAACTATTCTCAACTATATGGCATCATATTGGCAGCAAGTTCAATACTAATCCATAAAAGAAAGTTCACTGGACAACAAGAGATTGCAGCTCCATGCTAGAATGATGACCAATAATCATTGAAACCCACATGTCCACACTGCATATCCATGGCAAAGCACCTGTAGGAAATTTATTTTTACCAGTATTTTACCTTGTAAATACAACTCTGTACAGTGGCATAGACAACACGGACTATCTACAGAAGGTGCATAAACCAATTACAGTGATATTTCAAATTATATTAATATTACAGCTTTTTAGCCAAAAACTTCTGCATGATGTCACTGAAGACAAAGTCCTGCAATCAAGGATTTACCCTGCCAAGGTTCCTAGTCACCCAATATGTAAGACAGTATTTAACAGAAACTGTTAGATGAACCCAAGCAATCATCCGTGGGTTACACCAAGCTGCATTGTCTCAGTTGTGAAGAAGGAAAAAAGTAGGCTAATCAACAAAATGATCAGCCCTTGATACAACCACGTAAAATTTAGGTACCCCAAGTGCATGAAGCTAACATGGACAACATCACGAAATTGTGTCCGATATCAAATTTCCTTATTAAGCCCATTGTCTTGTTCTTAGTTCTATCCAAAAAGACGAATGAGTAGCGCTAGACAATTAATGCATTCCTAAAATAGTTTCCAGCTTTCAGTCAAATTCTCTCAGCCGATACTGACCCAAAACTTGTGGATTTCTGGGAACAAAGAAATATACATTTTTGACAAACTAACAAGTAATTTCTTTAAATGAGATAGCCTCTCAGACTTACCCACTCATGTCGGCAATCACCCTGGAGATCTTCATCTTCTTGGTAGTCCCTTTATAGAGATCCTCTAGACTACAGGGCAACCTGTTCTCAATAGGAGGAGCTTTCCTGGGAGCTACTTGGTGGATTGACCCTCCTCCTTCTCCAAAGGAGCCAAAGAAATCATCCCCAAAAATACTACTTGAGAACCTCGACCCTCTCATTCCACCACCGCTGCCACCACCCATTCCCCCCAAGCCACTACCCATCCCTCCCATGCCGCCAAAGGGACCTGAGTACCCAAAAAACTCAGCGAAGATGTCGTCCGCGTTCCGGGGGTTGAACCGGAACGACGTAGGCCCCTCTCCTGTCGAGAAGTAGGTAGTGCCGCCAGGGCCACCCGCATCAGGTGGCGGCACTTGACCCTTCAGACCCTCCTCACCATACTGATCATACACTGCTCTCTTCTGTGGGTCACTGAGGACCTACAAGCAATTCAATTGAAACAACACCATCATTCATCACAAGCTCAGAAGTGTCGTCAATTTGCAAAACCATCAAAAGCAACAACATCAATCATCTGGGTGCACGATCATACTGTCAGACTTCCAATCTAGAACGAAATTCGCATAGAGAGACTACAAATTTCCAACTTCAATCAATGCCGACAGAGAAGCAAACAAGATTAACTTCGAATCAGTCTCATGACTGAGACCGACCCAAATAAAAAAGAATCCACCAATCGAATTGGGGGTAAAAAGAGAACTTGCCGATCACCTCATAAGCCTCGGAGATCTGCTTGAACTTGGCCTCAGCTTCCTTCTTGCTGTTGGGGTTCTTGTCGGGATGCCACTTCATGGCCAGCTTCCTGTAGGCCTTCTTCAAGTCGTCGTCTTTGGCGCCCCTATCCACCCCCAACATCTTGTAGTAATCCATCCCCATCTCTCCAACCCAACCCACCAATCCCCCTCGCCCTAGAAGTTAGCTCTTATGTCCAAAACAATCAGTGAAATCTGAACTGCTCCTGTTGTGCTGGTGGCGGTCGTGGTGGTGGTGATTTTGTGTGATGCCTGTTGCGGTGGAGCTCAGGATTTACGTCCGGTGATGAATTGAGAATCCAGTGGAATCTTCCAGAACCCCGCGCCTCCCCAATCGTCTACCGTCACTCGGTCTCTTAATCTCTATTGGCGACCCTCCAATTGTGCTCTGATTTCCCTTCCTTTTACGACCTTCCCATTACCATATTTCTTGTCCATTACTAGTCACAATTAATGTCCTGATTTCGGCATCACCTGAATTTTACATAAAGATAAGGTATCATTAGACATTAACGACAAGAAAAACATACCATACCAATTGGCGGCGCATAATATGTGGACACCGACACATTAAAATGAAATATGAATGCGCGAACCCACCGTCATTTACATATTTAATGAACATGCAAAGAATGATTATCATCAATAAATAAACAAAAAATGAAGAGATGATATTACTGAAGACAAAGTAAATAAATGCGTTGTGAGTATCAACACGTTAAAATAAAGAACGCATTGATCAAGCGAGAAGGATCGGTAGGTACACGTGGCTATCACTTCCGATGACAATCAATCATTGGTGCATGCCCCCAGTGCCAGAGGTTAGATTTTTCACAACCCTCCCATCCACCTCGGTCACATGGGATGGGGTCGAAGAGCTATGTGTCACAGCCCATGAGAATGCCAAGTCAAGAGGGTACGGGTGTGATAGATCCGACCCTCGACCTATATTCCTGAGAGTTAGAGTATTATTGAGTCTTCTAGAATACTCTTGGGGGCGAGTGATATAGTATTTGTACGCATATGATATAAATGCGAGTAACAAGTAGTTGGGAGTAAATATGGGTAGTTGGGGAAGTGTAATCTCCACCGTTAGATCTAAAGGAGATTTACGAATACAGTTAGCATTGTACTTGTATATAAAGGGGTCTCCTCCCTTCATTGTAATTCATTCACAAAAAAATACAAAAACCAGAACTTCTCTCTAAGAGTTTCTCTCTCTACAATCCTTGTGAGTCGAGTGTTAAAAGGCCGTTTAGTGTTAAAAGGCTGCTTAGGGTAAAACCTTAATAGGTAAAACCTTAAGGCGGCACGGGTCAACCTACGTGTGATCGAGAGTTGATCGATCGGCCCGTGACATTTGAACTGCTCCCGTTATGTTGGTGGTGGTGGTGGTGATTTTGTGCGGTGCCTGTTGCGATGGAGCTCAGGATTTACGTCCGGTGATGAATTGAGAATACAGTGGAATCTTCCAGAACCCCATGCCTCCCCAATCGTCTACCGTCACCCCGTCTCTTAATCTCTATTGGCGACCCTCCAATTGTGCTCTGATTTCCCTTCCTTTTACGACCTTCCCATTACCATATTTTTCATCCATTACTACTCACAATTCATGTCCTAATTTCAACATCGCCTGAATTTTACATAAAGATAAGGTATCATTAGACATTAACGACAAGAAAAACATAACATACCAATTGGCGGCACATAATATGTGGACACCGACACATTAAAACGAAAAATGAATTCGCAAAGCCCACCGTCATTTACATATTTAAGGCAGAGAATAATTATCGTCAATAAATAAACAAAAAATGAAGAGATGGTATTACTGAGGACAAAGTAAATAAATGTGTCGTGAGTATCAATACGTTAAAATAAATAAAGCATTGATCAAGCGAGAAGGATCGGTACACATGGTGGTACACGTGGCTATCGCTCCCAATGACAATCAATCATTGGTGCATACCCCCAGCGCCAGCGGCTAGATTTTTCACAACCCTCCCATCCACCTCGGTTGCATGGGATGGGTCGAAGAGCTATGTGTCACAGCCCGTGAGAATGCCAAGCCAAGAGGGTTCTTAAGGACAAGCATGACACATTTGACTATCGACCTATATCCCCGAAATTTAGAATATTCTTGAGTCTTCTAGAATACACTTAGGTGGATGATACGGTATTTATACACACGATATAAATGTGAGTAGTTAGTAGTTTGGAGTAAATATGGGTAGTTGGGGAAGTGCAATCTCCACTATTAGATCTAAGAGATCTACGGATACGGTTTGTCTTGTACTTGTATATAAAAGGTCTCCTCCCTTCATTGTAATTCATTCACAAGAGAATTCTTTCTCTAAGAGTTTCTCTCTCTACAATCCTTGTGAGTCGAGTGTTGAAAGGTTGCTTAGGATAGGGTAAAACCTTAAGGCTGCACGGGTCAACCTACGTGTGATCGAGAGTTGATCGATCGGCCGTGACATCTGAACTACGTGTGATCGAGAGTTGATCGATCGGCCCGTGACATCTGAACTGCTCCCGTTATGCTGGTGGTGGTGGTGGTGATTTTCTGCGGTGCTTGTTGCGGTGGAGCTCAGGATTTACGTTCGGTGATGAATTGAGAATCCAATGGAATCTTCCAAAACCCCGCGCCTCCCTAATCATCTACCGTCACCCCGATCTCTTAATCTCTATTGGTGACTCTCCAATTGTGCTCTGATTTCCCTTCCTTTTACGACCTTCCCATTACCATATTTCTCGTCCATTACTACTCACAATTAATGTCCTGATTTCGGCATCACCTGAATTTTACATAAAGATAAGGTATCATTAGACATTAACGACAAGAAAAACATACCATACCAATTGGCGGCGCATAATATGTGGACACCGACACATTAAAATGAAATATGAATTCGCGAAGCCCACCGTCATTTACATATTTAATGAACATGCAGAGAATGATTATCATCAATAAATAAACAAAAAATGAAGAGATGATATTACTGAGGACAAAGTAAATAAATGCGTCGTGAGTATTAACGAAGGATCGTTAAAAGATTTTTCACAACCCTCCCATCCACCTCGATCGCATGAGATGCGGTTGAAGAGCTATGCATGTCCGACAAGAAAGCCACTGATTTTTGCCTTTTTCTTATACAAAACAGTGCAATAGAAGCTGCGTCAGTTAAGATCCGACCAGTTCGCATGTTTCTACATCCGAATCTTTGTCTTAGCTTTTAGTAGATAATCTCTTTGTAGGCCGATCATCGTCTTTAGGTTGCGATTTCTTGTAAACACTTAAGCAAAAATGTAGCAAGAAGAGCAAATCCCGAATTGTCGCATCGGACTAAGGAAAAATTGTTTTAATAAAGTCATAAATTACATTTTTAACATTTCAATTATAAACATTTTAATATAATAATTAAAATTCTAAATATTTTCACATTTTGTTAAACGAATTAAATTATGATTAGAAATCGCTGATATAAGAACACCAGCCATCTCATATGACACTTTCAATGTCAATATCGACAATTTTAATAATATTTTTATTTTTTAAAAATATATTCTTTTTTTCTTTTTTTCCTTTCTTTAATTTTTCCTTCTTTTTTTTTTTTTTCTTCTTTTCTCTTTTTTTTTTCACGTTTTCCCTCCGCTAGCCTTTAACGAGGGCAACCCTCCGCCAGATTAAGGGAAGGCGAGGGTTGCCCACACCCACCCATCCCCCTCCCCCAGTAAGGAATGCCCTCACCTGAGGTTAGTGGAGATGAGGCTCGACGATGGCTAGCGGAAGAAAAAATGAATAAAAACATAAGTAAAAAAGGAAAAAAGATAATTAAAAAAACTATTAAAATTTATCAACATCAACATTAGTCATGTCAAGTATGATACTTAGCATCTATGTCGGCAATTTTTAGTCAAAATTGATGGCATTGACTCAATTAATTAAAAATGAAAATATTTAAGATTCAATTGACACAATTAAAAGATTTGTAATTGAATTAGTAAAAGTATAATAAATTTAAGATTTTTTTAAATAATTTTTTTCTTTGAATAAAGAATCGTTGTCCTTGATTTACTTCTCCCTCAACTATTTGTTCATAGGATGTTGTTGGCAGATTCCAAAGGAGAAAAGCTAGCACGGAGATTGTCACGAACATGTTCGCATGTTCATAGGTCCATAGTGCAATTTACTTCACTATATATATGTATTCATGTGAATGAAGTTTTTTAGTGCTCTCAAAAGATCACGTCGCTGTCCACTTAATCAATTGCTAAGTATAAAATAATGAGCCTATAACACTTTTTTGGTGAAAGACACCATAATGCATAATGTTCTTTGCTGTCATTGATTAGTTAAATCGACGACAAGTATCTCCGCTCAAAGCGTTTAATTACCTCCACGAATCCGTCCCAATCCTTGTGAACACTTGGGATATCCATGCTAATCCCTTCAACTATGCATGGCATGTAGCTCGGACATTAGATACATAAAGGATATCTGTTGTTTTTTTTTTTTCCTACTCTCGAGTTTTTAATGAATCCTAATTGTTTTTTTCATTTTTATGATGATCTTTTTTCCTAAGACAATTATCACTCTATAGTCTAGTCTAGCACATCCAGACATGCCTTTTCTTTTGGGGTCAGCCCAGACATGCCTTTGAATAGGGGTTAGTAAGCCGAACCGCCCAAACCGGAAATTGCATGAACCAAACCAAATCGGATTGGACCGACTAAATCCTTTAAAAAAAAATTCTTAATTTCTTAAAAATAGCAATAAAACTAAAAAATAATAACAATTCTTATGTTTTTCTTAATTTTTTAATTGTTTTGCTAAGTAATTGGTTCTATGGGACAATCTAGTTCCCATTCCCAAAAATTGGGAACCAGTTCTCCCGGTCCAATTTCTGGTTCCTAGGTGGAGCTGGATCACATCAGGAACCGACCACCCCTACCTTTGAAGAAACAAACATTTTATACACTCTTCTATAGGTAGACCCCACATAGGCAGAGTTAAATCAAAATTAGCACTCTTTAGCAACATTTGTCCCTGGATATGGAAGATTGACTAGATCTTTAGTCGGTCTAAAAGAACCTTGATTCGTTCGGTCTTAGGTTCAATAGCAGCTCCATTAATGGCAATTTAGACCATAGCAAGGACTTAACGTGCGACAACTCGGATCAAAATACATAGATCAAGTCTATTCTTAGTGATTATTTTTGGAGGACCACACTAATGTCTCTCTTCCCTTTTCTAATTTTTCATGAGGATGATAGATTGAGTGAGATAACAATAAAAACTGCTAAATAAAATGGGTAAAAAAGGTGTCTGTTCTAACGATTCCGCCTCCAGACCAATGGGAAATCAAAATTGCATAAAGGGAAACAAGAACAAGAATTAAAAAAGAAATTGGATGTTAATGATGAGTTGCGAGTAACGGACCTAGTTGTCGTGCAGACAAAAATCTGTTATCGAAGTGAATGCCTCGACTCCTTTTTTTCGTATGAGTTATATCAGTATTAAAAAGATCCACTTTTTCTTTTTCTTGGCTCCACCTTGTTGCGACTAAACCAAGTTAATCACTGACCAAAAAAAACCAAGTTAATCACAAAAAGAAAATGGCATGTAAGTCAAGACTGCAGTTGGGCCTGGGTTGGACTGAACTTCTAATAAGATTATGGACCCGGAAATGTTTTGGGCTAAGCCCTAAGCACTTGTGAACATTCTATTTTGGGAATAATAGATATGGTCCATGAACTCCGGCCCAATATACAACGCCGTTCCTAAATTTTTAATTTATTTAATATGCCCTTGAATTTTAGCTCAATGTGCAATGCTTTCCCAAAACTTTTAATTTGTTCAATGTGATTCTCTAACTTTTGGTACATGACCCTAGACTATACAAAAATGCTCAATATTATCATTTTATTAATTTAAGTTCAAAGCTAGTATTGGACATTTTCATATAATATAGGAGCTAGATTGCATATGTACCAAAATTTCAGTGACTACATTGAACAAATTAAAAATTTAAGGACGACATTGCACATTAGGCTAAAATTTAAAGATTATATTGAACAAATTAAAAATTCTTGACTATATTGCACAATTGGTCAAAATTTATGGATCATTTATATAATTATTACTTTTATTTTACTCTAAAAACTGAACACTTTTCTTAGCAATTCCCACACCTTGATGACTGTTAAGCAAATTTAAAAAAGGAAAAAAAAAAGCCTATTAAAAAAACAAAATCTAGGACAAACGAAAGAGGCATTGACAATTTCTGATGCTTTTTTAGATATGAATTGGGTATAGACCAATAGCGTAACAAACAAAACGTATCTTATAGCGATTGCCAATTGACAAGAAGAAAACTTAAGTAGCTACGATTAATTTGTCATGGGTATGGAAATTCTATGAATAAATGTTGTGCATTCCGGTGTATCGCCACTCGTTCACTGTGATCCCAATAGCATGTTATGCTACATTAGAAGAACCAAAATGACACAGTGGAAATGAAAAAAGCACAAGTCGCAACCCATAAACACGCGTGTCCGAAGCACACAGATAAATATCCCGAATTTCTATACTTCTGAAATGAGGTTAACTGAGTGCTCCAACAAAAAAATACATTACAAATACTGTTGCCACCTTAACCCTAGGAATTACTAAACAAGAAGGTAGTAGGACACGGAAATAAAGAGACAATAATGAAACCTTAGATAAAGCTAAAGAACAACTAGATCCCCCGGGATCTTCCAATCAACGATACACGCTTAACAAATCTGAAAAAACGTAGAATAATGATGACGATGTTTTCAAATTTCCTTTACTATATAAATATCCTAAACTTAACTTAGTTAAAGAAGAAAATAACAAGTTTCCAGTATCTTAATTCTATCAAATATACAAACATCTGAGTATAACTCGTTTATTAACATTTACTTGCAACTTGTCATATAAATTTGACGAGCCGCTCGAGTCAAACTGAGGAGAGAGCTTTCATATCCCTTCCTGTGAAGACGAGACATGAAAGTCATCTCCGATGTGCTGCGGAAACCTGCCCCCACACAGGCAAGCTGAGAAAGAGAACAGCGTCTAAGGAGAGAGCTTTCATATCCCTAAACTAAATCCATCTTCATCTTTTCCTCTTCTGAATGGTCTGAACTTGTGCAAGATCCAAACAAACATCAAGTAGCTAATAAATTATTGTTATTGTTAAATTTTGCTAGGCACTATGGTCTTATTATTTGTGTGTCCCACGATTCTCCTAAGGGTCTAACCAAACTGCTGCTCGCCACACAACCTTCTCTAGATTTTTGTTTTTTGGTGCGAGACAGAGACAAAAAGTAGAAAGAAAGGGTTATTGGCACTTTCTTCCTCCTTAAAATATCAGTCTATTTCGTTCCCTAACTAGACAATGCTTTGATTTGGTACCGTGTGAAGATGCTGGCAGCAATGGTAGATACCTTAGTAAGTTAAGGTCTTGAGTTGAGAGAGCTTGGCACGATCAGGCTGAAGACGCATGCCAGTCACATCCTCCGACCGCTGTGCCCGTAGTGATGATGGAGCTAGAGCTAATGTATATAGCAAAACTCCGCAATAGAGTCGATTCATTTTGAATATTAAGCTGAAATCTAAACAGAGTCTTAGCTCGTGAATTGATGTAATTTTGTGAAGTTCTTTGAACTTTCAATACTATGGGTTGTTTGGCACTTCAAATTCTCTTAGCAATTCTCCTATTTGGCTCTACACTGGAGTATAAATTTGGAAAAGTAATGTTTAGTGTCTTTCTCACTTTCGGAGGACGACATTCCTTGAGCAGATGCCGTATAAGCCTCGGCTCATAAAAAATTTCGGTCATGCTAAACCAAAAAGATGGGATGGTGCAAGTGCAACTAGCGCGTCTACTATAAAATGCTCTAATTTAAGGCTATGGAAGCTCATCGCCCAACATTACTGAGACGATTCTTGTCACCATAACCCCAAAATTAATTAAAACTTAATAGGTGTAGGAAGGACAGAAAAGTAGAGGATGCTAAACGAACGAGCCAATCTTTCCATATGGAGATATGCCGGATCTACTTGAAAACACTCTTCAGAAAACAATGTGGCATACTCTCATGAGTGAATCAAACGATGTTGTCCACTTTTTTTAGATCTCACATCTTAAGAAATCAATTCACGTGCTGGTAGGGTCACAGTATTTTGTATGTATTTCAGCAAATATCCAATATCCTAAAAATATTATATTCTTTTAGGAGAAGTTATTATGTACACTTAATTTAGTACATTAAGCATGTCATATATCAACACATATCATATTTATCTATAAAAAAAAAATTAAAATTCTCACATAGTTCATATATCACAAATAAAGTATCTACTGTAGATAGTTTGTTTGTAAAACAAAAAGAGGGGTGTTTTGTCCCATGTAAAAGAGATGAGTGTGTTCAATATATAAGTGTAGAAGTCTTCCAGCCTAATAATTGAAGACTATGGGTTAAGTGGGCAGTACCCCATAGTAAAAGCGAACGTCTCTTGTTCAATATTTTCTTACTTTTAATTTTCAGCTTTTATTCTCCAATTATTTTTCTTTTGAGAATTCTTGAAGAAATACTAGAATTAATATTTAGTATTCTTATTTTGAGATTTTGTTGATCATTGAGGTTTTTTTCCAATACCATTAGCGATATTGTGAAGCAAACAATTCCTTAAAGATAGTGTATTCATGTTTCAAAGTCCGATTCACTTCTTCCTAATTTTTTTTTATCGGCTACCACATCAACTATATATTATTTTCTTTTAAATAAGAGGAGTGATAAGATGGTTATTCTTCCAATAATATATAGTTATGTTTTGCCAGTTTTGGTTCTCGCGAAAATCTTTCACCAAACTTTGCATTTTGGTTTTATTATAAGAGACTCAAGTTTTGTGTTGAGCTTGGACAAAGAATGTCAAATGCAAGGAAATTTTATTATGAACTTGTATAGACAACCTTAACAACTTATACTTAGATGGCTCAAAGACTAACTGCTTTTGACCACAGGTTACAACAGAATCTAACTAATGATGCAATCTAGACACAAGTAGCTAGATAGTCTATGCTTCGAACTCAAACTATGCCGAAATTTAATATATGACATAGCTTGTTTTAAGCGTAAAGCTGTAATCTAATCAACAGCAATACTCCTAGATAGGAAACATAACGTCGGAATTTAATCAACGACACTAAGCTTATGGAACAACACCAAAATCTAATTGACGATGCTGGACCGGATAGAGATGCATGTCAGAATTTAATCAACGATGAAAATCTTGAAAACTATAACTAAAATGCGATAAAGTAAAGTTAGTTGTTGTATTGTTCACGAGGGGCCTCCTTATTGGATAGGTTGGGGTATTTATAGGGCAGACTGGTAGCTATTAGTTGGTTACCTCTTCCTTGGGCACTACTCTTAACATTCTGCGTGTTTTCCATTTCTTCTTAGCACTCTTATCCATAGGTAACTGCTTCCTAACTTATCGACGACGCTCGTGTGGCTTGCTCATTAAGTAAATAATGGCTCCCTATTTTTATGTGTATTTGTTATTTTTGCATGAGCTACGATACTAATTTCACTTAAACTTCAAATTTGATGCATTATTCCAATAGCTTGACACGTGGCAATTAACTACCTAGCCGTTGACTCTGGAATTTGCTTCTAGAATTCCGTTGATGATCAACTCAAATAACCTTCACGAACCGTTTGTCTTTAACTTTTATGAACAAAACAAGGCGTTTTGCTCTTATTATTCCCTCATGGCCAGCACGTGATGTCAAAAGTAATTTTAGGTGTCAACAAGTTTAATGGAGCTCCACCTCCTGATAGTAAATGACTTGCACCTGAAACGCCTTTTCAATTTTCCTTTTCCTTTTTTCCACGTACATAGGAGTTTTCCTGAAGTTGAAATTTTTACTGCACAGCACGGAAACAAGATCTGCCCGTTTAAGAGTAGAAACTTTTAATTAGGTGGCAGCTAGAGAGCTGTGTTCGTTTTATAGATTTGTCTAGAGCCAAAGGGTGGGGGGACCCCAGCACCGAAAAAGACTCATAGATTCTCTTACTCACGATCTCAGCAAAGAAGCAATTATTGCTATTTTTCGGGAGGACCCATCTGAAATAAAACATACAGTATATGATGCATGCCATTATCTTCTTCCATTGTAGGACCATCGCCAAGGACAACCGCCCTTGTCCTTTCTTGTTGGTACCAACAAATGCGTCACGAATCGTGTCGCGCGGATCGGAGGAGATGGTCCCTTTTGATCCACATGGCTGAAAACAAAAGCCCCATTTGTCCTGGCCCTTCGCGAGGTTGCAGAGATTTTGACTCCAAAATCCACAAAAACATTTCGCAAAAGTGCCTCCAACATTGTATGGTGGTAGTGGCCACGCCCCAAGGGCTAAAAGCCAGAGAGACAGTGTGTACTTTGCGCTGTTACTGCATTGAGCAGTCGGCTACTGCCTCTCTCATGAATTAATTTCCGGTCCGTAAAGAGAGAGAGGGAGGCCGACGTTAATCTTGTTTGAGTACTTCCCTTGCGAAGAACTTGCTAAGTGAAAAGTTTGATGTTATGCATGCAGCTGTGTTTGTGTTGGTTGTACACCTGTTTAAATGAGATATAACAGTCAAAAGGATGAAAACAACCTATAATTTTCGCTTTAAAGTGATAAATGATTAAATGCTTGGTTTTGGCGATGTCCATCTGTGTTGAGATTGCAATATCATCCCTTGAGAGTAATCTTACTTTTGATGCATATAGACAGGACAGTTTGTATATGCATCTTTAAGGTTTGCCAAGTCAAAAGACTTCGATTGCCCCGATCATGTTATCACAAAACAAAACTTTATAATTCTTCGCTTCCTTCATATTTTGGTCAATACAAATATTTCTAAAATTCTTCCTAGTTCAATAGGGCCCGCCACAAGTAGGATAGATTTTTTATACATATCATTGTCACTTATCCTGTAAAGTTAGTTTAAAACCTACTCCGACTCTATCGCTTGCGTACCAAATATGCCTAGCCACTCTCGAGTTTATTAGCTAGCATGTAATGGCATGTTTGTTAACTTGCCAAACAGTGTTTATTTTTATTCTTTTATTCTCGGGAGTAATTTTGGAACAGAATCGCTTTTGGTAAAAAATTTATTCCTGAGAACAAATTTGGAATAAAATCAAAAAAAAAAAAAAAAAAAAATTCTGATTCTTATTTAGGGAAAAATTCTAGAATCAAGTTAACCTTTTTTTTTTTTTTTTCCCTCTTCTTTCTTCTTGTTCTTCTTCCCTCTCTCTTGTTCTTCAAGTGTTGCCGCTGCCGCCACCCCCCGCCGTCCATTGCTGGTCGTCGGAGGCTCACTAGGCCAAGGCGAGGTCCGACAAGGCCTGGCAAGCTTGTCACCGAGCCTCGCCAGTGGCCAGGCGGGCCTTGCCCAAGCCTCCCCCAGCCACCAACGAGCCTCGCCTGGCCAAGCGAGGCTCGGCCCAACCGTCGGCGGGGCTCGACCTCGCCAAGGCACCGCAAGGTCAACGTCGCCCGACCAAGGCGAGGCTGACCTCGCGATGGCCTAGCAAGGTCAAGCCCCGTCTACGACTAGGCGAGCTCGGCCTCGCCGGATCCGGGTAAGGCCGCTCGCCCTAAGGCCGCTCGCCCAGCCAAGGCTCGACCGAGGGCTGGCGACACTCTAGTAAGGTCGCCGGCCCTTGTCTAGCCGATCGCCAGTCATCCCAAGGTCGACATCGCCCGACCAAGCCCCATCGGCGGCTCACCAAGAAGTTTAATTTATTATTTATTATTTATATTTATAGTTTTATACTATAGTTTATTAGTTATTATTTAATGAAAATTTGATTAGTTAATATTTTTATTACTTAGTATAAATATAATTAATCAATATAATTTCTATTATTTGATAGAATTTTAGAATGGAATAGAAATCTAAATTCTAATTCTTTTTAAATTGAAAATATAATAAAATATAATATGATTTCTTCACTCATAAGAAGACAATTATATTGATGAGTGATCCATGAGAATTCAATATCAAATTTACACTCATCTAAAAAGGTAATTGAAAAAGAATTAGAATAGGAAATTTATGTAGTTACCAAATGCATTTCTGTTCTTTTTATATTTCAGAATCAAAAATTTTGTGCAGTTACCAAACGCGTTTTTTTACTTAGAAATTGTTCCCGGGAACAAAATAAAAAATAATCATTTCTGATAAGAAATTATTCCCGGAAACAGAATGGTTACCAAACGTACCCTAAGTGCACCTAAGGGTCTCCAAGTGCTTAACTACCAATGATTTTTCAAGTACAAACCTTTCCTATCCGCCTGTAAAGACATCTAATAAAATCTAGGATAGGTATATTGAAAGTCTTGAAACTTGTTACGAAAGTACAATTAAGTTTAAAATTATCAAAAACTACAATTCAGTCTTAAAACTTGTCACGAAAGTACAATCGAGTCCTAAAATTTTTCAAAATGTAATTGAGTTTTAAAAATTATCATGAAAGTGCAATCAATGGAAATACGTAATTAGATTAATTTAACAAGTTTTAGGACTTGATTGCACTTTTTGAAAGTTTTAGGACTTAATTGCACTTTTTGAAAAAATGTTAATCATATTGCACTTTTGTAAGAAGTCTTAAGACTCTCGATGCACTTATCTTTAAAATCCAATAGATTGAAAAGTTTACAAAAACTAAGGGTGCGTTTGTTTCACGGAAAACTCAATGATAAAGGAAAATGCTTTCTAGGAAAGCATTTTCCAAGAATACGGTTTGTTTTCATTTGTTTGACGATGTATAATTGAAAATGTTTTCTGCCGTTTGGATCCCATTCAAAAATAATTTCACACTTCATCACAAGAAAAAAAATGAATTTTTAATTTTAAAAACTTCATATTTTTAATATTGTTGTTTGTTATTTACTTTTATTTTCTATTTTTTTATTTTCTTTCTTTTTATTTCCTTTTTTCTTTTTCTTTTTCTTTTTCTTTTTCTTTTTCTTTTTTTCTTTTTCCTTCTTCTTGTCCTTCACTCCTCAACTTCCTCATGCCATCCCTTCTGCTTCCTCTGGCAGTTTGTTCCTGGCTGACTTACAAGGGGTGAGCTCCAGCTGTCGCTAAAGGCAGCAAGCTCGCTAGTTGGCCGCTAGAGGCTATGAGCTTGCCCAATCTGGCAAGACTTGAGCCTCATCGCTGGAGGCCATGAGCTCATCGGCCTTGGGCAAGCTCAAGCCTTGTTGTCGAAGGCCATGAGATCGCTCGATCTGGTGAGACCAGAGCTCACTGGCCATCCTTGTGGCTGGTGACAGGTGGAGAAGAAGCAAAAAGAAAAATGAAGAAAATAAAAAAAAAAAGAAGCAAATTTGAATTTTTATTTTTATTTTTAAAATTTTTACAAATTTTAATTTTTAAAAAAAATAAAAATTTCAATTTCAATTTCAATTTTTTTAAATATATTTTTATAAGAATAATTGTTTGTAAACCAAGCATCAAATTTAAGCTTTGGTTGATTCGAGAAAATGTTTTCCGGTCATTTCAAAGGGAAATCATTTTTTCGAATTTAAGTTTTTTAGGAAAACATTTTCCGTTGATTAGGAAAATGTTTTCCGTTGACTCATTTTCCTAAGCGACCCAAAAGCCGGAAAATGAGGAAAATGTTTTCCCCAAAAATGTATTCCACAAAACAAACGCACCCTAAGAATCTATTTGTTTTATGAAAAATGAATGGTTACTTATATCGCTTACATATAAGTGTGATCATTTTAGAAAAATGTCTTCCAAACCATTTATTTCCCGTTAAACAAATGGAGCCTATAATAATAATAATAATAATAATAATAATAATAATAATAATAATAATAATAATAATAATAATAATAATAATAATAATAATAATAATAATAATAATAATAATAATAATAATAATAATAATAATAATAATAATAATAATAATAATAATAATAATAATAATAATAATAATAATAATAATAATAATAATAATAATAATAATAATAATAATAATAATAACAATAATAATAATAACAACAACAATAATAATAATAATAATAATAATAATAATAATAATAATAATAACAACAACAATAACAATAACAACAACAATAACAATAATAACAACAATAACAATAATAATAATAATAACAATAATAATAATAATAACAATAATAATAATAATAATAATAATAATAATAATAATAATAATAATAATAATAATAATAATAATAATAATAATAATAATAATAATAATAATAATAATAATAATAATAATAATAATAATAATAATAACAACACAATTGTCGGGAAATTTAACCATAAAAGGGTTGAGTTCTCGGTTTCGGAGACCCTTAGCTTTTCTTTTTTCCATTAACGTTTAGAATTTCGGGAAATTTAACCATAAAAGGGTTGAGCTCTCGGTTTCGGAGACCCTTAGCTTTTCTTTTTTCCATTAACGTTTAGAATGTAAATTATACATTCTTTCAGTATTTGCTCACTTATGATTTTTGAATCATGTAAGTGTTAAAGTGGCTTAAAGCGTACCATAGTTTCTTTACAAAACGAAATTTGCTTTACTTCAATCATTACTAATTGGGTCCGGGCTCAAAACCATTCCAAACAAGCAGCTCTCGATATTTCTTGGTACATAGAGGATTTGATGAGCGTGTTATGGGTAGTACTTTCTTCCAAACTGTCTCGCTAATCCATTTAAAAGCTATAGAGTTGATAAAAGGAAATAGAATATACTGTTTAAACTCTCTACTAAACTCGCATAGGTTCTCCTATGATTTCAACCACAAAATAGACTTACATAGTAAAATATAATAGAAATTAAAAGATGATTCAGAAATGGCATTCTAGTCGAAAGAAAATGTTAAGGAAACCAATGTCTCTCAATAGAAAGAGTATACTCTCGAAAAAAAAAAGAAGAGAGAGAATAAAAAAATAATAAAAATATGGAAAAAAATTATAAATTATAAAATTTGTCTATGTTAACACCTGTAATGCCATGCCATGTTGATAAATTGATCAAACAAATTATATTGATAAATTGTTAGAATATTTAAGATTCAATTTATATAATAAAAAGAGGGGAAAATCTCAAATAAAGGCTTGAAGTGGGTTCATTTTCTCAAAAAATGACCCAAAGTGAACTGTATCAGATAAGGACCCGAAGTGGCTAATTTTGTCTCAAATAAGGACCCAAACTTTCAATCTTATTTACAGTTTGGGGTAGTTTTGTCCAAGAACATTTTTTCTTTAATTTTTTTTTTCTTTCTTCATCTTCCTCACACCTCCTTCACTCTACATTGCCTCCTTCTTCAACACCATAATCAAGACCCCTACCAACGACCTCGTGAGCTTCATGTCATCACGTAATTGAGCCTAGTGACAAAAAGTCGGATTGGAGTTATTTGCTACCGGTCACCTTCTCGGATGCTAAAATCCTCAGTTCCTCGAGATGCATCAAATCTCGGCTCGCTTGTGCTTAGCCTAAAGCTCGGATTGACCTCCATTTGACAATGACGATGCTGGATTTTATATCAGGGGCAATGTTCGATGAGGTCGAGAGCTCGAATAGGACTTGTAAATGGCGGCAATGGGGCAACGAAGTACAACAGTTTCTACAGTTAATGATATCAAATACAACTAATGATCAATCTCAAGATGGGGTATCGACTGAGGAGAAGAGCTGTGTCGATGAGAATGGCAAGAGTGTGAGTGGGTGTCTCTAGACTAGGGATTATTGAAAGGAGCCATTGGCATTGCAAAGGGGAAGGGGGATCTTTCAAAGATTGAATTTACGCAAGAGAGGCAAACCCAAATTTGAAATTGATGAGGCAAACTCTTGCCAAGGTTGAAATAGTCGCCAGTTGCAACAAAATTGTTCTTTGGCATGAAATTGTTGATCACCAAGTGTTAATTGAATAGAGGCATAAGTTAGTCAAACAAGACAATCTGGCAATGCTTGGATATTGCTACTCTGTTGTTGGCAAGCAGGATCGAAAACAGCACAAAAAATTGCGATTGTTGGGTTAGCGGAAGGTCCAGAATAAGTGGAGTTTGATGCACTCTCGAGGTGAAAGAAATACGTCACCAAAGGGATTAGTTGCATAGGTTGGGAATTGGACAAGAAGTTGAGTCTCAGCAAAAGCAGATTCATATTATGGCTTTGAGATCAAAATTTGAGATGAATGTTGAAATAAAAAGAACTTATTTTTGAAAGCTCATTTCGGTTTCATGGAATTGTCTACAGACCATTTTAAGGAGCGAAACTTAAACTTTTCAACAAGTTAGACTACGTTGTTGAAGAAAACTCAATCTTGGTCATACAACAAGATGACACAAAGAGCCATGGAGGGGCTGATAATTGAGGTGATGTAAAGAGTGAGAAAAATGAAGAAAGAGAGAGACAAAAAATAAACAACAATATTTTTCGACAAAAGTACCCTTGGCTGTGAATAAAATTAGAAGTTCAGATCTAATAAGTTAGCCACTCCGAGTCCTTATTTGAAACAGTGTCCACTTTTCGTCTTTTTTTGAGAAAATGACTCCACTTCAAATCCTTATTTGAGATTTTCCCTAAAAATAGATGATTAAATTGACGTAAGTTTAATATGTTTAGGCCGTTTTGGATACTCCTTCCCACCTCTTCATGCACGATAGTGTAGAAACCGTTATATCGCCTTCAATTTTCCTTGTAAAAAAAATTAAGTTAGAAAAGAATTGTTTCTTCCACTCGTTGTCCTTCCATTTTTATGGTGAAACGCAAACTCAAATCCCTATTTCTTCTCAATTCCATGACCTAAGAGCGTTCTTCCTTTTGGATTCGTGCCCTTCGCACCGTACGTAACCCCAATCATCGGAGGTGGTTCTCACGGTGGCCGTCGTCGTCCAACCACAAAAGCAGAGGCTTTCTGAAAGTGTTGAGCTGCGAAAACTTAAAGGCAAGTCAAGTCAAGAAAAGACAGCCTTATCCACAACCGGAACTCAATTCATCTTGTGCTAGCTTTACTCGTGATCCGACTTCGGCCTTATCTCTATGGCGCTATGTTTATCACGTTGATGTTGCTTGACGCCTAGTCAGGTTTTGACATATGTTTTGCTTGAAGTTTCCTATATTAAAAGTCGAGACTTGATTTCGAAAATTGAATGGGCAAGAAAAGGTTTTGAAAGTTCAAACCTACGCCGAGGAGCATTAGCGAAGTCCATGTTTCCGACATATAAAGATGGGAAGGGTAATATTTTTATTTTGAAAAATAATTTCTTTTTAAAATACTTTTTTATTTTTACTTTCTGAAATAATATTTGAGTAAAACGGCGCATTTAATAACTATATAAATTTTTATTCTCAAAATAAAAAAAAATAAGAATGTGTTTAATATGATCTATAATTTTTTATAACGTAAAATTTCTTTTAATTTTTTAAGATTTTTTTTCTTTTCTTGTTCTTTTTTTCCACACCCGATGCCAGGCGATGGGGGTCAGGTGGCGGGTGGTGGTGAGAAACAACAAGAAAAGAAAAAAATTAAAAATTAAAATTATTTTTAAAAATTGTTTTCGATAATAAGAAATCACTTTTTTTGTACTTATAGTTTTTATTTCAAATCTATTTTTTGACTATTTTTAATTTTGGTAAATAGAAAAATTAGTTGACGTTGTTAAATGAATTTTTATTCTTTTTTTTATTTTGAAAAGTAAAATAATAGAGGAATAGACCAAATGCCACGTAAGTCCTAAGTCGGGGCACGAATGATTTCATATGCCCAACACCAATTATTGGCTCGGATGCCCAAAGGACTGAATATAGGATCCTCGACATCAACGTGTCAAAGAAAGGAGTACGAATCATTCACGAGCAAGGAAAACAAATGTCAAAACGCTGGCCATCAAAAAGACAAAATCTAAGTCGATCGAGGCCGAAAGACAAGTATTGCAAATGCAATGACGAGGCTCAAGATCTCCGTATTTAGAATCTAAGTGATATCATCATCAGTTTAAGCCATTTTACCCTTTTTACCCTTACTGACCCAGCTTTCTAGACCTACAATGCTCATTTCCAGACAAAACCCGCAAGTTGTAAAGTTATCCAATTACCACTCTACCTCTCAAATACACCCAAACCCTCCCCAACTCACCGTTCACTCGACCAACCCTGGGCAATCACCGAGGCCGTCGCCGACCTCGACCGACGCCAGTCCACCCCGGCCTATAGAAATCAGCCTACTTTGTCGAGCGCGGCCTCCTCTGTGTAAATGTGTCTCTCTCTTTCCTCTGTCCAGACTCGGCAAACCGTGGCATCAAGCTTTCGACCAGGTTTGGCATGGTCGACAAAGCGGCGAAGCTCAACCAGATCCAAAGGTGATGGCCCCAACTTGGCTGTCGAGATTAACATTGTGGACAAGATCTTGACAGTCACGGAGAAGCCGCTGAGCTCGAGGCGTCGGACGAAGATGAAGGTGAGAGATAGGGGGAGGGAAAGATGAAACACTGTCAGGGGAGGCTATATGGGCAACGAGGCGGCGGCCCAGCTCGTGGCCGCGAGCCTCAGTGATGCCGAGGAGGGGAGGGAGTGAGTTGTGGGTAGGGTTTCGGATGAGCGGGTTTCCATGTTAAGAAGGTTTGAAATGGTGGTAACATTCTCATAAATAAGACCAAAACCATAATCATTGCCAGATGCAACTGGAAATGAAATCATGTAAGTAGCCGAGCTATTTGTAAATTTAAAAAAAAAAAAAAAAAACAGGAGGAGGTATTCGAATATTTTAATTTAAAGAATATGTTGGCCTCGACCAATGAAAAATTAATGTTTTCGGACACACGTAATTAGACTTTTGGTGTGGTTTTGACCTAATTCCTCTTGTGCACACCACAGACCCACGAAAAGAGTAGAAAGGGGTCGGCAAGAGCTTGTGAGTGACATGAACCAGATCTCTTGGATTAATATCTACAGGTATTTGCCTGCGCCATTCTTTGGGCGTGAAAATCGAAAACCCACTCACAAATGAAATCGTCCCCACCCCGTCCTCCCGAAAAGGTGGGGATTTAAACCCTACCTCCCTTCCAAGTAGGAAGGGTGGCGGGTGGGACGAACCCCAGTAGTTCAGCCAGTGGTTTGAAAAATACTTAAAAAAACGCGAATGATCATCGTTATATTTCTTTATTTTTCTATTTTTATGTTTTCGAAAACAGATTTGAAACATAAATCTGTTTGGTAATACAATTTCATTTTTCTATTTCTGGAACAAATTTTTAATTCAGAAATTAGTTTAGAATAGAATTAAGAAGTAGATATTTTTTATATTTTTTCATAAATAAATGAGAAATAAAAACTCTTCTCATCTTTGCCCTTATCGCTTGTTCATTGGCCATCTGCCTGCCATCGGCAGTCCACCCATTGTTGCCAATCCACCATTCGTCGTCGGCCATCCGCCATCGGCCGCCTCCCGCCAGCCGCTCAAGAGGGAGATATTTAAGAAGGTTTATCAAACAAATTTCTATTCCTAGAACAAAAATGTTACATATTTTTCTCATAAACTCATCCAAGAAATAGAAATAAGGTCTCGAAATAAAATGATTATCATTCGCATCCTCATAGTGGAATATCCCATCATTCTCTTTCCTAGATAAAACAATTTGAACCACACAGATTTCAACATGCATCTACTTTCTGAATTTATTTCTCGCTACTAATAATCTATTTGTTCTACACTTTAGCAACAACAATGTCTTTTATGTTTATTTGATACCTATTTGGTAAAAAGGAACGCAATAAATATTTTCCTAAATGTACTTCTTTTGTGCATAAATCTCTATTCACATTATTGAGATGGCAACTATTTGCTCTATTCCTAGTTAGAGGAAATTTTCTCTAGTCATATGTCCAGTTGGTGAGTTATAAGTTATGGACATTATACACATGCAAATTTAAGTATAATGTTAAATGTAATTGATATCATACTTGTAACCCATTAATTAGAGCCCTTCTCCAACTAAGTATGGATGATGCTATAAGATTTTGAGTCTAGCGTAGCCGAGTCTATTACATTGTTATAGTTTTGTATTATGAAATAGTTTCATCATTTTTAGGGAAAATTGTCCAAAAAGTCATAAACATTTTAATTTTGTCAATTAAATAATAAACATTTTTGCATTTTACCAATTGAGTCCATTCAATCAATTTTAGTTGAAAAGCATGGACATGGACAGCAATAGTCTTACAAGGCATGACCAACACTAATGTGGATAATTTTTAATAATATTTTATTATTTTTCAATTTGTTATTAATTTTTATTTTTCCTTTTCCTTTTCCTTTCTCTTTCTTTTTTTTCCTTTCCTTCTTTCTCGAGCCTATTGTAGGAGCGATTGGCTTGATGTGAGGACCTTACTAGCCTCTAGCAAAGCTCGCCCTCACAAGCCATTGACAAGGTAGAGCCTCACCTATCTTTGGTGAGGTTGACCTTGCCCAACAATGGCAAGGTCTCGTTAACCCTTGCCCTTGGGTGGTTGTTAGCCGTTGCTGAAGCATAGCGACCAACTAGAGAAAGATGAGAAGGCAAAAAAATAAAATAATAATAATAATAAAAAATAAAATAATAATAATAATAAATAATAAAAAATAATAATAATAAAAAATAATTAATAATAAAATATATAATAATAATAATATAATAATAATAATAATAATAATAATAATAATAATAAAGGAAAAAAAAAAAAAAAAATTATTAAAAATTATTAGTGATTTCCGACTAAAATTAGCTTGATTAATTCAATCGGTTAAACATGAAAAAATTTTAGGACTTAATTTGCAAAACTAAAAATGTTTAGGATTTTCCCTCATTTCTTACGACTCGATATCTCGAAAAGTGGTGTATCGTCCCTGTTGAGAAAGCTGCTACAAATACATATTTGAACCGTTTTCTAAATGTTTGAAATTTTAGCTTGTCCAACATGATATCAAATTACATATCAAATGTTCAAATCTTGTTACTTTCTCTCAATTTTCTCCATCCTTTTATAATGCTTGTGTTTTGTTCGATCCCTGCTTATCCATGAGGGGAGTGTTGCGAAATATGTTATGAATATATTGGTGGCCCGTTTTTCTAACGGTTTAGATTTTGGGGAAAAAGCGGTATTCTTAACAATTCAATGTAACAAACCAATAATTAGGAATAAACCTGGCTTCCACCCACGGAAAATAAAAGCAGTGAAACTGGATATGTTCTCAATATCACAGAATATCATCGTCTACTGCAATGGCAGGAAGTGCCCTTCAGAAATTCGAACGACATTGACAATGCGTCGGGCAGAGAGAGAGAGAGAGAGAGAGAATTTACCGTTAAAGGGTGGAAAGCGATGGGTTTAGATAATTATAGAAAAAAAGACAATGAGAATTCAAGTCGCTAATGGGGAGAGAGAAACATGGCCCTACCTCGAATTGGTGGTTTCCTCAAATGACCTATTATTAAGACATTGGGGTCCCTCCCGTTTCGGAAGTGATATATTCTAACATCCAGTATGAACCGCTAACACGGTTTCATAAATCAACCCGAAATTTGTTTTCATTCGCACTAGTCTTCGAACACGAGAAGAGCCTATGCATACTTTCATGATGTCCTGAAATGAGAATTTTGACAGCCGATTGCGAAGTGACGTAAGTTTGCCTCCTTTGGTTCTTTTTTATTTTTTACTGTGTATCTATTTCCCATTAAGATAAATGATTAATATGAGTCGACAATGTTAACTTTTGATCCATTTGTATCAGGAAAATTGCGATCTTGTTCTCTTTTCTCAATGTCGACCGGTTTATAACTGCATCAAGTAATATAGGTTATAAATGGAAAGTATATACCTCATAAGATCAAACAAAAAAAATGTTTGAATGGTCTTTGTATAGATTATATGTGGTGCATAAAAACTGACTCGAGAATCACTTGATCGCTAACAAAAAAAGAAATTACAATAATTGGTCACTTTTGATACCTTACTCAATATAAGACAACAATGTGGAACAGATAAGATGAACATGAGTGTGACCATGATCAAAGTGACAAGACTCGACAATATTAACATGCATTTTTTAAAGTAACCAAATGTTTGAGTACAATATTTATATATTAATGAAAGAACAAATATACAATCAATGCAGACAGTACAATACACTTCCGCTTATCTTGCCCAATGAGATGAGCAAATAAAAAAAAAATACATTTAGAAAGAAAAAAATATTTTAGAAAAATGAATTTAGAATCCTCCCAACTTAAAAGATAAAGCAACCATTCATCTCTACAATTATTAAACATTACCTAAAGTACTAATTGACTATTGACATGTAAGCCAATACAAATTAGTGTCGTTTATAATCATCTTAGTCCTTTAAATCCTTCTCAAGATGATAATGTGCATGCATGCCGGCCCAAGATCCGAGTTCTAAATTACCTATTGAAAAGCGTAAAAGTGGAATGGTGCATCATGCAGTCGGGTGAATCTGAACGGACACTGCCATGAAAAACAAAGAGGAAGACGTTGGATAGCCTGCAGTGCGTGCCTTGCCTGTTCCTGTCGAAGCAAACTTCTCTATGCAACATTTATGTATTGCTAGCACATGAAATTAAACAAAAAAGGAAGACAAGGTCCGTAGTCATTTACCCTCAAATGACTTCTTGAAAGAGGAAGAAAGCAATTGAAACGAACCCTTATTTTCTTTTATGGGCTAGTATAACAAATAAAATGGTAGTGCTGAGTCAATTTTGATGCCCGGGATTAAATTTTCTCTCATTGGTCTAATTAAAGGCAAGTCATTGATGTTTGGACTAGAGGATCCGCTCTCGACTAAATTAAGATACTCAATATACTTGGAAAGAGGAGTACGACACTTTATAATATTAGGACGTCTTAAACCATGGAGAGATCCTAATGTAAAAGTAGTGAATGTATGTGTGCGATTATACCATTATCTTTATGATGGTATTGTATTGTTCTATGGTTTGCATGGTGCAAATGATGTTTTTCAAGAAGTGGCATGAAAATGTACTCAAAGCACACAAGCCCTATATGTCAGAAATTATTTAAAAAGGTGGACTTTTCCATCATCCAGCGGCGGTTCTACTTACACCTCTGACTTCATTTATTGAAAAGAATGGGCAGAGTCACGTCGTTGAAGACATTGATGACACCGGTACTCACTGAAACCTTATGGAGTTGATGTTTTTCAGTAGGATGCTCAGCTGATATTTGACAGTCAATGTTTTTTCATCCAGACATAAGATTAACCTTCTAAACCTGGCCAACAGCAAACCATCCACTTCTAAAGCAAGGGATCTGGGATATACAAATCAGTCTCGGCCTTTTAATTTTGAAAACTAATTGACCAGAAACAACAAAATAGAACCTAGAGACTTATCTGGTGTGCTTCATGTAATCCATGGCAACATGGAGATCAATAAGATTTCTGAAAATCGAAAAGAAAATTGCAATCTCAAGTCTCAAACCTATCCCTTGGTGACACCATTCCTCACAAAAAACAAGCTTAAACTTTAAGCCCCCAGAAACATGGTAAGTCTAAACCATCGCACTTAAGAAAAAAAAATATTTTTATGTTTAAGAGGATTTCGTTAAAAAGTACTTCAAAGACACCATTTAAATGACTAATGAGAAAATTTCACGATTTTTTTCCTATGTGTTGTATATTTAAAATAGCAAATGATTTAAATTAGTTGTATCCGTTATGGATTGAACTCATGACAAAAGCAAAACGTGCAATCATAATACCAAAGGATCTTGTGACGATGTTCGTAGAAAGTGTGATATTTTTCTTCAGAAAAATTGAAATTAAGATTTCTTATGATGAGCAAGAGACATGCAAAGCATTTATTAACAAAGTAATGATCTTAACCAGTTGTATTGTACAGATAAAAAAGCTCACATACAAATGAAAGATTATAACAAAAACATTTAAGAGTCGATAGATATATGACTATATAAATTCATTCCCTCAACATTTCGTAGTTTTCGCGCAATATTTTTCAATCATGAGCTAATAAGCATATCGAGAGGAGATTATCTCACTCTTGATATCGCGAGAGCTTCTATTAATCATCCACTTGGGCACATCGCTATCGTTCTCACTGTACAGCGAATAGCGACAGACGAGCCTATGTCAATCCAAATCCAGTTCTACTCACTGACATCAACTTGACCCTCTCTCTCTCTCTTTCTCTCTCTCTCTAGAGACATGAGATGAAAGGAATATTAAATGAAGCTCAAATGCCACTCCACCAGATTTTCAAAACCTTCAAAAAAAGAGCAACCACAAACCCTAAAAGACAGAAGAAATAATAATATGCAACTGCAAGCACGAACAAAAACAAAAACATAAAAATAAAAATCACACAGAGATGTCAATACACGAGTGGTGGAGATCCAATCTCTCCACAATCATTCTCACACTTCAAACTTTAGAAAAGGAAGCAGCAATAATAATAATAATAATAATAATAATAATAATAATAATAATAAACTTCATCAAAAAGCCATTTCAATCCACGCTCTCATTCATTGTCCCTCTCGTTTTCGCCTTCTTCTTGCAACACCCCAGAGGCTTAAAAAGCATTCATCAAACACCCACTTTTCAACAGCAATCTTTCTACTAAAAGTTTGCTGTTTACACACTTTCATGCATTAGAACGCAATTGCACCAGCTATATAGTGCCTCTATATAGCGGGCTCATATAGTTTTTGACCTAACTAGGTTGAGCTTACACAATTTTTGTTGCTTCGAGAGGAGTCTTGAGTTTGGGATTGATGCTTGCTGTGTCACCTCTGAGGAACCCGAACGATGGCAGCAACAACAACCAAGGAGAGATGGAGAGCTTTTCAATCGGAGGCGGTGTTGGCGGCAGCGGCGACTTCCCTGACTTCTCCGACGGGAGCCTGCTCGACAGCATTGACTTCGACGACCTCTTCATGGTGATCAACGATGGGGACGTGTTGCCCGACCTGGAGATGGACCCAGAGCTGCTTGCTGAGTTCTCTGCCAGCTGCGGCGAGGAGTCGGGGACAGGGTGCTCGTCGATATCTGTCGAGAAGGCCGAGGTCAACAACGGCTCCAAGAGAGAAGTCGACGAGGACAAGGCCTCGGAGCTGGATAACATCTCTAGCGTGAGCCGAGGGGAAGAAATTGTGAGCAAGAGGGATGATTCTGTGGTGGTCAATCCATTCCCCAATAATAATGAAGAGACTGACAACAAGAGAAAGAAATCATCAGCTCAATCATCTAAGAGTAACCATCAAGCTCAAGGGAAGCGAAAAGTGAAGGTAATTAAATGATGATGGGAGGTATTTTCTTTCTTTCTTTCTTTGTCTTTTTGAGTAATCTTGACTAGGTCTAGAAGTCGGTATACATTTACTCTTCACGAAGTAGATAGATGGCATTCACGTGAACCTTTGGAGCCTTCTCGAGCAAGATCTGCAAGTTCCAGCGCTTCTTAGCGCAGAAAGAAAGAGCTAAGAACCCGTAAACAGCAGCTCATCTGTTCCAATAGACTAATTGTCTCTTCAAAGTCGCAAGTAAATCATATGAATTTTGGAACGAATATAGCTCCTCTTTTTCGAAGTGAGCGAAATCTAGGGTTTCTTTCTTTTCTTTTTATTTTTACTTTTTTGCTTCACTCGAATTTTATATCTTGAAGTGTGTCACTTGTATTTAGGTGGATTGGACGCCAGAGTTGCACAGGAGGTTTGTACAAGCAGTGGAGCAGCTTGGGTTGGACAAGGCGGTGCCTTCAAGAATCCTGGAGCTCATGGGCATCGATTGTCTCACTCGCCACAACATCGCCAGCCACCTCCAAGTACTCATCTCTCTTTAGTCCTTCATAATTGATTTGCATATGTTCGTATGGATAGTACATGATGATGTTCATGGCATGAATTGCTGACTCTTTTTTCTTCCCAATGGGTGGACGTTAACTGTCTATCTTCATTTTGTGTTTGCGTTTGTGACAATCCATGCGAGAGCAAAATGATGCATTGCTTCTTCTAGTTTCGTGAAAATGGGGTTGGGAGAAAGAGTATATCCTGAAAAGGCATAGGGTAATAAGAAGGTGGGTTTCCTTCCAAATCCACGAGAAAGTCGAGCTCGAGAACCTTTCCATCTTTTCTTGTGGACAGACGTGTCTGCTAAGAATAGTCAAACAATTGGGGAGAGAGAGAGAGAGAGAGAAGACTTTTAGCTGCCTAGTTCATCAAATTATATTCGAATCTGTAAAAACATTCTAATGAGTATCTCATGACTGAGAGAAGAGAACAATGAATTAACCATCCCGGAGTCGAGCTAAAAGGTTTTTCACTATTCATAGTTTGACAAATTAAGCTAATGAGTGGATGGCTTGATATATAGGAGGGGAAGTAGAGTAGAATGCACAATTTCTCCCTTTTCAACAGAGGTTTTTAAGCAGCTGCATCTTCGCAACGAAACTGATTTGCTGAATCGTCGTGTTTACAGAAGTATAGATCGCATAGAAAGCACATGCTGGCCCGTGAGGCAGAGGCTGCGAACTGGAGTCAGAGGCGACACATGCACGGCAATGGAGGCCACAAGATGAGGCCGGATACGATGCTGGTGATGAGTCACTCCGCCACCCCCACCAACGGGAGTCCTTGGCTCGCACCGGCCACCCTCGGATTCCCACCCGTGACCCCCGTGCACCCCCACTTCCGACCCCTCCACGTGTGGGGCCACCCTCCCGCGGACCAGTCCCTCATGCACGTGTGGCCCAAGCACTCACCTTCCCTGCTCCCGCCCCCGCCCCCGTCCGCCTGGGCCGCCCCACCGCAAGGCGCTGCTCCCTACGGCCACCAACGGGTAAGAGACTCGGACCTGATTCCATCTTCTTATGAGCCATGCATTGTGAATTAAGGATGCCTCCGAGCTAATAGCGAACCGTTGAAGAGCTGTGTAACCAGCCCCGCGTTTCACATTGCCTGATAACTTGAATTTGGCTTGACCAAAACATCGAAAACCCCACCATTAAAGCGTCAGACCGGGCCATTTAGCGTGCTTGGATATGAATGCGAGTCATTGCTGGCAAGCTCAATTTCAACTGGGTCAATGTTTGTAATCTCCATTATTTCATCTGACAAATAGCTTGAGTTCCTCTCAAATTAACCCCTGTCCCCAAAAAAATTTCAAGTTGACTTGAGAATTCGAATTACACAGGCTACTATAGCAATGATGTCCACTTTGTCCTTTTCTTGTCCTCACGTATATGAAGTTGGCTTATTCCCTTCGTGGTGGTGGTGCAGGTACCAAATCCGCCAATGCCGGGAACGCCGTGCTTTGTCCACCCACCCCTGCCAGCGACGGTGACTACTCAGTCCTTACACTTTATAATTTTCTTCTTTCGAACTTAGCATCGTCCACGAGAAAAAAGCCGATTTACCCGCATCCTTGGCATTTATCCAAGTTTGGTCACGGAGAGAACGAATTCTCGGCTTATGTCGGACGGTCAATTATTGGAGTGTTGGAATCTTCTTTTGCAGAGGTTCGGAGCTCCACCGGTGCCGGGCATCCCACCCCACGCCATGTACAAAGTCGAGAGAAAGCACAATAATAATAATAACAACAACAATAATCGGGGCTATGGCGTGCCGCCACCTGGACCATTGGCCTCCCATCCTCCTTTCGATTTTCATCCGGTTAGTGCTGCTTGCATTGTTTCTAAGTTTCTTGTTGTTTGCTCTTGATTTTTCAGCTTTGGTTTTCGATGAGGCACTGTTAGTTTGCTTTCGGACATGATTGTCTAGTACGCTAGCAGCCAAATTTAATGTGGATATAGATTCTCCTAGGTCAATGCACTACTATTTGAGCATATGATTGACTATTATTATTACATGGTAAAACCAATTCGGTTCATGCCACATCTAGAAGCTTATAGTCTCAGGTACATTTTTGGAAATAGTTGACGAGAAGCATTCTATAACCTCGTGGAGAATAAAATAAGAAGTGAAGTGACGAAAGTTTATTGGATAGGTGAATAAGAGTCACTAGCTCAAATACATATCTCCAATCTATCTCATTATTGCTTGAATCAATCTAGGAAACCCATCTTTTTATCTCTAGCATTACTCAAAGGATACCCCATTTTTTGCCGTTACAAATACCCAAAAGATGAAACTCTAATTCCTCATGCTATTACTTTAGGTTCACAGTCCCGGGTCTGTTATCTATCTTTAAATTTTCACTAGAAGAATCTCTAATTTTCAAGTAATGGAAATATGGTTTACCCTACCTGATTTCGATAATCAGATTAAGCCTTTTGTTGTATACTATGCATGGACTTTGCAATTGCATGACTGACGAATTTTCTAAATGGTTATATAGGATTATGCGTTCGATGAACACTCGAAGGAGACATTAGATGCAGCTATCGGAGATGTTTTAGCGAAGCCGTGGCTGCCGCTTCCACTCGGTCTGAAGCCTCCTACCACGGACAGTGTCTTGGGAGAGCTTCAACGCCAAGGAGTACCCAAAATCCCGCCTTCTTGTGCTTGAAAAAAAGCCTTAAAGGACATCCTTCGGTTGCAAAGGTTGTTCCCCACAGCGCTTTCAAGCTAAAATTCGACGACATTTCCTGCGTTAGACGCAAACATCTGATCGGCAAGTACCCACCTTTTCCCGACCCTTTTGGTGCTCATTTGTAGTTCGATTGGTTGCCGGAGATGAAATCATTTCCAAATGACATGCCCTCGTCTGTTTCCCCGTCTTTTTGTAGTGGTTGTCGTGGATGTGAGACTGATCTTATGGCCATGAGAACTATCTAATCTAAAGAGTTACCCTGTTTTGCTTATCAAGAAGTTATTGACCGAATAATTCAGGTTTGTAGAGTTTGTAACTGTTGACGACTTGGCCAATTTGTCATTTAGCTCCTTGCCATTGATAATTCTCGTGCTATGAGTTTCTTCACGTTGTGTCGTGCTGGAAAACGTTAGCTACCTAATCATAAGTTCATGGACTAATTCTCAATTTAAGTATGAGGGGTTATGTCAAACTAATAGAGAATGATAAATCAGAACAGGCTTCACTTGAGATGGATAATGCATACAAGAATCGTCATAGGAGGCGTGCGTGCATGTCATGATAAATCTGTAACGCGGAGCCCCACTTCCCTCCAGCATTTCGGTAAATATGCTCTTCAGGCACTTGAACCCGCTTGGATCACATCTAGACAAATAGAAGCAGGGCGACGAGCAATGACAAGAAATGTGCACAGCGCATGCTATTGCACCTGGCCACCGTCGCGTCCTAGCACGCTGACGCACACCGATGCAATTGCACGCTACCGTCACTGCAACATATGGATGTCCATCTCTCTCTCTCTCTCTCTCTCTCTCTCTCTCTCTCTCTCTCTCTCTCTATCTCACGCGCGCACCCAAACTTGCCTTCACGCCAAGTCCATTTGGTGTAACTCTTACTGATGAAGTCTTATGTTCTTTTGGTTATGTGGTGATATTTCATGGCTCATTGCTGCAACATCTCAACTCCTTGTTGCTGTGAAGATAGTGCAATTGTAAAGTATTTCCTCAAACACCTTATAAAAATTGCAACAATTTCCTTTTCACAGTTGTAGATGCTGCGAGATACTTGTACCATCTATCGACACCATACAAAGTCGAATTAGATATGTTAAAGACGTATTTGTGAGGGCATTAACCGAAAGAATTCCTCCTCAGATAATATGATTAGGAATTAATAGAGTGAATTAAGAGATCGAATTGGCTCATAACTTGATAGCTTGGCTAAGTTACATGATGAATGATAAGACCTTTTTCTTGTTAACTCCTTAAGTTAATAACTCTGGCTAGAGTTTCTTTTTCGTTGGTTTTCTTTGTTGTTGTATAAATGATGTGCGCGAGGTCCTATCTCACGTCAAAGTGACTCTGAGGTATCAAGCTTTCGCTCATAGCAAGATAACTATTATCTCAGGTGACTCTACTAATTCAAGAGTTACATATTAAGATTCAGTTCAACACATAGCTACTGTCAAGAAAAATATCGCATGGTTTTTAAATCATGTGGACTGCCACGTATTATTGTTCATGGGAACTCAATACCCCATGCAACAACTTCTCTTGGTAAGTGTTGGGGCTGAAAATGCGACGCGGTAACTAATGACCAAACCTCAAGAGCCATCCGTTGATGCGTTCGGATCATGTGAGTGGAGTTCACATCCACCATTCGATCATGGGAATCTCATGCAAAGACTTAGCTTAACTCGGCTTGGCTCATTTAACGGTATATGCGAATCTGGTTCCCGTGCACGGGGTGCCATGAAGCACGAATCCGAGGTCAAAGAGGGGCTTCAGGTTTTCGAAATGGGAGAAGAAGGGAGAGCCACAAGAGGAGGGGTGGCCCCCCTCCTTTCAACGGGATGAATGGCCGTACCCTAAAATCCAACGTCGAAGCCCATGCAATTCGCAACTCCTTTCCTTGGCACGTGACCGACCGCGACACGCCGGCAGCCGTGGACCGGCGATTTTCTTCTTTTCTTTCCATGCAGTCTTTGTCTTTGACAGAAAACTCCCACTAGCGAAAGAGAAGTTGTTTTTGGGGTATGTGATAGACTTGCCGTTTCAAGTACAACTTGGTCATAAATTTTGGGTAAGTTGCTTAGAACAATCGATTAATTCGAAATTATTATATAGAAAAATTGTATATGGACTCAAAATTATGGTTCGTAGTTTTCTGCTTACCACCTTGGTAAATTACACGGATGAACATTGATAATCTATAGTTCAAAAAAATCAGATTGATCTTCGATACTTTCAGCAAAATTATCGGCAAGTTACTAATACATCGCAGATTTTATAACTATTGGCACTTCATAATAACTAAGAATAATTGATTTTTGGTCCGGTCTGATCCCACCCAAGGATCAGTTCCTTGTTTCTAGGATCGGGAACAAACTAGTTGTGAAATAAGGAACCGATGAATTACGATGATAAACTGATTCGAGCATTTGCTCTTTACCCACAAAATGCTTCAAAAACTGTGTGAGCATCATATAGTTAACAAATGTTATACTTAATCTCAGCCAAAAGGCAGCAATTGGAGCATGGTTTGGCTTTTATTCACAACTCCTCTTATAGTCTTTGCATGCCTATTTGATGTGGGACTTTCAGCATTCGTATGGAAGGCTAGATACAACAACAGAGACAAGCCAAGAGTCTCACATTGAAGGCATTTGCATGGAAGGCTAGATGCCACAGAAGAGACAAGTCAAACATGTTGAGAGTCCTACATCGAACGAGAATGCAAATATCATAAGAGGGGTTCTGAGTAAAAGTCAAGCCATGCACCTAAACAAAGCATACCGTACTTGGCTTTTTGTCAAATCCTTAATAATTAAGAGTTCAAATTATTTCTTTAATAATTTTGAAGAATAAAATTAATTTTTTTGAAAAGTAATCGATCTAATACGGGCATATGGAATCGGGAATTGGACCAGCGCCCCCCTAAACTGGTCCAAGC
The DNA here is from genome assembly GCA_014182715.1 of Eucalyptus cloeziana. Taxonomy (NCBI): domain Eukaryota; kingdom Viridiplantae; phylum Streptophyta; class Magnoliopsida; order Myrtales; family Myrtaceae; genus Eucalyptus; species Eucalyptus cloeziana. The sequence continues at coordinate 28,041,805 of CM024634.1, read as the reverse complement.
GATTCCCTGTTTGTTCAATTCCTTTTACTCACCCCTAATAATAATAACCGTTGGTAAGTTACTAATGCCTAATGGGCCGAAGAAGCTTTCGGCCAGAATTTAGTCGCCGACCCATTTTGGAATTTACCAAAAGCCTTTTAAAGCATTACCGGTTACGCTAAAACTCTGCTGTGGGGATAGGGCTTCAGCCCGGTGGGTCATCGGGCTTGGAACCTTTGGAATGGGCCCTGAAAACAGCCCATTCCCCAAAATTGAAATGACAATCGCCTTCCATCATCCGCCAGACATTTGAAATCTTGAGAAATGATGATGATAGATCCGCGAGTCTTTCGAGCGCATCAACCACGATATCTATTTTCTATGATATGCCTTCTCACAGGCAGATCGATGTGCATGAGAAATTAACTCCATGATATTTAGTATTGAAGTATAATCAAAGTGTATTTAGAATTGCATTAGATTCGACCGAATTATGAAATTATTGATTCTTTCGTTATCTTTATAGGCCTGTCAATAAGATCGATGCATTTCGGCTCGACGGATGGGTTCGGGCCAGACCGGATGCCCATACTTGATTCTATTTCATGAACCATCCTTTAACAATTTTCCGAATCAAATCGGGGCAGTAATTTTTCAGGCCATGGGTCCGTTCTCGCCACAAAAATGTACCAAGCTGATCCAGGCTCGCCCATGGATCGGGTCTCGGTCGAAGCTGTCTCTAATCGACGTGTGTTGCGCGGTCGATCCTAGAATGTAGGGCATGTCGAGATCAACCCTCGAGAGAAAGCTTTTTCCTTGGCAACCTTCTCCAGTCCTCCAGATCTAAAGTCAAAGTAGCTGGTTTCCAAATTAACAAATTAGGCACAGGAACGCAGGACTCAACAGCTTTGAAATCATTGGATGCGCTAGGCCCATCCTCTCTTTGACTATTACGCCCGCCTTTCCCTCCAATCATGGCGCTTCCTTACCGGCCAGGACTAATTTGCTTTGCTTCAGAGAGCGTCAACAATCAAACCGAACTTTCCCTTTTAATAGTTCGCATCTTCCACAATCAATTGTCATGGAACCCGCTTGCTTTTCCCGCCTATTGAAGGCGGATCTGGTCCCGCTGGGGTACATGATGAGTAGCGCCAAATCGAGGGCAATCGACTGTTGAGCTATGAAACTTCGACTTCAAGTGACACCGCCGTATGTATGAGCACAGTCCATATCCAGTTCATGCTCTTTAGAAAAATTACATCATAATTGTTGGATAGAAGTCAAAGAAGAAACGACTAACCTTTCAATACACAACAAAAGCAAATATCAGGAATAAACATTGAATCGTTAACGCAAAATGAACGAATCAACGACTTCATAATGGTTCAAAAATAATCAAAAGGAAAGTATTCTTATTTTACAATATTAACGCCTAGTAATAAAATCATTTGTATATTTTCTAGTGGAGAGGAAAGAAACGTCATTTTCATGAATGTTCTTTTCTTATCTCAGGATTGCGTTGTGAGGGACTTACCTTAACTTCCCTCAAGAGACAAAACACCCTCAACTCTTTAAAAGGTGTCTCTCAAATGCACCCGCATCATAGGTGAACAGGTGCCTTTTGAACACATCCCATCACGGGCGAACCATTGTAATATTGCAATAACCATCGTCGGAATTTACTTTCACTTTGTAGGATTAGCAATAGGTCGGCGACAGCTTATCGAGATGCGGACTTTAGTTGAGTAACGACTGTTGAACACTACCTAAACTACAACTCCTATGTGACATAGACATAGGGTTCTTCCATGACGAGAAACTTCCCCACCAACCCCATGATTACAGGGAATCCGAGCTTTCGATCCGACAAGATCATTTCGTCTTTCTTTCTCCTTTTTCTCCCTTTCTCTTTTCCCCCCCTTCTCCCCCTCTCCTCTTAGATGCCCAACAAACTTAACTGCTACGAAGGTGAAGAAGTAGTAGGACCCTCCAAAAGCCTCCATTCCAATGGAGTGATTACAGCAAAGGAAGACGGAGGGAGGCGTCTTCCTTTAATAACTAGAAAAAGAAAAGAAACTGCAAGCTCTTTTGACCGGGACTCCATGTCGTTCCTTTAATTAAGTGCGGGTGTCTCTCCCCTGCTGGACACTCTTGTCAAAGAAATGCACATGGAGCGTGCGCTACGTGACATTATATATCTCGACCCCACACGACCCCTTTTATCTATCTCCCTCAATCACCGCATCGTTCCTCGCCCAAATTTCAGACTGAGGCTTCCATAAAAGAGGACTGACCAGACATCACGTAGCAGTAGTGTGGCAAACAACCAGCTCGAGATCTCGCCATTTTCCTCCTTCTTTTGCTCCGTTTCTTGATCTGTTGCCCGCAAATGGCGGCCTCGACGAAACTCCCGTCCGTTCTGTTCCTTGTGTTGGTCCTTGCTCATTCCCAGGTCCAAGCCAGGTTTAAGCTCACTCGTTATGAAGAGAAGAAGCCGCACCAAGTCGAGATCCCCGCGCCTGCTCCGGCGTATAGCCTCGCGCCTGGCCCTGCCCCGGCTTATGTTGAGAAGGAGTACGGTTACGGCCTGTACGGCCACGACTCCGACATACTCCCGCCGGCTAGAGAGACGTACACCCCCGTGACCACCACCACCACCGACGTCAAAGAAAAGGAAACCACCGCCACTCCGGCCACCGCCACCACCAACAAGGACGACAAATTCGAGGAAAAATTCGTGCGTGAAGAGCTCAGCGGCGAAAGCTTCCAGACGGGCTACACGAACAACAACAACAACTACAACTACAACAACGTCAATGGCTACTCCAACAACGAGAACTACAACAACAATGGCTACTCCAACAACGAGAACTACAACAACAATGGCTACTCCAACAACAACAAATATAATGGCTACGCGAACACCAGGGAAACCAACGGATACGCCAACAACTACAAACCCAACACCTTCACAAGCACGTACAGCACCACCGGCCAGTCCGACAATTACAACACCAATGGTTACTCCGGCAACTACAACAACAATGGCTATGGGAAGGAGAGGCAAGGGATGAGCGACACCAGGTACATGGCGAATGGCAAGTACTACTACCATGTGGGCAGCGACAATAGTTACCTCAACGGGTACGAGACAGAAAAGGCGGCTACTGGGAATTACGTCAACTATGATGAGAACAGTTCGAACTCGAACGAGTTCGATACGATGGAAGAGTACTACAAGAAGCAGGGGTACCAAGAGAGCGAGGAGGTGCACGAGCCCTGAGAGCGATCGGTCCGCGAGCGATGGAGAAAGAGAAAGAGCTCTGGACATGGATTGCAGATTAGGACATTAAGCTAAATTAAGAAAGAGAGGATGTGTGTTCCTTGTGTTGATGCTTTCAAAGTTGGGTTTTTTTCTTCTTTTTTTCCCTCTTGGGCACTTTTTATTGCTTTGCATATGGAAGAACGATACGAGTTGTCTGCAACAATTGATGTTGTTATAGTATCGAATGCTTTAAAAAGAACATAACTTAAGGATATGCTTTCAATCTTTGATGGCAAGCAGCTTGTCCCAATGACGGTCTTTTTGTCCCAAGTTTTTCCATTGACGACGACGACGACGACGACGACGAGGATACGTAAAATTAATGAAAGATGAGAAAACACCCGTGCTCCAAATTGCCACCGACATCGCCGTGGTCGATCATGAGTGGGACGACGTGACGGTACTGACAGTCATTTGGGCTTGGAGTAAATGGCTAGGCCCGGTCCGCCCGAGCCCGGGAATTTCTACTTAAAGTGAAGAAGAGTGATCAGTTTGAAAACGGGTCCTGGCGAAGGCCTAATCTTTGGGCTTAACCCATCAACTGGACCTACCACATAATCTCGCCAAGCTCAGCCCCAGCCCGCTAGTATATCATGTTACTCAATTTCAGTTGATTACGTGAACTACAGAGTCCTCCCCCCAGTGAGAAGTTTTTCAGTGAAAAAGAGCATTCTCAAAACAACCGGAAATCCAATGATCAATGCGCCTTTATGTTAAGAGTTTCAGCATCGCTCATTGATTAGTTCCCTTTCTTCTGGAATTCGAATAAGGTTAATTTCCCTTGACCACCAACACGAGGCACTCGACAATCTAGACTCAGCTAGATAATTCATTGTGAAGCTTGAGTTAGATATGTCGCCATTCCAAGCAGACCAACCGCCACATTCCGCCATCAGGCCATTAATTTCAGAAATAACTGAGGTTTTCCTCATTAGTATCCTCGATATCCAATGTTCTTCACAAGCAACACCGATCCAATCCCAACTTGTTCCACATGCAGAGTTCATACGACAGAACACAGCATGTTGGCCGAAATTTAGCATGTCTTTGAGCATCAGCAAAGCTATTTTGAACTGCACTAGTGGGTAAGTTCCACATGCAGAGTTTCAAAAGAGGCAGAAGTTATGGTCCCATCAGACTCGCCCCATTGAGCCTGGATGCATCAGTAGTTAACCCATACTTTACAAGATGCCAAATCGATCATTTAGCACATACTTTACACGATACCGAATCGATCTTAAAAAAACCAACAAAAGGTTTGGAAGAGAGAAGTGCACAAAAGTATCATATTATAAACAGTCACTGAAGGAGTAGAAAGAAAAAGACAGACCAGCTCTCCACGTAACTGATACCACCACTTAATTTGTCTAAATTCAACGTCATGACAGCATAGAACAATATTAACCACGTAGCTTTTTTTTTTTCTTTTCTTTTTTTTAGGAAATCCAATGAGTTACCCAGTCAAACTCCCATCTTTTACACCAAGCATAGCAATATCCCCAAAAGCCTTATCCAGGAAACCTTTTGTGCAGGACAATCATCATAACGTCCCAACGTAACTCTTGATGGCCACAGAAAAACAATCAAGCCTCTAATGCCCCCTTATATTCACCTCCATAGATGTCGAGTCACTCTTCAGTAACATTGACAAGTTCATACTCAACCAGAGACAGATTATTGTCCTCCTTAACTTCAAAACTGGCAGGTTCGGTGACCTCAACACGCCCCCATTTGTCAACTGCCAGCCTCATAGTCCCCTTAAACATGTCAATTTTCGCATTACGAAGAATCACAGTGGTGCCTGGCTTCATCATATCGACTGCAATATATCAAATTAATACATTGTAAGAATTACACATATGGACATCCATGCATCAATGAGCCAGATATAATGAACCCATATGGAGAGATCAATTTGAAAAGAAAAGAACAAGAGATATAAGGAAATAGGAGAACAGCAAAACCACAAAGCAATTCCATCATCATTCACCAGTATGACCACAAAGAAATCTCTTATTATGATCTCTGTGAATATAGAGAAGGCGGAGTCAAAGAAGCATGGTCAAATTTCAGAGGAACGAGAGAAACTAATAAATGATGCATTGGAAAGTGAAGGAACCCAATTGAAAATATAACAGTACACTTGCTTCTTCATTTCAGAAAAAGACAACCCAGATATCTAGGCAATCAGAGGTCTAACAGATAGGGTTCGAAAAATCAGCTGCACTGCTCACAAACACGAGTGTGTTAATTCACTAAGCATTTAACCATTCCTCATTATATATGTATACAGTCACCATTTCCATTCTTTTCCAAGAGCCCGCCTCTAAAGATAGAACTTCATCACATTGAGACACAGCAAAAGGGCACTCATAAAATCCGCATAATCAACAGAGGCAGTTTAAAATCCTTAGAAAAAAGAATTTCTAGAAGTGGTCATCCTCTTAGCAACACATTTACAAGTTATAGTACATATTGACAGGGAAATGAAGAAAATGACAAACTAATGTCTCAAATTTTCCTGCTGAAATAAAGATAACTACAGCAGCAACTGATCGTAAGCATAGCTCAGCACTTCACTCTTATTTAAATGAGAAACTTTTAGCTTATCTCAGTTAGATGGTTGTTAAAAGTAACATTCAACCTAAAAGGTCACACCTGAACCAATACAAGATACTGTCCACATGTGATCAAAACACTGTGCTGAGAATATATGAACAAGTCCTTCGAGTGCTGGTGCAGAAGTAAAATATTTTAAGCAGTTTGAGGGGATAAATCTTGTCCCCCAGGCAATGGATGAGTGCCGCATCTGGCCCCACCACCACTCACTAGATCAAATATTTCTGCATAACGAAGAATGGCAAAAGGGTCCTATTATCCAGCAAAGGCAAGCCGAACAGGTAGCATTCACAGTAATTCAAATTCAGGGAGTAGTTTAATAATCTATAGGGCCTGCATTGGCACTCAGAAAACGAGATATCAAAGGAACATTTTGTAGCAACAGTGTCAGGTCTTCCGAGAATAACCCCCCTTTTTTTGTGTCTGAAAGCAACTTTTTTGACAACTATCAAGGACAAGTACCATGAGCTTGAAATTTTCTAATTGCGCAAGCCTTCGTCGCTTTTCATTCTCTTGCCGATCTAATCCTCCTTATACTTCATTTTGAACCCTAAACACATCTAAATTCTAACATTATTCGCAAACGCAAATCCAGAACAGTAAGATAACTGGGAAAAGTCAAAACTTCTACACAAAAGCAGACGAAAGCACCGAGGGAAAAGTAGAAAATCCGACGCCGACGGTCGCCAAAGACAAGCCAACATCAGAAACCAAAATCAACCGAAACGGGCAACAGGACGCGCGCGATCGGACCCAACAAATTACACGGGCGAGCGAAGCGGAAACCCTAACAATACCTTGCTCGTTGCGAGCGGTGAAGACGATGCAGCCGGTCTCGTCCCCGACGAGGCACTCGGCGATGCGGGTGTTACGCGGGGGCGGGCGCGAGAGGACGGCGTTGGACGACGGCCGGTTGGCCCGGGCGTTGACGGGGACGCTCTTGGAGCTGACCACCTTCACGGTCAGGGTGTGGCCGTTGGTGCCGGGCTGGAGGCGATCGACCTTGGTGAAGACGGGCTTCCGCTTCTCCACCGCCGCCGCCGCCGCCGCCGGCGGGGCCGCGGCGCTGCCGGTGCTCTTCGCCGACGGGGTCTTGCTGGCCATGTAGCCGGAATCGGCGACGGAAAGGGAGGATCTTGGGGGAGGAAATGGGGGAGGTGGAGGAGGGAGAGGGGGAGGGGGAATCGGAGACGAGAGGTTTTCTAGGGTTTTTTCGAACGGGACTGAGGTTTGGTTTTTGATCTGCGTTTTTTTTTAAAGTCGTGGAATTTTTTTTTTTGGTAAAGCGCTTGGGGTGGAGGGCTAGGATACTGTGGGAGCAGGGCCAGCGGAACATTTTCCAACGCGCCACGTGTCCGGAGAGCATTGGCTGGTGGGGCATATATGACGTTTGGGAGCCTGGAATTTCATGAGGGGAGCCCAATCAACTTCCTGGATTTTTCTTTTTCTTTATCTTTTTTTCTTTTGGCTTTTTAGCTTTTGAAAAGGGAGGGTTAAACCCCCCGATGGAAGGAAACCAAAAGTTATCGATTTTTTGTTGAGGATCCCGTTCGAATTCAAGAAAAAAGGTTTCCGGGATGCATGAATTAGAAAATGTTAACAATTCATTGTTTATATCGTGAGAGAAGCTCAAATGATCGGTGAAAACTTGATACATAATGGAAACCGTCGGTTGATATAGCTCCATTTGGTAAAACAACCATTTCCATGATATTCGTGATTGAGTTGAGCAAGCTAGACTTATGTTCAATCTTCTGATGTACCAATTTCTCAGACCGAAAATGTTGATGAAAAAGAAAAGTGAATTCTCAAGGATATCAATTGAAGAATTCAAAAGGAGCTTCAAAGCAGAATTCAAAAGGAGCTCTTTCCACATGTCATTCCCTAGGAATCGAGCTCAGCCTTCTCGAGTAAGAAACTGACCATCGACTCCTTTTAGGTCACATTTGAAAATCACAATGGTTCGACTTCAAGTGTAGTCATCGACATTACTACAACGAAAGAGGTGGTTTACGAATTAAAGCCTCTTATTATACAGGAAAGGTATTAGTTTTACAGACGGATTGGATTGATTATTCACCGGAGGGGGGAGAACCCATCTTTCGCATTGCAAGATCTACAATGCTCCTCGGACAGTACAACACAATGTCTCGGAAGTCGCTGATAAAGCCTCGGCACTAGTCACGGGACATGCTTTCTGCGACAACTATAGCCTTGTCAGGCTGCTCCTGTGCTAAATCTTCCTTTTCAGCTTCTGCAGCTACTTCAAGATTTGCTCCCGAATGTTGTCGATGGTAACGCAGAACCACGACAGATATGAACGCTGTCAAGAGACCAACACCACACTGTCAACTTAAGTAGACACTGACGCTCTGAACAAGTTTAGTCGTCAACAACTACTTCACAAAAGTCTACACCGCGTCTTAAATTTCATAGACTCTCGTCTTTTGAAGTTCACCTGTGAGCAAGCGAGTTTTTATAGTCGTCAGGTTCCAGAAGGCCATGATTGCTGATGCGGCCACGATTTTCTTGTGGGAGCAAGCACCCCATGCTTCAAGAACCCACCATTTGGAGCACTCAACTATAGAAACCGAGGTACGCTTAGTCTATAAGCATAAGTAGGTAACATTTATATACGTTATCAGCAAACGTATGTACCTTTTTGGCTTATCCGAGCTGAATAGCGCAAGTATAGTTTCGGGGCGGTGAAGCTGACAAAGAACCCTGCTCAAAGTCAAAAAGAATAAGGCATTAATATTCATTGCAAAACAGGTTCTCACTTTGGTGCAGTACAATTATGAGCTTGCTCTCACTAACCGATTGCGCATAGCCTCCGAAGCGTGATGAGATGGCCATATTCAGCTCCAAGAAAGAGAAACGGAGCTACCTGATCAGGAAAAAACAGAAAAGCCGATCAAGGATGAGCAACCTAAGCAATCTGCATATAAGGATTGAACATGAATACTAGCCCACCACCACGACGTACCTTTAGGGTCATGGATGGCTCTCCCGAGAAAAGCTCTCTCGTCTTTGAAATTGCGAGATTAGCAGCAGGAAGTATCAATCTAGCCACTCTCAAGACGTCATCTTCTTTTAACTGGATGTCACGCCTCTTCTCAATATTATTCCTGCATCAGTGTTGCACCTTAGCTCACGAATTTATCCAAATGGAGAAACGGACCAAACGCTAGAGTGAGACTATACCTTTGACAGATGGAATTGGAGAAGAAAGATAACCCCAAAAAGAGAAGCCCCAGTTGGCAAATTGCAGAGAAAATGCTGATAACATAAGCCATCACGAAGATAATCAGATATCACCCTTCACCAGGTGTTCTTGCAATAAAAAACCCTTGTAGACATAAGCCAAACAAACAACAAATGACTTCATCACACCTGAAGCTGATTCCTTGAGCAAAGCAAGAAGACAAGAAGCAGAGAGACCCTACACCAAACCAGAGTGTCGATTTCGCGACATCTCTCCACATTATCAAATCAGTAATCGCCTGTCCGATTCGGTCCAGATTCCCATTGTCCCCATCATCATTTTCTGCAGCTGAAATTTTCGACAGTACTAAAGATGAGCCATTGAATCTCTCTAGTAGCAACAACAGAGAAAAACCCAAAACCCAAGATTGATCGTCCGAGCAGAAAGTGAGACGTGACATACTCAGAGACAAACTAGAAGAGGTGTTCACGAGGGGCACCAAGCTGAGCCTCTCCTTCCTCGACCTCCCGCCGTGCCTCCTCCTCTGCTTCCCGGCCTCCTCGACGAGCCCCGAATCCCGCTCCTCCCGAGCCTCCACCTCGGCTCGCCTCCGCGACCGCCGATGGCCCCTCGGCGAGGCGCACGCCGGGAGGCCCGCCTGCCCCTCCCTCCTCTTGCACCGCTTGCGCAGCGCCGCGCGGCCCTCGGCCGGCTCGTCGGCCGCCTCGAGCCGATCCGCGAGGCGGGTCTTCGATCTCTTGTAAGGCGAAGGCGAGAGCAGCAGCAGCTCCTGCAGGGGGAGCGAGTTGTTGGAGGATCTGAGGGAGAGAGGGGAAGGCGAGGGGGTCTTCCTGGGCGGGGACGAAGGGGCCAGGTCGAGGGACAGGCTCAGGGACCCGTCGGTGTCGATGCTGGTGTCGACGACCCGCGCGAGGCGCGAGACGACGGACTTGGTCCGCGACCGGTGCGAGAGCGGCGTCGAGTCCATGGCTTTTCTTGAATTGGGTATCGAGAGCGAAGTCTCTAGTGAAAGATGCAGCGAAAAAGATGGAAGATTGATGATGGGAAGGGGATGTTTGTTGGGTTCTTTATTATTGCAGAGAGTGGAGGAGATGGGTGGGGGTTGAAGGAGCCGTTGGAGATGATATGAAAGGGAAGGAAAGATCAAGATCGAGCGATTCGTATTTTCTCTCTCTTTTTCCTTTTCTTTTTTCTTGGGAAAATTTTTGAATGTGAGATGGGAGGGAAGGGAAAGACATTGGGGGAATGGTGTTGGGCCGTATGGAGCTTCAACGGTAAGAAAGCATGGGTCAACATTCTCGGACATTGTTTTCTTTTTGTTTTTTTCCCTCGTTGCTTGTCGTTTGGGGCCCATTTCGCATGAGCTGAATCCGACCCGTCCGGCGATCACTTGCTATTCTAGTTTTCGGTAAATTATTAGGTACTCTCGAAAAATGTACCCTCCTCATTTTCTCATATTCTTTTTCGTCTTCTCAACATCTATACAATCGCTAGGGGACTAGGGACGCCGGCATACAAAGAGGGACCAAAAACCCAAACCTGATCTCGATTTCGATCCCGGGCGGTACTTGTAGTTTCAACCAGAGTTTGGAGATCGGTCTTAGCATGAATTAGACTGATTTATCCTTATTGGCTACCGCCTCAACTGTCACACTTTGAAGATGAAGTTCAACTCGAGGACTCCTCTTACTAGCAATTAAAGTGCGCGTGGTAAAATTTCCGATTTGGAGAAGAGTTTTTCAGGAAATAATTCTTTTATATATTTACATTAGGGGAATAGTTTCGAGTAAAAGAATCCGTTTGATAAATTGCACAAAATTTCTACTATTCTTAAAATAGAAAAAGAATATAAATGCATTTGGTAATACAACAATTCTTTTTTTGTATTTATTTTTTTTATTTGTTCTTTTTTATTTGTTTTTTATTCTTTTTGTATTTATTTGTATTTATTTTTTTTTGTATTTATTTATTTTTATTCTTTTTTTATTATTTTTTGTATTTATTTGTTTTTATTCTTTTTTTAGTATTTATTTGTTTTTTATTTTTGTTTTTTATTTGTTTTTTTGTATTTATTTATTTTTATTTGTTTTTTTATTTTCTTGCGTTTGTTTTTTATCTGTATTTATTTGTATTTTTGAATTTATTTGTTTTTTTTGTATTTATTTGTTTTTTATTTTTTGTTTTTTTTATTTTCTTGCGCTTTTTTTTTTTTATTTGTATTTATTTTTTTTATTTGTTTTTTTGTATTTATTTGTTTTTGTATTTATTTGTTTTTTTGTATTTTTATTTTTATTTTTTTATTTGTTTTTTTTTATTCTTGCTCACGGTCGACGGCGCGGCGCGTCGTCGGCGGTCGGCGGACGGCGGCGGCCAAGAGCCGGCGACCGGCGGCGGCGGCGGCGGCGAGCAGCGGTTGGTTGGCGGCGATCGGCGGTGGCTTCGGACGATTAGAGGTGACCACGGCAAGAGAGAAATAAAACAAAAATAAATAAAAAATTGCTTATTTCTAGAAATTGTTCCCGGGACAAGAAGCAAATTTTTTTTGTTTCTCGTTTCTATTCCCGAGCTAACTTTTCTATTCCGGGGAATATAAATCAACTTAGCGTTCCAAACGGGTTTTACATTTTTTTTTTTGTTAGGGGAACAAAAGAACGAAATTCTTAGGAATAGAAATGTTCTCATGCAAGGTAACATTTATGTTCCTTCGGATTTCTTTTTTGTTCCCCGAACAAAAAAAGAACAGAAATCCGTTTGATAAAATATTTGTTCATGAGAACAATTTCTCTATTTTTTTGTTCCCGATAATAGATTTGGAGCAGAAACGATAAATAAATAAAAAAAAATTGCTTCTTGTTCTTAAGAACAATTTCTAGAAATAAGCCAATTTTCTTTTTATTTTTATTTTGTTCCTCTCTTTTGCCGCAGCCACCTCCAATCGCCTAGAACCACGCCGCCATTGCTGCCCGCTGCACGACCGCCGGCCTCCAACCGTCACCACCGACCGTCGCCACACCGCCCATCGGCCGCCACTAGCCACTGCCCGCCGACCATCGCCTATCGTCGCTTGCCGCCACCGCTGCACAACCATCGGCCTCCAACCGTCACCATCGACCGTCGCCACACCGCCCATCGACCGCCACTAGCCGCCGCCCGCCGACCATCGCCTATCGTTGCTTGCCGCCGCCACTGCACAACCGTCGGCCTCCAACCGTCACCACCGACCGTCGCCACACCGCCCATCGACCGCCACTAGCCGCCGCCCGCCGACCATCGCCTATCGTCGCTTGCCGCCGCACAACCGCCCGGCCTCCAACCGTCACCACCGACCGTCGCCACACCGCCCATCGACCGCCACTAGCCGCCGCCCGCCGACCATCGCCTATCGTCGCTTGCGCCGCGCGCCGCACAACCGTCGGCCTCCAACCGTCGCCACCGACCGTCCCACACCGCCCATCGGCCGCCACTAGCCGCCGCCCGCCGACCATCGCCTATCGTCGCTTGTCGCCGCCGCTGCACAACCGCCGGCCTCCAACCGTCACCACCGACCGTCTCCACACCGCCCATCGACCGCCACTAGCCGCCGCCCGCCGACCATCACCTATCGTCGCTTGCCACCACCGCTGCACAACCGCTAGCCTCCAACCGTCACCACCAACCGTCACCACACCACCCATCGGCCGCCGCCAACCGCCGCCCGCCGACCATCGCCTATCACCGCTTGCCGCCGCCATTGCATGATCGCTGGCCTCGACCGCCACCACCGATCGCCGCCACACCACCCATCGACCGCCACCTCCCGTGGCCGGCGATCGGCAGCGGCTAATGGGCGGTGCGGCAACGGTCGGTGGTGATGATCGGAGGTCGGCGGTCATGCAGCGACAGCGGCGGGCAGCGACAAGTGAAGATCGGCAATCTGTAAGCAAGAATAAAAAACGAATAAATACAAAAAAGAAACCGTTTCGTATCAAACGCATTTCTATTCTTTTTCTATTTCAAGAGTAGAAATTTTGTGTAGTTATCAAACACCTTATTTTACTCAGAAATTTTTCTCCAGAGTAGAAATAAAAAAAAAAACTATTTCTAAAAAGAAACTGTTTCCCAGCCAACAAGTGCTACCGTGCGCACCCTAACTTCATAATCAGCAGTTGAGCAAAACACATTATTACACAAATTATCTCGTAGGTGTGGATGAGCACGAATGCTGATGACTATACACATTCCAACAAGGGTTGTTTGGATTTAGGGAAAATTTCAAATAAGGATTCAAAGTAAAGCTGTTCTCTCAAGAAATGGCACAAAGTAGATATTATCTCAAATAAGGGCAAAAAGCGACTAGATTGGTATCAAATAAGGGCATGAACTTGATTTTTGACCAAATCTTCACCAGATAGCTTTTTCCAGCAAGTAGGGTGTGGGCAATTTTGTCCAAAAAATTCCAATTAGGTATTTAAAATCCTCGGGGAAAAGTGTTAAAAAAAGTCATAAGCCTTTTTTTGGTGTCAATTAAATCCTAAACATTTTTTACGTTGTACCAATACAGTTCTTTCCAGCCAATTTTGGTCGGATTTTGCTAACTGAACGCCAGTCAGATGACGTGGCCTAATTAGCGCTAACATGGACAACTTTTAATAATATTTTAATATTTTTGAATTTTTGTCTTTTTTTCTTTTTCTTTTTTCCTTCTCCTCTTTCTTCCTCCAGCCGGTCGCCAAACCTTGGTGGCTGGTGTCGCCCCGGCCGGCCGCCGAGGTCCACCAACCGGTTGGAGGAAGAAAGAGGAGAAGGAAAAAAAGAAAAAGAAGATTAAAAATATTCAAAAATATTAAAATATTATTAAAAGTTGTTTACGTCAAGCACCAATCAAGCGACGTCAGCCGACCGGCATCCAGTCAGCAAAATCTGACCAAAATTAGCCGGAAAGAACTGAATTAGTACAACGTAAAAAAGTTTAGGACTTAATTGGCACCAAAAAAAGGTTTAGAACTAAATTGGCACAAATACAAAATGTTTAGGACTTTTTTAACACTTTTCCCAAAATCCTCGAACAAACAAAAATCCCAAACTAAACTCTCATTAATTTTTCGTGAAATTGTCGAGTCTTCGAAGCTTGAACTCTAAGTCCATTGATTCTCGACTGTCCCATGTTTTCTTCTTGTCTTTGATGCTAGATAGAATGGATGTACTTACTTATGAGGACAGAGCTTGTGATAATGGGGCGAGGAGGTATTTGGCATGGATGAAGGACTTGAGCTAGAATCGAAGAACCCAAGCCCCATCTGAACTCAGGAGATGGAATTGACATTCCTCCTCCTCTAGCTGATGATGGAGCTCGAGACGACAAACTAGAAAATCAATTTGCTGTCGGGGATTGATTTGAAGACTCGATGATTTCACGAAGAACTAATGTGATTTCAATTTGGGATTTTTATTTGTTCAAAGATTTTGAAGCATTTTGACCTAGCTGGATTTTTTTGGACAAAATTGCCAACACTCTAGTTGCCGGAAAAAGTCATACAACGAACATTTGGCCGGAAAATAAGTTCGGACCCTTATTTGATTTTAACCTAGCCACTTTAAACCCTTATTTGAGACAACGTTCACTTTGAATCATTTTTTGAGGAAATGGCTCCACTTCGGACTCTTATTTGAAATTTCCCCCCGGATTTATTACAATGATAGCAGTGGTTTTCTTGTCTGCGAGGGCTTCGACCAAATAAAGACACCTCCCAGCCTTTCTCAGGAAGAAGCTCCTAATGGCGGACTTCGAGCAGACTAAAAGCGGCACAAGCCTCGTACCATGGAAAGCCAGGCCTCGGAAGAAATACGTCTGAGCCGGTTTCAGCAAGGACAGTGATCATGACTTGGATGGCAACTTTGCAGCCGCTGGCGTTGAAGACATCATCCGGTGATAACTTGCAGGGCAGATCGCGCGAAAGGTATTCGGCGATTGACCTGGTAAACATGACAGCACCAAAAATAAGGACAACCAGCCCTGGTGCACTAAGTCTGGCACGTCAAAATCGAGTGCCTCCCATTCTAAAAGAACTCCGAACAATTTCGGGTCCGGAATTACAACCAAAGTATAGATTGTTCGCCATCACAAATTGCGAGACAGGAATCAATACTGGAGAAAAAAAGAAAGAAGAAAAAAGGGAAGGAAGAAACACTTCACTGCAACATTCATCACCCACGAAACGGGATGCTTCATGGTACAGAGCCCTTGAATAGCATAGTCAAGACAACAAAAACATGAACGTGAGATGATGACTCCATTAAAAAGACGACAATACAAGAACGACATGGTAATAGCGATTTGAGCAAGTTAACAGCTATACCAACAGCTACACGACCTTAATACACGATAGTAGAATTCGCTTTACTAGTTCGGAGATTAAGTTTGATGGGAAGGTACCTTTGGACAACAAGGCTAATTTACTTCATGCAGAATTTTCTAGGAATCACGTGCAGCAACATGCATGCAGGCGAGAGCACGTCAACAAATTTCGAGGGAGTTCATATGTTTTCGTTCAATTAGAGATATCCTCATGAGCTCCCTAGGAGTGTCCCTCGATGTAATTAGCTCCGCCAATAGAAATTATCAGCGAGTCGCGGCGCATTTGGAAATCGGAACGTTCATATCTGATGCCATCACATCTTTATTTCTAAAGAGACGATTAAAGTACAAGCACAAGACAACATGAGACCGACAACAGGGAGTTGTTGCTCACGTAATGACACTGCTGCCTGGCATTTTGCCGAGCAGCAAAATAGGAAGCCCCTAATCGAAGTTTTTTATTCAAGCCAAAGCTAATGCAACATGAGACCGACAACAGGGAGTTGTTGCTCACGTAATGACACTGCTGCCTGGCATTTTGCCGAGCAGCAAAATAGGAAGCCCCTAATCGAAGTTTTTTATTCAAGCCAAAGCTAATGCAACGGAGGTTTCAGATCGAATCAACAGTCAGGTTGATTTCCTCCTCCTCCATCCCCTGCTTCCGGGCAAATGCCCGGATAATTAGCTTTCTTATGGATTTACTAATATTGTTTCACACATTGTGGCCACAGAGGCATCTCGAGATCCAACGAGCAGTTGATGATCTCAGCCCTTTGTGGTGCGGGCATGGACCGGCTCATTTATTTTTTGGCATGCCTTCCATAGAAGGCCTTAATCCTCTCCAGGCCATCTTTGAGAGAAGATGGATCAATGGCGAAAGTGATGCGAAGCCAGTTCTTCATTCCAACAGCTATCCCTGCAAAAACGATTGTCATCGATTATTATCTGATGGATACGGACATTGCGCAAGTAAGAAGCAAGTGGCGAAAATGGGATGGGTTTGCTCCGGAATTATCTGAGCATTAACTTGCAAGAATTCCACGAGTAAATTCAAATGAAATCACTAGGATCCTTCCATTTCTCCAAAATTTTAGGATCCTTCGAAAACTGTGAAGTAAGTTGGTCATCAGGACTCTCACTCTGAAGCCCCTTGTGGCATTCTTAACCAATGTGCATTTCAAGAAACAAAAGTCAGGGGAGGCGTTTGAAAAATTCAAAAAGCTGAAATAAGTTAGAAAATTGAAACAGATGCATAAAAAGTAACATCAATATATTTTCCTTTCACCAGCAATTGGAGAGGCTGAGTTTACCAGGCAGAACAATAACAGATTCTTCTTTAGCCAGTTTTAAGCAGAACTCCTGATCATCCTTTATGCCCTCCAACAATGATAAATTCAACTTGGCCTGTCACAATGGCATCTTTCACTTATTGAGAAAAATATAAATTGCATAACAGTGTATGCTATAACGATGAAAAAATAAAAATACATGCATACATAATGTACGTATGTGTATGGTATGCCCATACCATTACAAACATGCCTCCTTCTGGCTTTTTCAGGCACGTGATGCAAGGTATCTCTCGAACCTTCTCATAACATATATCTGCAGCCTCTCTTAGTATGCAAATGATTTTTGAAAAAAAATCGTCATTTGTTTTCTCAAGAATGTGAGGGACTGCCGCCTGTTAGAATCACAACAAACAGCAGAAAATAATTAGCTGTTATTTGATAAGGATGCTAGTTGTCCACAAATAAAGGTAGCAAGCACTCTTGCAAGGATTAAATGAAGAACAATACTTTATCAAGTGAAAGTAAGTTCAGATAAATCCAGCCCAATGACTGAGACAGAGTATGGATCACTTCTAAAAGCAATATGCACAGCTTGTGCATTACAGTCTAAGATCACTGAGAAAAATAACATACACCAGGTGACTGTAGAGAGGAAACAAGTAAATCATTGGGGTTCTGCTTGGGGTGCGACTCTACATTGCTATGCAGTATCCATTGCTTTAATTATCCGTCTTCAAGAGAAAAAGCTCTCATTAACTTGTCATTTCCTGAATGAATAGCCAAGAATATGCGCAACTCGCTCTGGTAGTGATACAAAAATAGTGCAGACAAACCTACCAAATAAATCATTTTGAAAAACACCACGTCTTCAAATCTGAAAGTCACTGGTTAATTATCTGGAGTAGTTACGTACCTGGATAAATGTAGGAGGATCAGAGGATATATCCAGAAATCCTTTAAGGGACTTAAGAACCTGTAAAGAGAAAAGGAACAATCTAAGTATCCTGTGACCAACCCTAGTAGTCAAATAATTTGGCCCAAATAGATATACAATCAAGCAAGCGATCGCGTTCATGCTCATGCATCCACACAGAGAGAGAGAGAGAGAGAGAGAGAGAGAGAGAGAGAGAGAGAGAGAGAGAGAGAGAGAGACCCCAGTGTCTTTCAGAAAACCATTTGGATCATTTGTCACAAGCCAACCAAGTCGCCAACCTGGAACAATCCACCTCTTTGATATTGATCCCAACGTCAAGACAGGCGCAATAGATCCAAAAACACCCATGGGAACAAATGGTGTATCCCCAAAAGCTAGATGACCATAGACTTCATCTGCAATTACCATAATCCCAAGCTTCCTTGCTGTTTCGGCAACCTTTTTTCAAAAATGAAAGAAAGAAAATGATGAACAACAGTTAATGCAACACAAATGTGGATACCAAAGATTATAAAAGTGACTGGTAACAAATCTATTGAGCTTCCACTGCCTTGAGATAAACGAGCATCTCAAGAGGCACGGTAGCTCCCTAGATTAAGCTCCAGCGAATCTATTAGCTCCATTCCAGCTTATAATCATAGATTTTTCCATGTTCGCAATTCATCTACTTGCTAAGATATGAAGAAATCTCAAACAAAATGCAAAAGCAACCTTCTTTAGATGCTGGTAGCTATAGACACTTCCACAAGGATTGCCAGGATTGATGATAACCATGGCGACAGTACTCTCGTCTGCAAGATCCTCAACACCCTTGAGATCAACCTCCCAACCCTTATCTGGAAGAAGATCGAAATACCGTATCTCAAGATGGCTGTGTTTAGCACGTGCATCATAGTATGGGAATCCAGGTCTTGGAAGCAATATATTGGCCCCAGGGCAAGCAAGAACTGTTATTATGGCTTCAATTGCTTGTGTGCACCCGAGTGTCAGATTAACATCATCTGGTGATAATTTGTACGGGAGATCACAAGAGAGATAATCAGCAATAGCCCTGTAGAATTTGGAGCCCCCAATTAGTCTACTCACTCAAACATGTCGTCTGGAAATAAATTGCTATTCAACCTACAGAAAGCACCTAGATCAACACATTCATAGCGGCCTTCCCATAAAATTCAATCTTTATCCAAACAATTAACAATGGCTACTTCCTATAGTCACTAATAAAGCTTGGTTTCATCATTTACTCTGTTTTCAATACACAGTCTTTGCTAGCAATATGATGATTCGAGTTGATTGATGACACAGTTGATATTGACCGGCAATAAAAGCTACTATGCTGTTAAGAAACAACCATGAACAAACCAAAATGATTCGTACAATCGAAGCAAAACAACTGCCAGAACTAGGCATTTTGCATTCAACCCCTTGCAGTAGTTGCGAAGGAAACAGAACATGCAATAAGGTCCAAAAACCTCAATTGAGTCACCTTCCAAAAACTAGCCACTCATTAGCCTCTCAATCATTGACTATTTAACTATATGACTTCTTAAATCTTGTATGACCACATGAACGTAAATCCTGGCAATTTGTGAGTACATGACTCCGTCAGTACCTTAAACGCATCAACAATCGACTCATAGGTACTACAAAGATCGAGGATGCGAAATAACTTGCTTAGGTAATATGGCTGCGCAGCCAAACAAACGGTCCAGACCATAAGACGCACGAGTCGATCCATGCTATCACCAAGCTTAGACAGAGCATATCATCTGCTCGTCTCAAGGTTTCACAAGACAGATAACTCTTCTAAAGCTCAAGCTCCAAAAATAAATGATTTAAAAAATATTTTTTTTAAATGATTGTTTATATCAATTAAAATAATGAGTTAATGAAAAATATTTTCATTCGCAGCAATGTAATATATTCGTGTAAAATAAAAATATCTTTCGGCCCTTCATCTTTAGAAATCATATAAAGAAATCATATAAGCTATGGAACAAGATTTCCAAATTATTCATTTTCTACGGGACAATGGAAGCTGCAGGCTCCCCTCATTTTTCCCTGTTCCCCTTTTGATTCAAGCCAAAAAGGGTCGCGAACATAAACGAGAAATCTAATCCTGATAATCTCAAGCGACACCGCTTTCTTACCTCCTGGCGGGAAGAATACCGACGGTCGGGCCGTAGCAGTTGAACTTGCCGGAGCGGACAGCGTCGACGACGGCGTCCTCGGCGGCGGGGGTCGTGCGGAAGCAAGGGAAGGAGGAAGGGTCGCCGTGGCCGAGCGGGACCACGGTGCGGCCGTCGTCGGCGTTGAGATTCGCTATCAGCTCGAAGAGGATGCCGCGGACGGTGATGGCCGACGCGGCCGAGAGCCCCTCCTTGCCCCGGAACTTCCAGGCCGGCGCCCCGTTCTCCATGCTCGCCTCTTTCCCCTTGGCCCCCCGCGGCCACCGTCGAGCTCGGGAGGTCGGTGGTGGTGGCGGCGGAGGAGGAGACGAAGGAGGACAAGAGCGTCCTTTCGTTTTTCTCGTGAGTCTGTGGTAGCGCGGTGCTCTTGCGCTTGCATTATATAGACGAAGGAGTCGTCGTTTTGTGAGGGCTGCTCGCGGGGCGGCCACGATGTGACAATATCGACACTTGTCAAAATGGATCATAAATATGTGAATTGAGTAATTATATGAATTAATTATATTCAAAAAATAAGTCATAAATAAATTTAGAATAATAAAATATAAATTAATATGAAGATTAAATGAGTTTAGAATTTATTTAAATTCAAATTCTCTCATTCTCATTTGATCTTGCATTCGTTCACTTTGTATTTTCACCTCAATTTGAATATGAATTATCTTAATTTGGGTTAAAAAGAATTAAGCCAATTCGGGTATGGGTCATCGGATTCGTAATCAAATGGGATTGGACTATTTTCGACTCGATCCGTCCACTTAATAGATCTATCAATCACTATTACGGGATGCATTATGAATGTGATCTTACTTGAGGTCATGTATCTATGAAGGCCAATTTCGATTGAACTGATGCGCGTGCATCTATTACTTTAAATGCAACTCGAATTTAAGCAAATACTTAATCGAATCAGTTGCAATCATGTATAGTGTAATCTCATGTCTCGCAAAGTTGATCGACGCCCTCAATCGCTCATTCTCATATTTCATCCATTAGTGTTCGACCAAAAGAAAGAAACGAGAGGAACAGAAGAATCGAAGCATTGAACTCTTTTGTATTTTTTGAATTTCTAAAAATGTACCAATAATGCATGTCGTCATTCTACAATGATTGACACGGGCGGATACAAAAGGAAAGCGCGAAGGACAGCACCATCTGCTGATAAAAGCTACGACGTCGGTGTGCAAAGAAACATGGTGGATTTTCATTGCATTTAGATACGATTACCTGTTTACATGGGCAATTATGATCCACTATATTACATAATATATTAATTCCATGTAACTGAAAAAGGTTACAAAAAAACTTCAAGTTATGTTCACCTGATACATTTATTTCAAACTTTTTTTTATAATATAAAAAATCATAAACTATGCTTACGATTACACATTTACTTATAACTTATATTTACGTAACACATTTGCACTCCGTCAAAATTCTGTCTAATGATTTTTAATCAAAATATCATTGTTTTTGTTTCCATGTTAATATTATTTGCTTTCTAGAGTCTATGTAAGCATTTTTTAACGGTGCTCATGGTCAAGTAAATGTGTCGTACGAATATAAGTTTTGAATTTTTAGTATTATAGAAAAAAAATTAGGATAAATATGTCACAATTGATATAATTTAGAGTTTTTATCATCCTCCTATCCTTAACTATTCACTTTTCACCATGCACCGATCATTAGCATCACATGCACAAAACACCAACGATTTACCTAGTCTCTCTCTATTCCCTAAGACCACATGATTCCTCCTAGGAGATGGAACCCGACCAGATCTAACTCAAAAATTGGACCGAATCGCCTTGAAAGTTGATCCAACTCCGAGTTCTCATTAGAACCGATCCGATTTCCTGTTCCAATTGAAGAGCCACTTGGAAACCATACTAGATTTAGAAGCGACTTCATAAAGTCTAAAGACCTTAGTTCTTCTCTTGGCACCTTTCTCTCTTTTTTTTTTTTTTTTTTTTTTGCTTTATTCACTCAAATCTCATTTAAACACTTAACGATTCCCTCTCTCTCGTGACTCACCCTCCTCCTTGCTCGCTCGTGGCCTGCCCTCACTCATTCCTAACTCGTCTTCATTTGCTGGCTTTTGTTTATTTTTTACTTTGAACTATTTTGTTGCTTATATTATTTGCGTTAAAAATGAAATCCAAAAAAGGAACAAAATAAAAATAAGTTCTCAAGTAAACCCTAAAATGGGACCCAAAAAACATGGTAAGTTGTAGGGTTGATTCCAAAACAAACATGATAGGTTGTAGATTCCAAAAACTGTGAACATATTCTAATAAAATAGTTCCAAGTTTCAAATCTAGCTAGAATATTATTTAAATCAATCACCCCTACTTCCTCTTTCTTAATAGACCGACTCAAGTCATTCAAACTTTAACCAAAGACCCAACATTTATTCTTCTCCTTCTTTATTATTATTGTTGTTGTTGTATGTTCCATCTTTTTCAAATCTTGAAATTGATTGCCATATCTTGACTTAGATCCACATGAACGATGAGCATCAAGGTCCGTCACCAGCATGCTAAGCACTGTCCTAACATCAAACAGGTTTTTTCGGATCATCCCATGATTATTATTAATTATGTTTGCGAGTGCTTCCTAGTGAAACACGGAGTCAAGGAAACGAGAATAAAATAAGATGGCGTGTTCCAATCTGCTTGCTAAGGTGAGTGGAGAGAGTTGTCTTCCTAATATGAGCGTATTATGGCGGTCGACTTCAATACACCGGAATACCTTTCCGTACCTTTTAATTTACTTTATTTTATTTTTATATTTGAATTCCGCTTAAGTGGGTAATAATATTATTGCTAATATTATCCAACATTGCAAAATAACGACATGTGGTCTTGAAATCTAATGGTAGTATAAAGTCGGGATCAAGACAATGGGAGATTGAATCTAACATAGATATTGGTAGTATTTAACGAATCAGCCATCTTGCCATAGCATATCGAGAAATTATGAAATATGAATGCACTACTTTCACAATTGTTGAATCCTCATGGAAAAGACATATGATACACGTTCCTCTACATGAAAAATGGAGACAAAGGGATTATGAAATTCCCTCAAATCATGAGCCAATGCTAGTTTAGCGATGCTAAATATAGATATATATTAACAAATTTGGAAATCGATTGGTCGAAAATTTAACATTAAACAATGTTAAACATACTTAATAGGCATCTCGAGATCACATAAAATGAAGAAAATTCAATAGATGACTGTATGTCCATACAATCTTAATAAATTTCATTAGAGAGGCAAATTGAGACTCAAAATTTTTATTTTTGACATGGATATCTTACCGCATAATTAGATATGCACATTTCAAGACGAGTTCATGTGATGTGACTCGTGAGTAGGTGATTCAACAAATCGGGTCAGAATAATTAATCTACTAATCATTATTTAAAAAAAAAAAAAAGAAGAAGAAAGAGGAAAGAGACTTTTACATATTTTCCCCTAAATCTCAACAATTTAGGGCAAGAATAGACAAGTAATACATTGTTTAACCACTGGAAAACGACGATCGTAGATTCGCATCCTCATAGACTGCCGCCCGCTTGTCTACTACAGTAATCTTTGATTTGTCTCTGGCTCAACACATTGTTTAACCATTTGATTCTCTCGGATTCCCGAATATCTGAACAGGGTTGGCGCTTGGGAAAGAGGAGAGAGAAAAGACAATCCGGGAGAGTAAGTTAAGGTCTGGGAAATTAATTTAAGGGAAGAAACGTGACGTGGCATTAGGATGACGCTGCCGTCTCGGGCCCACCAGACGTCAGACTTTGTCGGTCTATGATCTTGGAGAGCAAGAAAGAGAGGGAAGCACGTGGGAGGAATCCACCGATTCGCACGACCGAGGAGGACCTTAATAATAATATCATCTTTTTTCCTCCTTATTCTATTAGACGAATACGACAGAGGCGGATAGCCTCGTCGTCTTCATTTGATAGAGAGAGATACCTCTCCAAATCTTGTCTTACGAAAAATTACTAAACAAATTCTTGAATCTATTATACTTATATTTTTATTGTGATAATTTAGTCATATGCTTTCTTTTTTTTTTTTTTTTTTTTTTTTTTTTTCATATTTTGCTACTTAAGTTAATCTAGATAATTTAGTCTAGAAATCACCGGCGTGAATGTCGGCGTTACGCGATACAATCGACATCGATGTAGACATTCTCCTTTTTATATTTTTTAATAATTATTTTGGTTTTCTTATTTTCATTTCTTTTCTAACAGGGTCGGCCGGCGACCTTTGTTGGCCCTCAGTTAAAAAAAAAAAGTAAAGATAGAAAATAGAAAATAAAAAATAAAAAATTACTAAAAAACTCTAAAAGATTTTTAATAGGATGACCGACGTCCACATTAACGATTTTCGGTTTAAATTAGCAAAACGTGAAAATATTTAGGACTAAATTAGATTTAGGATTAAATTGGTATAAAAACAATAAGTTAGATTTTTTTTTTTTTTTTTTTTTTTTTTTTTTTTTTTTTATAATTTTCCCCCTTGGCTTGTATTATGCATCTTCTATTTTCTCACTCTAGAGTCAAAATTGGAATTTGAGAATGGACGAAGGGTGTGACCAAAACCATCCCTGAAAGTTAAAAATGCAAAAAATCATTCCTAATGATCATCAACGACGACACGTTATGAGTCGCCCTGTCTTCTCCTGAAGAGAAATGACGATTGCTTTGCGAAGCCCATTGGCGGGCATTTAGGAACAACTACCGTGGCTGTACCTCGAGAAATGCATTAGGGATGGCTGCCTCTTGTCCCCAATAGCTACTTTTAGAATTTCATCAATTTGACATCTTGATCATACATTCAATGCGAATGAGAGCAAATTGAACAAATTTAAAGCCTATGGACATGTTTCTTTCATGATGTGATCATATTAGGATAAGCTGAATGAATTTTAAGGAAGATACATTTCCAATTCTTTGGAAATGACTTCACCCTCTCCGTCTTTTCTAATTGCCTAATATAAACATTTTAAATGGTTTGATGGACTTGTTTGCCAAGATAATTGAGCAGCTATCAGTTACGTGTTGGACTTGCGAGTGACTAAAGAGAAGGCAAACTCAAATTGTTCTTTTCCATTTGGGAAGGGACAGCGCTCCAACGTAGAGCGCAAGCCAAATTTCCATGTAATGGACTTCCATTCATTCTTGGGAGTTACTCCTTAGCCGTGCGATTTCAGGATATCTTTTTAAGTATTCATCTAAACGAAATGCTAATATCAGGTATCATTTCAATCCATTGGCAACAAAAAAGAGTGATAGCTAACTTCTTTCTAGAGGTTTGAAATTATGTAAGTCTTCCTTTCAAGTAAGGATGGAAGATCATATGCTTACACCATATCTCTCAATCCCCCCAAAAAGAGGAGCTTTCTTGGCGATCTTACCTATAATTGGTAATTTTTTAGTCAAATCATTCTTTTTATTTGAAGCACTAATCCTTTGGCTGTATCGGTAAATGGCCACCTACGAAAGAGAGAAAGAGAAGTAGGAGGAGTTAGTCTTCTTTGAAAATCGAGGAAGAAATTGCACAATTATGTGCTTCTAGGAGATGTCTTCTACAGAGGGAAAGCCTATTATGAGTAGAGCTGTCAAATAGGTGAGTCATGTCAAAAATGGTTCGACCCATGTTGACCCATTTAACTTATTTTGATCAATTTTCATGCAATGTAAATTTAATAACACATACCTTACCTGACCTATACTTGACACATATATGACTTGGCCCATGTTACTGAAATATATTAATATTTAACTCAATTTAGGAAAATCCACTCCCACTCATTTAATCCACTTTAACCTTTCTTAAATAGAAACTTTACATCAAATTTGAAAAGTAAATGAAACAACAACAAATTTGTAAGTAAAATAAAAAATGTGAAAAACCTTTAAATTGAAATACTTTTGAAGAACCCTTGATAAGAAAAAGTTTGATTAGCTAATGATTGACGTGAAAATAATATTTGCTTATAATGAATATTCTCGAATGTGAGAATGCATAGCTTCTTGATGGTGATATACCAAATTAAAAATTACACTATAATGTTTAGAATTTCTATTTTGATATTGATTAACTTTCGATCAAGACAACATTGAGCTTCCTTTAAAAGTACCTCTCTAGTATGTATATGGATAGTATTTACCAATATTTAAAAAAAAAAAAAAAAAAATCGAATTTTTATTTTTTTTTAAATTGAATTTATTATTTTCTTTTCTTTTCTTTTCTTTTTTCTTTATCGTTATTTTATTTTCTTCTTTTCTTTTCTCTTTTCTCTATTCTTCTTCCTTCTTGTTCCCCGTGTTCCTCGGCCAACGGCGACCAGCCCGAGCTCACTGGCTCAAGCTCCTTTGCGACCGGCGAGCTTGTGGGTCAGCCGATCCAGGCGAGCCCAAACTCCGTCATGGCTCGCAAGATCCAGGCGAGCCCAAGCTCAGCCAAGGCCGACAAGCTCGAGACTCACCGGATCTAGGCGAGCTTCGGCTCTGTCGAGGTCGGAGAGCTTGTTGCTTGCCCGATCCCGGCGACGACGGTGAGGCGGAGCTTGCCTATGGCCGTCACAGCCTCCCCATCACCATCTCCACCACCGTGCACCAGAACACCTACACGTCCAAGGGGGAGCTCGAGAAACTGGGAGGGGTCGAGGTCGACCAGGCCGTCGAAGGATATGTAGACCATGCAGCGGGGCGGATGGCCGTGGAGCCAGGTGGAAACGATGGAGGTGGTGGTCGGGGTGAAAGGTTTGATGCCGTGAGCGGCATTGTTGAGGAGGAGTTCATCCGAGTAGGGGAGAAGAAGGAGAGAGAGGCTGGACATCGGTAAACCATATCCGACCCAAATAAGACCTATTTTGTTTGGGTTTTTTCTTTTTTAAACCCATCTCTCACCATATCTTAATTTTAAGATGAGTCACATATGACCCACTTTCATAAATGTGGGTTAAAATATGGCTCTCTAACCCATTTTAACAGCCCTAATCATGAGTAAGTGGAGAAGAGGGCCTTGCGAGAGCATTTCCATAGCTATCCGAACAGACTTTTCTCGATACCATGCACGCTTGGTAAAAAGAGCCGCCAAACGTTTTGCATTAGTCTTTCTCTATGGGATGAAGACAAAGAACTAACAAATGCAAAGATCTTTTCTTACTAGAAAAAGTATCCTACCAAATAGTCAAAGTGGGAGGGGATTGATGCTAAGAATGCCCTCTTGTCTATCTTTCAAAGGATTGATTGTTAGATGCGAGCATTTTCTCATGCTAAAGGAAGCAAGGAGTAGGAGGAGTTCCCTTTATAAAGTAGGCCTTTTGAGAACTAACTAGAGTCGACATGAATAGGATCACAGAAGAAGATGTATCCGATAAATGAATGATTGTTGCTCCTCCCACTTACACGGGTTCTTCTACCGAATGAAGAGGTTCCCCTTCTTCCATGTGAGGTGGGGCCTATGTAAGAGCAGAATCTAGGTAGAACGCTTATTCCCACCTTGTTTTAATGCTCTTTCTTGATGGTATTCAGGGGCACTATACCTCGGAAAGTATGAAGCCAAGGAAGTAATTAGATACATATATACTTCCTTCCGATGGATCAAGAATAGATAAAGTTGTCTCATCAATAGCCAAAGTCAACACACTTCCATTCAATTCGAACTATTTGGATTCCTAAGCAACTTGCTAAGTTGTACGCGGATGAGATTGTGAGGCCGCATGGCATACTTATAAGAATACTATCTGACTGATATGCTAGGTTTACTTCGCGATTTTGGAGTAGATTTCAACAAGTCGTGGGAACTAAGCTACACTTTATTATTGCTTTTTACCTATAAACAGATGGATAATCTGAGTGAGTTATCCAAACGTTAGACGATATGCAAATAGCTTGTTTAAAAATGTTTTTGCCTATTCAGTTTATTCAACCAATTTTGGTAGGAAATTGCTGACTAAATTGGTCTAATTGAAAAATTTATGATTAAATTGACACTAATGCAAGAAATTTAAGAATTTCATAGTACTTTTCTCCAAGATTCTCCCATTACTCTCTTTCGAAAATTAAGTAAAATTTTTCAATATTCGAATTACTTTTAATATTTTTCTGCATGGACCTAGTAGATAGTTTGTCATTCTCTTTTTAAAATCATTATCTGCACGATAGGCAATGCACAGGGCTCCCACTATACCAATTTTGGACTTAATCCACGGTCCCATAAATTACTAGAAACTAATGATATACCCCTTTAATTTTCGAGTTACTCTGTCAGATCGAACACTTCATGCTCTGCTAGATATAAATTTACACAAGATACTTATACAAGGAGAGGGATGTCGCACGCCCTATAAATTGTACATAAGATACTTATCTCACATTTAGCAAGTCAATCCATTGAAACAAAGTCTGCTTACCAGATTTGTTATGCAATATTAATAGGTATTTTCAATAATTTTGAGTCACGTCAATTGTAACTGTGCATGAGGTTCAATAACACAAATTACAAGTGCATAAATAATAAGAAAATGTTTACCAAATTACGGTCCAATCCCCGATGATGAGATTAAGGAAGATGAATGCAAATGCGAGCAAATCTCCAAATCGTTAGGGACGATGCTAGGTACCTAAGCTCTCACTAATGTTTTCTCTATTCAAGGATGTATGATGGAGGTTTTGGCTGAACATGGAAAGAGGGAGAGACTTGACCGAAAGGAATCATCGCGTGGCTGCTCCAAGGAAAAGTGAAAAATGAAAAATTCATCCAACCTGCTATGAACAAAAATATTTAGACATAAAATATTATTAATAATGAAAAAAATAAATTTTGTTGATTACTTAGAAATTAGAACGATACGAGCAATTTTCCAAATTATTTTAAACAAATGAAATCTAAATGCGTGAATAAGACTGGTGATGATCCCTTCTCTCTTCTCCGTCATGATTGCATTGTGCACTTTCTCATGGGTCGAAAGGAGAGAAATGAAAATTGCACCCAGAACATTTAGAGCGAAGGGGCTCTCCAGAAAAAGATCACTTAACTGTGACGACGTGACGTTTTTAGTGGTTGACAATAAGTGCTGAACCCTCGCACGTGTGCAACCGCACGCTCCGTTCTCTATCACGTGTTGAAGACCTTATGTTAAAACGGCGACGCGTTTCGCTTTTCACCGTGCACCGATCATCAGCAACCCGCGCACAACAACACCAGACAGGATTCTATTTTTCAGCTTGTCCGAATGCAATGAACTGGATTTTCCAGATCATTCCATGTAGTGCTTGATCGGGGTTGACTTCAATTAGAATTATCAAACGAATGATTCGAATCGAGTCATAAATGGTTCAGTCCAAATTGATCCATTTATTATAATGTAAATTTCTCAATACATACTCAATATGATTTGTATTGTTAAAATACTTTCATATTTAATTAAATTTAGGAAATTCATTTCTTGTGATTTTTTTTTAAAGTATTGCTAAAACATTTTCATGCAATACAATATAGTTGATAATTTTTATAACTTTAACAATTTTCAAAATTTATAATTTATAATTTTTTTATTTACTTAAATTTTCTCAATTTTTTTTAAATTTTTAAATTTTAAATTTTCTTTCTTTTATATTATTTTTTAAAGAAATTAAGAAATAAATATTATTTAATGTTGTCCTTGTCAGTGTCGGCCAAACGACAAGCTGTCCATTTAATATTGTTTTGTTTTTAGAAGCTAAAACAATCCATTTATGACCTATAACATTAAATATGAGTTAAGATATGAGTTCTAGACCCATTTTGCCATCATTAAGGAACACTTTCCCATAACTCCTCCCCCCCCCAACCCGGCGCTGGGGCGGGAGTCAACTTAAGTGCGTAATCAATCATATTCTTGCTAATATTGTGCATTAGACCGAGAAATCATAGCCAAACAGTACAAGATGGTAGATTTAACTACGGTAGAAAATCGAGTTCAAGGTTTTTATTCCTAGCCAAAGCTAATGCAACCAACACGACCAAGAAGGGACCATTCTAATGGAGGTTCGGATTGGATCAACGGTCAGGTTGATTTTCTACTCCTCCTCCATCCCCTACTTCCGGGCAAATGCTCGGACGATTAGCTTCCTTATGGATTGACTTATCTTGTTTCACACTTTGCAATGATCTTCGACGCCACAACAAAGACAACTCGAGATCCAGCAAGCAGTTGATGATCTCAGCCTTTTGCGGCGCCGGTGTGGACCGGCTCGTTTATCTTTTGGCATGCCTTTCGTAGAAGGCCTTCATTCTCCCCAGGCCATCTTGGAGAGAAAATGGCTCGACAGCAAAAGTGACGCGGAGCCAGTTCTTCATTCCAAAAGCTATCCCTGCAGACCCGAATGTCATAGATTATTATCTGATGGATACGGACGGTGCTTGAGAAAAGCAAGAACACTGTAGCGAAAATGGGATGGGTTTGCAATGGAATTTTCTGAGCAATAGTTCGCAAGAATGCTGTGAGTGAATTCAAATGAAATCAATGATCCTTTTGTTCTTCCAAAATTAAAGCCCTCGGAAAACTTTGAAGTACGTTATTCATCAGGACTTTCGCTCTGAAGGCCCTTGTAGCATCCTTAGCCAGTGTGCATTACACGAAACAAACGTCAGGGGATGCGTTTGAAAAATTCAAAAGGCCGAAAGAAGTTAGAAAAATGAAGCAGATGCGTAAAAAAAAGCATCAGCATATTTTCCTTTCACTGGCAATTGGAGAGGCTGAGTTTACCAGGCAGAACAATGACAGATTCTTCTTTAGCCAGTTTTATGCAGAACTCCATATCATCCTTAATACCCTCCAACAATGATAAATTCAACTTGACCTGTCACGATGGCATCTCTCACTTATCAAGAAAAATATAAATCACATAATCGTGTATGCCATACTGATGAAAAAAAAAATACATGCATACATGATGTACTTGTGTGTATATTATGCCCGTACCATTACAGACATGCCTCCTTCTGGCTTTTTTGGGCATGTGATGCAAGGAATCTCTTGAATCTTCTCAGAACATATGCCTGCAGCCTCTCTTAGTGTGCAAATGATTTTTGGAAAAAAATCATCATCTGTTTTCTCAAGTATGTGAGGGACTGCCCCCTGTTAGAATTACAACGAAGAGCGGAAAATAATTAGCTATTATTTGATAAGGGAGCTAGTTGTCCACAAATAAAAGTTAGCAAGCATTCTCGCAAGGGTTAAATGAAGAACAATATCTTATCAAGTGAAAGTGAGTTGAGATTAATCAAGCCCAAAGACTCAGACAGAATATCGATCACTTTTAAAAGGAATATGAACAGCTTGTGCATTACAGTCTAAAATGACTGAGAAAAGTAACATACACTTCGAACCTAAAAAAAGAAAAAAGAAAAGAGAAAAGGTAACTTACACAAGATGACTGTAAAGAGGAAACACGTAAATAATTGGGGATCTGTTTTGGGTGCGACTCTACATTGCTTTACGATATACATTGTCTTAATTATCCATCTTCAGAGAGAAAAAGCTCTCATTAACTGGTCATTTCCTGAATGAATTGCCAAGAATATCCACAACTCGCTCTGGTAATGATACAAAAATAGTGCAGACAACCCTACCAAATAAATCATTTTGAAAAACAGCATATGTCTTCAAATCTGAAAGTCACTGGTTAATTGTCTGGAGTAGTTACGTACCTGGATAAATGTAGGAGGATCAGGGGATATTTCCAGAAATCCTTTAAGGGACTTAAGAACCTGTAAAGAGAAAAGGAACAATCAAAGAATCCTGTCACCGACCCTAGCAGTCACATAATTTGGCCCAAAAAGATATTGCAATCGAGCGAGCGATTGCACTCATGTATGCACAGATTGAGAGAGAGAGAGAGAGAGAGAGAGACCCCAGAGTCTTTCAGAAAACCATCGGGATCATTTGTCACAAGCCAACCAAGTCGCCAACCTGGAACAATCCACCTCTTTGACATTGATCCCAACGTCAAGACAGGCGCGATGGATCCAAAAACACCCATGGGAACAAATGGTGTATCCCCAAAAGCTAGATGACCATAGACTTCATCTGCAATTACCATAATCCCAAGCTTCCTTGCTGCTTCGGCAAGCTTTTTTCACATGAAAGAAAGAAAATGATGAACAACAGTTAATGCAACACAAATGTGGATAACAAGATAACAAAAGTGACTAGCAACAAATCTATTAAGCTTTTACTGCCTGAGATAAACGAGCACCTCAAGAGGCAAGGTAGCTCTCTACATTAAGCTCCAGTGGAATCTATTGGCTCCATTCCAGCTTATAATCATAGATTTTTCCATGTTCACAAGACATCTACTTGCTAAGACACGAAGAAATCTTAAACAAAATGCAAAAGCAACCATCTTTAGATGCTGGTAGCTGTAGACATTTCCACAAGGATTTCCGGGATTGATGATAACCATGGCGACAGTACTCTCATCTGCAAGATCCTCAACACCCTTGAGATCAACCTCCCAACCCTTATCTGGAAGAAGATTGAAATACCGTGTCTCAAGATGGCTGTGTTTAGCACGTGCATCGTAGTATGGGTATCCAGGTCTTGGAAGCAAAATATTGGCCCCAGGGCGAGCGAGAACTGTTAATATGGCTTCAATTGCTTGTGTGCACCCAACTGTCAGATGTACATCATCTGGTGATAATTTGTACGGGAGATCACGAGAGAGATAATCAGCAATAGCCCTGTGGAATTTGGTGCCCCGGGTTAGTCTAGCTCACTGGCAAGTGAGGTCTGGAAATAAATTGGTATTCAGCCTACAGAAAGCACCTAGATCAACATATTCATAGCGGCGTTTCCACAAAATTCAATCTTTATCCAGGTAATTAACATTGACTGCTTCTTGTAGTCACTAAAGCTTGGTTTCATCATTTACTCTCTGTTTTCAAAGCACGCTGCCTTTGCTAGCAACATGATGATTTGAGATGATTTACAGGATAGTTGATATTGATTGGCAATAACAGCTAGCATGCTATTAAGATACAACCATGAACGAAGCAAAACAACTGCCAGAACTAGGCATTTTGCATTCGACCCTTTGCGGTCGTTGCGAATGAAACAGAACACACAATAAGGTCCAAGAACCTCTATCGGGTCGCCTTTCAAACTAGCCACTCATCAGCCTCTCCATCATTGACTCTTTAACCATATAATTTCTTAAGTCTTGCATGACCACATGAACGTAAATCCCGGTGATTTTTAGGGACACGGCTCTATCGGTACCTTAAACACATCGACAATCGCGACTTATAGGTACGAGGAAGATCGAGAATGCGAAATGACATGCCTAGCGAATATGGCGGCGCAGCTAAACAAACGGTCCCGACCATAAGAAGCACGAGCCGGTCCGTGCCATCACCAAGCTTCTACAGAGCATATTATCTGCTCGTCTCAAGATTTCACAAGGTGCCGCTTTTTATTCCCCTTTAGATTCTAGCCAAAAAGGGCCGCGAAGACGACACCGCTTTTTTACCTTCTGGCGGGAAGAATACCGACGCTCGGGCCGTAGCAGTTGAACTTGGCGGAGCGGAGGGCGTCAACGACGGCGTCCTCGGCGGCGGGGGCCGTGCGGAAGCAAGGGAAGGCGGAAGGGTCGCCGTGGCCCAGCGGGACCACGGCGCGGCCGTCGCCCGCATCGAGGTTCGCCATCAGCTGGTAGAGGATGCCGCGGACGGTGATGTCCGACGCGGCGAAGAGCCCCTCATCGCCCCGGAACTTCCAAGCCGGCGCCCCGTTCTCCATGCTCGTCTCCTTGCCCTCGCCGTTCCCGCCGGCCCCCGTTGAATTCGGGAGGTTGATGATGATGCTGATGGTGATGGATAAATGAAAAAGGACGAAAGCGTCCTTTGGTTTTTCTCGTGGGTCCGTGGAAGTGCGGTGCTCTTGCGCTCTGCAGTGTATAAAAAGATCCTGTGAACTTCGGACGCCGATGGAGGAGTGTCGTTTTGCAAGCACAATGGCTGGCGCGAAGCGTCTCCAGCTGCTCGCAGTGCAGCTGACTGCCCCAGGAAAGACACCACGTGACTGGGATCCGGCAACACCATCATCGACTGACTACTACGAGACATATCAAAATGCATCATATATTCATTTCAACATATCATTAGGCGTGTCAAATTAGATTATGAGCAGAGTGGATTTATTAACTTATTTAGATTCAACTCACTTTTGTGACTCTCTCTTACCTTTATTTTATCTTACACTTGTTCACTTCCGCATTTTCATCATAATTTGGGTATTAGTGTTTTTAAATTGGATCACAGTGAGTTAGGTCAAGCTGAATATAGGTCACCAAATATGTATAATTGGGTCGAACCATTATCAATCCAACCCACTTGTCAAACCAATCTATCGGTCAATTACAAACTACATCATGAATCTCGTTTTACTCGACGCCATGTATGTATGAAGGCCAATTTTGATTGATTTGAATTAACGTACATGCTGTACAATAAATACAACTTGACTTGAAGCAAATACTTACTTGATCATGTCAGTTGCAGCCATTCATCGTGTAATCTCAAGTCTCGTAAGGTTGGTCGATACCGTCGATCACTCATTCTCATATTCCTCTATTAGAGTTCGACCAAAGAAAAAAAATATGGGAGGAACAGCAGAATCCGAACATTCCTTCGTTCGTTTGAATTTTTTGTATCTCTTAAATTTCAAAATATACACTTAACAATGCATGTTGTCATTCTACGATAATTGACACAAGCGGAGATAAAAGGAAAGAACAAAGGACTGTGCCATCTTCTCATAAAAGCTACAACATCGGGCGGCGGGTTTTAATTGCATTTAAAAACAGCCGATTATAATCCGTTATATAACTTAATATATCGATTTATTTATACATTCCATCCTTTTTCGAATCTTGAAATTGTTTGTCATCGTTGGAGCTCGACTTGGGTCCACACCAACAATGAGCATCAAGGTCACTTTTAGCATCCAAAGCAATGTCCTAATATCAAATGGGATTTTTCTAGATTATCTCATGACAAAATGGCCTGTGATCTCAAAGTCTAATGATAGTATAAAGTTGGGGTCGAGACAATCGGAGATTTAGCTCTGATATAAAATCAGGAGTGCTCAATGAAGTGACCACCTTGTGACAGCTCTTCAAAAAAATTCTAAAATGTGAACGCACTATTTTCACGATTGTTAGAGCTGTTATGGAAATTATAGGTATTGCATGTTTTTTCTATGAAAAATGGAGACAAAGGAATGTGGGATCCCCATAAACCATAAATAAAATAAAGATATGTATATCTCATATTAACAAATTTGGAATTTAAGTGGTTGAAAATTTAATGATCCCAAATTAAACATGTTTAATAAGTGTCACCGGATCGCTCATCAGCACAATCCAAATATGTAATGTACATAAAGATCATAATTATGAGTATATGGTGTTTTCACACGACCGCACCCACCGACTCCACGAAAGAGACGGGTTCTTGTGATGTGACCGGCTTGATTGAGCAGGTCAATCAAGAATCAATTAATTTGTTGACTATGGAAAAAGAAAGGAAAATAATAATACAAAAAGAAGACGGGCGAGAGACTCAAGTCGCGACAATTTACTCACCGGGGCGCATTTAGAAAACGCCGAGTGCAGATTCCCATTCTCATTGTCTGTTGCTTGCTTGTCTACTAAAGTAATCTTTGATTTGTCTCTGGCTAAGTAAGATAACCATTTGATTCTCTTGAATTCCTGAATATTTTAACACGTCGGGGCTTGGGAAAGAGGAGAAAGAAAAGATAATTTGGGTGGATTAGGTAGGGTCTGGGAAATTAATTTAGGACAAGATGCTGTCTTGGACCCCACCCGTGGGAGGTGGGAAAAGTTTTTGAAAAGTTGTAAATATATTATACTTTTTGGTAAGGAATATATTTTTTTTTTTTTGGTAAGGATTGAATATATTATATTGATGTCAACTTAATTTTAAATTTTTCAATTGAATCAATTTAGTTATATATATATTGTATTTATATCAATTGAATGTATTTGGCCAATTTAGGTTGGGAATCTCTAATGTTGTCGTTAGTCGCGATTTTTGAGAAAAAAAATAAACAAAAAGTTATATAAATATGTCAATGTTCGCGTCGGCTGTACCACATAGAATGATTGATATTCATATTAGTAATTAACGGCTTAAGTTAGCGAGATAAACTCGATTTGTATAAATTGACATAAATATAATAAGTTCAGGATTTTTTTGATACTTTTTTCATCATGAGAGGTGGTCAAACGTCAACTTTGCTTATCTACAATCACAGAGAGCAAGAAAGGGAGAGAAGCGCACCAAGAGGAATCGACAAATTCGCACGACCGTGGGGGCCTAAATGTCATCCTTTTCCTCCATCGTCTATTGGGCGAATTTTGCTTGGAAAGATCCAAACATGAACTAAAGGGAAAATGTAGGATTTTTCAATAGTTTTGAGGAGGAAGAAGAAATCTTCTTTAACGCCAAGGCTTGCATTAGAAGTCCGGCGTCTTCTAATTTCTAGCCCGTCGACGAAATATCATCTCGACCCAAGTCGAAACTGAAAATCACTGCCGCTCCTGACTAGAAAATGGATGAGAGGCGTGCGCAAAACCGTCCCTGAAAGTGTGACGGGCTGAGCGGCGGTGCGCGAGGAGGAGGGTTGGCGGTGCGTCCGCGCCTCGGTCCCCGAACGTGCGCAAGGAACCCGAACGTGCGCAAGGAATGGGTCCCTATCCCAGATCGCCTAGAGAGGGAGTTCTGGCCTACCTTATAAGGCAATGAGTCCTCTAACTATACATACACATTTTCTTGGGGTAGTATGAGCTGCCCCGAGAAGAACAAAACCGTGAGGACTTAGTGTCCAACGCCGACAATATGTACAATTGAGACCTAGGGCATTACAAATGGTATTAGAGCCGACTCCCGACCACATGTGGGGCCACAGCGAGGACCCTATGCTCCCAAGTGGGGGAGAGTGTGACGGCCTGAGTGGCGATGCGCGGGGAGGAGGGTTGGCGGTGCGTCTGCGCCTCGGTCCTCGGACGTGCGCAAGGAATCCGAACGTGCGCAAGAAATGGGTCCCTGTCCCACATCGCTTAGGAGGGAGTTCTGGCCTACCTTATAAGACAATAGGCCCTCTACCTATACATACGCATTTTCTTAAAGTAGTATGGGCTGTTTCGAGAAGAACAAAATCGTGAGGACTTAGTGTCTAAAGCGGATAATATGTGTATAGTGGAGACCCATGGCATTATAGAAAGCATAAAAGAACTATTATCGATGATCGTCAGTGACGGAATGGTGGTTGCCGTAGCTGCTCCTTAGAGAAATGCATTAAGGATGGCTTGCCTTTGTCCTGGATAATATGTTTGACGCAAACTAGAAGGAAAATGCTTCTAAGTCTTTGGAAATGACTTCAATTTTGAAGCTTTTTAACTGCCCGAAATCCTTGACCAAAAAAAAAAAAAAAAGAACTGCCCGAAATCCCACATTTCAGATGGCCTGAAGCACTTCTGCTGAGATTACTTAATTTAGTTACGTAATGGACATGCAAGTTGCTAAGAGTGGAATACAAACTCAATTCGCTCTTGTGAATTTGCCAAGGGACAATGCTCGAACCTAGAGCGCAAGCACAATTCCCATGGAATGGACTTTTCATTGGTAAGCATCCATGAAAATGACAAGATGGAGATGTCTCATCAACCGAAACTTGATAGGTCATCATTGATGTGGACTTAAAAGAGCATGTTTGTTTGGTTTTTTCTTTTTTTTGTCAGTCCTACTCTATTCATATTCTACACCTTTCTCGACTTTTCGCCCGCCTTTACGGGCGTGGGAGTCGAAACCCACTCAAAACTTACGCGTCCCCACCCCATCTCCCCTGAGAAAGCGGGGATTTGAACCCCTCACCTCCCCCTTCCATATTGGAATACACGCAAATGTGCGCATGCATTGGTGAGTAATTGAAAGTGATAATTATACAAATGGTATTTGAACTTTGCTCAATATGTAATATAGCCTATGAACTTCTGATTTGTTCGATATTGTCTCTAACTTTAGCCCAATTTATAATATGATTTTATTTGTTCAGTATAGTCCATAAAGTTTTAGTATATATTCAATATAGTCATTGAATTATATGAAAATATTTAATATTATTTATGAACTAAATTGAATATATACCAAAAGTTTAAAGACTGTATGGAACAACTTAAAAATCCATGGAATGTATTGCACATTAGACAAATGTTTAGGATCATTTGTGTTATTTTCCCTAATAAAAGTTTAAAAGATTGAACAAAATCATCATTGTTATGAAGTACTTGAATTATTTAATGATATCAGCAAATGCGCATACGCATTGTGTGTGCGCAAGTAATCAAAATTTGAAAGATCAAGCAAAATTATTTTGCTATGGAATGTTTGAATCATTCAATAATGAGAAGAAATTATTGACAAAAATACAAAATTATAAAGATATTGTATTATAAGTGGATTAATAACAATAATCCAAAATACGAAATCTTTTAGAAATGTTGTCCTAGCATAAGATCTATCGACATTTTGATATTGAAATATGTGAGAGATAAAATAAAATTATGAACTTGCGTGTTTGTAGACGGACGTTATACTCGTGAGATAAGCAATCAAAGATACGTGTAAAAAAAACAAAAACAATTGAGATTCCTTATAAGTAGGAATACGGTATTTATTTTTTTATAATAGTATAGATCAATGGAGTTTCGTTTTCTTCAATTTCTAGCAATGAACCATGGTGCCTCGAAAAAATAATAATTAAAAAATTAACTTAGGAACAAAAGAGGCTTTATTACC
Source organism: Eucalyptus cloeziana (assembly GCA_014182715.1). NCBI lineage: Eukaryota > Viridiplantae > Streptophyta > Magnoliopsida > Myrtales > Myrtaceae > Eucalyptus > Eucalyptus cloeziana. Next base: position 28,003,016 of record CM024634.1, on the reverse strand, counting down.
AATTAAGAATGAATGAGAAAGAATGGATCTGAATAACGAAAACGGAAGTCTCGTAGCTGGAGAACGATTGCGGCATGATGGCTAAATTAAAAAAGTTAAGAGCACGATGTCATTTCTCTCCTTCTGTCTTTTTCTCCTCCTCCTTCCCCAAGATTGAAGTTGCGGTTTCATTAGATCATCCAATTCCAATTTCCGGATGTTGCTCTTGACATTATTATGGTTTATTCACACGCGATTTACTTTTTTCAGTTATTCACTGCTTATTCCGATTCCTTCCATTTCGATCCATCCAATTGTTTCATGTGGGTTTATCCAAAATTGGCTTGGCAACCTTGACTATGAGATTGAACTTATGAATACTCCGTTTGATATTTAAATGATCAACTTATGAATACTCCGTTTGTTCTTTTCGTTGACACATTATACGGTATAAGTAGAGATATCATCACTCATAATTACGGTGGAAGTTAAAGATAATAATTTGATATACGTGGAAATTGAATGAAAAAACAAATTAGAAGAAGTCTTTAAATGATCAGCTCATGGATCTTTTGTTGATGTGTTGTTATCTTTGTGCTTACTTGTAGAAAATTTTGCACTGTAACCATTATGATATCTTTGCCTTTTGATTTTTTATTTCAATACTTTGTCTCATTGTCGCGATATAGGCTGTTGAAAAGACTTTGAGAGAGAAGAGACATAAAATGAGAGAGATCGCGTGCATTGGGGGGATGTGGTGGAATTAGAGGTGGCAAATGGGTGGGTCGGGTCGAAAATGGGTCAACCCATATTTGATCCATTTAATCTATTTTAACCCATATTCTTGTAGTGTAAATCTAGTGACCCATACTCGACCCGACCTGTATTCGACCCGTACCCGACCAGACCTGTATTGCTAAAACCTATTTATTGTTAAAAAATTTTATGTAATACAAATTTTATACAAATTTAATAGAAAATTTTTATAATTCTTTTTAAAATATTTTTAAAAAATCGAATTTTTAATTTTTAAATATATATTTTTATTTTTTTAAAAATATAATTTTTAATTTTTTAAAAAATATAATTTTTATAATTTTTATTTTTTAATAATTATTTTTTATTTTTTTTTTTTTTTTTTTTTTTTCTTCTCTTTCGGCCGGCCGCCGGCCACGATGACGAGACGGCGATCGGCCACAAGCGAGATCGAGCTCGCCAAGATCGGGCCGGGGCCTCGCCTCGCCGATCCGGGCGAGGCCAGTAGCCGACCGCCAGTAAGGAATGAAGAAAAAGAAAGAAAGAAAAATTAAAATATGAAAAATAATTATAATTTCGATTTTTTATTAAAAAAACATTTTTATAAATTTAAAAAAGCCAAGGGTTTAAACTTTAAAATGGGTTTCCTTATAACCCATTTAGACTATCTCTTTTTGTGTTTTACATTCACTGACCCATTTCTGATCCATATTTAACTTTCACTTAACCCATTTCTGACCCATATTTAATCTTCACTTGACCTATTTTTGACTCATATTTAACTTTCACTTGACCCATATATGACTCATTTAACTAAAAATGGGTCATAATATGGGTTTTTGACCTATATTGCCAACTCTAGGTGGAATAAGTAAATATACGATTTGGATTGTGCAAAATGATAGGGCTAAACGGTCGTGGAAAAATCCTAGAGCCACATCAAAAATGTATTGAATTTCAATGAATAATGGCTATCTCCTATATGCGCATTTGCTGCCTTAGATGGATGATATCTCTCATTTATCAAGTGAGATATGAAGCTTCAGGGCTAGGGCTAGGTCTTTCCTGATGGTTTGACATCTAAATTTTGATTTTTCCTGGTCATTTATCACATAAAAAAATAATAATTAAGAATCGATTCAGTCCCTAAACAAAAATATCCATATCTCATAGTATTTGTATTCACAGTAAACCGACGTGGCAAAGCGATGGGGGTCTCAAAATCTCATGCGTCAATTTGACGGATTTGATATCCCTTTCCTTTCCCCATTAGCGCACAACTTGGTGAAGAAAAGCCACTCGTATTTAGGAGAAATTATCTTATGTCGTAATCAAAGTCAAATTACAGATGTGGACGAGAAAGGGGGGAGATATTCTGGGCCAAGAGGAAAAGAGCAAGTTCAAAATATTAGCAATCGCAGTCGGTGGAAAGGAAAGGGTTGCAATCAAGATAGAATCGGTGAAGACGGTTTCGTCTACTGAAATTTACAAAAAAGAAACGAATGAGCCTGGCCATAATATTATAAAAAGGAATCTCAATGAGATTGGACCAGCAAAATAAGGCAAGAATGGCAGTCAATCGGTGAGGCAAGAGGGATTTGACTGAGAATTACGACAAGAGCGGCAAAACTTTTGAAAAAAAGTACAGAACAAATCATAAATCTATTACATTTATAACAATTGAGTCTTAAATCTTTTAATTTTATCGATTTAATTCTGCAAGTGGGCCTCCTTTCCACTACCAGCGTTGACATTAATATTTTTAAATAATATTTTAATAGCTTCAGTTTTTCCCTCAATCAGATCTCCAGATTGTTGCTTGCTTTCTATCCTTTGTCAGTGGGACTCGACCCAAGGGCTTAAATTAGCTATCAGCCAGATGAAATTTTAGGTCGTATATATTCCAGTTGACATCTTACAGAAACACAAGCAACTTCTGTTTCATTCCGAGATGGAGGTATTTGTGGACTGCTCATTTAAGTAGCCATGGTTTAAGAGCCTCAAACTTATTGTATGAGATGGAACCTAACCCTAGTCACAAGAAAGGGACCATGGAATCGTCAATTTCCTAAATCAACAAATGCCAAGCAATTGGCTTTAAGTTGATGAATGGAAAGTTGGGAAGTCTGCTTCTGCCGACTCGTGATTTAGGCACTTCCCGACTTTTGGAGTTTTGTGTTAGAAGTGGATCTTCAGACCTCATTAAGTCTTCATATATTTAGCCATCGACACATGTGGTAGGATCGGAGAGAATAAGCCAAGCCACTATTGAATCCTACTAGTATCCGGTCATATGGGCGAGGAGTCGTGAAATCAAGTAGTTAGTATTGACTCGATGTGATAATCTTATTTTCACACAGCTCGCTGGGCTTAGAAGAGAAAGAAAAGAGCTTAGAAACAAAGGAGGTTTCATTACCAAATGAGAATGAATGAGAAGGATGGATATGGACTAACAAAAATATATATGTAGAGAAAGCCTAAATTGGCTTTCTTAAATAATTATCTTATATAACATATTAATCGATGATATACACAATTAAAGGGATGTACATGCATAACATAAATAATTATCTCAAACAAAGGAATATATTCTAGAGAATTATCTCTAACTTCCCTGCAAATTGAGATACCAAACTGAGAACGCATATAGATTGGGAGGCACCCAAAAAGCGCATGAGAAAGTTACATGTCTATTCTCTCTTTCCATCACTTTAATGACTATCAAGTACCCAGCAAGCAAAAAATGGTGGTTGTTTTGGAGTCCTTGACGGATTAAAATGACACGAGAAATGCACGAACATCCATTATTCATGGCTTTGAGTCATGACATAACTTAAAAATCCAAAATAAAATCAGGAACAATAAATTATTAATAAAAAAAACTTATATTCGCAATAAAATAAAATAAAAAAGAAACCTTGAAAAGGGGAAGAGGAGTAGGTTGCAAAACACCATCCATATCCCCTATATGGATACCATGAAGCTCTAGTTCCGTTAATTAATCACCAGAACAATCTTTAAAGGTACTTTTCCCTTAAGCTATTGCAAAGCCCGTTCTCTACGTTGCTCCAACTTTTTCCATTCCCCTAAAACATGCTCTTTGTCACAGATATTCACCGCTAACTTCTCAAGGGCAATGGCACTTGCAATAAGATAAGTCACGAGTTCGAGATGAGAAGGTTGACCATAATAATTGTAAAATTCGACTTTTTTAAGGTATCGATGGAGAGGGAGAGCTCTGACAACTCTTTTAAGCTCTCTTCTCTGCCTGCATGGCGTCCACCATGGGTCTATCAACTGTGGCAAAAGAAGAATGTCATATATTATTAATCACCACAAGATATCGATGCATTGGAGAATGTCAATGGAAGAAAGAACTTGCAAAAGAAAGTATGTCTCTGGATTATCACATCAAGCCTATACCAATCACATGATGACTCATTAACTCACCTGTATGCAGAGACTAGAATAGGATTCTAGGGTGACTTTGTTTAACAAATTCAATCATAATGCATCTTCTTCCTCTTTTGAGTCTTTCCCTCTGGTTTTGAGGATTGGATCCAACGTAGTAGGACTAGCTAGTAACTGCCTTCCAAAATATAGACCGAAGAAATTTGTTTGGCATGCTGTCCTATGCTACTTTTTAACTCCACCTAGTCGGATTTCCATGGAAAAGAGTTAAAAAAAAGTCCAAAACATTTTTACATTTGTGCCAATTTAATCATAAACATTTTTTTATGGTGCCAATTTAGTCCTAAATATTTTTATTTGATGTCAATTCAATCCTTTCTGGCTAATTGTGGTTGGATTTTGCTGACTGCGCGCCGGCAAGCTGATGTGACACAATCGGTACTAATATTGACAATTTTTAATAATATTTTAATATTTTTGAATTTTTTTTCTTTTTCTTTATCCTTTTTTTTTTCTTTTTTTCTTTTTTCCTTCTTCTCCTCCTTCCTCCGGTTAGTTGCGAACCTTGGCGATGGCCGGCGAGGCTAGACCCATGCCGATCTAACAAGGGCAAGCCTCACCAGCCCGGCGCAAGGCCAGCTCAAGGCCGCTCGAGCCCTAAGGGTGCTCTCGCGCCAAGCGAGCAAGGCTCGCCCTCGCCGGCTAATTGCCAAGGTTTGGCCACCGGCTAGAGGAAGGAGAAAGAGAAGGAAAAAAAGAAAAAATTAAAATATTATTAAAATTTGTCCACGTCGTTAACCGACGCCAGTCAGCAAAATCTAGCCCTAATTAGCCAAAAATGGCTGAATTAACACTAAATAAAAAATTTTATTACTAAATTGGCACCCAAAAAAAGTTTATGACTAAATTGACACAAATATAAAAGGTTTATGACTTTTTTAACACTTTTCGCGATTTCCATTAGCATGTTCTAATTTTTAAAGTTGCAAACATAAAAAATTATTTCAGCGGCTAACAGCGAGAGCCTTCACATCGACATTCAACCCATCTATTCAAACCTGATGTCCCAGCTTGGACATCAGTGATTTTCCAAACATTGCCTGATTTTTATTCTATTCGACCGTATCATGTCTAATAGGATTGTCCAGGCAAAAACCAACCTTAGTACACAATAATAGAATTCGCTTTACTTGTTCGGCGATTAAGTTTGATGGGAAGGTACCTTTGGACAACAAGGCTAATTTACTTCATGTAGAATTTTCTAGGAATGACGTGCAGCAACATGCACGCAGGCGAGAACACATGTCAACAAATTTCGAGGGAGTCTGTATGTTTTCGTTCGAGTAGAGATATCCTCATGAGCTCCCTAGGAGTTTCCCCCGATGTAATTAGCTCCGCCAATAGAAATTATCGGCGAATCGCGGCGCATTTGGAAATCGGAACGTTCATAACTGATGCCAACACATCTTTATTTCTAAAGAGACAATTAAAGTACAAGCACAAGACAATATAAGACAGACAACAGGGAGTTGTTGATCACCTAATGACACTGCTTCTTGACATTTTGCCGAGCAGCAAAATAAGAAGCCCTTAATCGAAGTTTTTTATTCAAGCCAAAGCCAACGCATCGGAGCTTTCGGAGCGAATCAACAGTCAGGTTGATTTCCTCCTCCTCCATCCCCTGCTTCCGGGCAAATGCCACGATAATTAGCTCTCTTATGGATTTACTAATCGTGTTTCACACATTGCAACGGTCCTCGATGTGGCCACAGAGGCATCTCGTGATCCAACGAGCAGTTGATGATCTCAGTCCTTTGTGGCGCGGGCATGGACCGGCTCATTTATTTTTTGGCATGCCTTCCATAGAAGGCCTTAATCCTCTCCAGGCCATCTTTGAGAGAAGATGGATCAATGGCGAAAGTGATGCGAAGCCAGTTCTTCATTCCAACAGCTATCCCTGCAAAAACGATTGTCATCGATTATTATCTGATGGATACGGACATTGCGCAAGTAAGAAGCAAGTGGCGAAAATGGGATGGGTTTGCTCCGGAATTATCTGAGCATTAACTTGCAAGAGTTCCACGAGTAAATTCAAATGAAATCACTAGGATCCTTCTATTTCTCCAAAATTTTAGGATCCTTCGAAAACTGTGAAGTAAGTTGGTCATCAGGACTCTCACTCTGAAGCCCCTTGTGGCATTCTTAACCAATGTGCATTTCAAGAAACAAAAGTCAGGGGAGGCGTTTGAAAAATTCAAAAAGCTGAAATAAGTTAGAAAATTGAAACAGATGCATAAAAAGTAACATCAATATATTTTCCTTTCACCAGCAATTGGAGAGGCTGAGTTTACCAGGCAGAACAATAACAGATTCTTCTTTAGCCAGTTTTAAGCAGAACTCCTGATCATCCTTTATGCCCTCCAACAATGATAAATTCAACTTGGCCTGTCACAATGGCATCTTTCACTTATCGAGAAAAATATAAATTGCATAACATAATGTACGTATGTGTATGGTATGCCCATACCATTACAAACATGCCTCCTTCTGGCTTTTTCGGGCACATGACGCAAGGTATCTCTTGAACCTTCTCATAACATATATCTGCAGCCTCTCTTAGTATGCAAATGATTTTTGAAAAAAAATCGTCATTTGTTTTCTCAAGAATGTGAGGGACTGCCGCCTGTTAGAATCACAACAAACAGCAGAAAATAATTAGCTGTTATTTGATAAGGATGCTAGTTGTCCACAAATAAAAGGTAGCAAGCACTCTCGCAAGGATTAAATGAAGAACAATACTTTATCAAGTGAAAGTGAGTTCAGATAAATCCAGCCCAATGACTGAGACAGAATATCGATCACTTCTAAAAGCAATATGCACAGCTTGTGCATTACAGTCTAAAATCAATGAGAAAAATAACATACACCAGGTGACTGTAGAGAGGAAACACGTAAATCATTGGGGTTCTACTTGGGGTGCGACTCTGCATTGCTATGCAGTATCCATTGTTTTAATTATCCGTCTTCAAGAGAAAAAGCTCTCATTAACTTGTCATTTCCTGAATGAATAGCCAAGAATATGCACAACTCGCTCTGGTAGTGATACAAAAATAGTGCAGACAAACCTACCAAATAAATCATTTTGAAAAACACCATGTCTTCAAATCTGAAAGTCACTGGTTAATTATCTGGAGTAGTTACGTACCTGGATAAATGTAGGAGGATCAGAGGATATATCCAGAAATCCTTTAAGGGACTTAAGAACCTGTAAAGAGAAAAGGAACAATCTAAGTATCTTGTGACCAACCCTAGTAGTTACATAATTTGGCCCAAATAGATATACAATCAAGCAAGCGATCACGTTCACGCTCACGCGTGCACAGAGAGAGAGAGAGAGAGAGAGAGAGACCCCAGTGTCTTTCAGAAAACCATTTGGATCATTTGTCACAAGCCAACCAAGTCGCCAACCTGGAACAATCCACCTCTTTGATATTGATCCCAACGTCAAGACAGGTGCAATGGATCCAAAAATACCCATGGGAACAAATGGGGTATCCCCAAAAGCTAGATGACCATAGACTTCATCCGCAATTACCATAATCCCAAGCTTCCTTGCTGTTTCGGCAACCTTTTTTTTTCAAAAATGAAAGAAAGAAAATGATGAACAACAGCTGAAGCAACACAAATGTGGATACCAAAGATTATAAAAGTGACTGGCAACAAATCTAAATCTATCGAGCTTCCACTGCCTTGAGATAAACAAGCATCTCAAGAGGCAAGGTAGCTCTCTAGATTAAGCTCCAGCGGAATTTATTAGCTCCATTCCAGCTTATAATCATAGATTTTTCCATGTTCACAATTCATCTACTTGTTAAGATATGAAGAAATCTCAAACAAAATGCAAAAGCAACCTTCTTTAGATGCTGGTAGCTATAGACACTTCCACAAGGATTGCCAGGATTGATAATAACCATGGCGACAGTACTCTCGTCTGCAAGATCCTCAACACCCTTGAGATCAACCTCCCAACCCTTATCTGGAAGAAGATCGAAATACCGTGTCTCAAGATGGTTGTGTTTAGCACATGCATCATAGCATGGGAATCCAGGTCTTGGAAGCAATATATTTGCCCCAGGGCAAGCGAGAACTGTTAATATGGCTTCAATTGCTTGTTTGCACCCGACTGTCAGATTAACATCATCTGGTGATAATTTGTACGGGAGATCACAAGAGAGATAATCAGCAATAGCCCTGTAGAATTTGGTGCCACCGATTAGTCTAGCTCACTCGAACATGTCGTCTGGAAATAAATTGCTATTCAACCTACAGAAAGCACCTAGATCAACACATTCATAGCGGCCTTTCCATAAAATTCAATCATTATCCAAACAATTAACAATGACTACTTCCTATAGTCACTAATAAAGCTTGGTTTCATCATTTACTCTCTGTTTTCAACACACTGTTTTTGCTAGCAATATGATGATTCCAGTTGATTGATGAGCAGTTGATATTGACCGGCAATAAAAGCTACTATGCTGTTAAGATACAACCATGAACAAACCAAAATGGTTCGTACCATCGAAGCAAAACAACTGCCAGAACTAGGCATTTTGCGTTCGACCCCTTGCAGTTGTTGCGAAGGAAACAGAACACGCAATAAGGTCCAAAAACCTCAATTGAGTCACCTTCCAAACTAGCCCCTCATCAGCCCCTCAATCATTGACTATTTAAAATATGATTTCTTAAATCTTGTATGACCACATGAACGTAAATCCTGGCAATTTGTAAGTACGTGACTCCGTCAGTACCTTAAACGCATCAACAATCGACTCATAGATACTAGGAAGACCAAGGATGCGAAATAACATGCTTAGGGAATATGGCTGCAGAGCTAAACAAACGGTCCAGACCATAAGAAGCACAGAGTCGATCCATGCTATCACCAAACTTATACAGAGCATATCATCTGCTCGTCTCAAGAGTTCACAAGATAACTAATCTCAAGCTTAAGCTCCAAAAATAAATGACTTGAAAAATATTTTTTTAAAATAAGTACTTATATCATTTGAAATAGTGATTTAATAAAAAATATTTTGATTCATAGCAGCTATTTAACATATTCCTGAAAAATGAAAATATCTTTCACTCATTCATTTTTAGAATGCTATCTTTTTAAAGAATACGACTTCCAAATAATTCATTTTTCACGAGAGAAAAGAAGCTGTCAGGCCCTCCTCATTTTTCCCTATTCCCCTTTTGATTCAAGCCAAAAAGGGTCGCGAACATAAACGAGAAATCTAATCCTGATAATCTCAAGCGACACCGCTTTCTTACCTCCTGGCGGGAAGAATACCGACGGTCGGGCCGTAGCAGTTGAACTTGCCGGAGCGGACAGCGTCGACGACGGCGTCCTCGGCGGCGGGGGCCGTGCGGAAGCAAGGGAAGGAGGAAGGGTCGCCGTGGCCGAGCGGGACCACGGTGCGGCCGTCGTCGGCGTTGAGATTCGCCATCAGCTCGTAGAGGACGCCGCGGACGGTGATGACCGTCGCGGCTGAGAGCCCCCCGTTGCCCCGGAACTTCCAGGCCGGCGCCCCGTTCTCCATGCTCGCCTCTTTCCCCTTGCCCCCCGCGGCCCCCGTCGAGTTCGGGAGGTCGATGATGGTGGCGGTGGTGGAGGAGACGAAGAAGGACAAGAGCGTCCTTTCGTTTTTCTCGTGGGTCTGTGGTAGTGCAATGCTCTTGCGCTTGCATTATATAAAATGATCCTGCGAGCTTCGGACGCCGGCGGAGTTGTCGTCGTTTTGTGAGGGCTGCTCGGCGGCCAACTAAGGGGGAAGAGACCACGCGACTATGATCCGGCAATATCAACACTTGTCAAAATAGATCATAAATACACATTTTTAACCTATATTTAATAACTGACCAAAAAAAAAAAAACCTATATTTAATAAATTAAATAATTATGTGAGTTAATTATATTTAATAAATAAATTTAGAATAATAAAATTTAAAATAATGTAAAGATTAAATGGGTTCAAAAGTTATTTAAAGTTAAACTCTCACGTCTTCACTCGATTTCACATTCGTTCACTTCGTATTTTCACTTATGTTTAAATATGAATTATCCTAAATTGGGTTAAAAGGAACTAGTCCAACTCGGATATAAGTTATCGGATTCGTAATCAAATTGGGTTGGACTATTTTCAACTTAACCGTTTAATGGATCTGTCAATCACTATTACATGATGCATTATGAATATGACGTCGTGTATTTATGAAGGCTAATCTTGATTAAAATGATGCATGTGCATCTATTAATTTAAATGCAACTCGGCTTTAAGCAAATACTTAATCGAATCAGTTGCAATCATTTATAGTGTAACCTCATGTCTCGGAAAGTTGATCAACGCCCCCAATCTCTCATTCTCGTATTTTATCTATTACTGTTCGACCTAAAGAAAGAAACGAGAGGAACAGAAGAATCCAAGCATTGAACTCTTTTGTATTTTTCGAATCTCTAAATATAAACCAATAATGCATGTCGTCATCCTACAATAATTGACACGAAAAAAGATAAAAGGAAAGAGCGAAGGACAGCATTATCTGCTCATAAAAGTTACGACGTCGGTGTACGAAGAAATATGGCAGATTTTCATTGCATTTAAATACTATTACTTGTTTAAATGGGCAATTATGGTCCGTTAATAACGGAGAAAGGTTACAAAAAAACTTCAAATTATGTCCACCTAATTCCGAACTCTTTTGTAATATAAAAAATCTTAAAGCATGCTTATTATTACACATTTACCTTAAACTTATACTTACATTACACATTTATACTCCATCAAAATTTTGTCTGATGATTTTTAATCAAAATAACGTTGTTTTTGTTTCCATGTTAACATTATTTGCTTAAGCAGTTTTTTTAACGGTGCTCATGGTCGAGTAAATATGTCATACGAGTATAAGTTTGAAATTTTTTGGTATCACAAAAAAAATAAAAGGATCATTATGTTACAATTGGTATAATTTAGAGTTTTTATCATTCTCCTATCCTTAACTATTCACTTTTCACCATGCACTGATCATTAGCAACACGTGCATAAAACACCAACAATTTACCTAGTCTCTCTCTATCCCCTAGGACCCCATGATTCCTCCTAGGAGATGCAACCCGACAAGATCTAACTCAAAAATTGGATTGAATCGCCCTAAAAGTCGATCCAACTCCGAGTTCTCATAAGAATCGATCCAATTCCCTGTCCTGATTGAAGAGCCACTTGGGAACAAGAGTAGATTTAAAAGCGACTTCATAAAGTCTAAAGGCCTCGGTTTTTCTCTTGGCACCTTTCTCTTTATTTTTCTTTTTCTTATTTTTTCTTTATCCACTCAAATCTTATTTAAACACTTAACGATTCCCTCTCTTGCTCGTGACTCACCCTCCTCCTTACTTGCTCATGGCCTGCCCTCGCTCATTCCTAACTCGTTGTCATTCGCTAGCTCTCGTTTATATTTTATTTTGAATTGTTTTGTTACTTAAATGAAATCAAAAAAAGGAACAAAGGAAAATCGGGTTCTAGAGTAAACCCTGAAATTGGACTAGAAAAACAAGGCAAGTTGCAGGGTTGATTCCAAAACTAACACGAAAGGTTGTAGATTTCAAAAACTGTGAACCAATTCTAACAAAATAGTTCCAAGCTTCAAATCTAGCTGGAATATTATTTAATCGATCACCCCTAATTCCTCTATATTTATAAACCGACTCAAGTCAATCAAACTTTAATCAAAGACCCGATATTTCTTCATCATCATCATTGTATGTTCCATCTTTTTCGAATCTTGAAATTGATTGCCACATCTTGACTTAGATCCACATGAACGATGAGCATCAAGGTCCGTCATCAGTATGCTAAGCATTGTCCTAACATCAAACAGGATTTTTCGGATCATCCCATGATTTTTATTAATTATGTTTGCGAGTGCTTCCTAGTGAAACACAGAGTCAAGGAAACAAGTATAAAATAAGATGGCGTGTTCCAATCTGCTTGCTAAGGAGCGTGGAGAGAGTTGTCTTCCTAGTATGAGTGCGTTATAGTGGTCGACTTCAATATACCGGAATGCCTTTCCATACCTTTTATTTTACTTTATTTTATTTTTATATTTGAATTCCGCTTAAGTGGGTAATAATATTATTGCCATGGATATGTTACCGTATAATCAAGTATGCACATTTCAAGACGAGTTCACGTGATGTGACTCATGAGCAGGTGATTCAACAAATCGGGTGAGAATAATTAATCTGCTAATCATTAAAAAAAAAAAGAGGAAAGGGATTTTACATATTTTCCCTAAATCTTGACAATTTAGGGCAAGAATAGACAAGTAATATATTGTTTAACCATTGGAAAACGACGACCATAGATTCCCATCCTCATAGTCTTAAATCTACTGCCCGCTTGTCTACTACAATAATCTTTGATTTGTCTCTGGCTCAACACATTGTTTAACTGTTACCACCCGCCGCGGTGGCTCAGCTAGGTAGCGGGTGGCTCAGCTAGGTAGGCGCTAGACTTCCATCGAGGAGGTCTAGTGTTTGAAACTCCTGCAACGCAAATTGCAGGAAGGCTAGCTTTGAGTTTTTTGGTGACTTACCTGGTGGCACGTGTGTGGTGGCTAGCACGTGTCGCCCCCAGTGGTTTACCTCCGGCTACTAGCCGTGCGGGTTCCCTGGGTCACAAAAAAAAAAAAAAACACATTGTTTAACCGTTTGATTCTCTCGAATTCCCGAATATCCGAACAGGGTTGGCGCTTGGGAAAGAGGAGAGAGAAAAGACAATCCGGGAGAGTAAGGTAAGGTCTGGGAAATTAATTTAAGGGAAGAAACGTGACGTGGCATTAGGATGACGCTGCCGTCTCAGGCCCACCAGACGTCAGACTTTGTCGGTCTATGATCTTGGAGAGCAAGAAAGAGAGGGAAGCACGTGGGAGGAATCCACCGATTCGCACGACCGAGGAGGACCTTAATAATAATATCATCTTTTTTTCCTCCTTATTCTATTAGACGAATACGACAGAGGCGGATAGCCTTGTCGTCTTCATTAGATTGAGAAAGATACCTCTCCAAATCTTAGTCTTAGGAAAAATTACTAAAAAAATTCTTAAATCTATTATACTTTTACTAATTCAATTATAAATATTTTTATTGTGATAATTTAGTCATATATATTTTTTTTCATATTTTGACACTTAAGTCAATTCGGATAATTTAGTCTAGAAATCACTAACTTGGATGTCAGCGTTCCTATTATGATCAACATCAACGTGGACATTCTTTTTTTTTTTTTATATTTTTTAATAATTATTTTGGTTTTCTTCTTTTCTTTTATTTTCTTTTCCAATAGGGTTGGCCAACGACCTTTGTCGGCCCTCGGTTAAAAAAAACATAAAGAAGATAGAAAATAAAAAATAAAAAATTACTAAAAAACTCTAAAATATTTTTAATAGGATGACTGGCGTCCACATTAACGATTTCCGGTCTAAATTAGCAAAACGTGAAAATATTTATGACTAAATTAGATTTAGGATTGAATTGACATAAATTCAATAAATTAGATTTTTTCTTTATAATTTTCCCCCTTGGCTTGTATTATGCATCTTCTATTTTCTCACTCTATAGTCAAAATTGGAATTTGAGAATGGACGAAGGGTGTGACCAAAACCATCCCTAAAAGTTAAAAATGCAAAATCATTCCTAATGATCATCAGCGACGACACGTTATGAGTCGCCCTGTCTTCTCCCGAAGAGAAATGGCGATTGCATTGCGAAGCCCATCGGCGGGCCTTTAGGAACAACTACCGTGGCTGTCCCTAGAGAAATGCATCAGGGATGGCTGCCTCTTGTCCCCCAATAGCTACTTTTAGAATTTCATCAATTTGACATCTTGATCATACATTCGATGCGAATGAGAGCAAATTGAACAAATTTAAGCCTATGGACATGTTTCTTCCATGATGTGATCGTATTAGGATAAGCTGAATGAATTTTAAGGAAGATACATTTCCAATTCTTTGGAAATGACTTCACCTTCTCCGTCTTTTCTAATTGCCTAATATAAACATCTTAGGTGGCTTGATGGACTTGTTTGCCAAGATAATTGAGCAGCGATCAGTTACCGTGTTGGACCTGCGAGTGACTAAGAGAAGGCAAACTCAAATTGTTCTTTTCCATTTGGGAAGGGACCAGGGCTCCAACGTAGAGCGCAAGCCAAATTTCCATGTAATGGACTTCCATTCATTCTTGGGAGTTACTCCTTAGCCGTGCGATTTCAGGACATCTTTTTAAGTATTCATCTAAACGAAATGCTGATATCAGGTATCATTTCAATCCATTGACAACAGAAAAGAGTGATACCTAACTTCTTTCTAGAGGTTGGAAATTATGTAAGTCTTCCTTCCTAGTAAGGATGGAAGATCATATGCTTACACCATATCTCTCATTGAGCTCTTTGAGATACCTTAGGCCAACATGCCAAGAACTAGAAGGGTTCAAGCCAAAATTACTAAGACCTGAAGCCCATTGCGAACACCCTGCGCCAGCATCCATAAGTGTCTCATGCCCTAACAGATATGGCAAGTGACTAGGGTCACAATCAGACCCCAAATTCTTAAAAGAGGCCGGCCTAAAATCTAGTTGGAGAACTTTAACTCGTTTTGCCAATGCAAACCTAATCCACCGATCGATATGAGACTTATATGAGATATTCATATCAAAACGTAACATGAATCTACGCAAATGGTATCCTCCACTTTGACGCAGCAAGACATTGTCCACCCATTCCACATATCTTGCCTTCTCCTTTTCCGCAAACTTTGCAATTATCTTTCATCTCGGTGAATAAGTCAGACCGGTCGAAATCAAGGTTGGTGACCCGACAAGTAGACAAATGCCTCCATCTTCTGGAAAGAAGACAAGTCGCTTGTGCTTCTCTAGATGTCAGAAGAGATAATATAAAGCCTATAATATCTTCGGGCAAACAGCTGATCCGATCTTTTGACGAAGATGATCCACCTTGTGCCTCCGCCCTCCTTCTCATTTGGTTTGCTTCAATACACGATTATCTTCCCCTGTTTTCTGGTCATATCCTGAGTATTTCAACAGATATTGTTATTGAATGTGGGGTCTTCCCATCTCGGAGATTTTACCTGACTGTACAATATAGTGCGCTTCTAGTTAGTTGGCCCCTTATTTCTTCATATGCTCTTGTCTCTGCGTCATGGACTCCGAAGAACATAATGACTTGGATCGCCTTGCTGCTCTCTGTTCAAGATTAGGGAGACTTACAACAGAGAAAAATATAGATTGCTGGAATGAACAACCATCACCTACAAAATTGGAGGAATGTGGCTTAATCTTGGTGTGAAGAATTTTGTCCGACCCCATTGTAAACTTCCCTGCATTCCAGAGTACTCTTAAGAAGGCTTGGAGGACTGACCGTGTTGATATTACTTAACGAGAAGAGGTCCTATATCTAGCTAAATTCCACTCTCGTGCCGATAAACAGCGTGTTCTTGATGGTGGTCCTTGGCTCTTTTCGGGTCATCTAGAAATTGTACGAGCATGGCAGTCTACAACTCCCTTGCACTGTTATGATTTTTCTAATTGTGCTTTCTGGATACAAATATTTGGTTTGCCTTTGGAATGGACTACTGAATAGACAATTATTAAGGCTGTGCAAGATCTCAGAAGGGTAATTGAAGTGCGAGTTGACACCAAAGAGGGCATGATTTCTCGGACTGCTAGGGCAAGGGTCGT